>OY728158.1:1380923309-1382123309 GCA_963277665.1 Viscum album | reverse complement strand
ATCAATTGGACGTGCTGTGTGCCCGCGGTGACCGGGAACGCCGTTCTGGTGTCACAAACGGCTAAAACGGGCGTCTAACAGTCAAACTCATAGAGGACGACATAAGATTGACCTGAAAGCATAGGAGAACAATCCAATTATTATTCATGACATGCACGCGCAGACGGCATGTCAATCGGATGTGCGGTCTACGTCGTAGGGATCATTATGCGTTCTTTAAGGGTTGTGCACGCTTGATAAACGCGCGTGGGGGGGTCCAAACTGGCCGAACGATGTCCGAATGGCCTGAAATCGGACGACATAAAAGGTTGAGTGAATTGTGATGTGGTTGAGTAGACGGCACATCAATCGGACGTGTCGTGTGCCCACGGTGACCGGGAACGCCGTTCTGGTGTCATAAACGGCCAAAACGGGCGACTAACGGTCAAACTCTTAGAGGACGACATCGGATTGACCTGAAATCACAAGAAAACAATCCAATTATTATTCACGACGTGCACGCACAGACGGCACGTCAATCGGACGTGCGGTCTGCGCGGTAGGGCTCATTATGCGTTCTTTAAGCGTTGCGCGCACTTGATAAACGCGCGTGGGGGGGGTCCAAACTGGCCTAACGATGTCCGAATGTTCTGAAATCAGACGACATCAAAGGGTGAGTGAATTGTGATGTGGTTGAGCAGACGGAACATCAATCGGACGTGTCTTGTGCCCGCGGTGACCGGGAACTCCGTTCTGGCGTTAGAAACGGCCAAAACGGGCGTCTAACGGTCAAACTCTTAGCGGACGACATCAGATTGACCTGAAATCACAGGAAAAAAATCCAATTATTATTTGCGACTTGCAAGCGTAGACGGTACATCAATTGGACGTGCGGTCTGTGCGGTAGGGCTCATTATGTGTTCTTTAAGCGTTGCGCGCGCTTGATAAACGCGCGTGGGGGGTCCAAACTGGCCGAACGATGTTCAAATGGACTGAAATCGGACGACATCAAAGGGTGAGTGAATTCTGATGTGTTCGAGCAGACGGCATGTCAATCGGACGTGCCGTGTGCCCGCGGTGACCGGGAACGCCGTTCTGGTGTCAGAAACGGCCAAAACGGGCGTCTAACGGTCAAACTCATAGCGGACGACATCGGATTGACCTGAAATCACAAAAAAACAATCTAATTTTTATTCATGACGTGCACGCGTAGACGGCACATCAATCAGACATGCGTTCTGCGTGGTAGGGCTCATTATGTGTTTTTTAAGAGTTGTGCGCTCTTGATAAACACGCGTGGGGGTTCCAAACTGGCCGAACGATGTCCAAATGGAATGAAATCGAACGAAATCAAAGGGTGAGTGAATTGTGATGTGGTCGAGTAGACGGCACGTCAATCGGACGTGCCGTGTGCCCGCGGTGACCGGGAACGCCGTTCTGGTGTCATAAATGGCCAAAACTGGCGTCTAACGGTCAAACTCTTAGCGGACGACATCGGATTGACCTGAAATCACAGGACAACAATCCCATTAGAACAACAGAATTAATGATTTTAAATTTATAAAACGGTAATCAAATTTATGAATATTATTTTGAAAATAAAATACTTTAGATCTGTTACAGTAAGTTTGAAGTTAAATATTTGTTTTCTAGGTTTTATTCGGTAATAAGTTTGTTATTAAATTTTGTTATGCAGTTATATGTGATGATGGATGCAGAGCTTGGAAGATGACAGCCGGGTTTTATTTTGTATATTAATGTATAATTGATTTTTTTTAAAAAAAATTAAAATTTAATAGCGGCCGCTGCCAATAGCGGCCGCCATTTGGCGGCCGCTATAGGTTTTTCAAAGAGACCTATAGCGGCCTCCATTTGGCAGCTGCTAAAGCCCATCCTGACTTGCCTACAGCGTCCGCCATATGGCGTTCTTTGATAGTAACATCAATGGGGCAAAAGTGGATGTCGTTTGGCGGCCGCTAGGCGGCCGTCGTTTGGCGGCCGCTATAGGCCTTTAGCGACGGATTTTGGCGGCCGCTAAAGGCCATTCTTGTACTAGTGGTAGTGTTATTCGCGAAAGATAGGTGCTTCGTGGAGGCTAATCTAGCTCTGCGAAAGGAATTGCGCTTCGCAAGGCCGCGTGCTCTAAGGAGTGTGATTTGCAAAGAGGCAGGAGCTTCGCAACAGCCTAAGCATTGCGAAGGCTTGAGCTTCACGAGAGTGCTTCGCGAGAGTGCTTTGTGAGAGTGCTTCGTGAGAGGACTTCGTTAAGAGGCAAGAGATTCATGAAGGCTTGTATGAGGTTCGTGAAATTGGGAGCCTCGCGAAGTAGGGTGCTTTGCGAAGGTATTTTCAAAGGAATTTCTCAGTGTTTAGGGGCAAAGGGGTATTCCTCAGTGGATGAACATTGAACTTTAATAGAGCATCTATTAACAGTTGAGGATGCATTCTTTCATGAAAATGAAGAGACCTACAGGTCTATAAACTATGAGTGGATCTTCTGAAGAAGCAGTGAGCTCACTTCAGTTGAGAGAGCAGTGAGTTCTCAAATTTTGAGTGGTTGTAAACTAGGAGGGACAGTGAGTCCTCTTCAAACTTGTAAATAGTAGTGCGCTTATAGTGGAATTGGTACATCAGCACACTGCCGGTGTATGATCCATGGACGTAGCCCAGTGAGGGTGAACCAAGTAAAAATCGTTGTGTCCTATACATGCTTTAAAGATTTCTCATACTCTGAATCAAGAAGGAGAGAGAAGAGGGTTTTTTCTAATAGAAAAACAAGATCAAAAGGGGAAGTGGTTTTAATCTATCATACCCTGATTCACCCCCCCCCCCCCTCTCAGGGTATCTAGCCTAGTGGACCTAACAATTGGTATCAGAGGGAAAGGTTAATATCCGTGATTCTCTCTCAAATAGATGTTACCAATCATAAAGGTATTCCAATATTCGACGGGAACAATTTTCAGCTATGGAAGAATCGAATGAAACACTACATCCGATCTTTGGGAATGGATGTGTTTATAGCAGGAATGCATGGTATAATAGCCAATATTAATAGTGGTGCATTATCAGAAGCTGAGCGAAGATAATTGGATGATGACACCAAGGGAATCAATGCTTTAGGAGGATCTCTATCCAATACTATTTATACAAAGGTGATGTCATTAAAAACTTCACATGCCATGTGGGAAAATCTATTGAATATATATGAAGGGGATACAAAGGTCAGAGAGGAAAAGCTGCAAGTGTTGTGGAACAAGTATGAAGATCTAAGAATGAACCTGAATGAGTCCATTGATGCATTCTTCTATAGGGTAAATTTTGTAGTGGAAGACATGCAAGGTATTGGAGAAGTTATTGAATACATAAAGATTGTGAAGCGCATCTTGAGGAAACTTCTACCTTGGTTCAATCCGAAAGTTTCAGTTTTGGAAGATAAAGACCCAAAAGATCTGAAGTTGGATAACCTGCATAGCACCCTTGTTGCATATGAAATGAGAAATGATGATTATGATGTTGTGGAAAAGGGGAAATCCAAAGAGTTGGCATTCAAGTCCATGAAGAAGCTCACCATTGAAGACTCTCAGGAAGAATAAGAGACATGTGAGGTGATGTCATTCCTCTCCTAAAACCTTCAAAGAGGAGAAGTAAAGTTTAAATGGAAGCTTCCACTTGATTGTTTTTGATGTGGAAAGGTTGGACATATTGCGGCAAGGTGCCCCAAAAAGTTCCAAGAGGATGATGATGTCGATGAAATCGAAATTCCCAAGAAGAAGTATCCAGCCTATGGGAAAGGAAAGAAATAGTTCAAGAGAAATTTCTTTAAGAAGAATAACCTTCTTTCAAAAGAACATGACAGTTCATATGAGTATGAGGTTGAGGCGGTTAAAGAGATAGAGAACTGCAGAGATCGTGGAGAAAATGCTATGGTGGCAGTTGTCGGTAGGTCTCAGAATAAGAATGAAACTGAAGCTGATGAAGAAGAAGTTGAGGGAAGAGTTGATATGCAAGATGATTTAGAGGCTGATCTTGAGGAGATAGATGTTTGGAGATCCAAAACATAGAAATCCAACAAAGTTGTTCATGACGCCAAACTCTATATGAAACAGCAGGAAGAAGAGAAGTATGAGTTGATGGAAGAAATTGAGAAACTAAAGTCATCAACACCAGAGGACTCAGAATCAGTTAGTGAGTATAAAATAAAAATTGAAGAACAGAAAATGGAGATCTATATCTTGAATAACACAAGGAAAGATCAAATCAAGCGTATTGAAGAACTTGAAGGAGAAGTATCCTGTTTTCGTAAAAAGGTTAAAGATCAAGAAAAACTCTTGAAACCTGGTGGGTCATCAGGAAGGAAGATCACTTAGAAAATCGAGAAGTTAAAAATGGAGAATAGTGGTTCATCAGAAAAGAAACATCAACTATGTTCAGATGCTATGATCGATGGGGGGCTTGATCGAGAAAAAAAAGTAGTGAAAATTGAGGTCAGTCCGCAAGCACCCACTCTGAGATTGAAGGTTAATTTGGGCACAAATTAGAATCATAATATTCAGATATCCCAAGGGGAAACTCGTAGTACATAAGTCAGGAAAAGTAATGCACCACATATCTGGTGTTATTGTTGTGGAAAGATGGGTCATTCACAGTATGTGTGTTCCATAGCCAAGAGACATCTAAGGGCACAAGAACAAAGGTGGCAGCCAAATAGAGAATGGATCTCCAGAACATATTTCGAAGGACACTGTTTTTGGTGTGGAGGATTCGTGCACATGGCTGGGTACTACACTTTGATCATTCAATGGAATGTGCTAAAGCATAACCCAAATGTTCACAAACATAAGATCAATGAACCAACAGGTGAGTTGAAAACGAAAAAATAGATTTGCACCTCTGCAGGATGAAGTGGGTCTATCATACTCTGAGAAAGAGCTGAAGTCTCAATCCATGTCGAGTGTGAAGGAAAAAATGTGGACCATGAAGAAGAAGGATGAGAAGGACATGGTGGCTGAAATTTCCCTTAAAGCATCAGATCGCTCTGGTGTGTCGATCTTTGATAGTGGTTTCACATCTCAAATGACAGGTAATAAGGATCTTGTTACAGATGTGAAATATGACAAATAATGAGTTGTCATGTTTTGAAATGATGAAGGCCTGAAGATTATTAGATCAGGAAAGGCCAAGTTTGGGGGCAAAGAGATGAGACGTGCTGATGTCTTAGTAGTAGAAGGCCTCAGTCACAATTTTCTCAGCATCAGCCAACTATGTGACTCAGGACATTCTATAAGGTTTACTAAGAAGATGTGTTTCTTCAAAGGAAGAGACGGGTCAATAATTCTACAGGGAAAAATAACAAAGGAAAATCTCTACCTAGTAAGTGGGGAAGAATATATGTGTTTTCTGTCCAGAGAGAAAGAAAACAAGTTGTGGCATAAATGACTTGGTCATCTTTTCTAACCATCCCTGGAAGATCTGGTAAGGTGTGATGCAGCAAGACACCTCCCTAAGCTATCACGTGATCGTAATCACACGTGTGATTCATGCCAACAAGGGAAGCTCATCAGAAAGACGTATAAGGAAAAGGAAAATAAGTCAACAAGAGTGCTCGAATTAGTGCATGCTAATGTTTGCGGGCCTATCACGCCAAGAGAAATTGACAGAAAGAGGTACTACCTTCTTTTCATTCATGATTGTAGCATAATGGAATGTATATTTGTTATTTCCCATAAGTCTGATGTGTTTAGCTGCTTAAAATAGTACCAAAGGGAGTGTGAAAGGATGCTTGGATAGAAAATTCTGAAGTTTCGTACTGACAATGGTACGGAATTCAAAAATAGTCAGGTGGAAGACTATCTTGAGAAACATGGGATAAGGCATCAACTTTCTTCAGTAAGAACTCCCCAATAGAATGGAGTGGTTGAAAAGAGAAATCTGATCATCAACAACATGGCCAGAACAATGCGCATTGAAAAATACCTACCAAAGAAATTTTGTAAGGAAGCAGTTTTGACATCGTTCTACATTTACAACAGGGATCTGTTGTGTCCGAATGAAGGAAATACTCCATATGAAATGTGGTATGGAAATAATCCAACAGTGAAATACTTTCGAATATTTGGAAGTAAGTGTTTTATCTTCAATAAGGAAAAACATATGAAATATGAATCACGAGGATATGAGGGGATATTCCTTGGATACTCATGAAAAAACAAGGCATATAAATGTTTTAACAAAAGTATGGGAAAAGTAGTTGAGAGCAATGATTTCACTATAGTGGAGAATGAGGAGATCATTCAACAACGCAGTGAATAATCTCTTGATGAGAGTGATGTGGAAGAAATCCACACAGAGGAAGCAGAAGTGGATGATGTTGATTTAGAAGAAGATACTGATGATGAGCATGAATAAGTAAAATCCATATCTGCACAAAAGCCAAGGTGTCGAGCTGAAATTAACAGGCACAATATCATTGGTGATCAGTCAGCTCTAGTTCAGACAAGAATAATGAAGTCACTACAGCAGACATCTTTCCTATCTCAAGTTGAGCCGAAATGCTTTACTGATGTAGCTGAAGATGAAAACTGGATTTAGGCAATGAATGAAGAGCTAGATCGGATTGAGAAGAATCAGACATGGGAGATTGTTTCAAGGCCAGCAGATAAGAATGTCATCGGGACTAAATGGTTCGATCGTAACAAGATGAATGAAGATGACATAGTGATTCGGAACAATGCATGACTATTGTACAAGGGGTACTCCCAGATCGAGGGAATAGATGTTGATGAGACATTTGAACCAGTTTCAAGGATGGAGACAATCAGATTATTCCTAGTCATCGTAGTGCAAAGGAAGTTCAGAGTGTTTTAGATGAATTTCAAATCTGCATTTTTGAATGGGGTTTTGGAGGAAGAGGTGTATATTGAGCATCCAGATGGTTTTCTCATTCATGAGGATGAGAACAAGGTTTGTAGACTGAAGAAGGCATTGTATGGGCTGAAACAAGCACCAAGATCATGGTACTCAAGGCTTGATCAGTACTTGAAGAAGCTTGGTTTCCAGCATGGGGGGGTTGATTACAATCTCTATTTCAAAAAAAAAACAGTAATAAAAGGATTATGGTCTTGGTTTATGTCGATGAAATAATATTTGGCGGATCAGATGATTCTCAGTGCAGACAGTTTTCCGAATTCATGAAAAGTGAGTTTGAAATGTCAATGATTAGAGAGCTAACATTTTTCCTTGGTCTACAGGTGACACAAGGAAGGAATGGAACACTCATTTCACAATCCAAATATGCCAATGAGGTTTTTAAAAGATTTGGAATGGGAAATTACAAGGATATGAAGACTTCGGTAGCTACCGGGATGAAATTGTCTAAAGATGATGGTAGAGAGGCAGTTAATATCACAGAATACAGGAAAATCATTGGAAGTTTTCTATACTTGACTGCAACAAGGCCTGACATTGTATTCTCCACATGCCAAGCAGCAAGATATCAGAGTAATTCCATGGAAAGTAACATGCTTGCAGTGAAAATAATACTTCGGTATATCAAGGGAACAATGGACTTCGGCTTGATGTATAATGGAAAATCTCAGTCAGAATTATTGGGATATACTGATGGAGATTGGGCCGGTTCAGTGGATGAAAGGAATTCAACGTCAGGAGGTGCTTTCTATCTTGGCAGACTATGTGTTTCTTGGCTAAGCAAGAAAAAATATTGAATTTCATTGATCACCACAGAAGCTGAGTACATTGCTGCCACTCAAGATTGCACACAGTTATTATGGATGAAACAACAGCTTGATGATATGGGCATTGAAGTGAAGTCTCCGATCGGAATCCAGTGTGATTAATCAAGTGCTATAATCTCTGTAAAAATTTGATCCATCACTCAAGGACAAAGCACATTGAGATAATGTATCATTTTATCAAGGAGAAGGTTGAGCAAGGAATTGTGAAGTTGGAGTGTGTGCCTACAGTACTAGAGGTTGCAGAAATTCTGACAAAGGCCTTACCCAAGGAAGCGTTTGAAAGACATCGACTGGCTCTGGGATTTCAGTCGACTCCTCGTACTTAAAAGAGTGTGGATGTGGAACAACCCCCCTCTCCCCAAGGTACACTACTGGAAATAAAACCTATACCAACGGTTTTAAACTGTGGGTATACCCTATACCCACGGTTTCGGTAACCGTGGGTTGTAGTGTCATCGCAATAGGTCTATACCCACAGTTCTCTAAAACCCATGGGTATAGACCACAAAAAATTCTCATTACCCATGGTTTAATAAACCGTGGGTATTTATGTATACCTACGATTTTCAAACTGTAGGTATTGATGTATACCCACAGTTTGAAAACCGTGCGTATACTAATTTACAGCAACCCACATTTTCCCACGGTTTACCAAACTGTGGGTATAGACAGGTTCTTGCACCTGCAGAATTACAGTGCCCCATTTTACCCATGGTTTACCAAACCGTGGGTATAGACAGGTTCCCTAGGTAGTAGCTGCACCTCCCACCATTCTGCACCTCCATTCTGCACCTGCAGTAGCACACATACCTGGCATGTCAAACTAGATTTTCAATAATCCAACCTAATCCCCAACATCTAAATAGTTAAAATAGAACTGTCAATCCATTCTATGGATGGTTAAATACATGATCCTCTCTGTATAAAAATATCATCCTTACCTCATACATATGAAAATGAAAGCACAATACCAGAACAAGATGATTTACAAAGTTTAGTCAAAAGCCTACTTTCCATGTTGGTTATACGAGACAACATGGATACTCTAATAATATCAATACTAATTGGTTATACACCGAGACTATAAAAACACTTCAAATGGTTATACACCCTATCCTTTATTCAAAAATTGATTATACACCACAATTTAAAACTCCTTCAATGATTGGTTATATACCCCATCTAAAATCCTCCTACAACTGTTTATATGCCCCATCCACACGCTCCTTTTTAGAGTTTATCAAATATAGAAAAATAGACTTATTTAAATGGTATTTCTCAAATGGTCTCAACACACGAAGTAAAACAACGATCTCCTCATAGAAACTAGTTGATCTCTCCTACAATGATCCATCCAATTAAACATTAAACAACACTAGTTGGAATCCATAATCCATTTCTAAATAATGATCTCACACCCTCCCCCTCTCCCCCTCCCCCCTGCCCAGCCCCTCCCCCTCCCTCCCCACAGCCCAGCCCTCCCCCTACCCAGCACCCCTGCCCAGCCCCGCCCCCTCCCTCCCCACTGCCCAACCCTCCCCCTCCCCCTCCCCACTACCCAGCCCTCCCCCTCCCTCCCCACTACCAAGCCCTCCCCCTCCGCCCTTCCCAGCCCCTCCCCCTCCCTCCCCACTGCCCAGCCCTCCCCCTGCCCAGCCCCCCTGCCCAGCCCCCCTGCCCAGCCCCTCTCCCTCCCTCCCCACTGCCCAGCCCTCCCCCTGGCCAGCCTTCCTACCTAGCCCCTCCCCCTCCCTCCCCACTACCCAGCCCTCCCCCTGCCCAACCCCCCCGCCCAGCCCCTCCCCCTCCCCCTCCCCCTCCCTCCCTACTGCCCAGCCCTCCCCCTACCCAGCCCCTCCCCGTCCCTCCCTACTGCCCAATCCTCCCCCTACCCAGCCCCTCCCCCTCCCTCCCCACCACCCAGCCCTCCCCACTACCTATCTCTTGGTTGAATAATTTGGGTAGCATACTGGAACCTTTTATAAAATAGTATAGCATATTTGATAAGTTACTAAAACTCATTATAATATAAAATAGATTATAACATATTATAACAGGAAAAAAAATTATGAATTCGACTCTGAAACTGAATAAGTTCCCTTAAGATATGTTTTTTGTAAGGTACTAAAACTCACTGTAATAAAGAACAGATTATAACACAAAACATACCAGATTCATTCCCTTAAGATATGTTTGTTGAACTGATACTTGGTTTTGTCATAAGATATGATTCTCAAAATAGATTTGATTTTTTCTTACTCTTGCAATAATAATGGACAGTCATTTATTATTCAGTATTTTTGTTATAAAATAATCATACCTAAAATCTTAGAAATAATTTGTTAAAGATTTAAGATTCATTGTAAGATGTTTCATGTGTACAGAATCATCAAAAACCAATATAATTTTGTTCAACTCATTTAGAGGCCGGAATAGAGTATTGTAGTTGTTCAGGTTTAGTAACAGTAACAGAGTGTACCACTGAAATCTACTTCAAAGCCTGAATCTCCCTGCATGAAATATGTAGATGCATGACATGTTTTATTTGGATGCAGACCCAACTAGTTAAGGTACTGCAACCTATTAGAAAATAACCTAAAAATTTGATAAGGTACTACAACACATTGTATTATAGAACAAATTATAACAGAAAACAAATCTAAAATCAGGTGCCCAGCTAAATATGTTCCCATAAGGTATCTTTATTTAAGGTAACTAGTACACGCCCGTGCTATTGCATGACATATTCGATTACAATTTTTTCTTTTAATAATAGATTATTATTTATAAAACTTCAGAAAAAAAAATAATGTTGAGAAGGTAATGGTGTATGAAAATGGAATAGAAGTTCATAGAATATAAAGACAGCATTTAAATGGGTGATAAAGAAAACGGATAGATTAAAAGTATTTGATTTTCTAAATTTTGTTGATGAGAATTTGAAATCATTTTCAACTTTAACAATCACAATAACAGTAATGTGTGCAATAAAATAAAAAGTGAAAGATAAATAAAAGATAATACAGTGATTGTAATGATAAAAATGTGACATGTGAAAATGATTGAACAAAAAATTAATTGTATGAGTGGGATGTTTTTGAATAATGAAATTGGAAAGAAACTATTCATGATTTATATGGAAGAATATGGAATGAGGGAGACAGAGATCAGAGATAATGATGTAACAAGTTATGTAATTGAATCAAAAAAATAGATGAGGGCAGAGATCCAACAACCACTTGATAATACTTAACAACACGAAATTGAATCAAAATAATAGATTAAGACAAATTGAATCCATTGTTGTTTTTAAAATCTATGTTGAATAACGACCTTTCCTGGGTAAGCGAAGGGGCACCCAAATTTCTGTTCCCTGGTGAAGTCATTCACCCATGCTAAGAGGATTCAAAAGAGAGTCGTCAACCACTATAGAAGGACAAACAACATGAAATTAAATAAAAAATAGATAGAGATTGAATATTGATGTATTAAGAGAATTAGTATCATAATTGTATAAAAAGTTGAAGCAGTATAAATAATAAGTGCATATACAATTTGTAAACACATATTAGTGCACATTTTTGTTTTCCAAAAAAACAAAAAATTCATTACAATATCATTTCCATCATCACTTCTTGTGAAGCATAGTTCTGCAATGAGAGGAAACGTTGCCTTGATTAAGGCATGATAAAGAATGAAGAGAAAACAAAACACATTCCATTGACTATATGTTCTGTACTTATCAATAACATAAATGTTTGAAATGAATATGAACAGGTTAGAAAGTTTCCATTAGATAATAAAATATCTTATGTTCCTATGATAGTAATATTGTTAATGATAGAAAGTTTTGGAGTGATTTGAATTCCATACCATGAGGTGGTACCAAGGAAGTCTTTCTTTATGACCATGGTGGTTGCATGTAATTTAATCAAGCCACATAACAAAAATCTGTTAATAAAAAATTGATCCACTGCTCAAAAATTAGTATATATCATCAATATAGTAGAGATGAGTAGGTATGAACAACTACAATATAGTAGAAATCAGTAGGTATGAACAGCTACATGATTTGGTATGAACATCTACAAATAAGTTCATGAATTACCAAAAAAATCATATACTAATCATCAAAACAAATTTAAATCCAAGACTTCCAAATATAGAAAAATATCACAGGTATTGTAACCATGAAAAGGTTATGAATTTACTGAGTCTAAAACAAATTGGAAACAACACACATGAAGGTATTAATTTCATCACCCAACATAGGTTCCTATAAGAAGAGGATAAAAAATAAAACTCCATACCTTATCATCAAATTCACAATGAAGGAAAATATGCTCAAAACATTTTGGTCGTGTCATACAGAGGAGTACAATTGAAGGAAATTGTATACCTGGTCATCAGTAGGAATTTGATTATGCCAAACCTTCCAAAGGAGGATATTCCTTGAGGGCAGAACAAAACTAATATTAAAATTACAAATCCACTTATGAGTCAAATCAGAGAACCTACACAAGTAGGCATGAAGGATAATAAAGATAGTCACCAATTCTTTCCATGATCCAAAGGTAGCTCTGAACATGAAGGAGCATAATGATGGTCTCCAATTCTTTCCATGATCCAAAGGTAGCTCTGAATTTGATCCGTAAGTTGAGGGGGATGTTCTTTTCAATCGGGGTTAGTTGTGAAACTACAGAACAAATAATGAGGTGACCCAAACCATATGAAACCACACAACCACTATCATTCAAGAAGAACAGCTAATTATTACTACTGAAATTTATATCAGATTTTCAGGTAGGTACCCAATTCACCTACTGCATTATAGATTTGTAGATCATAAAGTGAAACAACAAAAAGAAACATCCACTGGGTTTTATAAAAATTTTAGACAGTGCGGATGAAGGGAGGGAGAAACTGAACCTATTTGATGTGAATAAAAATTTAACATAAACACAGTTAGTAGTAAATCCTCCAAATTAAGCAGTACAACTGTCAATAAAAATATTCTGCTTGTTGTTCCAAGGTATCATATAATGGAACAGAGAAATTAAGAATAATTTAAATGAAATAACTAATCATGTCCCACCCTTGTATGCATCATCATATGGTCCAAGGACATGGCGTCATGAGTTTCGAATAGGCCACCTATACTTTCATGGTACCTCTAACTCCCTAATTAATGATAAAATAAGAAAAATATGGTTCAGAGCAACATTCTTATGTAGAACTTATAACATACAGAATTCACATATCATGCCAAATACTATCTGTAGCATTACCTCACTATTTCATTTCCTCACATGCATCATCATATGGTCCTAGAAGATGGCATGATGAGTTTCAAATAGGACACCTATAATTGCATGAGAAGAGGCAGGAAGATAGTAATGAATTTGAATAGAATTACCAGCAGTAAGATAGGGTGCAACTAAAATCTACTTCACAAACCTCCAAATCCATGCATGAAAAGAGGCAGAGATGACAATGGCATGTGTGTGACTCCAGGTGTGATTCCAGCAGTTAATACTGGTTTAGTTAATGGAGTACCAGACATATCAGTATACATCATTGAAGAATATACAGTAGATGTCGACACTGTTATATTGGAAATAATAATGGTTACTATTATTGAACAAATGACATTAAGATGGATTTTTTAAACTGAAGATAACAGAGAAGTCACAAACTTTTTGTTGTTCATTCATATCTTTTTCCCGCCGTGTCATTGCATCTGTAGAGATTTCCAGGAAAGAAATGTAATTATCAATGTGTTCAATCAATGAAAATCATACATGGTGGAATGTATTGTTAATGTAATGTGCATTGCATGGGTAAGCACTAAATTTTCTAAATTGTTAACTGCACAGGTGTATAGTGATAGTAATGAAAAAGACATAAATTGTGGAAAAGAATACAGTGAAGCCATGAAATAGAGTAGGAGGTAAGAAGAGAAAGTGAATTTAAAGTAATATATATTACTTTGGAAAACACTTAAATTCTCCCAGAGGTTATATGCTCAGGTTTATATTAATAATAACAGCATACAAATGAAATCTTGAACATTGAAGCCACGAAATACTTCTGTGTAATAAACTAAGGTCAAGTTAACTATGTTACAGTATAGGATGCTGTTTAATCATGCTAATCATATGGTTAAAAGAAGATGTAAATGGTATGAGTCATTAATTCTCTATGATAAGTGAAAATGAAGCTTTTCTGGAAATATGATAACACATTTTTTGTTAAATATATGATTAATTTGTTAATATTTTAAGATAAGTAGATGAAAATGTAAAATAAAATGAGTTAATAAATCATACTGGTGTCTTTGAAATTGAACATAGATTATAGGTTGATGTAGAAGAAGTAGATATTATTGAAATAAGCTCAATGATAGTGAATATATTATGAAAACATGTGATAATGCTTATTCAGTAAATAATAATGCATGGGGACTCAGGATTCTATATGAAACTGAAGATGTTGGTAAAGAAACCTGAATATAAGAAGAAATGTAAGATCATTGGGCACCATTATATTGATAATGCAATGTAGAATCAATGTGGAATCCATTAAAAAATTACATTTGGAAGAACCTGCATCAAATAAGAAATATAGACATAACTGTAAATAATAAGAAATATAGACATTACATTCAAAAATTGGAGATACTGGTAAAGAAACCTGAATATAAGGATAAATGTAAGATCATTGGGCACCATTATATTGATAATGCCATGTATAATCAATGTGGAAGCCGTTAAAAAAATTTCATTTGGAAGAACTTGCATCAAATAATAAATATAGACATAACTGTAAATAATAAGAAATATTGACAAAATATTGAACAAAAATTAATAAGATTGCACATTATGAAAAAAATGAATAGACTTCACACACAAATGGAAACTGGATGTGAGCATACAGTTTGAAGATGAACTGCAGACGTTTGAAGCACCACTTGAAAATAAAGTCGAAGCCTAAATTGAAACCAAAAACTAAGAACTGGATCTAAAAAAAGAATTTTCATTGAAACATATCTAATTCAAGAAACAACAAACCTAATCGGTGAAGATGATCCACCATCGTTCGAAGGTCCACCCGTGCATGGATCTGACCCCAATGTCACATTTCTAGGTTTAGGAATAGCATTTCGGTGAAACCGTTTTGCGCATCAACGAATAATGTTGATGATAGGCAGAAGGGGGAGATGGGGAGGCAGGTGGAATCAGGAGACTGAGATGTGGATGGATGGGGTAACAGAGTTGTAGCTGGACCAATAACCTGCATTCATATAGTGTGTAAATGCAAATGAAAAATGATGCATGGTAAGGAGGTTACTTCCACAATTTTAGGGAAACATACCTGTTGCATCCCCCATCCCTCCCAACCTTCCCCTCCCACCCCCCCCCCCCCTCCCACCCTCCCACCCCCCTCCCATCCCTCCACTACAGCCCCCCAGCCCTCCACTGTAGTCCCCCAGCCCTCCCAACCTTCCCCTCCCAGCCCCCCTCCCCTCCCAGCCCTCCCCGCCTCCCATCCGTCCACTGCAGCCCCCCCCCAGCCCTCCACTATAGCCCCGCCCCCCCAGCCCTCCACTGCATCCCCCCAACCCCCCCAACCTTACCCTCCCAACCCCCCCCCCCCCCCCCCCCCCCGCCTAGCCCTCCACTGCAGCCCCCCCCCCAGCCCTCCATTATAGCCCCCAGCCCTCCCAACCTTCCCCTCCCAGCCCCCCCCCCCTCCCAGCCCTCCACTACAGCCCCCCATCCCTCCCAACCCTCCCAGCCTCCCCCCAGCTCCCCATCCCTCCACTGCAACCCTCCATTGCACCCCTCCCCCCAACCTTCCCCTCCCAGCCCCCCCCCCCAGCCCTCCACTGCATCCCCCCAGCCCATGCCTCCCCTCCACTACTAAGGCCAAGATTAGATGGTGAGATAATAATAAACACACCAAACCATAAAAAAATATATGTCATGTGAAAATTACCTAAATAGTTGACAAATAACACCCCTGATGAAAAAATAATCTAAAATGCATTTAATTGCATAAATAAATTCACATACAAGCAGTCCCCCAATACAAAAAAAAACATTAAACTCCAACACAAGTCTCTATGCTAAGTCAAAAATGGAGGGGATTAGTATCCCCCCATATCCATCATCATCATCCCCATGTCCAGCATCATTATCATCAGCAAAAACATCGGCAACAACATCATCAGCAACATCATCACCAACTGCACTGTCCGCATCATCATCAGCACTCTCATCACCAATAACATCATCAGCAACATCCTCACTAGATCTATCTCCACCACCATCATTTCCATTGGAACCCTCATGGGAATAACCCGAGGCATTATTTAAAGAGCGCATTCATGACATACATGAATGAAAAGTGGTAGCAACCTCTGATGGTAGTGACTAACTCAAAACTGACAGAGTTTCATGAAATGTTCATTAATTAGCTTACTTTTTTCACGCTCCTCTAATACTATTTTATTTGTCGCAACTAATTCAGCACGTGCAATTTCCAACTCAGAGGCCTTAGAGGAGTCTGATGATGACCAATACCTAGAGGGGACAATGTTTTTGCCTAGTCTACAATGGACTCTTCCTGGATGCTCCACACCTAACACCTGACTCAAATGATCATTTGACCCTAAATTGTTAGCTTCCTTCTCATCCATGGACTCCAAGGCAGACTGTTTAAATTATAAACATATTAAATTATGAATTTTATATAGATTTCTGAAATATAAATAAACAAACTTATAATTTTATCTTGTGTTTGTTAATTAACTGCAGTTCCATCTTTTTTTTCCTACTGAAGAAGAATAATTTGGCATGAGGTACGGGACATTCAATGCCCAATTCATCTTGCTGCATATGAGAAGTGCACAAATTTGGATTACAACCATATATTATAAATGAAAAAAATTGGATTTAAGTGAGCTTCAACAAAGACCTACAAACATTGACGTAAATGACAGTCATAACCGATTGGTGGTTTTCTAAAATGGTTTTCAGAAATGGTTTTCTGAAGTGGGTTTCAAGTAAATCTACTACTTGTTTAGGAAAAATAGACAAGATTTATCCTAGTATAAGATGTGATTTCTAGAATACATGGACTTTTCAAGGGATGTAATGAATAAGTTATGATGACATGTTATAAATAAGGAAATTATTTTAATTCAGATGAACGTACCAGCCGCTTCTCTTTGTTGGGCATTATAGTGCGCCCCAATGTGTGTAGATATGTCATTTCATCTTTGTTTTTTTGTTTTTCGCTGACACTTCCTAAAAAACAAAAAAACAATACAAGTAATAAAAATTAAATTTTATATAAAAACCATTAAAGATGGGTAGTACCTTATACTGTTCAGTCTTCCAATGTGAGATCATTTTTTGATATTGACTTTTTGGACAGTCGGGGTTTGTGGGTACACCCTCTAACTCAGTACCCACTCTACTCCTCCAACCAATATGTAACTCATACTTGTATGACCGCCAATACTCTCCAAGATCACTCAACCTAGCAGCTTTGGCAGCTTTACCGTTAGGAAAGTTAAATCGACTCTGCAATGAACATGTTAAGTCATATAAATACATAACTAATATAAATATAAATTTATAAAATTTCTATACCGATATCTGCGCCCATGCCCTATCCTTGGTGTCAGCACTGATATGTCTCCATTAGACTGGTTCCACCGGAACGATATCATGATATTTGGCTAAAGTAGACATGAAACTTCTACACTTCTTATCATTTTTACCTACCATTTGATTTTGAGAATTGTAATCCACCATAATCTGAGTTTCATGATTCCAGACATCCCGCATTTGAGTGCGCCCACGTCACCTACTAGAAGATCCCACTAAATAAGATAAGAGGTGAAAAGAGAAGAGTTAAGTGACAATACAATAGGAAAAAAGTGAAATGCTAAAATTTGAAACATTTATAATAAAAAAACCTGATACAGCCTCCTGAATAGGTTGTGAGGCATCCGTGGACTGTGTTGGATCAGCATCCTCCGAAGGAAGTATCTGTTCCACAGCATGCTCCGGCTGATCTTCATGAACAGGAGTGGAAACTAAAGGAATAGACTCAATTTGTGTAGGATGGATGGTAGGAAAAGGAGGTGGCATAGACATGTCAGAATATGCATAGTACATCTGTGGATACATGAATGGATATGGAAATTGTGCAGGTGAGAACATCGGTCGAGTCGGCGTGGACATGGAATGGGAAAAAGAGGGTAAATGGGATGATGATAGAGACATGTATGGGAACATACCAGGGGTCTCAAGTGGAGGGAGGACATGTGTGGTAGATGGGATTTCCACTAATGGGTTGGTGTGGGGAGTGGTAAGATGGGAGCTCCGCCTAGGTCGAGGAGGATCCCTGCTCGGTTCCATACTGGGAAGAGGAAACTCTAGAGTTATATGTATCAAAAAATTTTGATTAAAAATATGAACTTGATATTATATGTAATGCAGAAGATAAATATTAGAATTAATATACTCACTTAAGATAACTCACGCTCGCATCTAACAGGATCAACATCAAATAATCTCTTCTTGCAAGCTTCTGTAGTTTTCTTCATAATATTCATAGGAATGAAATAAATATTTTTTAGTGACAATTTTTACAAATCATACATAAAACTTAAAAAATGTAATAACATCTTTCAGTAATTATAATTTACAACCAAGTTATACAATTTTTATAACCATATTTTAAACCCAGTTTTCTGAATTGAAATAAATATAATTAAATGAAACGAAACCAAACAATACTAAAACAGACATATCATTCCAAACTAAAACTAAATTAAAGTAATTACATTAGTACCAACCTAATAAACTCACATCAAGGTAAACTTAATGAACTATGAATATATATGGTTTCTTTTATATATTACCCTCCACTACCTCAGGTTCAACATCATCTCTCACAATTGGACAATTTGTGTCATCAAATACAATATTTTGGATAACACTGATGGGGGCGCCAATGGTGACAATTTCATCCCCAGCATCATGAAAAATATGTCTTGGGATTACTTCATTAATGACACCATAATCAGGTTTAAGATGATCTTTCACATAAAACACTTGTTTTTCCATTGATTCCAAAATGTATGGTTCATCGGTATGCAGGAATCGACTCATGTCAATGACTCTAAATCCGCAATCATCAATAAATGTACCATGGCATGTCATTGAATCAAACCATTTACATTTCTTCATAGTGACTCAACCTTGAGAGTAGTAATCCAATAACAATATTTTCTTAACCAGTCCATAATAATACACATCTTCATATCGAGGTCGACTATCTGATGCAGGGGCATAACAATTCGTTCTAGTAGTTAACATAATTCCATCATGTTGTGTTCTACATAAAATGAAAATAAAATTATAAGGTATATGTTATATGATATCGTATGAGATAACATATATATATTCAAATTACTTACTTGATATAGGCATCGAACAAACCACAATTAAACAAGACTGTATGATGTGCCATATTCCGCTCTTCAAAGCTCAATGTAACCAATGAATATGACCCGACAATTCCACCTATTTGGGGAAGAGATGGAAACAAGGGCTGAATTTCCTCATACTACTCATCTTCTTTTCTCATTGGTTGATTATTTCTTGTGCTCACATCAGACAAATACATTGAACAAAAATACATACATTCTTGGGCCAGATAACTCCTCACAATGGAACCTTCAGGATAATTCTTATTTCAGACATATGATTTCATTGTGCATATATTTCTTTTAGTGGAATACATCCACTGAAAAGCGACTGGTCCTCCAAGAAGTGTCTCAATTGGAAGATGAACTGTTAAATGCAACATGCAAGTGAAAAAGGATGGAGGAAATTTTTTTTCAAACTCACAGATAATTAACGGTGCCTCTTGCTGCATTTTTATCAACAATGATTTGGATAACCTTTTAGCACAAAGGTCTCTAAAAATGACACAACTAAATCACTTACACCCTTACATTATTGGATAGAAAATGCCGAATTTCTATTGGAATCAATTCATGATGAAGGATCTGATAATCATGAGTTTTTAGATATTTCAATTTCAAATGTCTTCTGTTGACTCATTTAGATATGTTACTGGAATAGCCATCTGGAACCTTGATATTCTCCAATACCGCCAGAAATTGATCTTTCTCTGCCGTTGTCATCCCATAAGAAGCATAGGGAACTTTCCATTTGTTTTCACCAATACAAACAGGATTTAGTTCTGGTCAAATACCCCAATCTAATAAATCCCGATGAGATCGAAAGTCATCTTTGGTCTTCCCCTTAATATTCAAAAGAATTGCAAGAAACATTTCACATATATTTTTCTCAATATGCATTACATCTAAACAATGACGTAACAAATTAGTAGACCAATATGGCAACTCAAAAAAATACTTCTCTTTTTCCAATTGTAAGTAACTTCAGTATCAGCATTCTTCCTCTTTCGAGATTTCAACTGACCTTACCCTAATGAAAATCTGAAATCTTTCAATTCATCAAGCACATCACTTCTTGACATATGTTGAGGTGGTTCTTCAATGTCAACATTATTATCAAACCTCCAACGATTCTTTCTGTATTGATTATCCATTGGCAAGAATCGGCGATGCCCCATGAAACTGAAACTACGATGATATTTAAGCCTTCTCGATCGTGTATTCTTCATACAAAAGGGACATGATAGTTTTCCCTTTGTGCTCCAACCAGACATCATTGCATAGGCAGGGAAATCATTTATGGTCCATCGAAGGGCAGCATGCATCTAAAACATATTCTTTGAAGAAGCATCAAATGTCTGCACACCTAAATCCCAAAGTTGTTTCAACTCTTTTATTAAAGGCTACAAGTAGACATCTATATCATTACCAGGATCCGAAGGTCCAGATATCAGTATACTCAAGAAAGTGAAAGGTTTTTTCATACACATCCATGGAGGAAGATTATAAACATGAATAAAAACCGGACACATGCTATGACCAGTAATCATCTTTCCAAATGGATTAAAACCATCACATGATAGGCCCAATCTGACATTACGCACCTCAACTGAAAAATCAGGATGTTGTGCATCAAATGCCCGCCATGCTAATCCATATGCAGGATGGTTCAGATCATCATTACCTTTAATTATCTCAACATTGTGCCATCTTATATTGACTTAGATTTCTGGAGACATGAATAGATTTTGAAGTCTGGGAATCAATGGAAAGTGCCACATGACTTTCTGTGGCACATGAGATGGTGTTTCATCTGCATTTGTCTTCCATCGAGATGTACCATATTCTTTACAGTCATTACATTCATTTGTTTCCTCTAAAAATAAACTGCAATCTTTCGAACAAGCATGGACTTTATTAGTAGAAAATCCAAGATGCTTAATTAACTTCCATGCCATGTAATGATTTGAGGTAATATCTGCACCATCAGCAAGAAAGTCCTTCAAAAATGTAATAATATAATCAATGGAAGTATTATAAATCCCATAAATGGTTTTCCCATGATATAACCACATTAAAAATTCCAACTTGGTCATTTTAGTACATTCTTGATATACTGGAGTTCTGGCATCATCCAATAAATTTTTCACTTTGTCAACATCATCATCTTCATAATTTTCCTCATGTGTACTGATATCATTTTCTTCTTGCACCAGCATGCTATCTCTCTCAAAATGATTCACATATAGAAACCGATCAAATATCAAATTCTCCATGTCACTTCGTTCATTTCATTTATGAATAGTCAAAGATTGACTCGTCTCTCCATGGTGAAACCAAACATTATAGTTTGCTTGAAATCTAAATTTTGTTAAATGGTAACTAACATATTCTCGCCTTAACCATGGTCTTCCAACACAATTATAGCAGGGACACTGTATACAACCTCCATCTTACGCATTGCTAAATGAAAAATCTAAAAAAATCACCAAATTATTTTGAAACTCGGTTGAAATCTGATCGGTATGATACATCCATCTTCTATCCATTCTATAACAAGAAAAAAATTATCATTCAATCAACAATGTAAATCATATTTAAAAAATTCATTATAATCAATTTAATTATTAAATTAATCAAAGCATATTAGTAGCTAGAAAAAACATATTTAATGACAAGAGGAGTCCATGATTGAATAAGTAGGAAAAAGGGGGAAACGATCTACCTTGAGATGTAAACTAAATAAAAAAGTGAAAAAATACACTCCCAAGTGGTCATTGATGGGGAATAAAAAAATTTCAATGTAAAATACTTCTTTATAGATATAGATGCATTATACACATGGGAAGAAAATTTTATTTTAATAATATGAATTTATAATTTTATAGATTATTTGGTAGGGGTTATTTGATGGGTAATAAAACATTCAATGAAAATAGAGTAGTTATAACTTTAATGTTTTGGAATTAATATTGAAAAAATGTTTCAAGTCATCATACAAATTTTGTACAACATGATGCTTAAAAGATATACTTTTTATGGATTCTATTGGAACTTTGGAATATTTTTTCATATGGAAAATATAGGTTTTTTAAAATAGACATCATGATATACTTGTGAGTATTGAGAATCAATGTTTGGGGGTTTCAACCCCTTTAAAGGAATAAAAGTTAGAAACGTATTGTAAATTCTATATATAAATCACATAACATGTTTGATATTCTTGAATAAGTCTATGGAAGGTGTTACCATCCTATTCATGATGAAAATGAATGCTTCATCATTATAACATCCTGAAAAATTTTGAGTTTTAATACTCAAAATCCTCAAAAGAATAATAGAAAAGTGAAGGAGAAAGATTTAGTTGTTGAAGTTTCACCCAAAGTATCCAAAGGGGAAAGTCCATGGATCTTGGATAGTGGATGTTCTGATCACATGATAAAAGATTTAAAAACATTGAAATCTATTGAAAAATGAAATGTATTTTTAGTTACCTTCATAAATGATGGGTTACTAAAGGTTAAAGGAGTTGGTTTAATTGTTATTGGGAAAGAGAACCTTAAATAAAAAAACACTCTTTATGTTGATCGATTAAAACACAATCTATTAAGTGTTTCTCAACTCATGATAAAGGAAATATATTTTTTTTAGGAATTATGGGTTATTGGTTGACAACATTAAGGATGAAAGAGTGGTTAAAAGAGGATAAGAGTGCTAGAGGCAATTTATTCCAAGTGGGTGAGATTGAAAATTCATGTTATCTAATCATGAATGAAGAGAATGAATTATAGTACCGTAGGATTGGAGAATATAAATGTTATATTTTTTAAAAAGTATATGGACTCTATTTTTATTTTTATAGGAGATGATAAATAGAGAATATATAGAGAGTGTTATTTATTAGGGATACTTAGGGAGTTGGCAGTTGAAACTTAGAGAAGAGTTCATGTGTTGTTCCCCATGTTTTTGACAAATAAAAAGGAGGAAATTGAATATCCCTTGATGATCATAAAACTTAACATGCCTTAGATTCTAATATCCCTCATTAAGTTAATTGATTAATGGGGTTGTGATTAAATCTTAATTAATGCATTGCTAGTATAGTGTTGATCTTTACTCTGAGGGTTAGATAATTAGGAAAACTATTATTCATTACAACAGTTTAGTGTTTAAAAAACATTTTTAGTGTTTTATTACTATGAAATTGTTAATGAATAAAATCCATTCAGGGATATTGAATGAAATTTTTATGTTTTATTTACTGGAATCATACTCATTGATGGGTAATAAGTGAATTCGAGATAAGTTTAAGAAAAAATAATAAATAAAATCCATCAAATTCCATGTCTAAATCATGGTTGTAACAACCCCTACTTTTTATATGGGAATTTACCATTAAATAAATTATATTTGTTATATTTAATAAAAAATAAAAAAAAGATTACTAGAAATTCAGAACTTTACATGACCATAATATGATCATTGTCCATTATAGACATTTGAGATGTACTTATTAGAATGTAATAATTAGAATTGGTACATATTAAGGGTAATGATGAGAGATAATTTATATATAGGAGTAAATGATGGCCTCAAATAGTAGGAAATAACATTTTCAAAATGATCTTGGGAGTGAAGTTTCATAAATGGGGTTTTACCTTGACAAATTAAAAGAAGAACATTAAGAAGTGAGACTTGATCATAACAATCAAGTGATGAGATGAAGGTGTTGAGAGTATACATGTTGGAGAAGAATATTCATCAATCTCAAGTGTGAGGAACAATAGAATTCATCTTATACAAGGTAGATAATATAATTAAAGCTCCAAAATATCATTAAAGACCAAATACAGTAAGTACATAGTAGGAGAACTTTAAGGATAACAAATCATACATTATTATTTTCTTAAGTAGAACCCAAAAATAATGGAGAAAATGACAATTTAGTAACCTAACCATATTACTATATCAAGACTATACATCATTATAATCCCCCTCCATTACTTCATACCATGTTTTTTGATCCATTCCCTATGAATCTAGGACCATGGTATCCTTATAATACTAGTTTCACTTACCATCTTTCTCACCACAAACATGTCCATCTTGAAATGGAAGAGTTTCCAACTACCCATAAACTAACCATATCATCACCATCGGCCGTATCTTGAACCACACCTATTCAAAAAGATTGGCCCCTCAAGTAAATCGCATGCCCCTGACCTGGGTAGTCCTGAGCATCCTTAGATGAGGTACCATTTGATCTTAACTCACAACCTATGTAAATTATCTAATTTGAGTAAGCCACTATCAGAGACTCAACGCCATTATTATTCTTAAAATATCATTTTATATATTTCCTCTTATTAGAAAAACAATATCATGATAAATCATTACGACATTCATTCTTAACAATCCCAATGGCTTGACACCATGAAAAAAAATGGGGTATCCTCATATTCAATTTTCAAACCAAAATAATTATCCAGCATACATAATGCTACCTTCTCAATGTAAAGGGGGATTAGGTTCACTTCAACCAAGATACAAGCATAGAATACAAACTTGGATTCCTCTGTTTCTTGGTCCATTTTAATGGAAACACCCATAGTAGCATCAATTTCATAGAGATTTTTTTAAAGACATAAAATCCAATAAATACCAAATATTTTTAAACAAACCTAAGCCCTTGATTTCATCACCTCAACAGTATTAAATCTATGAACCCACTCTTACAAGAACACTATTCTCAGAATTGACACAATATATCCAATTACTCATGCATTTTTTTTAGCTCATGAGAAGAAAATAGTATATGAAAGTATACATGCCCCATAGAGATAAATTTTAAGTTTCTAAAACCCTAAAAGTTGGATAATTGATTGACTAATTTCTGTGTATTCCATAACTTATTTCCAAAAGGATGAACTAGCCGGGAGTTTACCAAATACCAATATATCTTGAATCATTTCAAAATTACATCCTGATTCGCAGTAACATGTACAATATTACCTTGTTTAAGAGGTGATGGTCGGGATGTCGTGGCAGAGGCGAAGGCCGGGAGGACCAGGTCGGGAGTCGGTAGGTGGAGTCGGGATGCGGAGGTCGGGGAGGGGAGTCGGAGAGGGGAGGAGAGGGTCGGGAAGTGGTGGTCAGGGAGGGGAGGATAGGGCTGGGATTCGAGATTCAGGGAGGTAGGGTTGAATTAGCGAGCGCGATGGAAGTTTGAGGAGGAGGAGCCCAATATTTAGGTCCGATGGAATTTTGAATACCCATGGTTTTAATAAAACCGTGGGTATAGACTACTAAAACCAATTTATCCCCATGGTTTAAAGAACCGTGGGGATAGATGAATGGGGATAAACTCCATTTCCATTAGTGGTATGATGTGTTTTTCCCTAATGTGCTGATATGTGTTCTTTACTCTGTTACAGACTGCAAAGGAGTGACCTTTGGGTTTGTTGAAAAAGGGGGAGAAAATAGTGATTGTTCAAGGGGGAGACATTGTGGCTATTTGACAAATCATGGATGAAATGGGGAGAAGCTGACAGGTGGAGCAGCAAGATAGGGGGAGTAATGAGAAAGGGGGAGAGTATTAAATCTGATGATGCTATAAGTGATCGATCAAAGAATAGATATCATGGTAGTTGAGGATCGTGATAAAGGCGGAATAGTGATGTTGGAATGGTGTGAGAAGGTTTCCAGCTATCACTAATTGGTATCAGTGTGGTTCAAAAATTGGTATCAATTTTTCAATTGGTATCAATTTGGAATTGACAATTGGTGTCTGACATGAAGTGATTCATTAATGAAATTTTCATACTACTCTTGTTTCTCACACCAAGCATTGCTCATGTGGGCTTAGAGTACGTGTTAAGTGAATCCTTGAATGCTATCTGAATTGCAAGAGGAGAATGGTGTTAGATGATGGAAGGAGTTTCAGAGAGTTATTAAAGTGCAAAAAATCATTCTGAGAAGAGTTTTGAAGAGTTGTCAACAAACCCAAAGGAGGATATTGTTGGGAAAAAATCCCTCAAGGTAACATTGCAGGATTTTTGGGTTGATTGTGTTCGTTGACAAAGCAGGTTTCCATGGTGAATTCTCAAGTTCTATAGATATTTTTGACAATCAATTTTTACAAAGAACCATGACAAAGGAATGGAGGATCTAGAGTCGGTACAAAAGTGCAGTACAAGGTGGCGTCGTTTCCCAGTGTTTGCCAAATTTTTGGGGTCCAAAATTTGGAGTTTGGTAAGCATCGCAAAAAATGGATTTCCTTGGAGATATAATTTAAATATGGAAAAGACATGAATTTGGTGAAAATAGGATTCATGGATTGGATTTTGCGAAGACAAGAAAAATGTTGACGGTGATGCTTCGCATTTACGACAAGCTTCGCAAATGGGAGTGTTGAAAGGAAATGTGAGGGAGCTTCACGACAGCGGCGTGAGGTAATTGACAGAATGCTCTATGATTACGACGAGCTCCGAGATCCGAGAATTTCTGAGGTTCTTTGGGATTTTGAGAGAATTCCGGCAGAAAATTCAGAGCTTCGCGATTGGCGATGACATGGTGCTGACTTCACGTAGAATGGTCGAGGGTTGGTGGAATTTCCTATAAATAGAGGTCGACCCCCTCGAGAGAAGGAGATAGTTTTTGAAGAAAATATTTTTCTCTTGGTTCGTGAAGTTAGTTCATGAAGGTAGTGTTCTTCGTGAAAAAGAGGTGCTTCGTGGCAGCTAATATAGCTCCGCAAAAGGAAGTGCACTTCGCAAGGCCGCATGCTCTAAGGAGTGTGCTTCACGAAGAGGCAGGAGCTCCATGATGGCCTAATCATTGTAAAGGATTGAGCTTCGCGAGAGTGCTTCACGAAGAGGCAGGAGCTTCGCGAAGGCTTGTTTGAGCTTCGCGAAATTGGGAGCCTCACGAAATAGGGTGCTTTGCGAAGGTATTTTCAAAGGAATTTCTTAGTTTTCAGGGACAAAGGTGTATTAATCATTGGATGAACATTGAAATTTAATAGAGCATCTATCAATACTTGAGGATGTATTCTTTCATTAAAATGAAGAGACCTACAGGTCTATAAACTGTGAGTGGATCTTCTGAAGAAGTAGTGATCTCACTTTAGTTGAGAGAGCATTGAGTTCTCAAATTTTGAGTGGTTGTAAACTAGGAGGGACAGTGTGTCCACTTTGAACTTGTAAATAGCAGTGCGCTTATAGTGGAATTGGTACATCATCACACTGTCAGTGTATAATCCTTGGACGTAGCCTAGTGAGGGTGAACCAAGTAAAAATCGTTGTGTCCTGTGCATACTTTAAAGTTTGCTCATACTCTGCATTGGGAAGGAGAGAGAAGAGGTTTTTGTCTAACAACAAAACAAGATCAAGAGGGGAAGTTGTTTTAATCTGTCATACCCTAATTCACCCCCCCTCTCAGGGTATCTAGCCTAGTGGACCTAAACTGTGGGTGCTGGTTTATATTACCTTCATCATCTTTGAGTTAAAATTTTATTATAATTGTTTGAAATACACTGTGATCCTTTCCAGAAAGGATTAATAAAAATTACTTATCAGATTCATCTATTATAAATTCAGTCTTTTATGGATAATGAATAGTAATTCAATGTATCATTATTTTATTTTTTTAGTAAAATAATGAAAGGGCATCATAATTTTACCTTAATCTCTTCCCAAATAAGTGTCTTAATCATGGGAACAACATGGTGGCATGAATATAAATCAATAATCATGCACTTCTGAGTGATAATACCAATGAAAATAATGAACACAAACTTGTTGAGGTTAATAGGCTGGTCACGCATATTCCAACCGACATTGATTTTAAATCCTTTTCTTTTTGTCTTAATAATTTTTTCTAACACAATTATGTTGTGATGCACCTTTTTTTGGGACATTTTTTCTTCACCATTTAATATTTTCATAGGTTCAAAATCATCGATATGCTGTTCCTCTAGAATGGAAGCATCAGAATTTATGGAAGATCATTGTTCTTCAACATTGGGAACAGTGTTAGGTTGAGAAACATGTTGTTCCTTAGGATTGGGAGCATCAACACATGCAGAAGTTAGTATATATATGTGGTTAAACATTAAATTTAGATCACATAAATGTAGAATTGGATAGATAATAACACGAGTTGATAACATTTATATTAAAAAACATATAACCTAATTATTAAACTATATTTTTAAAGTTTGAAGGGATTAGATGCCTCTAACGAGTACCCAAATTATTTTATTTTGGTCTCCTATAACATATAAGAACACATCTACATTAGGAATTCAGTGAAATAATTGTAATGTCCTAATAAAAGGGACATCCTCAGATGAATTTTTATTTGACTATTCTACAGTTTTGGTTGATAACAGAACAATTGACCGCTTTTGGTTTGTAGGATCTAGAATATAAAATAATTTCACTACCTATGATGCCATTATAAATGGTTCATCTTTGTACCTTTTCTAAATGAAATCAACATTCACAAATCCAAATTAATCTATTTTAATAGTACTCATGTTATCAACCCATTTTTATTAAAAAAATCCCATGTAATGTTTTATAATCCAACTCCCATATTTATTTTTAAAGATTCCAATGTATGATATATTCACATAAATTGGATTTCTATCTTTCGTACTAGAAACTTGCATCATTTTAGCCATAAGTGTTACTCTGTTATTTTTCTTGGTACTTCCATCATCAAATTCATTTTTATAGAATATATAACCATTAATTCCTTAACCATTATAAAATAATACATGCACACTTGGTAATATGGCTAGCCATCAATGTCATTCTAAAATTTAACATGGAGTTTCATCTAACTCTATAAAAATGTGGTCTTGAAACCAACCTATTATCTATTGATTATGTGTATTTGATATAATGCTTTCATACCTTGATGGATTCAAATTCGTAATAAGTTCTTTGTGGGTTTTAATATATGGTGAAACCTCAAAATAGTTATGAAAAACATAGATGTGGGCCTGCTCCCAATCTATAATATTGATTTTGACAACATCTATTCTAGAAATTCTTTCACTCACAAGACACCTAGAGTGATGATATTTTATTAGACCAATGATTTACACACAATATCAGTAGTTGGTATAGAATTAAAAGGGTTACTAAACAATATATTGCTTTAAAATAGAACCCTCTATATGACTTTTATTTTTTTACATATCCTTTTAAAATCATTATATATTGTTCAATTGGGTACATCCATCTATAAAATAGAGGACCGCATAGTCAAATATCTCTCGCCAAGTGAACCATCAAGTGAACCATCATATCAAATAATCCTAGGGGGAATAAAATTTCCAATTCACATAATATGATGAAAATATCCTTTTCTATAGTAGGCAATTTCTCTGGGTCTATAACATTACAACATATAGATTTGAAAAAGTAACAGATCTTGGTTAATGTATAACAAAATTTCTTGTGTAAAATATAACATAAAGATACGAGAATTAGATCATGTATCAAAACATGATATTCATATGATTTCAAACCCATTAACATTAAATATTTCAATGACATGATATTATTTATTTTCAATGAATTCCCTTATATAACTTTTATATCGTTCAAGTAGTTTAAAAACAAATATCTCTCCTATCTAAAAAGAGTGTATGCAGTTGGAGGAAGAAAATTCCATTTTTCAACCTTCACTAGAATAAATTCTTCTTATATTCCCATGTTAATCATGTCCAACCTATCCATAATTCCATCCTCTTTTTGTTTGGTGCATTTATAAGCATGCATGATGTACAAACAATTCCAATATGGTAATTCCAAAAAAAACTGATCTCTTTTATCCAACCATTTTTCATAATTTTTTTATAAGGTTTTCCCAAAGTAGTGTCCATATATTATAATTTATCAGATATTTATTCACCTATTAGTGGATATGGTGTTTTACATTCTTCTAAACTCCCATTAAATGATTTTTTCCATGATCGGTACTTATGTCATTGGGGTATAAATCTATGATTTTTTAGAAACCTAGCCTTTAGTGAATGTTTCAACCAAATTGATTGTGTTACTTGTTCACAAATGTGATACCCTTGAGTTCAATTAATTCTATATCTAAAAACAATATATAATAAGGAAAAAAATTATCATCCCGTACAACATGGATCTCAAATGAAATCTTAATTTCTGTAAGCATCATACAACATAACTCATGTATCCCAAAATAATTTTAAATCATCGATCAACGGATCCAAATAAACATAAATATCATTACCTGGTTGTTTTTTTCCTAAGAAAACATAGATAACATAATGTATTTTTGTTTCATGCATAACCATGGTGAAGAGTTATAATTTACCAACATAACTGGTCATGTACAGTGAGTGATTCTTTGAACACCAAAAGGATTCACTCCATCTGTAGATAGCACAAGATGAATATTTCTCAACTCATTTCCAAATTTAGAATTATTGTGATCAATTCCCCTCCACTTAGGAGAGTCTATCATGTGATGAATTTTATACTATTTATTTCTTCTATTTTCATGCCATATCAATTGTCTTATAGGATCCTCACTTCCATATATGCGCATAAACCTTATAATGATTGGAAAGTACCATACAACTATTATTGGATCCAATTCATCCTTATTATATCCAAAATAACCACACTTGAGGAATTATTTAAGTGATTTTTAGTCCTTGATAAATAGTATAAAGTCATTTAGAAATGAATGTATTATTTCAAAGATTATACCCATTGAATGTAGCATTCATTTAGGATCATTTGTTTATCTATGAAACTCATTAAATTCTTGTAGCATATCATTTAAGAGATCAAGTAGTTCAATAAAATTGGTGTCACTCTACTAGTTTTCATATTTTATATTATAAAGCTTCACTATGGCTGAGAATGTTATATATTTAGTGGAACCAGCATACAATGGAGTCATTTCACAACTATTTAACTTCTAAAAAAATTGGACATTCATCATATTCATCTTCAAATATAATCTTCATTTCCTCAATATGATCATCATCATCATTCACACCTGTAATCACATCATTGATATCTTCTTCTTCATTATCAACACTTTTAATCATATCAGATGATCCATAAATCATAGTGCAATCCCATTCACTAGCTACATTCAATTTGTCCCCATTTTTAGACCACAATTTATAACATTAACATATTTCATGATAGATCATGTGTTTTTCCAACTCCTTATAACTAATTTTTTCGTGAATAAAAATAGTGTAAACACAAAAAAAGGATTTGAGAATTTTCATATTCATGATCCATTGCCAACTTGATAAACTCTTTCAGTCCATATTTATACTCTTCAATCATATGATTATCATGCATCCATTTTTTATTCATATCTATCCTATTTAATTTGGTAATATTAATATTTTTAAAAAAAATAAATACACAAAAGTGGGCCTTTAAAATAAGTAGAACCTAATATTTGAATGTTTCAAATAATTACATCATCCTTTTAAAAAAATGGTAATTTAATTTAAGAAAATAATTACTCCACCGGTGGTAGGTGTTGTCCTCTGAATTCATCCACAATGATCATCGGTACCTAGTATTGGATGACTATTACTCAGAGTAGTTCAAGAAACATAGGTTCATGACCTAAAGATATGGGGGATGAGTATCATGAAACAAAATGAAATAATAACTCTTTGGGAGATGAAGAGGATGAGGATAATAGTTATTATTTCATTTTGTTTCCTGAGACTTGTCCCCTTAGAAGCTAACACCAAATCAAAGAGAAGATATAGTGGTGGAGAACTCCACTAATTTAAACCATGCATGCGATGTTGGATTTAAAATAGGTTTGGTAGTTTCAATGGGGTTAAACATTAATTAAACTTTTATAGTAGTGTGGTCATGATGGATATCATATGGTTTGGATGGAGTTAGTGACATGCCCTTTTCATGGTGTTATTATCAATCTATATTATATAGGATGTGAGATTATGTTTATATAGGAGGTCTCTAAAATTTAATATGATCATATAAATATAGAAAGAACCCTTTTCCCTTAAACATTTTTTCATTTATAAATATAGATACCACTCATCCCATTGATAGAGAACACTACATTATAAAAAACTGATGAATCTATTCACTCTAATTTCAAATCAAAAAAAATATTTTAAAGTCAATGTGAAATTTAAAATATCATTTATTTATATAATAATTGAAATCAAAAACATCATCCTCATTCTAAAAAATAATAGAAATCCAATTTATTGACTTTAAATCCAATCATTTACCCTTAAATTCATACTTACATTATAAAAAACTAATGAAAATATGACTATGAATGTAATAATGGAAAAAATAAAAGCTATATTATTTGAAAACCATTTTCAGAATAGAAAATACATATATTGAATATAATAATGGTTTCACAAATAAAAAAAATATTTTTATATTTTTTAAAATATGTTCCACATTGAGAACACCCATAAAATTTAAAATACAAAGCCATTAAAAGAAGGTAATAATCTTCAAGGATTACCTCTACCATTCCAAAACCCAACAATAATCGATCTTATTTATAATTCTATTGGCTTATACCTTTTACCCAATTGAATAACTAACATAGTTTCTCATCCCATATTTCCTCTCATTTTTTTTGATATCAACCCTTAGTAGCTAACACCAAATCATACAGAATATGTAGTTGTGAAGGAATCCTTTAATTTAAACCATTCAGGTGATGTTGGATGCAACATAGGTTTAGTAGTTGAAATGGGGTTAAACATTGATTCACATTTTGATGGTGGTATGTGTATAAATAAACATGAAATTGAATTTCTAGTCATTAATTTCATACCTAGATTGTGAAGTAAAATAAAACTAATCAAATTTCCTATCTTTTACATCACACCTCTTAAGCCTATCATTATTTTCTTATTTTTGAAATTTTTCTCTTTTATAGTTAAATACCTCATAGTTGGTTTCAACTCCAAATCTAATGATATGATCACTTACTTAATTATGAGTAAATAATGGTCTAATAATGCAATTATAAAATGGAATTGAATAAGTTCCCCCTTAGATACATTGTTTAACATGAAATCCAAAAAATCAAAGATAATTTTGAAACTCATTCAACACTCAATTAAAAGCGTACATCCAACTTCTATCTGTTATGATTTAAAACATAAAATAATGCATATAATAAAATAACTTGTAATTATCCAATTGAATTTATTGAAAAAATAATAATCATATTACAAAAATATAAAAATATAAAAGAATAATCAATAGAAATAAAATGTATGAATGTATAAAAGTATTAAACTATTAAAAAATTGTAAAAAGTATACAGGTATAAATGTAAAAATTACAAATGTATATATATTTATATTAGTATACTAAATTAAAGATGTATATGGAAGTATAAAATTATATATAATTTATAAATATATATATATTTTTTAAACAAATATATATAATTTAAAAATGTATATAAATTTATAATACTATTTAAAAGTACATATATGTTATATAAGTATACATAATTTATAGAAGTATATAGTTTTAAATTTTTTATAGAAATATAAATTTGTAATATATAAAAGTAAAATTTATGAAATTATAAAAGTATAATAATTTATAATGAATAAAACTATAATTGTATATTGATTTATAAAACTAGAACACTATAAAAGTTTAAATAATTAATAAAATTTTATATTTAAACTATATATTCATAATATGATATACTATAAATTTTTTAAAATTATATAAATTTACAAATGAATAAAAATATGAAATTATAAATATTTTAAAAAAACTATTATTAAATTATATTATAATAATACTATATACTATAAAATTTATAAAAGTATTAAAATTTAAAAACATATAAAATTATAAAATTATAAATGTTTAACACAAGTTTATATGTAAATTATATAGATATAGTAATATATACTATATAATATATAGATGTATATATAAGCATAAAAAATTATATCTAGAAGTATAAATATAAAAAATTATACTTATAAAAAATTATAAATTTATGTTGACTATTATTTATAAATTTCTAAAAGTGATCATTGATGTTAATAAAACTAAATGAATACCCTATATAATATCCTAAATAATACCCAATTTTAGAAAAACCCTACATCTGAAAATAATTAAACATATTGATAATCATATACAGAACATCACTCAATCAATCACCAAATAACAAAAGAAAACACCACATGAATCATTGACACTCATGAACTGCCCACACCCCACTATGCAATGAGAACTATCATGAAAGGAATATTACCAAAGGCTCCCTTAAATCTTGGTGGACACAAACCATAGACTAATATTGTACACGATATCTACTCAAAACGTGAGAACCCAAAACATGAACCCTGTAGAAATGGGACATGTGGATAGTGTTTAGAGGTAGGTGGTTTAGGTATTAGTTCTATGTGGGTGAGGGTTAGGTTGTTGATAAGGAGTTGAATTTGTGGAAAAGGATGGTGGTTGATGATATGTTGATCTTGTACAATAGGGATGGTTGTTTTGGGGGTGATTTGTTCGTTTGGTCGAGAATAAGTGAAGAAACGCAGTAGTTGGTTTCAGTGATGTGAGATTGAAGAAATGATTGCAGTTGAAGATGATAATAAGATAAATCAGAATATACATTAGATTTGGAGAGATAAATTCACCAATAAAGTTGACTGGTGATAGTAGTAGGTTCTGGCGACATAGACAATAACACTCTGGTTCCATGAAAACTTGAAGGCATGGGTGGAGGCATCACTCTGTTATGGTTCTTTTTATAATAACCCATAAGGATTTTATCAGTGATTTAAAAAAAAGAACTGATAAAGAGTAATATTATAAATGATAAAATAGAAAGTGTGGCCATATGTAGGGGTAGCCATGGATTTCATGGTGGCGATGGCTGGATATGATTTGATGGGTTCTCCTGGTTCCTGGATGGTCACAGTAGTGCAGCTAAAGAGTGGAATTTCTCTCTATTCGACCCCTTATATTTCATTTTCTACAGAGAAGATTGATCATTCGTCTCCTTCATATTCTGTTGGAGTCAATGTTTTCCCTAATCCCCCTTATTCTCATATAGTTATGGGTCATTAAGAATCAACTCCACCTACAAGAAAGGATTTGGGCCACACTATCTCTAAAGAGTTTTCAAAAAACCAAGTGAATTTAACATGAAATTTTGACTAATTTCATGCTTCCAACCCTACAATCATGAAGAAATGATAGATTGTGTTCATTGAGTCCAATCATGGTCTCATCTCAGTAAGGTTACAGGAATGAAAATGCTTAATTATTGTGCATCTCCCTTCTTTTAAAAGGGAGATTCACCTAGGGATACTGAACATCGGGAAGCATTTACTAGAATTTTGGGTGTTTTATGGTTGGAGCATCAACTCCCTCAGTAAAGGATATTTTAATGTTGTTTTTCTTTCTATGGATATCAAATACAAAGCATGGAGTCTTGGTTCCATTAATTTTATGCCTGGAAAACTATGAATTTAGGATTGGGATCCTACATTTAACCTGTTATATGTCAAGAACTCGATTACCAAATTCTGGATTCATATTTTAGGTTTGAGTTGGTTCTTTTGGATACTAAAAATTCTCTAGGACATCGCCTCTGTAGTTTTTATTCCAATTAATATGGAAAAAGAAACTAGAATATCCCTACATGGTAACTTTTCTTAGGTTTTAGTTGGGATTGACCTCAGTTCTCTATTAATCTATTCTATTATTATTTTTCTTTAGATGATCAATATTTTGATATGAATGCTGACTATGAGAGGATCCCTGACTTATCCTCTAATAGTTTTAACAATAGACATAAAATGGATAATTATTGAAGAAGATAGGTATACACTAATTTTGGTCTCTCTGGACATACTAGTGATAATTCTAGAAGGAGGTAATAGGATAAATTTGTGTCCTTGAATAAAGAATGTGTGAATGATATGGATTCATTGCAAAAGGTTACTTTTGATGGGGCTTCTGGCTCACACAAAGGGCCTCACAATAAAGGTCATTCTAGAGTAGGCTAATTCATCTAATCAAAGAAATCATTCTAGGAATTCATTAAAAGATGCTTATGTCAATCAACATAAAATGATCAATTGTGTAGAGGAAGATGAAAAAGACGAGTCAGAAAGGGAACTTGCTACTCAGTCTGAAGTTGATAAACAACTTTTCCAAGAAAAACATATTCCATCCAACCATAAAGGGAATAAGTATATGGAATTCCACTACTCTCATGGGGTCCAGGATAGGTTGAGTTTACCCTACAATAATATGAGCATGTGTAAAGGTACGGGTGAAGTGGTAGTTGTTGCCTCACCTACCATTTCCTTCATTCAATAATCTTAAAAGGATGCCTTAATTTCTTCAAGTAAGTTACAAACTCCTATAATCCAAATCTTCACAAGAGATTCGTCTTCAGTGGATATGAATGAAAAAGAGACTAAAATTGTAGTTCATAATTTTTCTTTAGAAGTGGTGGAGTGGGAAGGTACAGGAGTAGGTGGCCCCATGCATAATAAAAAAGGATTAGCTGATCAACTAAAGGTATCAAAGCTGAATTTGGATTTGGTCAAACTGATGGTACAAGAGCATTTTCTTATTCTATTCGATATTTTAAATAGATCCAACAGTATGGAGGTGTTCCTTACAGAGTTTTATAATGATCAGAGCAGTTCTAATTAGAAGATATTATCATAGGGCTTAGGTTCGGATGATGAACAATATCCTCATCCTCTTGAGGATATTATCCCACTAGATGGCACCTTTGTCCCTCAAACTAAAGATGATAAGGTGTGGAAAAAGCCCAAAACATGGAAGAGATGGTGACAACCAAGAGGTAGGGGCAGTGGCAGATTTCAGTACACATGATGTTTTTTCTTCTCTTTTCATGGCTACTTTTTCTTACTTTCTTTTCAATAGTGATATGTCGCTATTTTTGGTGTTTCATCCCCTCATATAGTTTATGTTTTTATTCTCAATAAATTTTGGGATCATGGGTCACAATCATGGTTCACATCATTTTGGTTATATATTTATTAATATATAATATATTTATATTTATAAAATTATAATAAATATATTTATTTTAATTTTATAATTATTTAAATATATGATTATTTATTTCTAATTAAAATTATAAATAAATACATTTTAAAAAAATCCATATAATTATAAATATGTTTATATAATTATATACTCAAAATAGCTCAGTCATGGATTTTAGAACAAAATCCATGACCCAAAATTTATTAATAAAAAAGAAAACATACAAGGTGGAGAGTAGGTCAAACAAGGCACATATTCCCACATTAAAAACAAAATATTCACTTCCTAGAACTCCCTATAGTGCCTAGATTTTTAGGATCTATCCCTCTTCCCTTTGGGTTCCATCCTCTTAGCCATGTATTGGCCTATTGAGGTAGCACAATATCATCCTTCGGTGACAAATCAGAGGATTCCTCAATGATGGGATGTATCCTGAACTTCCAAAAAAGATCTCAAAAGACTATCTCTAGGTGAGAACGAAATCCAGCTTCAAAGATAATTTCCAATATATTCTACACAACAAGGTACTCATTGAAATGAATAATAATAGGTACCATCATGAAGTAAATGGTCTCAAGTTACAAGAAGAACCAGTCAACTGCCTCCTTGTTGGTGACTTCAATGGGCCATTCAACTTCAGCATCATCAGAAGAAATGATACGATATTTTTTATCCCAAGCAATGACATATTCATCATATGAATCCTTGCCAAAAAATTCATATGCATTTTTCATAATATCATAGAAGTTGGATGCGTAGCACCAGTCCACATACTTATTACCCACCGAGAGCTCACTAGATGGAAGTTACACATATAAAGAAAGTTCCTTAGTATGATATTTCTATACCATTTCTGGTGTAAGCACATCCGCCTCAGACTTATGAATGATCACCAGCTAAAACCCATCTTTGTCCATCATTACATTCTTAATTTTTATTATAGATGCCTGCTTATCCACACGTGAATGATCATAATATTCTTCTATTGTATGATAATTAGCCAAAAAAATCCCCATTTCTTATTCCTCCATGCATGAACTCAGTATATAGATCATTGATAGGGCCTACAAGTCCAACTTCAAGACATTGAGTACCCTCTGACAGGACTGTTGGTGATTCAGTGGTAGCATTCAATTCGAGAGGTCCAACCACCCAAGAAGCATGGAAGGCCTCCATTATTTTTCCTTTTATAATATTTGAATCTGAGACAGATTCATTCATTCTCTTTTCCCTTTTCTATCTCCCATTGCAAGTAAAGTCCTCTCCTACATGAGCTAAGAATCAACATGAACTTCCACATAGAACTCACAATCAGAATCATCAACCCCAGACACCCAATCATGGGTTTCTATCCCACCAAGAACATATTGAGAGGACCGAGATTCTCCATCTTTAACCTCCCCACTCACATGTTCAAAATCTCCCACCACTCTAACCCCTGCTTGGTCTATCGAATGGACTACCTTAACATTCCCCACATTGGTTATCAGAACATCCCTAAAGGTAAGGGACTTATGATCTTCCACGGGTTCCATAGTATCATGATCCTACACCATCACTGTATCCTCTTCTACAAGATCTTCCCAATTATATGGGTCACTGCTTGTCTTACCCAGAGGATTCTCATTCAACAGAATCCCCTTACCTTAGGCATCTGAGAAATGAATTTATCAAAGGTATGCACCGAAACTCCAATGGCCACAGGCCTCCCACGCATAGATCTAACATTATTAGAGGAATTTCTCAAAGTAACACCCTTAAGATTGACATTCCTATGAAAATGAGTAGTAGTGGGTCCCTTCATCCCACACCTCTCAAAAGAAAGCTTCCTCTGATAAGAGTCCAACAAGTGACCAATAGCCATAGCAACACCACAAAATAGAGTTTTATTCTCATATTCCACAACAATGTAGATATCATTTGTGGGAGTAGAAAGATTTACCTTTTCAATGATGGTGGAACTAATATCGATCTGCACTAACATCTTGGTGAAGTGCCCAAACTGCACATGCTCTATTTCTTTATCAAGCAGAATAGGAGACCCAATTGCATTGGAAATATCATGCAGAATACTCGGATTCTATAGGACCCAATTGGGTCTATGAAGTCAAATCCACGCCTGATAAAACACATTCCTTACTTGCAAGACATTGAATTCCAAACAGAAGTTGTGTAGATTATGCCATCTAGTATTTAAGAACAAGGATTTGATGCTCCACACCTGCAGCTTATAATCATCCAATGAAAAGATGTAATGAAAAAACCTATTCCATGGGAAATACAAATCCAGTTGGAAAATTCCCATAGGAAATAGACCCTGCGAATCAATGGGCTGTACATGCACTGTAGCACCTTGGAAGGGGCAAAATTTCGGCTCCTAGTCTTGGGAAACACAATTTCTCAGGGTTTTGCAGGCCAGTCCTAATCGCGAGCCTTGCCAAACTGAATCCCACCACACGTCCATGTAATCGTTGCCCCTGAAATCATCACTCGCGTCTTGAGGATACCTACTCCAGCCATAAAAAAATTCATGCTGACAAAGCCCCCCGTCACCACACTTTTCCTAGCGCATGTTTTGAGTTTGTGCCGACAAAGCCACCCGTCATCAAAGGCCACCGTATTCAGGAGATCCTCACCCCATCATCGCAACACACCGATCCAACCATGTTGGTTACGGTTGAGAAAATCTTCCGCCTGAGAGATTTTGGGTGATAGAGAGAGTTCCTGAGAGCTTACCATGCAATTCTTCATAAGATTTTGCTTGATGGAAAAGTCCATAAGCTGCAAATGTTTCAAAATGACCAACAATATCATATTCAAAGATCTTGCATGGTTTGCAAAAGTAATCCCCATTGCCAAGTGAGAGAGGATCTCCAATGTTGATAGAGAGTTTGTTCATCCTATCCAATTACAAACATACATATATCTACACACATACATACATGCATGTATAACACACATAAACATATATACATTCATTTATACATGTACATATATTTTAAATCATTTAATATCAATATAAAAATATGTCTTAGTAAATATATTCATTTATATATAATTTATCTGTTTAAATAAAATATTAATATATTTTACTTATCATTTAAATATATTTATTATAATTTTATAATTATTTAAATATAATTCTTATATAAATGTATTTATTATAATTTTTTAATTTTTTAATTTTTTAATTAATTAATTAATTATTTATTTATTTATAAATTTATAAATATTTTTTAAAATATTATATATATGTATATATATATATATTTGAATTATTAAAAAAATATATATTAATAGATAATATTTATATTAATTAGGAACATGCATTTTTTAATTAATGTATATAAAAAAATCTTATTTTTTTAATATAAATATAATAATTATATATATATTAATAATATTTTTTATTAAAATAATTTACCAGTGTAAAGAATTGTGATGATTAAGATTAACCTTTATCAGTGCTAAAAAATCACTGATAAAGGGTACACCTTTATCAGTGCTTTTTTAGCGCTAATAAATGTTACCTTTGTCATCACTTTTAACTAGCATTGATAAATATAGCCCTTTTATCAGTTCTTTATATTTAGTGCTGATAAAACCAGGCACTACATATGCACCAATATGTGGTAGTACTGGTTGCAGGCACATGATGGGCCGAGGCTCGGGACTGATCAAGCAAGTTGGCTCAGATATGTACACTGAGATTGGGTAATGAGCCACACCATCAATACCCATGTTTACAAGAAACTAAAATTTACTGTCAAATTCCTACCTCATTAGACATAAAAACTTAACTGATGCATTGAGGGTGATATATGACATCTAATAAAAATTTTACACGTTTAACTCATGGAAACTCCCAACAGCTCCCACAACCACAACAAATCATAGGACAACTTTCCAAAGGTAGGTGGTCTCTCGGGGTTTCAAACCCAATGACACTTATGAACTCACATTAGTCGATAGGATGGGAGGTCATTCACATCCCACCCTTTTGGGGGGATTATTGCATGCTCCATGACTCTCTTATAGATTTAATAAATATTCATGAATCCAAAGCACCATACCTCTAATAAGAAAAAGTTCATGGGGCATATAAGGGAACATGATGCAGTGTGTTTTGAATTTATCAAGAAGGGCCACTCAAAGAGGAATTTCACCTGGCCAAAGAAGCAAGAGGAAGCTTTAGGTGAGTTCATTACCGATTGTAATCTTCTATTAAATCATTGAGTGGTCATGATGTCTAAAAATAATGTTCATGTTATATTGGTTAAAATAATGATTCTTTTCACATTTTTTATAAAACCTAAATTGGATTTTTTTAAACAATAAAAATATTCCTTGATTGATGGGTTTCCTAAAAAATATAAGGCTTCTACGATGTGGGGAGGGAAGTAAGAAAGATTTTTGGGAAAGAAATTTCTGAAACAAGTGGTTTTTGATATGTGAATAAAAGGGGAGAGTCAACATGCCACAAGAAATATGTTAGGGCAATTAGTAATTAAATATGGGGAATTTATTGCGCACAACATGAAGATCATGAAAATATTTCACATGGGTTATCAGAAAACAAGATAAATAGCAGGAATACATGTCATGTATGAGTTTATATTTCAAAAGTTTTATCTATGCTAATCTTTTTTTGGTTTATATTTATTATTATTTAGTGGGATGTGGTATCTAATAAAATAGAATAAAAAATATATATTTAGAAAATAATAATGCTATGAATGTTTAAGGGAAGTTATATTTGAGGGAAGTAATAAATGAAATATCTAGGATACTTAACATCTATATAGTTTAGTTTGGATAAATGGAATAAAACAAAGGGTGATATATAGTAAATGTAATACAAAGCTTGAAATTTTTGTTATGAAAAAACCATATAGAAACCCAAAATAGTATATAAAAATGCATTATTGGTAATAAGTAACATAAAATGGTAATCATAGGGTACGCATTTCACTAAATTAGTTAACAATGATTTGTATATGTAAATGATATAAGGAGAGAAATAGAAGAAAAATAATCATTAAAGATAAATAGTACATGTAATTGCAATATAAATGGCTAGAAATAATAAGTTAAATGGGAATTAGAAAAATAAATATCCTAAATTAGTAAACAAAGAGAAACAGACAAGCCTTAAGATTGGGAGAATACAATGGTGTATAATATATTGGATAAAATTTGAATCAGCATATATACCTAAATTAATTAAATGGAAGTTATTCTTATAGCGACCCAAGACTTTTACATAAAACATTCCATGATTTTAAGAAAAAATATTCATGAGAGTACAAGCCAAGGATTGTTAAGTATAGTGTCTTGGAAGACTAGGTACATAAAACATAAAACATAGAGCTAAAAAAAACTTCTTTATTTAAACTCCATAAAGAGATCCTAACTTCTTTTGAGCCCTTATATCTGCATAGGGTACCCTGGGGAACACATGAACAAAGGGATGATCAAAAAAACCCAGTAAGGGAATGAACATAAGGATACGTCTTAAGCACATGAGATAAGAGGCATGACATAATGATATCCAAAGCATGGAACATATAAAATTGTATCATATAAGCATGGAATCATATAAACATGGAATAATATAAATGCGGCAGGATCATAAAACATTTCCTTAGTACGGGTCAAGGATTACCGCCAATCTCATTTCCCATTTTAGTATGGGTCAAGGCTAACCACCAATCTCGTTTCCCAATTTAGTAAGGGTCACGGCTAACCGCCAATCCCGTTTCTCATCGCATCTCTTGAGACATAACTTTACCCAATGAATTGGAGTGCTACCTGAGAACACCCATATCAAAATTTTCATGAATATTATTTCCATATAAATAATCATACATAATCAACCATACATAAACATAAGGGTACCCATAGAAAGAAGGGGGTACTGTAATCATGACATAAATCATAACCAGTGAGTGTATCCTGAAAGTGTCCATGAAAGAAAAGGTTTTGAAAATACATGGACATTCATAAGGTAAAATAGTAATATAACATGGTAAGTGATGTCAAACAGAAGTGAAAACATATAATGAATATATTTGAGAAACATTATCATTAAAACATTTTTTGTGCGGTTTTAAGAAAAATACTATAGAGATTTTAAAATAGAAAGAAGAAAATATTTTATATAAAATCAGAATTGAATCAAGAATGTTTTCATAATAAAAATATTGATTTTATAAAGACAATGGTACCTTAAAATAGAGGATATAGTGCACTTGTAATTTGGTAAAAATTCAGGAAGTTCCCTTAAAACTGGTTTGCTTATCGGAAAGTTCTAAGGAGAGAATCTTTTAAAAAACATGTATATCCCTAAAAGAGAGTTATGAAAGGGTCTTCATAAAGGAATTTTTTAAAACTAAACAACATTTAGAATATTTACATAAATAGATAAGATAACTCCACTTGATATAAATAAATATAAGGAAACCAGAATGAACAAAAAGGGTTCGGGTAGAATTTGTTATGGTTTATTGGCATGGTGTCGGGAGTACCTAAGAGGGATTGAGGAGAGATAAAATGGGTTTATCATCACATAAAAATAATTATGTAAGTATAGGGGAGTTGGGAAAACATACCCCATCATTTGGGATTACACATAAAAGGCATAGCATAGAGGACAATCTTGATTAAGCGAGAAATGGGGAGGATCCTTTACCTTAAATCCAGTGGTGTTCTCCGCTTGTTATTAATTACCTGAATAAACAAATTAGGTTTATTAATTAATAAATAAATAACCTATTATATATGTAATTGATTTATTATAACTCTTTTTGGTTCATTCTAGGCCTTTTTATTTGTCATAAGGTTTAATTTCATTGTTCGGACTCGTTTGTTTACTTGGTTTTAATGACCGGTTCGCTTATATTCATGTTTCAATAAACATGTAAGATGAAAGTGGTTTTCCATAATTGAAGTTATATTATATTAGTGAACATACTATATATTACATGGTTATAATTTTAATTTGGTTACTTAGAGTGAAGTTGAAATATTATATGTAAAACCTTACTGATAACTATTTTGGTTAATCGGTGGGTTTGATTACAATGAACATGTTTTTCTTTATAATTTAATACCATTAGTAAAAAAGGATTAAAAAACATTAACTAAGATATATTAAATATATAATAATCTGGTTCAAACATAACACAAATGGTTTCATGACCAGAATTAAAGATGATAATAGAAATTGATAAATTGTTGTCCTTGAATGTGCTAAATTAGCACATCTCAAACGGTACTTTCATTTCCTTCAAATAAAAGATGGGGAAAGGAGAGAAGATAATGAAGTATCCCATTAGTATAATATAATTCCATTAAATTTATGTTACTGGAGTTATCATACCATTTGGGTGAAGGTAGTTGAGGAAAGAAACAAAATGAAAATAACTTAAAAGAAATGAAGGCATTTGAAAGAGGAATTTACCTCTTGAGAATTCCTCCTTTGAGAACCTCTTAAGGGTAGAGGTTTTGGTATATTGAGGAGACCAGGGGCATTTGGACGTGGGGGAGGAGCTTGGGGGGATATTTTGGTAGAATATTTTCAAGGCACAAGGCTTGAGAGGAGTGAAAAGAAGAGGTAAGAATGGGTGGTATTTATATTGGAGGAGAGGAGGGTTTTAATAATATTATAATCATCAATTTATTATTTCTTCACAAGACAAGGAATAATAAGTATTAAATGACCGATAATATTAATAAATTCATGTGAGTTTGATATTTGGGTTCTTACATCACTTATGATGTCAGGAATAGTGTATTTTCACTATAGTGTATTTACACGGTAAATTGATGTATTTTACTATTCACCAAAAATTCAAGTATTTTAGAAAAATATCAAAAATTTACCCTAACCATTTTTCAATGTATAGAATCCAAAAATTAAGTCCATTTTTAAAAAATAATTTTCTAAATTTGATTAATTTAATATTTAATTAAACTCATAATTTATTATTAAAAAACCAGTTTTAAAACATTCATTTACTTATTCTAAAATATATGTACATCATATTATCACTTGAATATTATTTTTATAATATCATAGGTAAGTTAAATATTCATTAGGTTATATAACTATTCATAAGGGTGTGTTACTATTCATAAGGAAATGTTACTATTCGCCAAAAATTAAGTTTTTCTTATCGAACTCCAAATAACTTACTGGTTGCAACCGTGTATGCCAGATTTTTGAAATTCCAAACACAGAAGTGAAAACTTATGCATAAAGGTCACATAGCACTTATTAGTTCATTAGGTTGTGTTTTCATATTATTTTATGACATATTTATAATAAGGGAATTTCCATTTGAAAAACATGGGTTCGTTACATTCTCCCCCCTTATGAAATTTCACCCTCAAAATTTTATTTTATATTCTAAACCATAAATAAGTTGGGGTACTTTTCCTTCATTGGTTCCTCTAGTTCCCATGTTTCCTCTTTGTACTTATGGTTTCGCCATAGTACCTTGACCAGATGATTAGTCTTGTTGCGTAGAACTTTGTCTCTACGATCCAAGATCATCATTGGAAGCTCCTCATAGGAAATATCATCCTCCAAATATACCATCTCTAAAAAGAGTACATGTGAAAGGTATGGTATGTACTTCATTAAGAAGGATACATGAAAGACGTCATGTACTTTTGACAAGGTAGGTGGAAGTGTCAGTCGATAGGCCACAGCTCTGACTCGATCAAGGATCTCGAAGGGTCCAATGTACTTGGGACTTAACTTCAATTTTTTTCCAAACCTCATGACCTTCTTCCATGGAGATATGCGTAGAAATACCATGTATCCAACTTTAAACTCAAGGTCTCGTCGATGATTGTCTGCATAACTTTTCTGTCAACTTTGGTCTGCCTTGATATGCTACTGAATGGTTTTCAACTTCTCCTCCATTTCTTCGATCATTTTAGGTCCTAGCAGCTTACGCTCGCTGACTTCATCCCAAAATGTCGATGTTCCGTATATTTTCCCATAAATGACTTCATATGGTTCCATTCAGATTCTCGAGTAGAAACTATTGTTGTAGGAGAATTAAATCAGTGGAAGATGTTGGTCCCATCCTCCTTTGAATTCCATAGAACACGCTCTCAACATGTCTTCTAGTGTCTAAATAGTTCGCTCATATTGGCCATCAGTTTGAGGATGATAGGCCGTACTAAAGTTCAGTTCAGTTCTTAGAGCATGTTGGAGAATATTCAAGAACTTCAAGGTGAATCTCAGATCACGATCGGATACAATATATAGTGGTACTCCATGCATCCTTAACATGCCTTTGATGTAAATCTGTGCAAGTTGATCCAATGGGATGTCCTCTCAAATCATGATAAAGAGAGTTATCTTTGTAAGATGATCCACAGTGACCCATATAGCATTTTTTCCTCTAGATGTCCTTGTAAGTCCACTGACAAAGTCCATAGTAATGTTCTCCCTCTTTCATGATGGTATGGGTAGTGGTTGCATTGTCCCCTTATAATTTTTCCACTCAGCCTTCACTTGCTAACATACCAGGAACATTGATGTATATTCAACAATCTCCCTTTTCATATTGTCCCACCAAATGTTTTCTTGGAGATCTCGTTACATCTTAATACTCCCTGGGTGGATAGAGAATGTTTGGATATGTACGCCATTCAGAAGATCCTTCTTTATCTCTAGATCAGATGGTACACATAATCAAGACCCAAATATTACAACTCCTTCCTCGTCAATTTTGAAATTGGAGGATTTCCCATTTCTGATATCTTCCACCCTTTTCTGAATTCCCACATCTTTTCTTTGATCATCCTTTATTTTCTCCAAGAGGGATGGTTAAGAAATCATTTGAGAAAGTATTGATGATGTTCCTCCATTAATGATTCTCATTTCCATCCTTTTCAAATCTAATAATATCGGATCCTTTTCAATTATCATCATTGATAAAGATGTCGGATCCTTTCTACTTAGAGCATATGCCACCTTGTTTTCCTTACCGAGATTGTAGTTGATTGAGCAATCATAATCCTTGATGAGCTCTATCCATCTTATTTGGACCATATTAAGCTCTTTTTTGTGAATATATATTTTAGACTCTTGTGGTTAGTATATATCTCACACTTCTCCCCATAGAGATAATGAAACTAGATTTTCAATGCAAAGATCACCACCGCCAACTCTAGATCATGCGTAGGATAGTTTTTCTGGTGGATTTTCAGATTCCTTGAGTCGTAGGCTGTCACATTATCATTTTTCATTAGCACACAGCCAAATACCTTCTTAGAAGCATCATTATACACCAAAAAGAGTTCTCCACTTGTAAGGAGTGTGAGTACAGGCGTAGTGATAAGCCTATTTTTTAACTCTGAGAAACAGACTTCACATTCCTAAGTCCAGACAAACTTTACTCTCTTATGTGTCATCTTGGTCATTGGGTTTGAATATCATGAAAAGTTCTTCACAAATCATCAATAATACCCAACTAGACCCAAAAAGTTACGGATCTCCATTATAGAAGTTGGTCTGGGCCACTCTTCAATTGCCTTTGTCTTTGAAGGGTCCACAGATATCCCTTTGTTGGTGATAACATGACCCATGAATGATACTTCCTCCATCCAGAACTCACATTTACTATACATTTCATACAAATTCTCCTTTCTCAATGTCTTTAAGACAGTAATCAAATACTCCTCATGTTCCTCCTTGCTCTTGGATTATATCAGAATATCATCAATAAAGACTAGCAAAAATTTGAAGAGGTAATATCTAAAACACTATTCATTAAATACATGAAAATTGTGGGAGAATTAGTGAGTCTGAATGGTGTCAGTATGAACTCATAGTGTCCATACATCGTTCAAAAGGTAGTCTTGGGAATATCTTCCTTCCTCACCTTTAATTGGTGATATCCTGACTGATGGTTCACCTAATAGAAATAACTGGCCCCACGAAGCTGATTGAACAAGTCATCTATCTGTGTTAGGGGATGATTGTTCTTTATCATGATTTTATTGAGATCATGATAATCAATGAATAATAGCGTTGATCTGTATTTCTTCTTGATGGAGAAGACTATCACACCCCACGGTGAAGCACTTGGGCGTATAAAACCCTTCTCCATATTCTCCTGTAATTGCTTCTTCAACTCTTCCAACTCTACGGTGTACATTCTGTAAGGTGTCCTTGAGATAGGAAGAGATCTAGAGATAAGTTCAATTGGGAACTCAACCTCTCGGTCAGGAGGAAGATCAGGCAACTCTTTAGGGAATACATCAGTGTAATCCTTCACGATGGGCATGTCTTCAAGCATGATTCTCTCTTTTGTCTCAATCATTTGAGCTAGATATTCCTGCTCAAAATCCAACAATATCCACACTTGAGATGAAGATTATAAAGGAGATTCATATTACTCCTTACACTTATAAAGAACCAGAGGATGCTTTGGGATATGAAGAGTGATCTCCCTTTCCTGACATTTAATGTTGTCTTTGTACAAAGATATTCAATCCATGCCCAAGATAGCATAAAACTTTAATAAATGAAGTATGATGAAATTTTTTGGGAGGTTAAGTCCACCAACATTAACTAGGGAGGAGTTATCAACCATGGATAAAATAATTTCCCCATTTTCTGTTCTCAAAGATAAATTCTCCTCCAAATTTTGAGGTGGTGTTTGAATAGTTCTACTAAACTTGAAAGATATGAAAGAATGCGTAGAACTAGAATCAAATAGTAAGTTCTCTATTATTGAATGAATAACTATGTACCTATCACCACATTATTTTCCAGCTCCACCTCCGTAGTAGTGATAGAATAATCCCTTCCTTGTTTCCTTGTAGGTTGTTGTTGATTGCCTCCAACAACCCTCGGCTTAGGGCAATTGCTTGCATAATTCCCATTCACCTTTCAGCTCTAACACTGCACTGTAGGCTGAGTGTTGATCTGAACCTTCCTTTCTTCTTCAACATTAGTGGTATTTTTCATATCCCTTTGGCAGTTCTTGTCCTAATGACCAAAATTTCCACATTTTAAGCAATTCTTGGTTCCCTTCAGATAGTTACCAGGATGCTTATTCTCATAAATTTTACAAGGGAAAAAGTCATGCTTCTTTCCATAATAATATTTTTTTTATGAACTACCCTTGTTGTTCTCCATTTTCCACTTCTTTTCACTAATCCCATGAGACCACTAAGAGTATCCTATCTTCATTTCAATCTTGAGGGCACAACAGAAAACATCCTCATATCTGTCGAATTCTTGAATCACCAACATTTTTCATAGACTCATCTTTAGTCCGCTAAAGAAGTGATCCACCTTGATTTCAGTGTTCATGAAAAATCTAGAGGCGTACCTTGCATTCCTTGTAAATTTTGCTTCATACACCCTCATGGACTCATCTTCCTTATGCTGAGTCTGAGGAACTCTCTTTCCATCTTCAGAAAGATGGTTCATGGAAAATATTTTTTGAAAAACATCTTCTTGAATTCCTCCCAATCCATGGAATCAATTTCCCTTTGGGAATTTGTATTCTTGATCGGTATCCACCACTGATCATCTTCCCCATCAAAATGATAGACAACCAGTAAAACATTATCTTCTTCCGAGCACTGGAGGACGGAGAATATTTTTTCAATGGAGATAATTTATTGTTCTATGAGGAGGGGATCAAAATATCCTCTAAACATGAGAGGCCTTTTCCACTTGAAGTATTATACAACAACTTTCTTTTTCCTTATAGGAGGATATAATTCTACATGATTTAAGTTATTATTAAAAACTCGAGCCAGCTGAGCAAGTATTGTCATAAAGTTTTGAGCAGCCGCTCCTGTCATATTTGGTATATCATTAGGAAAATCTTCAAATATCCTATAACATTGGTTGTTGGAACTTGTTATTATATTTCTCATCATTAACTAAGAAAAATAATTTATAATTATAGGTCTTGAATACTTAGCTATTGATCATAAAAATTAAACATTGAACATAAAAGGATAAACTTATAAAGAAGAAGTATATACTAACTTGTGATTACTTAGGTTTAAATCTAGGTTATCCTAGATCTATTTCTTAACATATATTCTAATGGGATTTTTTTAGTTAATAATGGTTTATAACATTCTCATGAATCTAAAAAATCATATCCCTCGGGAGTGTTGTAACCAAGAGTGCAGCAAGCCCCATTGTCATGCACCAGTTCTCATTCAAGTCTATCTCAAAGTGGTATTTTTGGGTTTTACCCCTAGATACATTTGTGCCAGAGTAGCCTCTACCTGATCATATCCAAACAGGGATGTATTTTATTGATAAAACACTTACTCAATACTCACCAAAATTTAGGACTGTTTTCTTATACGTAGTCTCATCCTTAAGTTTCTCACTAAGGTGCTCTATTCCAAATATCAAAAAATAACTAGACCATCCTCTGATACCAACTATAGAAACCCAATCCTTTTACATAAAACATTACATGATTTTAATAATAATTATATATCTAAGTAAAAGCAAAGGATCGTTAAGTCTAGTGTCTTGGAAGACTAGGTACATAAAACATAAAACATGGGGCTAAAAACACTTCTTTATTTCTCTCCATAAAGAGATCCTAACTTCCATTGATCCCTTACATCGACATAGGGTACCTTGGGGAAAACATGAACAAAGGGATGATCTATAAATCCCATTAAGAGAACGAACATAAGGATACGTCTTAAGCACATGAGTTATGAGGCATGGCATAATGATATCCAAAGCATGGAACATATAAAATCATATCATATAAGCATGGAATAATATAAACATGGAAACATATAAATGTGGCAGGATCATAAAAAATTTCCTTAGTATGGTTCAAGTCTAACCACCAATCTCATTTCCCATTTTATTACGGGTCAAGGCTAACCGCCAATCCCATTTCCCATTTTAGTACGGGTCAAGGATAACTGCCAATCCCGTTTCCCATCGCATCTCATGAGACTTAACTTTACCCAATGCAGTAGAGAACTATCTGGGCACACCCATCTCAACATTTTCATGAATATTTTTTCCACATAAATAATCATACATAATCATCCATACATAAACATAAGGGTACCCATGGAAATAAGTGGGTACCACAATCATGACATAAACCATAACCAATGGGTGTATCATGAAAGTGTCCATGAAAGAAATGGATTAGAACATACATGGACATTCATAAGGTAAAATAGGAATATAACATGTTAAGTGATGTCAAACAGAAGTGAAAACATATAAGGAATGTATTTGATAAATATTAGCATTAAAACATTTTTTGTGCGGTTTTAAGGAAAATATTATAGAGCTTTTAAAATAAAAAAGAGGAAAATCTTTTATATAAAATCATAATTGAACCAAGAAGGTTTTAATAATAATAATAAATATTTTATAAACAAAATTTTGGCTTAAAATAGATGATAGATTGCACATGAAATTGGGTAAAAATTTGGGAAGTTCCCTTAAAATAGGTTTTCTTATCAGAAAGTTCTAAGGAGGGAATCTTTTAAAAAAATGTATATCTTCGAAAGAGACTGATGAAAGGGAATTCATAAAGAAATTTTGTAAAAATAAATGACATTTAGAATATATACATAAACATATAATATAACTCCACTTGATATAAATAATGATAAGGCAACCTGAATGAAAAAAAGGGTTCGGGTAGAATTCGTTACTGTTTATTGGCATGGTGTCGAGAGTACCTAAGAGGGATTGATGAGAGGGAAAAAGGGTTTCTCATAACTTATAAATCATGAGGGAAGTATGGGGGAGGTTAAAAAACATACCCAATAATTTGGGATTATGCATAAAAGGCATATCATAGAGGACAATCTCGATTAAGAGAGAAATGGAGAGGATCTCTTACCTTAAATCTGGTGGTGTTCTCCACTTGTTATTAATGACCTGAATAAACAAATTAGGTTTATTAATTAATAAATCCAAAACCTCTTATATATTTAATTGATTTATTACGACCCTTTTTGGTTCATTCTAGGACTTTTTATTGGTCATAAGGTTCAATTTCATTGTTCGGTCTCATTTGTTTACTTGGTTTTAATGACTAGTTTGCTAATATTCATGTTTCAATAAACATGTATGATGAAATACATTTCCCATAATTGAAGTTATATTATATTAGTTAACATATAGAAGATTACATGGTTACAATTTTAATTTGTTTACTTATAGTGAAGTCTAAATATTATATATAAAACCTTAGTGATAACAGTTTTGGTTAATTGATGGGTTTGATTACAATGGACATGTTTTTCTTTAAAATATAATACCATTAGTACAAAAGGATTAAAAAACCTTAACTAGGATATATTAAATATATAATAATCTGGTTAAACCATAACACAAATTATTTCATGACCATAATTAAAGATGATAATAGAAATTGATAAACCGTTGTCCTTGAATATGCTAAATTAGCACATCTCAAACAGTGCTTTCATTTCTTCCTAATAAAAGATGGGGAAAGGAGAGAAGATAGTGATGTATACCATTAGAATAATATCATTCCAGTATATGTATTTTACCAGAGTTATCAGACCATTTGGGTAAAGGGAGGTGAGGAAAGAAACAAAAAGAAAAGAACTTAAAAGAAATGAAGGAATTGGAAAGAAAAATTTACCTCTTAAGAATTCCTCCTTTGACAACATCTTAAGGGGAGAGGTTTTGGTATATTGAAGAGAGTAGTGGAATTTGGATGTGGGGGAGGAGATTGGGGAGATATTTGGGTAAAATATTGGCAAGGCACAGGGCTTGAGAGGATTGAAGAGAAGAGGTAAGAATGGGTGGTATTTATAGTGGAGGGGAGGAGGGTTTTCAAAATATTATAATCATCAATTTATTATATCTTCACAAGAAAAGGAATAGTAATTATTACATGAAAAATAATAGTGATAAATTCATGTAAGTTTGGGAATTGGGTGATTACATCACTTGTGATGTCAAGAATAGTGTATTTTCACTATAGTGTATTTATATGATAAATTAATGTATTTTACTATTCAAAAAAAATTCATGTATTTCAGTAAAATCTAAAAAATTCACCCTAACCATTTTTTGACATGAAGAATCTAAAAATGAAGTTCATTTTTCAAAAATAATTTTCTAAATATGATTAATTTAATATTTAATTAAAATCATAATTTACTTTTAATATCTCATTTTTAAACATTCATTTACTTATTCTAAAATATATGTACCTCATACATTCACTTGAATATTATTTTTATACTATAATAGTTAAGGGTGCTATTCATTAGGGTATATCACTATTTATAAGAGTATGTTACTATTCATAAGGGTAGTTTACTATTCACTAAAAATTAAGTTTTTCTTATCGGACTTCAAATAACTTACTGGTTGCAACCGTGTATGTCGGATTTTTGAAATTACAAACACAGAAGTGAAAAATTATGTTTAAAGGTCACTTAGCACTTATTAGTTCATTATGTTTTGTTTTCATGTTATTTTTTTGACATATTTATAAGAAGGGAATTTCCATTTGAAAAACATCAGGTCGTTACATGAAGGCGACATACATAAAGTATAATATTGAATTATATTCAAAAACATGTATGAGGAGAAAACTTCTTGTGCATCCTTGTTAATCACCTATGACTTCTATCTTCCATGGAAGTTACTTAGAAATTGAAATTCATGTGTGACTTATTTTTAATGATTTTTTAAGGATTATAATGACATTATGATATTCAGAAATGTGAATATATTTACAATGATGTGGGGGAAAGGGGATACATTATCAAGAAAATCATACAACACTCATGTGTAGGAAATAATTATGTGAGGCTCAAAATCAAGACCTCACCAAGACTCTCAAGAGTAGTTACCACTAAGATTCACACTAGAGGAAACAATGTGAATATAAAATATATTTTGAAATAACAAATATGAAAATTATTTTTAATATAGCTTCTGAACACTAAATTCAACATCCCATGAATTTAAGTTTGTTTCAAAAAACTATCCATGGTGCAAGAAAATCCCAATATGTCTATAATTCTATACAAAATATTCATTTTGGACATAATGAATAATCAATATACAAATAATATTAAAAAATTAATAGGAAAATGTAGTGATATAATATAATATACATTATACATATAGAAAAAAATATTATATTGAAAAGTGGATTTATAATATAATTATATAGAATATTCATATAGAGTATACAAATGGTAAATGGGACAAAATATGCAAATACTAAGGTAGAGATTGTGCAATATGCACAAGATAATAGAGAAAACAGACATTCATAAATAATCACAAGTCAAAAAAAATAAATTGTGTGGGTATCCCATTTGTGGTTATCAATTAAAGAGAGTGTATTGTCTATGAGAGATGGGAGGTGTTCATTCCTAAAATAAAACATGAATTTATCATCTCATAAAAAATCAAAAGAAAACTCAAAATGTGAAGAATAGTAAAAAAACAAACCTCTATCTATAGCTTGAAACCCCTATAAAGAATAATTATTTTTCATATATATTTATAATTATATTATCAGATAGGATATTCAGTGAGTCAATATGATTATGGAAGAGGCATGGGAGTACGTAATTGTATACTTCATTCAGTATACATTGTGAAAAGGTGTATGTACTTTCAAACAAAGTATGCATAATATATTCACACATGTTCATATAATAAAAAATGTAATTAAAAAAGTATGTATATTGAACTCATACTTCTTACACAATACGTATATAGTATACAATGTATGCATAGTATAATAGTACACAGTATAATACATGACAAAGGGTTTAAAATTAAAAAATTACATAAAAATATATTAAAAATATTATATGAAAATGGGATGAAATAACACAATTATATGAAAAACAAAACATGTGTAAATTTACTCAATTGTGAAAATATGTGTGAATGTGCATCAATAATGAATCTTCACAAAACTATTGAATGCAATAATTTTGTTGAAAACCAAAAATAAAAAAATAAAAATGAGTTTTATGAAACCTTTTTGCCTTTGATCTTGTTTCAAATATTTGAAACCCCTGTATCTAGGTCTAGAATGTGTTTTATAACCTGAATGAATAGTTTTAATTGTTACTAAAGTGGAATGTTTCTACCTGGAGTTTCCTACTTTTGGAACTAAAAAAACTACAATTGTTCCTTCTTGGCGATCAGCTTTGAAAACAAAAAAAACACTAAAACAATAATATAGTAATTGAAATTATGAGATTTCATGCCTAGAGATGAAAGTTGTAATAAGATATTACCTAAAATAATGGATATTTTTAAGTCACTAAAAATTCACTAGGAATCAAATAAATAACTTATTGAGTATATATTGGGAAGAAAAGATGCTTAGTAGATGGAAAATTGAACAGCGTTTGTTTTTCTTTGTATTTGGGTAGTAAATAAAATATTCACTTGAACAACTATTTTTGTAACCATGATTTCCTGAAAAAATAAAAAAGTGGAGATTTCATTAGTGTCTAGATTCTAAAAACTGTGGGGAAATATAAAAAGGATAAAATATTGATAACATAAATCTGTGATTAGTTTATCAAATCTATCAATAAATTTAGGTGTCCTAATAAATTATAATAAACCATAATAAATACAAAAAATTACAGTAAAAATTATCAAATACTCATCAATTTTAATATAAAATTTATTATAAGTAAACTTTCCCTTATTATTCAATTGACTTAACAAGATAAAAATGGTATCTCAAATCTTCAAGAGTACTAATAATTGTATAACATATAGGAAATGAGAACATAGAAACTAAAAAATATTAGTTAAAATATAGAGTGAAACAATAAAAAATAATCAGCATATGAACATTAATGATTAACAATACCATTTCCAATTATTTTCAGACCAAATCAAATAAAATATTTCTAAAGAATAATCTAAAATAACCAACCATAAAATGACCCATCAAATAATTGTATCAATGAAACTTGTGTGAAAGGATCATGTATCAAGCTTCCACTATGAAATTTGTGGTGGTTTATTACAGTGTTTCATTGAACTTTGTTATAAAGGGTAAGATTTAATACAACATAATCATAGAGAAACTAAATCAAAATTGAAAGAGAAGCACTTGGAAAGAAAAAAAATCATCTGAATGATTGTTTGTGTCTGTAGTGTGACCTAGAAGATCCTAAATAATGAGATTCTACCTCTTAAGAAAAACATGAAAACCACTACTTGAATGATGCATCCCCATGTGAGGACAATTTCATGAGTGATATATAAATCTCGTATAGTTAAGCCTGAAGTGAACCATAAATATCACTAATATGATCACATGTTCACATGTTAATCCCGCTAATGTCATCTCTACCCTAAGTAATTGAATTCAAAAAAAAATCAGATGAATTTAGAAAGAATCTAAATAAGAAAAAAAATTAATTTCATACCTCTTGAAATTGGGTCTCAAATTATTTGGGCCTCTCATGATTTTTTCCCCATGAAGACAAGTGATACTATGTAAATGAGAAATATCATAAAATTGATATAAAATATAAAATGATGGGAATGGTGTATCCAAAACATTTTATTTTATTATAAACTGATCAATTGAAAATTTTCAAATGATACTGAAAATATGAAAATATAGAATGGTTTAGATATGATATTTCAATATTGTTTATTTAAGGTGTAATATAAATTTTCATATTGAAAATATAGTTTTCAAATATGGTGTAAATGTATACTACAAAAAAATAGTAATAAAATTTTCAGAATTTATAGATTCAAATATTATTTCTAAAAAACTGATGTATCTAATGAATAAATGATACTAGTAAAAAAGGAAATATGTTCATTATTTATTGAACTAATTACACCAATAAAATAATATTAAAAAACTTAAATTGTGGAAGTGGTTTTTATTTCAATTCATGGCACAATAAATTATGTAACACAGTTAACAATAGTGAAACTGTATCACTTAAACATGATTTTAGTTTATAATTGACAACATTTTATAGTGATGATATATATAAATCTAAAACATCCAAACATGTCATATAAATATTTAAACAAAATTTGAAAATATACTGTATAAATTAAAAAAATTATTAATTTCTGAATAAATGAAACTTTTCAATTTATAATGAAAGAATAGAAATTGGTATAAATATATAGTCTCTTTATAGAATATATTGTGTAACAGTAATGTTTGTATGGAAAATAATGTGAATTGATAGATTGAAAATAAATAATATAATATTTTAATGTAATAAAATATCCATATTTCACAAATTCAATATGGAATATCAGTACTATTAAGTTGCCTGAGTCATCTACTGAAGTTGATCATTTGAAGACTTACTCTAGGAGGAGGGGTCGAGGTTGTTTTCCTTAGGGGTAGTTTGGTCATTGTCTATTTGATTTTCCTTTTTCTATTTATAGGGATTTTTTGGGAAAATGGAGGATAGTGATGTATATATATCTTGACTGTGGAAGTCAAGAGCCTTGGCCCCTGGAGTAATCTGAGGGGTGCATTTCTTTCTTCCCGTTCTTTTTTCCTCTAGGAATAATGTACTTGTAACTGCTGGATACCAATGAATGATTATAAAATATACTCCTTATTTCATAGCCCTCTTTTCATGAATATTTCTCTTTGGTGCTTCTACTAAGTAGTTATGGCATGTTGAATCGGATGGAGTCACGAGTTTCTTTAGGAGATTCTATCATATCTGGTTTCAAACATCGACTACAGGGTCAGACAATTGCAGCTCAACAACAATAGGAATCGCTTCAGATGAAAGATATACAGATTGGAGAGGTGAAATCAATCATCAATCTTTTAGTTTTTGGTCATTCAGAATCACTTCTTTAATAGCGTGAACATTAATTGGATTTTTAAGAGATAATAAAGGAATTTCAGGCTCCTTCAGTTCATCTGTCTACTTTCAATGATATGTCCCATGGTGAAGAAGCCATCGTGCATGTGCTTCATTTTCTGCTGCACTACCCTATGAAGGAATGATTTGACCTTACCTTTGGTCAATTACCTGAGTTATGTGTTGATTATATCTTTTGTAGTCATGTAAATTTTGAACATGATCATTGCCACATTCTGTATCCCATGCTTGGGGACAGTTTGGAAGAATTTTGGACTGAAATACAAAACTATTCTATATATGTTGAACTATTGTATTTTTCTAGTGATGATATAATCACTTGTATAGAGTGTTCCAAGAAATATTTTATGGTCCATCATATATGCCTTGGTCTTCGAAGTCTGATCGTTCAACATTTCATGGATGGTTTTTTGCCTCATTGGTTACTTTATTTGTTGAGTGTTTATCCACAGTTGTCCTATAAAGATTTTAAATTTGAACTCCTTGACCTATTTGGTTCTACATAAGATTTTGATCCTATGAAATAGTTGAAAAGTGATAAAAACTAGTATGGTTAATGATTATATTATGGAGTTTGAGTGGTTTTATTTAAGATTTATGGTCTCAAGGACTCTTGTTATATATGTTTTTTCTAGGGTGTTTTTCATCTGGAAATTGAAAGTGTGGTTATGAATCATGACCCAAAGGATAATGCATGACTCCTTGTCATATAATGTCGAATGAGAGATTCTAATTACAATAATTATTATCTACTATGACTATAAATTCTTGTACTAAAATTCAGTGTGGTTCAACCTCTATTTTCCAAATCTATTAAAATTATAAATAGTACTGATTGGTCTTGCAGAGAATGTCAGGGTGGTCATAGTGATTGTTTCTTCACTTTAAATGGCATGAAAAATCTTTCTAAGGCTGAGTATGAGGAAGGTCAGTCTAAGGAATTTTTTTTCTCTTGTAGTTTGAAATTTTGACCCACCCACATATATCCTAAGAAGGTCATTCATATCATGGTCTGGGAATGTCTTGAATCCCATCAGGAGTGCTGATAAAGGTCCTACTACTACAATGTTCTATTGGAAATACAACTCCCTGCAATAGAAACCTATAACATGCATATGAAAATTTCATAATAATTTAATTGAAATAAAAATTACATCATAAATAAAAAACATTGTATTATAGACATTTCAAATAGTGTTTTATAAAATTAGATTAGAAAATACTATAAATAAATTCAAAAACATCAATATTTAACTATATTTTCCACCCAACCCCCTCTCAGAAAATCCCAATCATGGTATCATTTTCAAAAAAACCACCCCAACTAGCGAAAAAGAATCAACCTATATAAGAAACAAAATCTTAGGTTAGTAACACTATCCAAAAATAAATTAAATATAATATGAAACAATACATGAATAAAATGATAATTTTAAATAAAAATACGCAGTTAGAGCCATGTTGGTCACACAATGTATCATATTGATGTGTGGATAATTCCTAAAAATCAAAAATAACTTATTGATAATTTTCCAAAAGTATCAAAACAATTTGAATGTGTTTTCTTGGTTTTGAGTATGTCACTGGTCTTTTTTACAGAAATTTCATTTGAAAATGAAAACATGCACTTTGAGTGATATCAGTCACATTGTGTGTAGGTTTGACATGAGCCTAATTCTCAAACATCACAAATGACTTGTGAATTTTTTTTCCCAAAATTATTAGTATTTTATCACATTTTCTTAGTTTTCAGTGAGGGACACATGTTTGGAACTAAAATGTCAATTTTAGACAGATAACAGACACTTTGAGTCATACCGGGGACACCGTGTATAGGATTGGATTATTTCTATTTATAATATATCACAAATGACTTCCGTATCACTTTCTTAACATATCAAAACAATCTGAATGTTTTTGCATAGTTTTGAGTATGTCACTTGTCTTTTTCACTAAAATGTAAATTTTAAATAAAACGACACACATAGAGTCGTACCGATCACATATTGCATCCTATTAACATGAAACTAATTACTACATGTCAAAAATTACTTATGAGTCCTTTTATTAAATTATAAAGATTATAAAAGTGTGCTTGATTATTATTTAGTGAGTGACACATATTTTGAACTGAAATATCAATTTTTTATTGATAACTAACAGTTTGACTCATATCGGGCACACATTGTACCAGATTATGGTGAGGATGATTTATACATGTTATAAATGTATTATATATCATTTTAACAAAGTCTCAAAATGATACGAATTTATTTGTAAAGTTTTTAGTATGTCAGTTTTTATTTTTACAAAAACGTCAGTTTTAAATAAAAAGAAACACTTGGAGTAATGCTGAGCACACCATGCATCGAATTGAGGGGCAGATAATTCCTTATTTTCAAAAATGACTTATAGATTTTTTTTATAAAGTATCAAAAAATATTAATATATTTTATTGTTTTTGAGTATTTCATTTTTGTTTCTTAGTAAAATGTCATATTAAACAAAAAAACGTGTAGTTTGACTCACATCGGTCACACCATGCATCCGATTAACATGAGACTTTTTCCTACAAATAAAAAATGACTTATGAATATTTAAAATAAATTATCAAGACAATTTGATCATGTTTTATTGATTCTTAGTGAGTTACACATGTTTTTAACAAAAATGTCAATTTTACACTAATAACAAACACATTGAGTCATACCAAACACAATATGTATCAGATTGAGGTGAATCTAAATCCTAAACATCATAAATAATTTATGGATCATTTTCCTAATGTATCAAAATAATATGAATTTGTTTGATTGGTTTTGAGTATGTCACTTGTCTTTTTTTACTAAAATGACAATTTGAAATAAAAAGACACACTTTGAGTCATATCGGTCACACCATGTGTCAAATTGAGGTGAGGATGATTCCTATAGGTAAAAAATGACTTATGGGTTATTTTCCTAATGTATAAAAATAATATGAAGGTGTTTTCTTAGTTTTGAGTATGTCACTTGTGTTTTTTACTAAAATTCCATTTTAAACTAGAAACACATAGTTTGAGTTATACCAGTCACATCATTTGTCGGTTTGATGTGAGACTAATTTCTACGTGTAAAAAATGACGTATTAATAATTATACTAAATTATCAAGATAATTCTAGTGTGTTTTATTATTTTTAAGTGAGTTACACATGTTTTTAATGAAAATACCAATGTTACACTGATAATGGACCCATAGAGTCATACAGGGCGCACCGTGTAGCAAGTTTAAGTGTGGATGATTCTTACACATCAAAAATGAATTATAGATCATTTTTCTAAATTATCAAAAAATATGAATGTGTTTTATTTTTTTTGTGTATGTCACTTTCCTTTTTCTACTAAAATGTAAATTTAAAATAAAAGGACATACATGGAGTTATGTCAAGCACACAGTGCATCAAATTATGGGAAGGATAATTCCTACATATCAAAAATTATTTGTGGGTAATTTCCTGAAATTATCAAAAAAATATGAATGAATTTTCTTATATTTTAGTATTTCAATTGGGTACTTGATTTCTAAAATGTCATTTTAAACTATAAACATGCAGTTTGAGTCACATAGATCAAATCATGTGTCGATGTTATGTGAAACTGATTCCCACACATTATAAATGAATTATGAATCACCATTCTAAATTATCAGGACAATATGATTTTATTTTCTTTGTTTTTAGTTATTGACACATGTTTTGAACTAAAATATCAATTTTAAACTGATAATGGACACTTTGATCCATACTAAGTACATTTTGTATCAGATTAAGGTGATTATTATTATTACATACAAAAAATGACTTATGGATTGTTTTCCTAAAGTATTAATACAATCCAAATTTATTTTCTTAGTTTTGAGTATTTCACTTGCCTTTTTTACTAAAATTTTAATTTTAAATAAAAAGTCACACTTTGAGTCATACTGGGAACACCATGTGTCAGATTATGGTGAGGCTAATTATTACATGTCACGTATGATTTATGGATAATTTTCACCAAGGATAAAAAAAAATATGATTATCTTTTCTTGGTTTTTAGTATGTCACTTATGTTTTTTCGTAAAATTCCATTTTAAACTAGAAACACTCTCTTTGAGTCATACTGGTGATGTCATGTGTCAGTTTGACATGAAACTGATTCCTCCACATCGCAAATGACTTGTGAATCATTTTCATAAATTATCAAGACAATATGAGTTTATTTTATTGGTTTTCAGTGAGTGACACATGTTTTGAACTAAAATTCCAATTTTGAACTGATAATGGACTCTTTGAGTCATACCGGGAACACCATGTATCTGATTGAGGTGTGGATAAATTCTTACATGTCACAAATTAATTAGGTATCATTTTCCTAAAGTATAAAAATAATCAAAATGTTTTTTCTCATTTTAAAGCATGTAACTTATATTTTTTACTAAAATGTCAATTTTAAATAAAAATACATATTTGGAGTCATACCAGTCACACTATGAATCAGATTAAGGTCAAGCTGATTTATATACTTCCAAAATTATTTATGGATTATTTCTATAAATTATCCAAACAATCCAAATGGTTTTCTCTATATTTTTTATGTCACTTATTTTTTTTTATTAAAACGTCATTTTAAGCTCGAAACACATTCTTTGAATCAAACGGATCACATCGTGCATTGGTTTATTTGATAATGATTCTTACACATCAAAAATGACTTATTAATAATTGCAATAAAATATTAATATAATTAAATCAGGTTTACCTAGTTTTTATTGATTGAAACAATTTGATCTAAAATGTTAACTTTAAATAGATAATGGACACTTTGAGCCATAATGGGAAATAAATATATCAGATTGAGGTGCTATTAATTCATACACATCCCAAATAATTAGGGATTGTTGTCCTAAATTATCAAAATAATGCAAATTTTTTATTGGTTTTGAGTATGGAACTAGTCTCTTTTAACAAAAGGTCAATTTTAAATAAAAATGCATAGATGTATTCATACTGGCTACACCATGCATCAGATTGAGCTATTTCTAATTCTTACATGTCACAAATGACTTATAGATTATTATAATAATATATCAAACTAATCAAAAAAATCTCTTTTTTGAGCATGTGATGTGTGTTTTGAACTAAAATGAAAATTATAGACTAAAAACATATAGTTCAAGTAATATCAAGAACACTGTGTATAGGATTCAGGTTTGGATGATTGAGCATGTGATATTCATTTTTCTTTCCACTATCTGTAAAATTCCAAAAAATAAAGAACATATTCCATTCTGATTGAAGAGGAAACACCAATTTTCCTCAAACACTCCACGTCTTAGGAAACCTGGGGTTTCCTCTTCCATCACAAAGAAACATGTTCTTTCTTTTCTAGCTTATTGTAGATAGTTGAATGTAAAATATGACTTTTGAAAAGATATTTGAAAAAATTACATAAATATTATATAAAAATGAAAAGGAAATTGACTTAAAAATGGTATTTAAAATGATGATAAAATTAATTAAATAATTAGTATGAATTCACCTTTTCATAATGGTGGTATACATTCTTGACACATTTCCTGGTTTCCATTGTCTTAGTTGTAGTATCTAAGTACAATCTCTCACGAGCATGAGCAGCGTCGAACAAACCACCCCAACTTGAAAAAAAGAATCCAACTGTATAATAAAATATTTTTTATGTTATCAATACTATAGAGAAATAAATTAAACATAAATATGAAATAATAAATTAAAAAAAATTAAATTTTAAATTGAAACTGCATAATTTGAGTCACACCGGGTACACCATGTATCAGATTGAGTGCACGATCATAGTACAAGAGTGAATCATCCTTGTTGACAAATTCATTTCTTCTTGATCTCTGTGAAAATTAAAAAATAAGTATCAGATAGAGATGATGAGAAAATTATCTAAAAAAAGTAGATTAAAAGATGATAAAATCAACTAAATAAGTAATAGGAAGTCACATATCCATGATATATGTGTACATTATGACACTAGTTATGTTTCTTATTCATTTATAAATAAATATATTTCATCTTTTGAATATGAGGAAGTTCGATAGTCATGGTAGTACTTGAAAAATATAAATAAAAAAAGGATTAATAAATATTTTAAATTAAATTGTAATTATCTTCAAAAAAAACCTCTATGGGGATGCAAGTATACTGATGGTATATGGTATCTATCATAAATTTGAAAAAATTATAACCATAATCTTTTCCATTTTTTTATTTCAGACACTATATAAACATTAAGTAAAATAATTAATTTGTTTTGATATTTTTTTTGATAGTGAAATATTATTTTACATACCCTAATACTAATACACTTGTATAAGTTTATTTACTTCTGGTGTGCATGGACTATCCTCATTCCATGATTTTCATGATATTCAAACACTATACTATTTTAAAATAATTCTCAAAAAAAATTATATAAAATATATAACTTGAATTTTAGTTATAAAAAATTGGATGTAGTGTATTTAAAATTGAAAAACATCATCACATGTGGTTGGTTTTTTTGGTATCTATGTGTTGTACCCATGAAATAAATCTATGGAGTATCCAAATTTACTATAATGAGTACCCAATGATTCTAGAAAAAACGGAATAAGTAATGAAAGGAATGAAAATATATTATGTTTGATTTAATATTATTGTTTTACCCCTGAATTGTTGTTATTGAGAAGAGTCTTTCATCCATAATTTTTCCTTCGAACACTACAAACATTTTTTCACTATTTAAATAATTTTAATTGGTTTCATTTTGGTTTGGTTTGTAGAAGTTATGTGATGACTAATGAGTCCATATTTATTCTCATAGGGTTTTTCCATAAAATAGTATTGATATAGATGCCTGAAAAAAAAAATATGAATTGTATTTAGTAATAATTAACATAGTAGATCAATTATTTGAAAAAAAAACTTTAAACACACACCTCATGTATACATTTACAACTGAGACTCCTAGCCATTCATACATGAGTATTTTATTTACATTCTCAATAAAAAGGAAGTATGAAATAACCTCTCTATATATTTGTTCGCCAAAATCAACTATGTGATTACTACCACTTTGTAACCTTTTATCTGTGTGAACCTTCAATGTTAGTAAATGTGGATATTCAACAGGTGGGGTAAAGGTGTTTTGTGAAGATCTTTTCAATTGGTCAGTTGATCATTTAGATCATTTTGATTTGACCTTTCATTTCACCCCTTCCCTTTTTCTATTTGTAATAACATTCATTGGCTTAGAACTTTTTTCATAAAATGATAAAGGTTTGGAATGGAAACTAAATTGGAAGTGAATACCTCTTTTTTGACATGTTTTTTACAAGATTTTATGGTCATGCTACAAAGTTTCCAATATATTTCTTGACCGTATGAATATCTACAGCATCAAGTGGAACAATTAGCTCAAAGTGCAGCTCATGATCTATGTTAATCCCCACTCAAACTTGACCTATAAGACGTTTTATGTTGTGTAGAGTGTCTTCAAGGATATTTAACATGGTATCCCTCACAACAAGGTGATAGGTGGGTGTTGATAGACATAAATCATAGTAATTTTTACCCAATATAATATCATTATATGAAAGGTATCAATGTATTGCTGATTCACATTTCATTGAAATAATTATTATAATATTTATAACCTCATCTAAGACATATCATTGAGGGTAATGGATTACATCAAATGAGATGGGGGTGGAGGATCTTCATGTAGTGGTAATTCATGAGTTTTTTCTCCCCATTGATTCCCCCCATACCATTTTATATCGACTCAGGCTGCCAATAAAATTTTTATTCAAAGGAAGTTAATCGTACATACATATCTTCCATTTATTTGTCTTTATCCACATGTTCATTTATTTTCTCAAAATATGTTTAGGGTTTCACCCCAAAACATACACCTTTGGCCTTAGTAAATCCACTGATAGTAGGTGTTCATATGATATAGGTGTTGATGATTATTATGTCTACGTGAGATATAAAATATTAGAAAATAAGTAATCATTATTATCTCATATCAATTAAAAAAAACCTTTTTTTATTATTTCATACTTACACATGCTTCTCGTTATTTTTTGTTTTTTCATCAATTAGTAACCCATATTTATTTACATATTCCTCTTTCTATATCACATGACATGGGATGGAAGTGGATTTATATTTGGATTAATAAATCTTCATATAAATAATGGAACATAATTAATTTGTAGTTTCATGTCACAAAAAGTATTACAGTAGATTTAAAATTTTTACCAATTTTTTTCAAGTGAATCATAACCCATCCTTACTTTATGGTAGGGGTGTAAGGGTTGGTATCCTGAGAACCAACTATTTTGTACTTTTATTACATTAATGTTCACTTATTATATATTGTTCATTGTTCTGCATGACTATAATATAATAATGTCCTGGAATATTTGTTGCATTGATAAGGTCATGGAAGATCCCCGCTATGATGATAACCTTGAAATGCTATAACAATATTCTTAAATAAAGTTCTACGGTTGGATGACATACTATTATAGGACACATAGTATACAAACCATCATGTGTGAGTACTCGTAAGAAGACGAGACTCTCTCTCATGGAGTTCGCACTTGGTAATCTCCAAGATGGGAGATTATGAGAACAGACCCGCCAGTAGCGATTATGCATGTCTTGGTGTCATCAGACATTGTTATCTATGAGCATGTGTAATGGTCCTTAGACTGGAATATTATCATTAACTCATGTCATGACTCGCGTACTTAGATTTACTGATGAAAATTGTCACGCAGACAGTTGGCGGGAAGTAGGGTATGTTGGGTGCATCACGAGTGACATGTTGTTAATGGATAAGTCGAGGAAGGATTTGTCCCTTCCATTTATGAAACTTGATATCTCGGCCATTTGATTGAAATAGAACTATCGCATTAAATTACATGGTCATGGTGTAAATGATGAGTTTATTTCAGGAAGTCAAAGAATGATGGATCAAGCATATAGGTTTATGACACTGCCATGAAACCTGCTTGATGATATATCAAGACAAAGGGATTAAATTACATAGTAAGCATTAGTATGAGGTGATACATCAATGCGGCATCAAATTATTTATCTTGGGTGCCTTGACCCATTGCTAGACAGTAATCTTGGACTTTAGGCAAGCTCGCCTAATGCCAACGAGAAAGAGGCCTAGAGGGTCACACATTAAGTGTATTCAAGTATCTCAAGTAGAATAAAGATTATTCTTGTACGTGGTTTAATAATTATTCAAGGAATCCTAAATCTTTTTAATGATGGAGAAAGAAGTAAATGAAAAACAAGATATACACACCATGTATTAAAGATTACACGTCGTGTAGTTTTTCATGGAAAACAAGTACACGCCATGTATTAATAATTACACGCCATGTAGTTTTCTTTAGGGAAAGGAAATAAATAAATGAAAACAAGATATACACGCCGTGTACATTGAATGTACATGCCATGTATTTTTCAATGAAAAAAAAGTACACTTCGTGTATTTATTAATACATGTCGTGTAGTTTTTCCAGTCGGGATTTTGAGGATATATATAATATTGTTTTAAATGATATTTATTATAATCAGTGTGGGCGCATGTCAAGGAATTAATTATTCGACATGGGGGTTTTAAATAAGAGTCAATGAAATAAATAAAATGTGTAATGCGTTTATTTATTGTCATAACTCTACAACCTCAAACCTGATTATAAATATCCTCACAACCCCAACTCTTTTCTAACACACAAGAGAATCATTATGCACAACAACTCTGAAGAATTATTTCAAGGCCAAATGAACCTCTTCCTCCAAGAACACTCTCAAGACCGAGAGAGATCCTCTTATATCGGATCAAGATGATCTAAGGCAGACAACGCAAGCAAAGGTTTCTCCATGCTAGCACCCGGAGACTCCTTTGGCGACGTCCCAAGATACGAGGTACACGTGTGGATCACCGCTAGAGGAAGTCTACACTTGGCTTCTCCGACGCAATGACAAATCACATCGGAACGTGATCAAGAACATCAACAAAGAAAGAACACCCAAAAGTTATTTCTTTTCAATTGATTAAATTAATTATAATTAACCTATAACAATCCTACTTTGTGGTTCCGGGACTTTCCTTTTCTTTGTCCATTTCTGTGATTCGATCTGTGGAGACTGGCGTTTATCGTCATATTGATCCTGGATTGATCATTGTTAATGAAAAAAAGCCAAGTGGGGACATCCACCCACGCGCTTCCACTGCACCTGGAACCTTCAAATGGTATCAGAATGAGGTTACAACGTTGATTATAGTTATTTAATTTTCAATGATAATTTACTCATTTATATTTGATTCAATTCAAAATAAATCATTCTATAAATCTGAATAAATTAGATCTATTATTCCTCCTTTGTTTCTCGATTAATATCACAGAAATTACCTTTTAATTTTAATTTTTATTAAAATAAAAATGATGATCTCATCCGAAGGAGCCGCTCTTTCTGTTTGTACAACACAGGAATACACGACGTGTAATTGAAACTACACGTTGTGTACTTAGGTTCAACGAACCGGTACTGGTCCTCCAAACCACGCCGTGTGAATTGATTACACCTAAGTATTTAACACCCGTGTTGACCAGAATTAAATAGCACGTGGGAACCGAAATATATGGCATGTATGTTGGAGCAACACACCGTGTAGTCCGATCCGGACCAAGTGAAACTGTGTACAAAGGAGAAGTTGCGTACCACGTACACGGGATCGCCAGGCCGGTTACTGCATAACAAGGAAGTACATGCCATGTATGATTTATCTACACACCGTGTAATCCAAAATTTCCAAAGTAAAGAGAACACGCCAAAGCCCCTGATGTGTACTTTGGATAAAAGGTGAAAAGAAATACACACCGTGTAAATATAAACTACACTCCGTGTACTTTCAGAAATTTCACCAGGTTTCCTCCAAAAGTACAAAGACATGTACAAGGAATATGGATGAGAAGAATATAAAGGAAATTCAGAAAGGAATTTAAGATAAAGAATTGATTAATTATAAGATCATAATTAATTGAATTCAAGCGTGAGTTATCTTGAATAAATAGAACGGTTAAAATAATTTGAATTCTAAATATGTGTAAATGTCGTTGCATGCTATGGATGATCATGAGCTAGACCAAAGACCCTTTGTATGTGTGTATGGTTTAATTTAAATTTATTTAAATTTGTTGGCCTACGAGCCTTCTTCCAATAAAATGTAAGGCCTGTGTGCCCATGGTTTCTTTAATGTAAACCCATGTAATGGAGGATCTCCCAAGCTAGAGGAGACGGTTCAAAACCCAAAGATGAGGCGAAACCAACCCAAGAAGATACAAAGATGGACATGTGGGAGCTGAAAAACACTAACCATTGGTTTAAGGTGTTTTTCCCTAGGTCAGAGCTAGCTTATCAAACCGCTAGATAAGCTAACCAATAGAAGCTCATGATCATACCATCTTATTTTATTTCTATCTGATTGCATGGTTTATTTATTATGTATGTGTTGTTACGATCACATAATTAATGAAATAAAAAAGCATGCAAATATGGAATAAAATAAAAATCAGACTATGCATAAACATTATCAAAACATGGTTAATCACTTAAGCAAGAATCACTTAATATTAACAAGAATGTGATAATGCGAAACTACGCATAAAAAATTAAAATCCCTTAATACCATATTAAGTCAGACCAAGCCTTCTATTACTTGATTAAGGGAAAGAATCAATAAAACTATGTGTTTGACCAACCCTTGTTGGGACACTTACTTTTATAAAGTAATACCTTATGAAAGGTTTTGGGTTGACTTAACCATATTACATCAAGAGAAGTAGCCCTTGATAGACTTGGTGTAATATTGGAGGAAAGAGTTGAGGAAATCCAAGTCAGGATTTCAGGATTGGGGAGTCCACTCAACAGATCAAGGAACTGTAAGCTCACAGTTGGCAAAGACCTACCTACCTAAATACCTTCAAGTAGCTTGACCAACCCTTTTTGGGGTTATTCAAAGGGTAATATGGATCCTTGCCACTAGAATGTCAAAGTAACTGGACATTCTGAGTTCAATGGTGAGGGCTATTGGGACTTGATAAAATAGTGGGAGAATTAATAAATTAATTTATTATTTCTCATAAAAATGTAATCAAGAAAGTACTGATAAATCTACTCCATTAATTTTTAGAATCGAAATGAAAAACTCGTCAACCACATTTTCTCTGTGATCAATTCTGGATAAAGACAATATCCTCACCGGTAGTAACTTTCAGGAATGGTTTAGGTGCCTTCAGGTTATCCTACTCCATGAACAAAAGTTTTACATGATGGAGTCCTCACTTCCTGATCTTCCTACCCAGGGGGCGAGTGATGATGATTTCCTGGTCTATGATCAACATTTGAGCGATGCACTTGACGTTCAATGTTTGATGTTGTCATCAATGTCTAGTGATCTCATGAAGTCTCATGAATACATGGATGCCTACATCATTCTCAAGCACCTCTGTGGTCTATACCAGGAGAGAGCAAGACAGGAAAGGTTTGAGATCTCCAAGGCTCTATTCCAGAGAAATCTTGGAGAGGGTGCCCCAGCTGGGCCTCATGTATTCAAGCTCATTGGCTACATTAAGCTCTTAGAGGTTATAGGGTTTAAACTCTCCGAATAACTGGGTACCGATCTCATTCTTGCATCACTCACCCAGAGCTTCTCAAACCTTTTTGTGAACTTCAACATGAACAAAATTGAGAAGTCTTTGTCTGATCTTCTTATACTTATTCTCCAAGTGGACAATGACATGAAGCGTGAAAAGCCTTATGTCCTCATGGTGAATAAAAGGAAAGGGAAGGCTAAGAGATTTAAGCCCAAATATTCTTCAAGGCCTTCCAAGAAAAGGAATATCAAAGGGGAGGCAAGGGAACAGGATGTTGTTCGTTTCGCATGTGGCAAGAAGGGCCACTGGAAGAAAAACTGCACCCAGCCAAGGAAGAAAGGGGAAGCTCCAGGTGCGTTTGTTATCGAATGCAATCTGTCTATTTCTACTAATTGGGTATTAGATAATTCTTGTGGTACTCACATCTGTATCCAAATATAGTAACCAAGTATATTCAGGAAGATTGATCGAGGGGAGGTAGATCTACGAGCAGCCAACGGAGCCAGACTTGTTGTTGTAGCTGTCGGGGACTACCACCTCACATTGCCAACTGGAATGATCTTGGTGTTAAAGTGTTGCTATTATGTGCCTTAGGATACTAAAAACATTATTTCAGTATCCAGATTAGATACAGATGGATTCATGTTCAAATTTGGAAATGAATGATGCTAATTTTATAAAGATAGCATTTGTTTTGGTAGGACACATTTATATAACATCCTTTATGTGTTAGACTACACAAACCAAGTAATGGAAATCGATGAAAAAGTGAATTCACATGACTCATACCACACCCAACTTTGGCATCACTAGCCAGGTCATGTCAATGAGAAACGTTTGAAAAAATTACATCAATATGGGTATTTATATTCTTTTGAACTAAAACCACTTGGTGTATGTCATGCGTGTCTACAAGGAAAAATGGCCAAAGCCCAATTTAGTGGGAAAGGTGAAAGGGATAAAGAGCTTCTAGAATTAGTTCACACAGATGTGTGTGGACCATTTCCAGTTGAAGCAAGGGGTGGGTTCTCGTACTTCATAACTTTTACTGATGATTTTAGTAGATATGGATATATTTACTTAATGAGGTATAATTCAGATTCTTTTGATCGGTTCAAAGAATACAAGAATGAAGTTGAGAACCATCTTGGTAAGAATATTAAGAAAATACGCTTAGACAGAGGAGGAGAATATCTTAATCAGGACTTCATTGATTTCTTACGAGAGTTTGGGATTCTATCTCAACTCACTCCTCCTTATACACCTCAGTGGAATGGTGTAAGTGAAAGGAGGAACCGCACCCTGTTGGACATGGTGAGATCAATGATGAGTCATGCGAGTCTTCCAATATCCTTTTAGGGATATTCATTATAAACAGCAGCACACATACTAAACCAAGTACCAACTAAATCGATAAATGGTATTCCATATGAGTTATGGAGTGGACGCAAAGACGTGTTATCGAATTTACATGTGTGTAGTAGCGAAGCATTTGTTAAGGCATCTTCAGGTAAAAAACTTGCACCCCAAGGCACAAAGTGTATCTTTATAGGATATCCCAAGGAAACAAGGGGATATTACCTATACAACCCCTCAGACAAAAAGGTTATTGTGGAAAGACACGCCATATTCCTTGAGAGGGAGCACATCTCCAAAATAGATAGTGGGAGCAAGATAGACTTTGATGAAGTCGAGTCTCAAGATACATAGGAGTTGGTATAAGAATAGATTCCACAAATCCCCATGGAAGAACAATATGTTCAAGAGACACAAAAACTGCGTAGGAGTACGAGAGAGGTGAGAGAAACAGAACGATATGGTTTTCTTGTCACCGAGGATGGTGACTCATTATTGGTTGACAATGATGATCCTTTTACCTACAAGGAAGCAGTTTAAGGCACAGACATTGCCAAGTGGAAATAATCCATGAATTCTGAAATGGATTCCATGTACCAAAACCAAGTCTGGATTTTGGTAGATACTATAGTTGATGTAAAGCCTATTGGTAATAAATGGGTATTCAAGAAGAAACTGGACATAGAGGGGCAAGTCAGCACCTATAAGGCATGATTGGTTGCAAAAGGTTTTAGACAGCGTTAAGGAATTGATTAAGATGAAACCTTTTCACCGGTTATGATGCTGAAATCCATAAGAATCATATTGGTCATTTCTGCTTACCATGACTTTGAAATTTGGAAAATGGATTTCAAAACATAATTCCTTAATGGGAACCTCCAGGAAGATGTCTACATGACCCAACCTGAAGGGTTTGTGACTCCAAAGGATGCCAACAAGGTATGAAAGTTGTATAAATCCATTTATGGATTAAAGAAAGCATCAAGGTCATGGAAAATTTGTTTTGATGAAGCTATAATGGAATTTGGATTTTTTAAGAACGAATGTGAGCCTTTTGTATACAAGAGGTTTAGTGGAAGTGCAGTCGTTTTCCTAATAGTATATGTTGATGACATATTACTAATTGGAAACGAATTACCTATCTTACAGTCAGTTAAGACATGGTTTCATAAATGCTTTTCCATGAAAGACTTGGGCGAGGCAGCATATATTCTTGGGATCAATATCCATCCTGATAGATCCAAGAGAATGCTAGGCCTGAGTCAAAGTACATACATTGACAAGATACTGAAGAGATTCAGTATGGAACAGTTCAAGAGGGGATTGTTTCCAGTGTCACATGTCATTCATCTTTCCAAGAAAATGTGTCCTCAGACACATGAGGAAAGAAAGATAATGACAAGGATCCCTTACACATCCGCGATTGGGTCAGTCATGTATGTTATGCTATATACGAGGCTAGATGTTGCTTATCCATTAAGTGTGGTAGGCAGATATCAAGCTGATCTAGGAGACCGCCATTGGATGGCAGTCAAGACTATCCTTAAGTATCTGAGGCTTACTAAGGATATGTTTCTGGTTTATGGAGGAGATAAGGAACTATTCATCATAGGACATGTAGATGCTAGTTTCCAGACTGATCAAGATAACATGAAGTCACAGACTGGATACATCTTCAGTTTGAATAGAGGTGCAGTGAGCTGGAAGAGCTCAAAGAAAAGTGTGGTGACAGATTCTACAGCGGATTCCGAGTATATCGCAGCTTCTGAGGTAGCTAAAGAAGCAGTATTGATGTAAAGCTTCGTCCAAGAGCTGGATGTAGTACTGAGTAATAAAGATCTTATAACACTCTATTGTGATAATACTGTAGTGCTGGCACTTGAAAAAGAGCCAAGGTCACATCACTGGACAAAGCACATACTTCAGAAGTATCATCTCTTGAGGGATTTTTCTCAGAGAGGTGAAGTTGCAGTGAGCAGTGTTTCTATGAAAGACAACGTGGCGGACCCCTTGACTAAAGCCTTGACTCAGCAAAAACATGATCATCATGTGAGGTCTAGTGGACTAAAAGTCATAGGAAGTTGGCTCTAGTCCAAGTGGGAGTTTGTAAGGGTTGGTGTTCTGAGAACCAACTGTTTTGTAATTTGATTACATTAATGTTCACTTATTATATATTGTTCATTGTTCTGCATGACAATAATATAATAATGTCCTGGAATATTTTTTGCATTGATAAGTTCATGGCAGATCCCTACTATGATGAGAACCTTGAAATTCTATAACAATATTCTTAAATAAAATTCTACGGTTGGATGACATACTATGATAGGACACATAGTATACAGACCGTCATGTGCGAGTACTCGTAAGAAGACGAGACTCTCTCTCATGGAGTTCGCACTTGGTAATCTCCAAGATGGGAGATTATGAGAACAGACCCGCCAGTAGCAATTCTACATGTCTTGGTGTCATCGGACATTTCTATCTACGAGCGTGTGTAATGTTTCTTAGAATGGAAGAGTATCATTAACTCATTTCATGACTTGTGCACTTAGATTTACTCACAAAAACCATCATGCAGACAGTTGGCGGGAAGTAGGGTACGTTGGGTGCGTTACGAGTGACATGTTGTTAATGGATAAGTCGAGGAAGGATTTGTCCCTTCCATTTATGAAAGTTGATATCTTAGCCCTTTGATTGAAATAGAACTGTCGCATTAAATTCCATGGCCATGGTGTAAACGACAAGTTTATTTTAGGAAGTCAAAGAACGATGGATCAAGCATATAGGCTTATGACACTTCCATGAAACCTGCTTGATGAAATATCAAGACAAAGGGATTAAATTACACATTAATAGTCTGTATGAGGTGATATGTCAATGCGGCATAAACTTCTTTCTCTTGGGTGCCTTAACCCATTGCTAGACAGTAATCTTGGACTTTAGGCAAGCTCGCCTAATGCCAACGAGAAAGAGGCATATAGGGTCACACACTAAGTGTATTCAAGTATCTCAAGTAGAATAAAGATTATTCATGTACGTGGTTTAATAATTATTCAAGGAATCCTAAATCATTTTAATGATGGAGGAATAAGGAAATGAAAAACAAGATATACACGCTGTGTATTAAAGATTACACACCGTGTAGTTTTTCATAGAAAACAAGTACACGTCGTGTATTAATAATTAAATGTCGTGTAGTTTTCTTTATGGAAAAGAAATTAATAAATGAAAACAAGATATACACACCGTGTACATTGAATGTACACACCGTGTAGTTTTCAATGAAAAACAAGTACACGTCGTGTATTTATTAATACACACCGTGTAGTTTTTCCAGTTGGGATTTTGAGGATATAATATTGTTTTAAATGATATTTATTATAATCAGCATGGGAACATGTCAAGGAATTAATTATTCAACATTTGGGTTTTAAATAAGATTCAATGAAATAAATAAAATCCGTAACGTGTTTATTTATTGTCATAACTCTACAACCTCAAACCTGATTATAAATATCCTCACAACCCCAACTATTTTATAACACACAAGAGAATCGTTGTGCACAACAACTCTGGAGAATTCTTTCAAGTCCGAAATAACCTCTTCCTCCAAGAATGCTCTCAAGACTGAGAGAGATCCTCTTCCATAGGATCAAGACGATCTAAGGCGGACAACTCAAGAAAAGGTTTCTCCACGCTAGCACCTGAAGACTCCTTTGGCGACATCCTGAGATACGAGGTACACGTGTGGATCACCACTAGAAGAAGTCTACACTTGGATTCCGTGACTCGACGAAGAATCACATCGGAATGTGATCAAGAACATCAAAGAAAAAAGAACACCCAAAAGGTATTTCTTTTCAATTTATTAAATTAATTATAATCAACCTATAACAATCCTACTTTGTGGTTCTGGGAATTTCTTTTTCTTTGTCCATTTATGTGATTTGATCTGTGGAGACTGGAATTTATCATCATATTGATCCCAGATTGATCATTGTTAATGAAAAAAATCCAAGTGGGCGCATCCACCCACGCGCTTCCGCTGCGCCCAGAACCTTCAAGGGTTACATTGGTTTTTCTACCCATTACTTATTTCCAGCACTCAATTTCTATTTCATAAATTAAAATTTATTAATTAAAGTGATTAACACATGTATTATCAAATAATTTATTACCAGCCAAAATGTACCTTAAAATATATCTACTCATAAATTCCAGTAAATGCATCCCACACTTTTTGGCTTATTAGGTGTGTATACATATATGGTGGGTGTGAGTTTATTTTCCCTTAAGCATATTTGAGATTAAATTTCATTAGAATTGTGTGAAAGCCTCTAAAAGACTTTCCAACAAGAATTAATATAAATTTATTAATGGATTCATCTTCTATAAATGAACTCTTCAAGGGGTAATTAAGAGTAATTCAATGGTTCATTGTTTTATTTTTAAGTAAAATAAATAAAGGATATCATAATTTTACCCTATTATCTTCCCAAATTAGTTTATTAAGCATGGGAACAACATGGTTCCTTGGATCTACATCAATCAGCACATGTTTCTAAGTGAAGAGCCAAATAAAACTACTGAACATGTCCTTGTTGGGGTTAACAGGCTAGCCACATGCATTCCATCAAACCTTGAATTTGATGCTTTTTCTTTTCTCCTTAATAATTTTCTCTAACACCGTCATACTATGGACCTCCTATTTTTTCGGGAAATTAGTTCTTCACTGTCTACCATTTTCTCAAGTCCAACATTGAAAATATGTTGTTCCTCTAGATTGGTAGCATCAGTATGTGCAGAAGTTCATTATTCTTCTGCACAAGAAGCAACAGTAGGTTGAGAAACCTATTGTTCCTTAGGATTAGGAGCATCAACATATACATAATTCATTGTCTTCAAATGTGGTTAAAATTTTAATTTAGATTACATAAATGTATCATTTTAAAAATAATAAATGAGGTAACTCAATGTATATTACAAAAAAATCACTTGATTATTGAACTATTTTTTTAAAGTTTGAAGGCTTCTGACCCCTCTATTGAGTATCCAAAATACTTCATTGTAGTCTCCTCTGACATACAATACCCCATATATATTGAGACATCTTCCAAATGATTGTGACTTTCCAATTAAAGGGTCATCTTCAGATAAATTTTCATCTTCCCCTTTAGTGATTTTGGTCGATAACAGAACAATTGACCACTTTAGTTTTATAGGTTTTGGAACATAAAATACTTGTAATGTTTGTGATGACATTATAAATGGTTCATATTTGGACCCTTACTTACTAAAATACACTTTCATGAATCCAAATTCATTTATTATAACATCACTCCAATTATTAACCCACTTGCATTGAAAAAAAAGGCACTTGTAATGTTGTAAAATCCAACTCTCATATTTGTTTGATGGTGCCAAAATATGATATATTCACATAAATTAGATTTCAATCCTTTTTACCAGATACATACATCACTTCAAACATAAGTTTAACTCCACTATTTTTCATGGTAATACCTTCATCATGTTCATTTTTATTGAATGTATAAAGATTAATTACATAACCATTTTAAGATAATGCATGCACACTGGGTCTTCTAGCCATCCATCGAAGTCATTCTGAAATTGAATCCATATTTTCATCTCACTTTATAAAAGTATGATCTTTAAAACATCTTATAAACTATTGATTATGTTTATTTTATATCCATATTTCATCCTTTTATGGATTCAAACGTCTAAGAATTTATCAATGGGTTTTAACATATAAGGAAACCTCTAAATTGTTATGAAAAATATAAAGGTGGGACTACTCCCAATCAATAATATTGAATGTGACAATATCTATTAACGAAATTCCTTCACGCCCAAACCTCCTAGTGTGATGAGATATCAGTAGACCAATGCTTTCCAAACTAAATAGGTAGTCATTATATAATTCAATGGTTTCCTCAATAATATAACTTTCTATAATACAACCCTATGGATGACTTCAATTTTTGACATAACCTTTTAAAATATTCATATATCTTTAAATGGGGTATATCCATCTATAATGTATAGGAATAATAGTCAAATATCTCTCTCTAAGTGAACTATCAAGAGAACCATCATATAAAAGAATTTCCACAGGAAGAAAATTTCCAATTCACGTAATATGATGTCAATTTACTTTTCCATAGTTAAAAATGTCACTGGTTCAATAACATTTCTTCATATAGATTTGAAAAATAAATATATCTTTGTTAATTTATGATTCATATTCTTGGTTAAAATAAAATTTAAAGCTATAGGTATTAGATCTTTAATCAAAACTTGACAGTCATGTGATTTCAGAATCTTTAACTTTAAATCGGGCATTAACATGATATTCTTGATATTCGATGAATTCCCCTTTAGAACCTTTATATCATTCAAGAAGTTTCAAAACTAATATATCTTTTACCTAGAAAGAGTGTACGCAACTGGAGGAAGAAGACTTCATTTTCACCCTTCACTGTCCCCATCTATTCCTGTATTCCCACGTAAATCATGTGAAAACTAGACTTAATTCCATAATTTGTTTTTATGTGTGAATTTAGTAATGTTTCAATGAAACTATCATATATATTTTTTTCAATGTGCATAATATCAATAATATTCCTGATATACAAACAATCCAAGTATAGTAATTCAAAAAAAACTGATCTCTTTCACCAACCATTTTTATAAGGTTTTTCAAAAAAGGTTCACCAAAAATAGTGTCCATATATTTTAATTTATAAAATAGTTGATCACCAGTTAGTGGATATGGTGTTGTACATTCTTCTGAACTCCAATCGAATGATGTCATCCTAGATCGGTATATATTTCATTAGGGTATAAATCTGTGATGTCTTAGAAACACAGTATTTGATTAATGTTTCAACCTAATGGACTTTGTACCTTGTTCACAAATTATACACCCCTTATTCCCTTTAATTATATATTTTAAAAAATTCCTATAAGTAGGAAATTCATTTATCATCCAATAAAAAATGGATTTCAATGTGAAATATTCATTTTAGTAAGCATCATACAATGTAACACTCGAATCCCACAATAATTCCAAATCTTCAATCAATGGATCAAAATAAACATAAATATAATTACCCAGTTTTTTTCTCCTAATATAAGCCTAGATAAAATAATGTATTTTTTTCATTTATAACCATAGTGGCAAGTTATAATTTACCAACATAGTCGACCATGTATTGTGAGTTCTTCTTTGAAAACCAAAATGATTCACTTCATATATAAATAGTGAAAGACGAATATTTCTCATCTCATTTCAAAATTTAGGATAATCTTTATCAATTCTCTTTCACTGAGGATATTTTTCCATGTGATGAATTTTTCCATCGTTATTTCTTTTATCTATGTGACATGTCAATTTCCTTTCAGTCTACTCACATCCATTTAGGCTCCTAAACATTGGAATGATTGGCAAGTGTCGTACAACTTTAGTAGGACCCAAGTCATCCATATTGTATTGAGAATCATCACACTTTTGGAATTCTATAATTGATTTGTTTCCCTTGATAAATAATATATAGTCATTTGGAAAAGTGTGTATTCTTTCAAAGATCATACCCATTGAAAAAATAATTCATTTAGTGTCATTTTTTAGTCTAGGAAGATCATTATCTTCATGGAACATATCATTCCAGATAGAAAGTAGCTTAGAAAAACTGATGTCACTCCATCCATTTACAACTTTTAAATTACAAAGCTTTAGTACTGCTGACAATATTGTATATTTAGTGCAACCATCATATAATGGAATCTTTTCAAAACTCCTCAACTTTTCAGATAATTTTTGACAATCATGTTGTTATATTCAACTATCATTTTCATTTCCTCAACACAATCTTCATCATCATTCACACATGAAATCACATCCTCGATATGATCTTCTTCCTTTTCTACATTTTTAGTCATATGAGATTATCTATCAAACGCAGTTGTATCTCAATCACTAGCTACATTAATTTTTTCCCATGTTTATTCCAAAATTTATAACTTCAATCCATTCCTTGATAGATAAATTGTTCTTACAACTCCTCTGAAATAATTATTCTTGAATAAAAATAGGGAAAACATCAAAATAGTATTTGAGAAGGGTCATATGCATGATCGTTTTCAAACATGATGAACCCTTCCACCCCATATTCATAATCCTTTTTCATATTATTGGAATCCATCCAATTTATATTCATATCCATCTTATTTTATTTAGTAATATTACTATTTAATAAAATAAATAAATAAAAATGGAGCTATTTAAATAAAGTGAACCCAACATTTGAATGTTGAAAATAATTTCATCATGCTTTGAAGGAAATGGGTAACTGTTTAAGAAAATAATCACTCTGCTGGTGGTAGGTGTTATCCTATAAATTAATCCACAATGATAATTGGTACCTGGTATCGGATGACTACTAATATGTGTATTTCAAGTAACATAGGTTCATGTCTAGAACATATAGGGGATGAGTCCTAGTAGGTGAAATTATATGTATCTATGAGGTCTCTAAAAGTTAATATGATCATATAAATTTTAATATCACTCTTTTTCCTTACACATGTTTGCATATTTAAATATAGATACCACTCATATAATTGATAGAGCATACTACAATATAAAAAACCAATGAATCTATTCACTATAATTTCAAATCACAAAACTCCATTTTAAAGTCAATGTTAAATTTAAATGATCGCTTACTTAGATCATCATTGAAATCCAAAATATAATCCACTTTCTAGAAGATCATAGAAATCAAATTTATTAACCTTAAAACTAATCATTTACCCTTAAAATCACATTTACATTATAAAAACGAAATGAAAATATGGTTATGAATGTTATAATGGAAATAAAAAAACTATATTATTTGAAAACCATTTTTATAATAGAAAATATGGTTATTGGATATAATAATGGTTTCAAAAAAAGAAGTTATTATATTTTTTAAAAAAATTTAAACACTGAAAACACCCGTTAAATATAAAATCCATAGCCATCAAAAGAAAGAAATCGTCTTCAAGGATTACCTCTACCATTCCAAAACCCAGCAATCATCAATATTATAACTAATTCTATTGGTTTCTACCTTTTCCCTAAATCAAGAACTAACATAGTATCTCATCCCATTTTTTCGTGTATTTTCATTGATATCAACCCTTAGAAGCTAACACCAAATTAGAGAGAAGATGTAGTTGTGGAGGACTCTCCTAATTTAAACCATATAGGTGATGTGGGATGCAAAGTAGGTTTAGAAGTTGCAATAGAGTTAAACATTAATTTACCTTATTTTATGGTGGTATATGTATAAATAAACTTGACATAGAATTACAAGTCATTAAGTTCATACTCAAATTGTGAAAGAAAAGAAAACTGATTAAATATCATATCTTTTACATCACACCTCTTAGGTGAATAATCATTTTCTATTTGTTGAACTGTTTCTCTATTATGGTGCCATACCTCATTGTTGGTTTGAAATCCAACTCTAGTAATATGATAACTTAATTCATTATGAATAAACCATGGTCTATCGATGCAATTTTAAAAGGGAACCGAATAAGTTCCCCCTTAGATACATTATTGAACATGAAATCCAAAAAATAATAATGCTAATTTTGAAACACATTAAAAACTCAATTAAAAGAATACATCCAACTTTTATTCATTATGATTTAAAACATATAATATTACATATAATAAAATAACTCATAATCAGCCAAATGAATTTGGTGAAAAAACAATAATCATGTTTCAAAATTATAAAAATATAAAAGTATAATTTATAGAAATAAAATTTATGAAATTATAAAAGTATTAAACTATTGATAAATTGAAAAAAGTGTATAGGTATAAAATTATAAATTACAAATATATATATATATATATATATATATATTTAAATTAGAATATAAAATTATAGACATATATAGAAGTATAAAATTATTTATAACTTATCAAAGAATATATATTTTAAAGAAATATACATAATTTATAAAAGTAAAAAAATTTATAAATCTATATAACAGTACATATAAGTTATAAAAGTATATATAATTTATAGAAGTATATAATTTTAAAAAAATTTAAAAGTATAAAATTATAATATATATAATTAAAATTTATGAAAGTATAAAAGTATAATAATTTATGACCAATAAAATAATAATTTTATATTAATTTATAAATCTAGAAAAATATGAAAGTCTAATTAATTAATAAAATTTTATATTTAAACTATATATGTATAATATGATATACTATAAAATTTATGAAAGTATATAAATTTATAAATGAATAAAACTGTAAAAGTATACATATTTATTAAAAACATATTAATAAATTATATTAGTATAATACAGTATACTATAAATATATAAAATTATATAAATTTAAAAACGTATAAAACTATAAAATTATAAATATTTAACAAAATTTCATATATAAATTATATAAATATAATAAGATATACCATATAATTTATATATGTATATATAATTATAGAAAACTATATCTAGAAGTATAAATAAAAAATTTATACTTATAAAAAATTATAAAATTCTATTGATTATTATTTATAAATTTAAAAAAGTGATAATTGATGTTAAAAAACTAAATGAAAACCCTAATTAATATCCTAAATAACACCCATTTTCATAAAAAAAATGTATATGAAAATAATTAAACATATTGATAATTTTATATGGTACATCGCTCTCTTAATTACCAAATTAAAAAAGAAAACACCACATACATCATTGCCACTCATGAACTGCTTGCATCTGGCTATGCAAATAGAACTAACATGCAAGGTATGTAACAAACAGTTCCCTCAAATCATTGTTCACACAAACTACATAATAATACCATACACAATAACTAATGAAAACATGAGAACCCCAGTCATGAAGCCTGGAGAAAAGGGAGATGTGGATACTATTTAGAGGTTGGTAGTTTTAGGTGTTAGTTGTGTGTGGGTGAGTGTTAGGTTGTTGCAGTAGAGATAAATCCATTGAAAAGGATGGTGGTGGCTGATATGTTGATCATGTATAACAGAAATGTTTTTTTGGGCTATTTGTTCGGTTCATCAAGAAAAAGTGACGATGCACAATAGTAGGGTTCGACGAGGTGCGGTTGAAGAAATGAGTGTGGTCATAAGTTCTAACGAGATAAATTGGCACATACCATAGACATGGAGAGATCAATTTGCCGAGAAAGTTGACCAACAGTAGCAATAGGGTATAGCGACAGCGACAGCTACACTCTGGTTCTGTGAAAGCTTAAATGCACGAGTAGAAACAGAAGAATATTAGGGTTCTTTTTATTAGAACTCATAAGGCTTTTATCAGCACTTTCAAAAAAGTTCTCATAAATAGGAGTTTCATCATTGCCTTTTTAGCTCTAATAAAGATCTAATATTAATAATATATTTATATTATTATATATATTTATAAAATTACATATATAATAAATATATATTTATTTATAATTATAATTATAAATAAATATATTAATAAATATTTATATATATTTATAAATAAATATATATAATTATTATATTAGGTTTTGGGGGGTACAATTACATTCAAACACACACATACACACCAGACATAAACTGGTCAGAAAGGCAGGTCATATCCCCCAAGGGAAAACCCACCCAACTAGCTGCTTTATTAAATTAAATATTTTTTTCCTGGAGGCTAAGTGGGCATGAATCTCATTATATGTCTCGTAGGCCCACCATTGGATGGCTCGAAAGACCTGCATGCATCATGCCCGCATCACCAACTGCCCACGTCATGTCTGTGTTACCACCCCCTTGATGGCCCGAAGGCCAAATTTATGGCCTAAAAACCCATTCAGGATGAACAGTATTTCTACTACAATATCCCACTACAGTACTCATGCTTCTACTATGCTTCAGTGTCTGCTATAGTGCCTGGAAAAATTTACTCCCACTCGGATTTGAACTCGGGTATGATGTAGGATTATGGGGACCATTAACCACTCGGGTAAGACCCAAACTACTTTATATAATAATATATTTTAATAAAATTATAACTATAATAAATATGTTTATTATTTAAGTACATTTTGTTATAATTTTATAATTATTTAAATATATATATAATTATAATTTTATATACAAATATTTATAAATATTTATATATAATTATAAATATAATTATAAATATATTTATATAATTATATAATTATATAAATTTGGGTGGAAGTGAATTTTTGTTGGCAGGCGGTGATGCAGGAATCACGCAGGCAGGCAGTGACGCAGGCATGATGCAGAAAGATGGTAATATAGGCATGATACTAGCATGACATTGCACGGGGCCTTCAGGCCAGATTGCGGGCCTCTGGACTATGTAATGGGCTTCATGCCCACTTGACCTTCAGGCTGTGTACTGAATAAATGAGGCTTGATTGGTGGGCTATCCCTTGGGGTGCTATAACCTGTCTTTCCAGCCTGTGTGTGTGGTGTGTGTGTTTAATGTAATTGTATCCCCAAGGACCTAATATATATATATATAATTTAAATAAAAATATTTATTATAATATTATAATTAAATAAATATTTATTTATTTATTTCTAATTATCATTATAAATAAATATAATTAAAAATATTTATATATAATTATAAATATAATTATATCATTATATACATTTATATAATTATACCTCATGGTCTGCACCACTTTTGTAAATTTATATAATTATTAATATTTATGTCAATAAATAAATATATATGTATATATAGTAGTTGGGGGTTTACCCGAGTGGTAAAGGATCTATGTAATCCTACATCAGACCCGGCTTCAAATCCAGGTGGGAGTGAATTTCTGTAGGCTAGCGGTGACGCAGGCATGATACATGATGCAGGATGGTGGTGACTCAGGCATGACGCATGTTTGGTGACGTAGGCAGTATGAAGTAGGCATGATACTGCACTGGGCCTTTAGGTCGGTTTCTGGGCCTTTTGGATGTGTTATGGGCTTCATGCCCACTAGGCCTTCTAGCCATGTAATGAATAAATATGGTATGATGGGTGGTCTATATCTTAGGGGGGATATGACCTGCCTTTCCGGCCTATGTGTGTGGTGTGTGTGTGTTTAATATAATTATACCCCTAATCACCTAATATATATATATATATATATACATATATATATATATATATATATATATCCCAATTGGGTGTGGGTGAGTTGGTCACTTGCTTCCCTTATGACATAAGAACCCGAGATCAATTTATGGGCGCTACCCTTCTTGGGGGTTCTAGGCATATTATGTGATGAATGACTTCTACCCCACTATATGGTGGTGGTTTGCACTATTGCACGGGTGGTGTGATAATGCGCCCTTTCCCATAAACGGGGGTGGAAGAGGATGTCCCGCTATGGCGAGGGTAGTGTTGGGGGGTTGTCAACCCCGGTGCGTAGAGGTTCCCCCATCCGATAGTGGGGGATAGTGTCACTCAACTGGGATAGAAAGGAAAGTTCATTCGACAAAAAGACCATCGGGTGCTAGGATGTGGTGTCAAGCGGCGTGGTAGTCTTTAGGGATGGGGGTCATAGATGATGGGCAGTGACAACGATGATTGATGGGGTAGCAAGTCTATTGATGGAAAGCGACGACAGTGCTTGAGGGGTTCGGTGGATGAAAAAGGTGCTGAGACTAAAGGCTGAAGGGTGCATCTTCAACTTCTAGTTAACGGGACAACGGCATAGTGATGAATAAAGTGTGGTATCTGTTGAACAGGATTGGGGAACCCCTACCCAATGGTGGGGGCGGTCGTCCGGTAGTCATGTGTGTCAACCCGACATGGCGTCCGGATAGATGATGGCAAGTAATTGTACATTGTTGATTTGTAGGGTAAGTATGTTTGGTGATCCGAGATGAATATGGTGGATTAGGCCATATGATTTGTAAGGGGGTCTTGGGGTCACTATAGTTAGTGGTCTATGGAAAAAATTATTATGTAAATAATGTGGGTGGGTTATCCCTTGGGAAGAAATGATATTCCCATTAGCCCATGTGGGTGATATGTCTGTGTTTGTTTCATTGTAATTATACCCCAAAGCACCTATAATATAAAAATATGTATAATTATAAATATAATAAATATATTTATTATTTAAATATATTTTTTATATGTTTATAATTATTTAAATATATATATTTATAATTATAATTATAAATATATATATATTTAAAAAGTATTTATATATAATTATAAATATAATAAAAATATTTATTATTTAAATATAATGATGGTGTTCATGGAACTTCGATCATGGATGATCATGATGGTACTTGTCATGCCCCTAAACAATGGAAGAGAGGGAGGCACCTGAGAGGTCGGGGTGGTTCCCAGGTGACTGGGTGTTCATTTACTTTTGGTGGCATTATTTGTGCCACTTTATAATATTGCAACCCCTTCATTTTCATTTGTTTTATACTATTTCTTTAATAATAATTTTCCCGAACCATAGATCTTAATCCATTGTTCGCACCATTTATGGGTATATTAGTATTTATTTATTTATAATTATAAATATATTTTTATAAATATATATATTTATTAATATATAATTACATATATACTAAATATATTTATTATTTAAATAAATTTATTATAATTTTATAATTATTTAAATATATATATATTTATTTATTTATTTATTTATTTATAATTTCATAAATACTTTTTTTTAAAGTATATATATTTATAATTTCATAATTAAATATATAAATTAAAAAATTAATAAAAAATAAATTAAATTAATTAATTATATAAATTTGAAACATATTATAAATATTTTAGCTCAATAAATAACAAACAAATAAATATTATCCATATAGATTGCAAAAATACTAAAAATATTATAAGTATAGTAAATAAATTTATGTATAAATAAATATTACAAAATGATTAAATATATTTATAACATTATTAAAGAATATATAACAATAAATGAAAAAAATAAATTAAATAAATTTCAAAAATATTAAAAAGTGAATTCGTAACATTTACATGAATTACAAACACACACATGCAATCTGGTCATGCCCAATGTCTATTACCAGAGATGACAGTCTGCACATCATCAGCAGGAGTTTCTCACTATCAATATCCCATACCACCAAAATCTCGTGGTTCCCAAGAACACTGCACCCAGTTGCGTCCCATACCACCATTGATCATCCTGTAGTCACCACCATCAACATCATCGCACCGTCGGTCCATTTGAGACAGGCCAAAAAACCCAAAAGAAAAAAACATGATTCCCCAATGACCCTCCCACCATCAAGATCCACAGTCATTATCCAAAAAAAAACACCACACATGTGCCAAAATGAAAAAAATATCTTATCGCTAGCCTGTGCCAATTTCCACTCCCTAGGTCATCATGCCCCGCATTCTGAGGTCAACTCCCTAGTTGTGTCCCATCAGGTGGTCATCACCATCACCTTGTCGGAGCACCACCAGCACCTGACTATAATCAATTTGTAATTTGGGCTCCCTAGGTCACTGTACTGATCCCTACAGTGTCCCAAGGTTGTCATTGTATCCTCACCACCCGAGTCCCGAGCATTATAGCAGCCAACACCAAAGGTCATCATCGTCTCCAAAGCGGCTCCACCCAATGTCCCTAGAATCCATCAACCGCAAGCTCTGACATAGTTGACTGACCTTCCACACCAATTTACACGTCGTGCCTCCATTGTTGTTTCTTGAACATCATCTTCGAAGGCCACATATGTAGACTTCAGATCCAACATCGCTACCGTCGGGATCCCATACATCACATGATTTTCATTGGATCCCCATCCTCATGCTCTTAACCACCTATATGATATTTTATTAGCAACCACCCTAGGAAACTCCATTAGCTACCATTGGGGACCCACCCCCTCAACACCACATGTCTCCAGTGAAAAAAATATTGATCCATAATTGTATGATCCTGACATTTTTCTAGAGATGTCATTGGCTTGTTTATGTGTACATGTTTCCCTTGTGTTGAGTAATTTTCATTTGGGTATTACCTTGGGGTTAATTTGGGTGAATTTTGAGAAACAATTATGTAAAAAAGACTTCCCATTATTGGCACACAGTTAGAGCAAACCATGCGCCCAACCCTAAAAATCATGCAACCCTATACAATGGTGAGTTACATGGTTGGCACATGGTTTTTCAAACTTTGTGACCTAAAAGGAGAAACCATGAACCCCTAAAATAATAGGAACATTTTTAAGGTGTACGTTTAGGTAAAACTATGCACCCATACTCAGGAAACCATGCAAGATGTTTTTAGTATAACGAAAATTAGTTTTCAATCCACCTAAACCCCCCAAATTGCCCCCATTTGATCCAGACTCGCACCCTTATAATTTTTTACGATTTCAGAGTTTTACATAGGTATTCTAAGGCCATATGACCTCCATTATTCACAATTCAAAGTTTGGATTGAAGATCTACACCTCTCCTGATAAGAGGATCCTATCACTCTTGCTTTCTCATACATCTCTCATCCTTCTACATTTATTTAATGGAAGTTATTCTCTATTTTTGGGTTATATCTAGATATATTATTGTCAATATAGAACTACAATTTTATATCTAGATCTATATAAAAGAGATCTTTATTTTTTTATCTTGATTTAGGGTTTTTAGATCGAGATCCCATTCTATGTTGTTATACAACTCAATTTTTTGGGATTTCCATTGGGTGATTATTCTTCAACGATTTGAGGAAGGTGGTCTATAATTAAAATCCTAAAGTCATAAATTAAAATTATGTCTATGTAATAGTAGAATTTCTATTCAATGTTTATAAATTTCGTTCTTGATCAAATAATTAAATTATTTAGTTAATTAATTAAGGGATATGTTCAAATTGGGGATACTATGATTATATATTTTGAATACTTAATTAGTGAATGGAATTGGGATTATTTAATAATATAATTAATTGTTTAATAAATTATGAAATACTGAATTGGAATTTGGGGATATTGAATTGAGTGAGTTGGGATAATTAATTGATGAATTAATTAATAGAAGTAATGTGATTATTTAATAGTTGAATTAAATAATGGGATTAATTAATTGATGAATTAATTAATAAAAGTAATGTGATTATTTAATTTTTGAATTAAATAATGGGATTAATTAATTGATAAATTAATTAATGTAAGTAAAGTGATTATTTAATTGTTGAATTAAATAATGGGATTGATAACACTAATTAATTGATGAATCAATAAATGTGAGTGATGTGATTAATTAATTGTGGGATTAATTAATGGATTTGACATGATTAATTGGTTAGAGAATTAATTAATGGGGATTATTTTGTTAATGAAAATTAATGATTTAGATTAATTAATTGGATAATTAATTAATGGGGATTTTTTTGTTAATTCAATTTAATGAGTTAGATTAAATAATTGATTAATTAATTAAAGGGGATTGTTGTGTTAATGTAGTTGAATGTGTTAGATTAATTAATTGATGAATTAATTAATGGGTTTGATGTGATTAATTAATTAAGGAATTGATTAAGGAGATTTTTGTGATTAACTAATTATTTAATTAGTAATGAAATTTGTGTGAATACTTAATTGTTGAATTGACTAATAAAATTGAAGCGATTAATTAATTGAATAATTAATTAATGTATTTTTTGTCATTAATTTATTATTTACTTAGTTAATGCATTTGATATGATTAGTAAATTATTGTATTGACTAGATTTATTAATGTGATTAGGTAATTTTTTAATTAATTAGAGTAATTGATGTGATTACATGATTAGAGAAATTGATGTGATTAGCTAATTGTTGAATTATATAGAGTGATTGGTGTGATTAATTAATTTTTGAATTAATTAATGTTATTATATTGATTAGTTAATGGATAAATTAACTAGAGGAATTGATTTGATTAATTAATTGTTGAATTAATTAATTTTATTTATGTGATCAGTTAATTGTTTAATTAACAAAAAGAATTTTTGTGATTAATTAATTATTGAATTAATTAATATTATTGAAGTATTTTGTTAATTATTTTATTAACTAAAGGAATTGTGTGATTAATTTAATTGTTATATTAATTAATGTTATTGATGTGATTAATTAAGTATTGAATTTACTAAAGGAATTGTGTGATTAATTAATTTTTGAATTAATTAATGTTATTTATGTGATTAGTTAATGTTTTAATCAACTAAAGAAATTGTGTGATTAATTAATTGTTCAATTAATTAATTTTATTGATGTGATTAGTTAATTTTACACTTGTGTATTAATTTGATAAAGAAAAAAAGAGGGTATAGTCTCCCCATGGCTGATATTAGACCCTCGCTACTAGTTAGTAGACTTTGGTGTATGGGGAGGCATACTGGGGTCATGTGGCGCTCTGACTCATGGAACTGGTGAGTGTAATCTAGGTCAAGATGTTACAAAGTTGTATTAAAAGAGTTTTCTTTTCTTTTTCTTGTATCTTTCTATTATGGAAAGGTTGATAGGAGACTGGGAAGAGTCAGGCCTTGGTTATTAGCTCGTGCATAGGAGTAGCTAACCCATGTATGGGGGAGAACCCAAGAACCCAGGGTGGGATTATTGTTATTGTTGTTTGCTATTACAGTTGAATATTATTTTACCTTGGGTAATGAATTTAATGTGTGATGTGATTATTGATTTTAGATTTCATGATAATTGACTTGTGGCCTGGTAAGGCACGAGAGTTGAGTTTTTATTCATCATACTAGGCACTCACGATTATTTTTTGAAATGCATCATTTTATACATGAACTGGAAAATGGGTTATGGGTAAGTTATTGAACATGAACTCTTTTTAATTTCTTGTGAAATTGAATTGAAAAAGGTAAATAATGTTTAATAGAGAAAGATTGTAAAATTATGCAAGGTAAAAATAAATGGGTGTCTAAATGTGAAAACATGAATTGTGATAATGTTTTTACCCTTATTAATGAAGGCCTAGATATAGGATGGTTAAGGGTATAGATAGTGCCTCGGTTTTGAAAGTGTGGAGGGAAAAGGGGGATAAGACTTATTATTGTTTTTTATAATTCCATCTTGTTAAATTTTTTAATGTTTTGAATTCAGAATCCTTTTTTACTCTTTATGTGGGTAGTTTGGGTAGTGAGAATGACATATTTTGAGAACTTGGTTGTGAGTTGTGTGAGGGACTATCTAGTTTTGTATCAGTGTGGTGAGATTTTGATGGGTAGGGAAGCCTGAGAATTTTTATAGGTTAAGGTGTTTCCAAAGTGGGAGGTGACATCAATAATGGAGGAATTGTGGTGGTATTCATCAATGACATCTTAGAATACTTTTAATTAGTGACAATCATGTACCATACCTTGAAATAGTTCTTGATACGCAGATAATGCTTTGGCTTTATGCGTATCTATCTGAATTTGTTTTAATTGGATATGGGGCCCCTTAGAGGTTTCACTTATGAAGCAGTATATGTGGAGCAAGATGGTGGAAGGTACACCCTCGATGGTTTACGGATGAGGTTCTTAGGATGGACCGAAGGTCAATAAATACCATGGTGGAAGATTTTCTTAATAAGTGGGGTTAATGATGCTTTAAAGGTGTGAAGCAATATGTCAGTAGTAGTTGTGTGGAGAAAGACCATAGTATTGAAAGTGGTGGCATCAGAATGCCAATGAGGAACCTATAAGGTACATGATTAAATTCCTTAAGGAAAGGCCAGGTGGGCCTTGTAAGTAGTGGATGTACTTCCTTTCATGGATTTTTTTATGGAAAGTTTGAGTTCCAATGTTGAGTTGGGAAACACATCGGGGTATTTTGTTGATGTTGATCTTGAGACTGATGTGTCGTTTGAGGAGCATCTGATACGTGTTTTGAATCACAATGAAAAAATGGTGTGGGGAAATAAAGTGTCAATAGTTCATGTAATGAGGAAACATGGATGAGTTCAAGAGGAAACATGGGAGAGAGATGTGGATATGAGAGCTTAGTGGTCCGCATTTTTTACTCAGAATCTTTGAAATTATTGGGAATATAGCTCGAGGATAAGATGTTATAAGATGGGGGAGATTGTAAGATCCAAAACTTTTTCTAGATATGTCATGAGATTTTTTATAGGTACTATTTTTCCTTGTATTTATTACTTTTCATTTTTGTTTTACCTTGGGGCGCGTTCAGGTGAATTTTGAGAAAAAATGAAGGAAAAAAGGGTTATGCATGGTTGGTGCACAGTTAGGGAAAATTGTGTGCCCATCCCCAAAAACCATGAAACCCTGGACAGTTGGGAGTCACATGGTTGGGACATGGTTTGTCTAACCATGTTCCCTAAAAATAGAAACCATCCACCCCTATAATAATAGTCACATGGTTAAGGCACACAGTTAAGGAAACCCATGCATCCCTACCCAGGAAACCATGCTTGATGTTTTTAATGGCCCGAGAATTAGTTTTAAATCCACCTAAACCCCCAAAACATCCCCCATTTGACCCAAACTCAAACCCTTATGATTTTTTCTAATTTGATAGCTTATTTGAGGGATTCCAAGGCCATTAGAACTCTATTCTTTGTGATTCAAATCCTAGATCGATGTTCTGCACCTCTCTCGGTAAGAGGATCCTATCCTGCTTGATTTCTCGTTCATCTCCCATACTTATCCCTTTTATTAAGGGAAGTTATTCTCTATTTTTGGGTTATATATAGATCTATTATTATGAATGTAGATCCAGGATTGTAGATATATATCCATATTAAAGATATAATTATTTTTTGATATTGATTTAGGGTTTTTAGATTTGGGTCCAATTCTACTTCATTGTACCGCTCAATTTTTGTGGATTTCCATTTGGTAATTATTAATTGATGATTTGAGGTAGGTGGTATATAAATCAAATACCAAAGTCTTAAATTGAAATTATGTGTATGTAATTATATAATTTTTATTATATATTTAGCAATTGAGTTCTTGATCAAATTAATTAATTTAGTTAATTAATTAATTAAGGGAAATTTTCAAATTGGGGATATTTGGATTGTAGATTATAAATAATTAATTGGTGAATTAATTATGAGGGAATAGGTGTTCTTGAATTATTTAACTAATTATAAAATTAATTATAAAATATTTAATTGGGATTTGGGGATATTTTATTGAGTGAGTTGAAATAATTAATTGATTAATTAATTAATAGAAGTAATGTGATTATTTAATTATTTAATTAAATAATGGGATTAATTAATTTATGAATTAATTAATGGAAGTAATGTGATTATTTAATTATTGAATTAAATAATCATATTAATTAATTGATATATTAATTAATTGATGTAAAGTTTTTTTAAAGGTTGGGTTGAAGCCTCATTTTATTATTAAAGTAAAGACCTCTTTTTTGACTAGGTAGAGGGAGACCTATTACATAACCCAAAGTCCCAAGGCCAAGTGGCCTAAATACAAGGCTTGAAAGCCCATTTTTTGGCCCAAAGGGCCCTTCAATGAACAGTGCTGCTACAGTACCTGAACTGCTATAGTACCTACTGCAATACCACCACCACTACAGTACCTGCTATAGTTCCTTCGCTGCTACAGTTTCATAGTATTTACAGTTCCTCTGCTGCTACAGTACTTCTACAGTACCCTACTAAAGTGCTACTACATTACTCAAAAATTCATCCCTACATAGATTCGATCCTGGGTCTTTTGGATGTCATGCAAAAGCCTGTACCACTTGGGTATAGGTTCATTGGCATTAATTGAAGTAAAGTAATTATTTAATTCTTGAATTTAATAATCGGATTGATGGTACTAATTAATTGATGAATCAATTAATGTGAGTAATGTGATTAGTTAATTACGAGATTAATTAATGTATTTGACATGATTAATTAGTTAAGAATTATTTAATGGGGAGTGTTACGTTAATGGAAATGAATGAGTTATATTAATTAATTGGAAAATTAATTAATGGGGATTATTGTGTTAATGGGATTGAATGAGTTAAATTAATTAATTGATTAATTAATTAATGGGGATTGTTGTGTTAATGAAAATTAATGAGTTAGATTAAATAATTGATTAATTAATTGATGGTTTTATGTTATTAATTAATCGGGGAATTGATTAAGGGGATTTTTGTGATAATCTAATTGTTGAATTGGTAATAAAATTTGTGTGATTAGCTAATTGTTGAATTGACTAATAGAATTGATATGATTAATTAATTGTAGAATTAATTAACGTATTTTATGTGATAAATTTATTATTTAATTATTAATGTATTTGATGTGGTTAGTTAATTATTTAGTTAATTAGAGTTATTGACGTGATTAGTTAATTGTTTAAATAAAAAGAGTAATTGATGTGATTTGTTAATTTTTAAATTAACAAGAGTAATTGATGTGATTAGTTAATTTTTGAATTATCTAGAGTAATTGATGTGATTAACTAATTTTTGATGTAATTAATTTTATTGATGTGATTTTTTAATTTTTGAATTAACTAGAGGAATTTATGTGATTAATTAATTATTGAATTAATTAATTTTATTGATGTGATCATTTAATGGTTGAATTAACTAAAAGAATTATTGTGATTAATTAATTATTGAATTAATTAATGTTATTAATGTGTTTATTTAATTGTTTAATTAACTAAAGAAACTGTGTGATTAATTTAATTGCTAAATTATTCAATGTCATTGATATGATTAGTTACTTTTTGAGGAATTATATAATTAATTAATGTTATTGATATGATTAGTTATTTTTGAATTAACAAAATGAATTGTGTGATTAATTAATTATGGAATTAATTATTATTATTGATGTGATTAGTTAATTGTTGAGTTAATTAATGGAATTGTTGTGTTTAACTAATTATTGAATTAGTAATGGAAATTTTGCAGATAATTAATTGTTTATTTAATTATGTGTTGATGTATGGGGACATGGTCATTCTAATGTGTGTTTATGAATGGTAACATGGTCCTTCAAGTATGAGTTTGATAATGGGAACATGGACATTCTAATGTGAGTTTGTGAATAGTAACATGGTCATTCAAGTATGAATTTGAGAATGGGAACATGGTCATTCTAATGTGTAATGTATAGATGGTAACATGGGCATTCAATTACGAATTAAAGAATTGTAACAAAGGTACTCTGATATATGATCTCACTGGGTAATACTTTGGGCTCTGGCATGAGCTAAAGAAGGTATTGAGATATGATATCACCTTTGAATACTTCGGGCTCTGGAATGAGTTGAAGCAGGTATTAAGATATGATATTACATATGATCTCGTTGGGATTTGGCATGATCTAAAGTAGGTATTGAGATATGATATCACCTTTGATTACTTTGTGATCTAGAATGAGATGAAGCGGGTATTAAGATATGATATTACCTAGGAACACATTGGACTAATGCATGAGTCAAAGATGGCATTGAGGTATAGGTTTCCTCGAGAACCCGGGAGTTAATGTGGTTAAATAAATAATAAATGATAATGTGATGAATATTTACTTATGAATTATACATGTTTCTTTATACAACTCCATACAATATTATCTGAATGGATAGTGTTTTTGTAACCATTGATGGTGGACTACTGAGTTATAATCACACCATACTCAGGCTTTCTAATCGGTACCCGAATAGAGTTTATTATTGCAAGACAAGTTAAGGGAAGGGGGTCTGGGTTATATGGATAATTTTGGGATGGAGCTTAGATGAGGGAACCATATGTTGTTTAGTACCCACTTGGGTGTTTTCAGTGTCTTTATTTTCAGTTTACAATTTAGACACTTGACACATACATTAGCAGGGCATGTCAATTATTCTATCTTGATATTGTATTTCTAGTTTTTGTCATCTTGTGAAACTATTTTGTTTCTGGATATATGTTATTTAGTTGTAATTTTATTATTTTTCAATGGTGTATTACTCTGATAAAGAAACAAAGAGGGTATTGTCTCCCTATGACTAATATTATACTTTCATTGCTAATCGGCAGCCTCTAGCAAACATGGAGGCACGTCGGAGGTCCTATGGTTCTCTGAATTAGGGAAGTAATGAGTGGAACCCAGGTTGGAACATTAAAATAACTGAGATCATCCTCATATCCCTTCTCACACCAAGAACATTGTATTATTGTGCATCAACAGCTGCCAACCTCAATCCTCATTGATGTGTGGGGAAAGTCTATGTCGCAGCACAATTAGTCAATGATGAAGTAGCGGCCACAGACCAGCCCCTCACTAACCACACATCATGATTTCTCTAAAGTCCTTTAGAATCATAGGATCCCTATTCCCGCAGGAGAAACTCACTAATCCAACCTCGCCCATCCTCCTAAAGTGATCTAGTTTTTGTGAGATCACCTCCAATTTCATCACCTCTGCTATATTTATCTGATTCAACCTACTATTTATTGATCCCACAAGGTGAAAACATCTCAAAATGACCAACAATATCATCTAAAAATATTTTTATTAAATTACAGAAATAATCCCCATTAGAATCAAGAGAGATATTGGTGATCAATTATTGAGAGAAACTCTCCGTCATTATTTACAATTAAAATTATAAATAAATATATTTATAAATATATTTATATAATTATATATATTTACAGCATATGGGGGTGTACCCAAGGGGTATAAAAACCCCTAATAGAATTTGGCTGGCTGGGGTTCAAATCCCAACTACTACGTATTCTGGGCCCCAATTTAGTTGGGGGCGGTGACTGTGGGACCTTACCTCAGGTGAAGGAAGTGATTAACAGGGACCCCCACTCATTGGTGAGGGTTGTTATTGGTTTTTAAGAAAATATTGAGGCATGTTCATTGGACTCCTTGGTGATGCTCAGGCATTGTTGTGATGAAGAATGGTAGTAGGTCCTCTGGTGGCAAAAAATGATCATCTCGAGCATTAGTGCGACTACGACCAACAAGTTCTCTAGTGGTGGTTGGAAAGCAGTGTGGTCGATGTCAGAATCCAATATGGATGATGGTGTGTGTGCAATTCCAGATGTGAGCAGGCAACATGCATTCCTATGATGCAAGAGATGTAGTGCAGCAGCAACAGTGGGATCCCTCGGGGAGGCAGGACTGGGTGGAGGCAGCGGGACTGGGTAGGGGTAGCTGGTCAGACACTCCAAGCATGAAGACATATGATTCTGGCCAAGCTAAAAGATGCAGGCGAGTTATGGGCTTCATTCCCATTGGGCCCTCAGGTTAAAAAATCATGGGATTCATGCTCACTTGGCATATGGTCCATGTACTAAAAATAAATAAAGGCTTGACGGGTGGTATATCCCCATGGGGGACTACGGCCTCCCTCTCTAGCCTATGTGTGTGGTGTGTGTGTGTATTTGAATGTAATTGTACCCCCAAGCACCTAATATATAATATATAATATATTTATATAATTATATATATATATATATATGTATATATTTATCAATATATAAATATATATAATAATAAATATAATAAATATATAATATTGAAATATATTTAATATAATTTTATAATTATTTAAATATATATATTTTTATAATTCTAATTATAAATAAATATTTTTATAAGTATTTTTAATAAATATAATATATATTTATATAATTTTATATATTTATATAATATAATATATTTATATAATTATATATATATATATATATTTGAATTATTAAAAAATATTAATATATCACATTTATATTAATTATAAAAATGTGTTGTTTAATTTAGGTATATAAATAAACATTATTTTTGGAATATAAATATAATAATTATATATATATTAATAATATTTTTTATTAAAAAGTTTTATCACTACTAAAAATAGTGTTGATAAAGATTAACCTTTATTAGGGCTTAAAAATTACTAATAAAGGGACACATTTATCGATGCTTTTTTGTAACATTGATAAATGTTACCTTTATCAGCACTTTTAGCTAGCACTGATAAAGGTACCCCTTTTATCAGTGCTTTCTATTTAGTGATAATAAAACTAGGAATTACATAAGAACCAAACTATGGTTGTGTTGGTTGTAGGAACAGGATGGGCTGAGGCTTGGGACTAATCAGGCAAGATGGCTCAGATATGTACGTGAAGATTGGGTGCTGAGCCACACCATCAATACCCATGTTTACAGTCAACTAAAATATACTCTCAAATACCTACCCCTTTAGTTATAAACACTTGACTGATGATTTGGGGGTGATATAGGACATCAAATAGAAATTTTACATGTTTAGATCATGGAAACTCACAACGAATCCCAAATCCACAACAAATCACAAGCCAACTTTCCAAAGGCAGGTGGTCACTTTGGGTTTCAAACCTAATGACACTTAGGAAATCACATTGGTTGAGTGTATGGGAGGTCGGTCTCATCACACCCTTTTGGGGGGGATTATTTCCTACTTTGATACTCTCATATATATTTAATATATGTTCATTAATATACAAAACCATCCCTCTAAGAAAAAAAATTCTAGAGGAACGGAAAGTAATAGGATGGGGTGTGTTTTTCATTACAAGCAGGGCCACATGAAGAGGATTTTCACTCATCCAAAGAAACAAGGGGAAGCTTCAAGTGCATTTGTTATCAAGTGTAATCTTTCTTCAAATCATTGAGTGGTCATGATGGTGAAAAATATTGTTCATTTCATATGGGTTAAAACAAATATTTGTTTTCATATTTTCGGTAAAACCCAAATGGGCCTTGTTATTTTAAACGACATGACGATTCCTTCATAGATGGGTTTCCTAATAAATATAAGGCTTCTATGATGTGGGAAAGGATTCAAGTAAGATATTTGGGTAGGTAATATATAAATAAAATGGTTTTTGATATGTGAATAGAAGAATAGTGTGGGGGTGTCATGGGATATATGTGATGGTAAGTAGTAACTACACACTGTGTGTTTATTGTGCACTGCATGCATACAGGGCTAGTCTAGCACGTGGGTTATCAGAATATGTGATGTGTAGCTAGCATACATGTTTTTTATGAGTTACTATTTTATAATTTGTATCTATACTAATAATTGGTTTGTTTATTTTTTATTATTCTATAGTGGGATCTGGGTATCTACTAAAAAAATAACTAAATATATATTGAGAAAATAATAATGTTGTGAATGTTTGAGGGAAGATATATTTGAGGGAAGTGATATAATAAATATAAATGATATCTAACATAGATATAGTTTAATATGGATAGATAGAATAAAAAAAATAGAATATATATAGTAAATTTAATACGAAGTTTGAAATCATTGTTATAAAAAAACATATAGCAACCCAAAATAGTATATACAAATGCATTATCAGTAATAAGTAACATATAATGTTAGACATAGGGTAAAATTTTCACTAAATTAGTTAACAATGAATTGTATATGTAAATGATATAAGGAGTGAAATAAAATAGAAATAATCATCAGATAGAAATAGTACATGTATTTGTAATATAATAGGTGAGAAATAATATGTTAATTGGGAATCATAAAATAAAAATCTTAAAATAGTTAACAAAGAGAAAGAGACAAAACTTAATATCCGGGGAATGCAGTGGTGTATAATGTACCTGATATAATTTGGAGAAACATATATACCTAAAATAATTAAATAGTAGTTATTCCACTATGGAGGTGACATACTTAAAGTACAATATTGAACTATAGTAAAAAAATTTGGGCAACAAACATCTTGTGTATCCTTATTAATCAACTATGAATTCTATCTCCCATGGAAGTAGCTTGGGAATTGAAAATAATGTGTTATATATTTTTAATTATTTTTTAAGAATTAAAATTCCATTATGATATTAAAAAAATGTGAGAATATTTATATCTCTATGAAGGAAAGAGGCTACATTATAGAGGAAATAATATAACACACATGTGTAGGAAATAACTTAGTGAGGCTCAAACTCAAGACCTCATAAATATTCACAGGAGTATATACCTCTAAGATGTACCCCAAAAGAAAAAATGTGAATATATAATATATTATGAAATAAAAAAAACTAAAATTTAATTTTTTATATAGATTGTCATCACTAAAGTCAGCATCCCATGAATATAAGTTTGTTTCACAAAACTTTCAATGGTGAAGGACCATACCAAATTGGCCACTTTTCCCAACGGTTTGGCCAAACCGTTGGGAAAGGCCCTCAAATTGGACACTTTTCCCAACGGTTTGGACAAACCGTTGGGAAAGGTGGACCTATCCCAACGGTTTGGCCAAACCGTTGGGAAAGGTCCCCAAATATACCATGGCCAAACCGTTGGGAAAGGTGGACCTATCCCAACGGTTTGGCCAAACTGTTGGGAAAGGTCCCCAAATATGCCACTTTTCCCAACGGTTTGGCCAAACCGTTGGGATAGGTCTACCTTTCCCAACGGTTTGGCCAAACCGTTGGGAAAAGTGGGCCAAAATTCAACATCCTTCAAAGAATGAAAATCACAACCAAAGACCTATACCAACGGTTGTTAAAACCGTTGGTATAGACCTATACCAACGGTTTTAACAACTGTTGGTATAGGTAATTTCATTTTTTATCGGACCTTCGTACCGAGAACATTATATAAATCAAAATTTAAAATATTTATGAGAATACATATATATATTTATGTAATTATGATCACAAAAGTCATGTTAGGTTAGTGGTTGAGTCGTTCAATTATAAACGAGGGGTCCTGGGATCAAATCCCAGCGGATGTTTTATTTTTGGAATTTATATACCAACGGTTCCATTGCCATTGGTATATATTTCATATTACCTATACCAACGGTTTCAAAAACCGTTGGTATAGGTCTATACCAATGGTTTTTGGAAAACCGTTGGTATAGACCTATCCCAAAGGCTTACTTGGCTACGGTTCTTCAAACCGTTGGTATAGGCTATACCAACGGTTTGGAGGCCTATACCAATGGTTCCAAACCGTTGGTAAAGGTTACTTTTCCAGTAGTGGATCCCTCATCATACAAAATTAATAGAGTGGGTATCCCATTTGTGGTTATTAATTAAAAATATTTAGACTATCTATGAGAGATGGGAGGTGTTCATTCTAGACCAAAAACATGAATTTATCATATTTTTAAAAAACTAATAAAAAAACCACAAAGTGTGAAGAATAGTAAAAAACATACCTCTATATTTAGCTTGAAATCTCTGTGAAGAATAATTATTTTGCATATATATTTCTAATTATTTGATAGGAAAATATCTTGAGTGAATCAACATGATTTTAAAAGTTCCATGGGAGTGTGTAAATGAATTTTTCATACAATATACTCATTATAAAGGTGTATGTACTTTCAAACAAAGTATACATGTTGTATTCACATAGGTGCATGTAATTAAAAATGTAATTAAAAAAAGTATGCATAATGTACACATACAGTATAAAATGAATTCATATTATAATTTCACACAATTTAATGATTGAAAGGGGATGAAAATTACAAAATTACATAAAAAATATTATATATATATATATATAACAAAGGGATGAAATAACACAATTATATGAAAAACAAAATAGGTGAAAATTTTCTCAATTGTGAAAATATGTGTGAATGTGCATCTATAAATCAGTTTCACAAGACTATTAAATACATTTATTTATGTTGAAAAAATCAATAATTAAAATGATTTTTATGAAACTTTCTTGACTTTGATATTCTTCAAAGAGATAAAACCCCTAGATCTAGGTTTATAATGTTCTCTACAATCTAAATGAATAGTTTGTATTGTTGCTGAAGTGGAATTGTTGGTTGGAGTAGATGACTCAAGAGGGGGGTGAATTGAGTATCTATAAAAATTTCTGTTATAAAGGTTCTTTACAAAATAATATTCCCCTATGAATATAATAAAAAAAGTTAGTTTTTAGTGAATTTATAAAAGTCTTGAAGGTTTAACTTGGTTCTCAGAAGATTGATTAGTTCTCATCTTTACTAATCTAAAGATTAGTAAAACTTTTGAAACAAACCTACTGATTCAAAACATATGTAAACACTTGCTAAACTAACTATCAAAGTTCATTTTATCTTAATTCCAGAAATACAAAATAGATAAAAATATAAGATAAACAACACAGTGGATAAAACAAGAGGTTCAGTATCAAGTAGAGACTTAGTCCTCTACACTTGGTGATCACCTGCCACCAAGCAGTCTATATTAATAAACTTTTGATCCACACCCTGGATCGGGGTTCACAATAGCACACAGGCTATCCAGGTCACACATGACCTCTACCACATTTATTTGTGGGGAAAATAAAATAAAAAGATCTCAAAGGATATCTTCCACATTTCTACATGTGATACAAGTGTAATAAGGGATTGAGAGTGAGTATATTTTTTTATCCTCTAGTTTAGCTCAGGAGATAGTGTGTGAGATTCAAACAGATATACACACTGCTTAAAATAGTAATGATAAGAACACAACAGAGTTATGAAAGAGAATAAGGTTTAGAATTCTCTCTGTATTATGTAGTAATGATCTAGATTCAACGGATGTTGAGGAAATGATATTCGAGTAATCTTCTGAAAGTTGACTTCAGAACAGAGTGTCGCAGTTTCTTGTGAAAGATTTTAGCTCTTCTTTTTTAGGATGTTCAGAAAGCTCCAGTGTGTAGTTTCTAGGTGAGCCCAAGCTTCAAGTTTCTATCTTTTTGATATTCTGAGTTCACACAGTCTATATTTTAGTATGTTCTCCAAGCTCTATGCGTATCTGTATATCTCTGTGTATCCGTCGATTTTTGATCTCTGGTTGAAGTCCTTTTATAATTCAAGATCCACTAGGCATGAATATCTTCGTACGTGCATGTACCTGATACTGTCTACGGATATTCCTACAGACAACATTAAATAATGTCAGAAACATTATTTTGTCTAAATATGTCTGTTAGAAATAAATTTGAATTAATAAAATCAAAATAGTTATTTATGACTATCGATGTGTCATATTCGGTCTGTTGTCTTCGATTTTCTAACATCGTTTTATCATCTTCAGTGTGTCGACTTTGGTGTGTCAACTTCAGTGTGTCATCTTTGGTGTGTAAACTTCGGTTTTTCATCTTCGGTGTGTCAACTTTAGGGTGTCATCTTTGGTGTGTCGACTTTGGTGTGTCTACTTCGGTGTGTCAAACATCGGTGTGTTGAACATCGGTGTATTGAACATCGGTGTGTTGAACATAAATGAATCAAACATCGGTGTGTCGAACATCAGTGTGTCGAACAAACCATAAGTGTCAGGGAAAATAAAAAGTTGTGAAGTGTATGTCTTATAAAAAACATTACAAGAATAACTGTTATCAAAAAATACATGTAAATAAACTTATAAACATATTTATTCATGAATATAAGTTATTGAATTCTTTGAGTATATTTTTCTGTATGACACAATTGATTTACTTAGAGATATTAAAATGGCATGAAAGAATAGAATCTGTATATTGAAATTATTTGTGATTATGAAAACTAAAAAATCATAGAGGGTCCAACAATCTCCCCCTTTTGATAATCACAAATTATGGCATACATGAAAATATGTAGAATAAAGATAGCTTGACATAACATATTGCACTGAATGTAATTGTCAAATATAACTAAAGTTTTCCCTTGCTTGAACTTTTAAAACAAATCTCCCCCTCAGTAAATGGATTAAGGTGAGTACATGCCATGTGTCCTAAACTAGAAAACCTCCTCCGTAGATAAATAATGTATGCCTTATTTTCTCCCTCTTTTGGGATTAGAAAAAATAAAAGCAGAAAAGAGAAATAACATAAAAGAAAGACACCATAAATATGTCCATTAATAAGTATAAAATTACAAGACAAACAAAAAGACCAAATCCCTATCAAAAAGAAACAATCCACCACTAAGGGTTTGGATGCTAAAGAGCTTTTCTTTTGTCTGAAGGATTCAAGGGAGAAAGAGAATGTTTAGGAGTGGCAGAAGGAAGAGGTGGTCTGAAGATAACACTAGGCAGGGAAACACCTGTAGGAATAGTGGCTGCAAGGGTAGGACACCTTTCTAACAACATGTGACTAAGAGGTTGATCTGTGATGATCTGTCGAATTTGGGAAAGAGCCTAAGAGATAATCATTGGAGCAGGAGGCCGAGAGGTGGTACCGATTGAAGCAGCTGGAGGGACCATAATAGCCCCGGCCTGAACATGCAGATAAGGTTTGAGCAGGTTGACGAATTCATTAATGATTTCACCACCATATTGCATGGCTTTCTCAAAGTCATCCTTATTTTCCATAAATTTACTAAGAAAAGGGGTAAAATCCTTCAATTGAAGGAATTGCTTCTTGAATACTTCTATGACTGGAATAATTCTAAGATTTTCTGTGAGAAACTTGAAACTATTGATGAGATCATGCTTGGTATAAATCTTATTGAAATACTTATCCACCTTTTCCCGAATTTATTTCTAAGATGTAGAGGCTTCATATGTGCACTTCCTGACCATATTGTATACAAGGTATGTATTTCAATGTACTTTTTCAAGGGTTTCTTTGTCTAAAACACTCTGAAGTTTTTGAAGTTCCTCTATCATCACAACCTTGAGAGACTCCAAATCAGCAGCAGTACTTTTTCCACTCCTGGAACTGGATGGGCCAGTCAACATTTTCCCAAGCTCTTTTTTCAACTTCTACAGGTCCACACTGAGTAGATGAGTTACCAAGTTCCTAAGAACTTCCAGAACACCACTAAAGGAGGTCTTGAAGTTATAGGTTAAATAATTTAACTCATTTCTCATCTTTCTTACTTCTTCTCTCAACAAGGTATTATGTCTAATAATGGTTTCTATTATATTAATGAGATTCAGTTGAATCTTCTGGATTACTATTCTTGTAATCTTTGCTGCATCAGCATCTAAGATACCTAATGAAGTGGCGGATTCATTTTTGGATCCCACTGAAGCTATCACAGACTCACATATATCATTTTTTAATTTCTCCATATCATCCTTAGTGACATAGTCACTGGGCATTGACTGTGCTATAGGTTCTACTGGTGGAGTTCTAGCTAGTGGAATAGGTGAAATATGTTCTGGTTCAGCCTAGACTTGTAGAGCATAAAGATGAGGTACCCTCTCCTTGTCTGAGTCATACTCTAAACTGAAAATAATGCATCTTGGATCATTATTCCATTCTCTAGTACAGGTCCAGTCTCTTGTCTCAACAGTATCAATTCTGATCCTTCTTCCCTGAGGCTCAGGAACAACATCATCAACATCAACTTCTTCATTCTGGTCTCGGGCCATAACAACTTGTCTGGGAACATGAACCAACCTAACTTCAGGTTCTTCTTGTGCCCTAGCTACTTCAACTTCACCAGGTACTTCCTCAAGTTGGGGCACTTGAACCACATCTTCTTCCTCAACACCCTCACCAGCTCCATGTACAGATTCCTCACTGGTCTATCAACCACTTGTTGTCCCATTTTTATAGATTCACTCACATGCTCATAATGTTTTCCATTATCACCACCACCACCACCACCATCATCATCATCTGATTCCTTGTCAGATTTACTAACATAGCCTTCAACTCCAGTAACTTTAGTTTATTCCTCATCCTCATCACCTAATAAATATTCTCTTGGGGGAAATTACAAAGGTGGACTAGCAGGTCCATAAGATATATCTTTGGGACTTTTTGCAATATCAGGATCACTCCTGTCATCAAAAGGAGATCCTTCTTCCCTTGGAACTTCAAGCTCAACTTCCTCATCAAAATAAATTGGAACCTCTCCTGGTTTGAGACCTGAATCAACTTGGCCCTTTGGTCTAGAAGGGTGGTCAACTGGACTGAAATCCTCATATAGCCTTTCTTCATCTCCTACCCAACATCTCTTCCATGGGTTCCAAAATATTTTTATCCTCTTAAAAATTCCTTTTTGAAGACAAAAATCACTATAGGAACTTATCACTTCATCTCCATCTTCCACACAACCTACCCTTTTCAACATGAAAGAAATCATCCTCAGATAGTACAAGTTGGTTGCCTTCTTGGATGGATTAATAAAGTAAGAGATATTCACCATTACATACCTACATAGGTTTACTTTTATCCCATGTTTCAATAAAAAGATCAAGAACACATCCTAATACTTTACAGCAGAGGAATCTCCCTTCCTTGGGCAGATTTGATGTTGTATGAACTTAAAAAGCAGTCTCACTTCTCCTTTGAATTCATTTGAAACAGTCCTCCAAGATTCTCCATTTCAAGTCATCTCCTTCAGAGCATCTTCATAAGAGAAAAAAATAGAGTAAGGTGGAATATTACCTGGCTAGTTAGTAAAGGCACCTTCAGAAGGCATTTCTAAGCATTCAGCCCATTCCTTAGATGAAAAAGCTATCTCCTTTCCCTTTATTACAGACTTCATCTTTTCTGCCTCAGCATCATCCAAGGATATCCTCAAATATTGATATAACTCATGCACTAGTTGGGGATAATAGGTTATTTAATTGTTGGGGAACCAAATGATCCATCCTTTAGATTCCATTACTTTCAAAGAAAAGGATTTTCTTGATAGAATCCACTCACCAGACACCTCTTTTTCAGCTGTAACCACTCGGATTTCCAAGCTCGGTTTCGTAGTCCCACTGGACTCACCTTTCTGATGCTTAGTTGGAGGAGATTTTCTAGGTTCTTCCATTGCACGCTTGGTCCTCTCCATGACAAGGCTTCAGATTCCAAAAATGTTGAGTGGTCGAGAGTCGATAGGAAGAGTGACAAAAGGTAGAAGGATTTACGGCTGAGGAGAAGGTGAAATGTTGGTATGAATTGAACTAAATATATCATTTAGGGATTGTAAATATTAAATCATAAAAAATTAAATGTGGAAAAAAGAAGAATACAAAATAGAATCGTTTTATTTAAAACATACATAATTTACAAAACAATCCTTAAATACATCGATGTCATTGAATCAGTTTCAAGGATCAGTTTAATAAGATTGGTTTCAAGGGATCGGTTTCAGAATATTGGTTTCAAGAGATCAGTTTCAAGAATCAGTTTGACAAGATCAGTTTTAAGGATCGGATTGACAAGATCAGTTTCAAGGATTAGTTTGACAAGATCGGTTTTAAGGATCGGTTGGACAAGATCAGTTTCCAGGATCAGTTTGACAAGATTCGTTTTAAGGATCGGTTTGACAAGATCGGTTTTAAGGATTGGTTTGACAAGATCGGTTTCAAGGATCAGTTTAACAAGATCAGTTTTAAGGATCGGTTTGACAAGATTATTTTCAAGTATTTTCTACTAATTTATCATTCCTAGTTCATGTCTGATGTAATTTATTCTCTCATAATTTAAGGGTTTAGTGAATTTATCAGCAAGATGATGTTCAGTCCTAATAAACTCAAGAGTTATATCATCTTTTTAATAATGATCTCTCAAAAAGTAATGTATTACATCAATATTATTTATTTTAGAATGAGAAATTGGATTCTTAGAAATGTTAATAGCACTTGTGTTGTCACAGTTTATGGGGATATGTCTAAATTGAAATCCATAGTCTAATAAGGTGTGTTTCATCCACAAAATTTGTGCACAACAACTACCTGTAGCAATGTATTATGATTCAGAAGTTGATAATGCAACTAAATATTTCTTTTTACTACACCATGATATTATTGAATTTCCCAAAAAGTGACATTTTCCCTAGGTACTCTTTCTATCTAACTTATATCCACCAAAATCAGCATCTGAATAACTAATTAAATCAAAAGGTTGTCCTTTTGGATAGAACAATCCTAAATTAGTGGTATACTTGAGGTATTTAAAAATTCTTTTAACACTATTTAGGTGTCACTCCTTTGGGTTTTCTTAAAATCTCACACACATACACACACTGAACATAATATCTGGCCTACTAGTAGTTAAGTACAACAAACTTCCAATCATTTCTCTATAAGCAGTTTGATTAACTAATTTTACATTTTTATCAAGATCTAACTTACATGTAGAACTCATAGGGGTTTCACTACTCTTAATTCTATCAAATACGTATGTTTTCAAAAATATTTTTTGTACTTACTTTGATTTAAGATAATACCTTTATTTTAAAATATTTGAAATCTAAGAAAATATTTAAGTTCACCCATTAAACTCATTTCAAACTCACTTTTCATTATGTTTGAAAAATAAATACATAAAGAATTATTAGAATATCCAAAGATAATATCATCTAAATATATTTGGGAAATTGAAACTTCTTTCAAAAATCTTTTTGTAAATAAAGTAGCATCTGCAAGTCCTTTTGTAAAACCTTTAGAAATAAGAAAATTACTTAATCATTCATACCAATCTCTTGGAGCTTGTTTCAAACCATATAAATCTTTTGATAATTTGAACACATGATTTGGAAATTGTGGATTTTTAAAACCTAGGGGTTTTTTAACAAAAACATCCTCAATTATATAACCATTTAGGAATGAACATTTGACATCCATTTGATAAAGTTTAAAATTCAAGTGTGCTGCATAGGCAAGTAAGATCCTAATTGCCTCAAGTATAACTACAGGTGCAAAAGTCTCTTCATAATCAATTCCCTCTTCTTGATTATATACTTGTAAAACTAGTCTAGCTTTATTTATAACTATATTTCAAACTTCACCAGCCTTATTTCTAAACACCCATTTGGTTCCAATAGTCAAAGTATCCTTAGTCCAATCTACAAGTTTCCAAACTTTATTTCTCTCATAATGATTAAGTTATTCTTGTATGTCCATTACCCAAAATTCATCATTGATTGCATCATTTATATTTTTAGGTTCAAGTTGTGAAAATAAGGCTTGATGTTCAACTTGGTTCCTCGAGGAAGCTCTGGTTTGTGTTCCTCTATCTAAATCTACAACAACAATATCTAAGGGATGATTCTTAAGGGTTCTAGTTGGTCTAGAGAAAGTAGGACTTGATATTTCAGGTTGTTCAGGTTGATCTAGTTCACTAAAGTTGAGATGTAGAGAATTACCAGAACTGGAAATTTTCACAGATTCCTTCACATGATGATTTGAGGTTGTATAATTAATGTCCATATTGGACATATCCTCTTCAATATTTTCTAGTGAGGTCTTGGGCTCATGGGGATCTGCTTCATCAAAATTGATGTGTATAGATTCCTCCATACATTTGGTTTTCTTATTAAAGACTCTATAGGATTTACTTGGTGTAGAATATCCAAGAAATATTCCTTCATCACTTTTAGAGGGAAATTTATCTAAATTATCTTTATTATTTAGGATATAAACTTTACATCCAAATAGTTTAAAATAACCTACTTTGGGTTTCCAATTATTCCACAACTCGTAAGGAGTTTTCTTAAGAATGGGTATAATTAAGACTCTTTTTATTATGTAGAAAGCTTTATTAGTAGCTTCAGCCCAAAAATAAATGGGTAGATCATATTCATTAAGCATAGTCCGAGCAATTTCCTATAAGGTTATGTTTCTTCTTTCTACCACACCATTCTTTTGATGTGTTCTAGGTGCAGATAATTTATGATTTTATCCATTTTGTGAGAAAAAATCTTCAAAATATTGATTCTCAAACTCACAACCATGATCCATTCTTAAGGATTTAATCTTAAGTCCACTAAGATTTTCTACAGTCCTAGCATACTTGCTAAATTGTGAACAGACTTCACTTTTATGAGCTAGAAAAAAGGTCCAGGTATACTTAGATAAATCATCTACAAGAACATAAACATAGTACTTCCCATTGAGACTCAAAACTCTAGATGGTCCAAACAAGTCCATGTGAACCAACTCGAGAGGTTGATAAGTAGTTAATTCTTTCTTTGGTTTGAAATATATTTTATGTTGCTTTCCTTTTTGACAAGGGTTACATACTTTATTGTTTGGAAACTCTAATTTGGGTAAGTCTCTAACAAATCATTTTCTAGTTAACTTCCTAAGAGAGTGTATATTACAATTTCCTAGTCTTCTATGCTAGATCTAAGACTCTTTGTGAAAGGCATTTAGACAAGAGACATTCTATGAGGCTAGTGTGTCTAGATTTATAGCATAAAAATTATCATTTCTAAAATAAGTATATACTAAATTATTCTTGGCATCAAAAACATGGAATGAATCATTTTTGAATTTAAAATTAAATCCATCATCACACAGTTGAGATATGCTGAGTAGGTTATACTTTAATCCATCAACATACAGTACTTCAGAAATTGAAATAGAGGTATGGTTACCAATCTGGCCTAGGCCGATGATTTTTCCTTTACCATTGTCACCAAATGTGACATGTCCTTCATAGATCTTGATAAGACTTTTAAAGCTTGAAAAATACCCTGTCATATTTCTTGAACACCCACTATCAAAGTACCATAGATTTTTACAGGATCTCTTTAGGCAGTTTACCTACAAAATAGTTTAACCAAGAAATGACTTTGGTACCCATATTTTTCTGGGTCCACATACATTAGTAATATAAGCCTTAGGAACCCACAACTATTTTATAGGTTTCATATATGAAGAATATAAAGTGTTTGAAAAGTAAAATGTGTTTGGTCCTGAAGAATTGGATACAGTAAAAGAATTTGTGGAACTGGAACATGCAGTACAATTCTGGTTTTTTAAAAAAGTTGCAGATTTTTCAGATTTGGGTACAAAATGTGATTGGTATAAATTCCTTTGACCCGATTAATATCATATCCCAAAAGTATAATTAGGAGCTATTTGTTTACCAAGCATTTTAGTAAGAGTATTTTTTCCATTAGTAAACTTTTCTAAGTATTTCTTCAATTTTTTATTAGAAATTTTTAACTCATTGTTCTCTTTGAGAAGTTGAACATTTTTCTCCTTTTCAGTTGTAAGTTCAGATTTAGAAGTTATAGTAAGAGCATACTATTTCTTAAAATATTTATATTTATCTTTCAAATCATTACAGGTTTCCTCTAACATGTTACAATATTTGAATAGTTCATCATTTTTCTTATTTTCAGACTCACTTTCAAAATAATAAGAGTTATGTGAAGGAGAGTCTAAGGTTACCTCAGTTGTGTTTGTAATGAAACACATATTAGCCATATCTTTCTTCTTTTGAGAATAGTCAGATTCACTTGAGCTATCCTCAGAGGCACTTTAGGTGGCCTTCATTACTTTCTTATACCCTCTATCCTTATTTTCATACTTTTTCTTGTATTTCATCTTTGGGAAGTTAGCCTTGACATGTCCTTTCCTTTTAAATTAATAACATATTATCTCTTCTGATTTATCATTTTTCTTCCAATCCTTTTCCAATTTCCCTTATTATCATACTTTCCTTTGTAACTGGGATTCTTAAAGAATTGCTTTTTCCTATAGAATTTATCTAATCATCTAGCCAACCGAGTCATTTCTTCATCACTATCTGAAGCAACTTCATCACTGCTTGATCTTTAAATAGTAGCTTGAATTGTCTCTTTACCTTTACTTTTGGATGCAGTTGTCTTGAAAGATATAGACTTTCATTTTAGTTTATCTTACCCTTGATTTACCTTCAATTCTTCTCCATACATCATTAATTTTCCAATCAATTCCTTCACTGGTATTTTATCAATATCACACGATTCTCTGATAGAATCAGATGTTCCATGCCATCTTTTTGGTAGGTATTGCAGAATCCGCATGATCTGCTCTTTGGCAGTTACTTCTCTTCCTAAATAAATCATGGTATTCACAATTTCATTGAACCTGAGATACATATCAGAAATTGACTCATCAAGCTTCGTTATAAATTTATTGTATTTGATAGTATAAGTATTCAATCACATTTCTTTAACATTATATGATCCTTCATGAGAAACAGAGAGAGTATCCCAAATTTCATGTGTAGTTTTACAAGAAGAAATACGGTTAAACTCTTCATATCCTAGTGCATAATACAGAGCTTTCATTGCTTTAAAATTATTGTTATAGGAAGTCATGGTATGTTCATCCCAAGTGTTTGTATTAGTTTCAGGTATTTCATATTTACTTTCAATAGTAGTCCATATTTCGAATCTCATACTTTCTATATGTATTTTCATTTTAAGATTCCACTGAGCATAGTTAGTTCTATTAAAGAAAGGTGTTCAATTAGTAATATCCCCTTATAATATATTTTCCATGATAAAGGTTGTAAAAGAATTTCAAAGAGACAGAAATTTATAAATAACAGAAATTTTAAGATCTTTGAAACACAACTATAATCATAGTTTACATGATTTGAAAAACTAACAGTAACTTTCAAAACCTCTGATACAAAATGTTGGTCAGAGTAAATGACTCAAGAGGGGGTGAATTGAGTATCTATAAAAATTTATGTTAAAAAGGTTCTTTACAAAATAATATTTCCCTATTAAAATAATAAACAAAGTTAGTTTGTAGTGAATTTATAAAAGTCTTGAAGGTTCAACTTGGTTCTCAGAAGATTGATTAGTTCTCAGCTTTACCAATCTAAAGATCAGTAAAACTTTTGAAACAAACCTACTGATTCAAAATAGATGTAAACACTTGCTAAACTAACTATCAAAGTTCAGTTTATCTTAATGCCAAAAATACAAAATAGATAAAAATATAAGATAAACAGTACAACAGATAAAACAAGAGGTTCAATTTAAAGAAGAGACTTGGTCCTCTCAAATTAGTGATCACCCACCACCAAGAAGTCTATATTAATAAAATTTATATCCACACCCTATATCGGGGTTCACAACAGCACACAGGCTATCCAGCTCACACTTGACCTCTACCACAATTATTTGTGGGGAAAAAAACAGATCTCATAGGATCTCTTCCATAGTTCTATGTAAGATATAAGTGTAAGAAGGGATTGAGAGTGAGGATATTTTGTTATCCTTCAGTTTATCTTAGGAAACATTGTGTGAGATTCAAAAAGATATACACACTGCTCAAAATAGTAATAATAATAACACAATAGAGTAATGAAAGATAATAGAGTTTAGAATTCTCTGTGTGTTATGAAATAATGCTCTGGATTCAACGGATGTCGAGGAAATGATATTTAAGTCCTCTTATAAAAGTTGGATTCAGAACAGAGTGTCACAGTTTCTTGTGAAAGAGTTCACCTCTTCTTTTTAATGATGTCTATCAAGCTCCAGTAGGTAGTTTCTAAGCGATCCCAAGCTTCAAGTTTCTCTATTTTCAAGATTCTGAGTTCACACAGTCTATATTTCAGCGTGTTATCCAAGATCTATGTGTATCTATATATCTATGTGTATCCATCAATTGTTGAGCTCTAATTAAAGTCCTTTTATACTTCAAGATCCACTAGGCATGAAGATCTCTACAAGTGCATGCACCTCGTACTATCTACAGATAGTCCTATAGACAACATTAAATAATGTCAGAAACATTAATTTTTTTAAATATGACCATTATAAATAAATTTGAATTAATAAAATCGAAACAGTAATTTATGACTATTGGTGAGTCATCTTCAGTCTGTTGTCTTCGGTTTGGTAACATCGGTCTGTCATCTTCAGTGTGTTGACTTTGGTGTGTTGACTTCGGTGTGTCATCTTTGGTGTGTCGACTTTGGTCTATCATATTCAGTGTTTCGACTTCAGTGTTTCATCTTTGGTGTGTTGACTTCGATGTGTTGACTTTGGTGTGTCAAATATCGGTGTGTCGAACATCGGTGTGTCGAACAAACCATCGGTGTCAGGGAATCTAAAAAGTTGTGATGTGTCTGTCTTAAACAAAACATAACAAGACTAACTGTTATCCAAAAATACATGTAAATAAACTTATAAACATATTTATTCATGAATATAAGTTATTGACTTGTTTGAGTATATTTTTCTGTATGACATAATTGATTTACTTAGAGATATTAAATTGGCATGAAAGAGTAGAATCTGTATATTTAAATTATTTGTGATTATGAAAACTACAAAATCATAGAGGGTCCAACATGAATGTTTCTCCATGGAGTTAATTTCTTATGGAACTGAAAAAACTATAGTTTTTCATTCTTTTTGATCAACTTTGAAAACAAAAAATCACTAACACAATAATTTAGTGATTGAAAATATGAAATTTCCTGCCGAGATCTGAACATTATATTAAATTTTCACATAGAAATAATGCATATTTTAAGTCACTAAAAATTCACTCAGTATCAAATAAATAAAATTTTTGAGTATGTATTGGGAAGTAATACCATCTTAGTAAATGGAAAATTGAACAACACCTAGTTTTCTATGCACTTGGGTAGTAAATAAAATATTCACTTGAACAACTGTCTATGATTTCCTAAAAACAAAAATAAATTTTAAAATTTCTTAGTGTCTGGAATCTAAAAAATTCATGGAAATCTAACAATGCTAAAAGATAGATAATATAATTCTATGATCACTTTAGAAAATCAATCAATAAATTTAAGCTTACTAATAAATTAGAATAGACCCTAATAACTTCAAACAATTACAATAAAAACATTATCAAATACTCAACAATTATAATATAAACATTATTATAATAAAATTTTTATTTATAATATAATTTAGTCAACATCATAACACTAGTATCTCAACTCTTTAAGAGTTTTAATAACTATATAACATATTAGAAATTATAATATAGAAACTACAAAAGTTTAATCAAAATATATAGTGAAACAACAAAAAATAATCCACACATGGATATTGAATATAAAAATTATCATTTCCAATTCTCTTAAATTGAAATCAAATAGAGGATTGGTAATGCATAATTTGAAACAACCAACCATAAAATGACTCATCAGATATTTTTAGTGATGTAACTCACGTGCAAGGAGTAGAGATTGATCTTCCACTTTGACAATGGTGGTGGTTTCTTATAGCATGTCATTGACCTTTATTTTAAAGATAATGATAGAATACATCATTATCTTAGAGAAAGTAAATAAAAATTTAAATACCAGTACTTGAAGAGAAACAATTACATCTGAATGATTTTCTATGTTTTGTGTGTTCCCTAGAAGAGCCTTCATAATGAGCTTCTACCTCTTGAGAGGAACTTGGAAACCACTACCTGAATGATTTATCCTCATGTTTAGAGAATTTCATGATCAATAATAGAAAAAATTTAAATACTAATGGTTTTAAAAAAAACCATGGTCATAGGTCACCCCTATACCGATGGTTTTTCAAAAACCATGGGTATATGGTTTGCTTCGGAACCTATACCCACAGTTTTTCAAAAAATGTGGGTATTGGGTATGGTTCAAGACCTATACCCATGTTTCTCTAAAAGACCATGGTTATAGGTTTTTTTTAAAACATATACCCATGGTTCTCTAAAAATTATGGGTATAGGTCATCCCTATAGGCATGGTATTGGTAAACCATGGGTATAAATTTCCTACATAAACATGGGAAAAACATTCCCATGGGAAAATCTTTTTCCATGACTTTCCAAAAACATCCATGGTTTGGAAATATATATGTGTTTTTGTGTGTTTTTTTATATACTGATAACCATAAGTAGTGTATTGGTTAATCTCTTGGATTGTGTAGAGGCGGTTTAGGGTTCAAATTTGTTGGGAGATATTTTTTTGAACCCTTTACCCATGGTTTTAGAATGGTGGGTATATGTTTATTGAAACAATATAATCTTTATCATACACTTATTCCCATGGTTCATAACCATGGGTATAGTATTCTCAAACTATGACAACATATTATAGTTATATCAAGGTCTTAAGCTCCTATAGTTTTATAGAATGTACCCACAGTTCCAAACTATGGGTATAGGGTAATTTTCCAATAGTAGAGTGGTATATGAATCCCTTATATCTAAGCCTATATTGATCCATAAAGGTCACCTGTATCATTCCCCATAAATAAATTTCCACATATCATGCCCCCCAATTCCATGTATTCCCTAAGTAAATGAATTCTAAAAAATTATTTGACATGAATTCAGAAAAATTCAAAAGCATAAAAAATTAATTTCATGACTTTTGAAATTGGGTCTCAAATTATTTATGCCTCTCATAATTGTTTCCCCAAGAAGACAAGTGAAACTATGTAAATTATAAAGTTTATAAAATATATATAAAATATAAAACTATGGGAATAGTTCATCCATCTCATTTTATATCATTATATAAAGTAAACTATTGAAAATATTCAAAGGATAATGGAAAAATGAAAATTTAGAATGGTTTAAATATGTTATTTCATACTAATTATTTATTGGGTAATAAAAAATTTCATAGTGAAAATACAACTATCATATATGGTGTAAATTTATACTACAAAAATGTTTTTAGTATTGGAATTTCCATATTTAACAAATTAATATATTATTCTAGAAAAACTGAAGAATCTAATGAATAAATGATACTAGAAAAAAGGAAATATATTCTTTCCTTACTGAATCAATTACTCCAATAAAATGATACTAAGAACCCAAAATTGTGGAGGAGGAGTATTATGTAAATTCATTACACGTTAAACTGTGTAACACTATTTACTATAGTGAAGCTGTAGCACTTAGACATGATTATAGTGAATAACAGAAAAAATTACAGTGATGAAATATATAGATCTAACATATCCAAACATGTCATATAAATATTGAAGAAATATTTGAATTGATAATGGAAAAATAAAAAATTATTATTAATTAGTGAATAAATAAAACTTTTCAATTGATAATGAAAGAATGAAAACTAGTCCAAATATATACCCTCTTTATTGAATGTACTATGTAACAATCATGTTCATAGAAAAAATGTTATAGATTGATATATTGAAATTTAATCATAGAAAAGTTAAATATAATCAAATATTCATATTTCACAAATTAAAATATGTCATAACAGTACTATTAAGAGGCTCGAGTCGTCTACTGAAGCTAATCCTTTGAAGAATTACTCAGGGAGGAAGGGTCGAGCTTGTTTTCCATAGGGGTAGTTCATTAATTGTGTGTTTGAGTTTCTTTTTACTATTTTAGGGGTTTTTTTACAGGAAAAGGGAGGATATTGATTTTTTTACATCTCAACTATGGAAGGAAAGATCCTTATCCCTTGGAGTAATCTGAGGTGAGCATTTATTTATTATAATTCTTCATTCTTCTAGGATGAACATACCTATAATTGTTGGATACCAGTGAATAATTCTAAAATATACTCCTTCTTTCTTAACACTCTATTCATGAATATATCACTTAGTTTCTTCCTTTGAGTCCTTGTTTCATGCCAACTTGGATGGAGTCACAAGTTTCTTTGGTCGAGTTTGTTGGAGTATGTTTGAAATAGCAACTATAGTCTCAGACGATCACAGTTCAACAACATAAATCACTTCAGAGGCATGATAGGATGATTGGTGAGGTGAAATCAACCATAAATATTCTAGTTCATTATTATCTAGGATTAATTCGCTAATATCACAGTCTTCAGTTGTATTTTTAAGAGAAAAAAGGCATTTCAAGCAATTTTGGTCATCCATATACTTTTAGTGCAATGTTTCATGATGAAAAGGCCATTGCACTTATGTTTCCTTTTCCATTGCACCGTCTGATAAAGGAACGTGTCGAACTTACCTATATTTGATTAACCAAATTATTTGTTGATCCTACATCAGCAATTGCACAAATTTTGAATGTGATCCTAGTCGCACTCTACATCTTGTGTTTGGTGATGATGTGGAAGCATTTTGGACTGAAATAAAAAACTATTCTAAACATGTTGAACTCTCTTATTTCGATAGTTATGATCTGATTTCTTTTCTAGCGTGGGTTGAGACATATTTTATGATCCATCATTTGTGCCTTGGTATTCAAATTCCAATCATGCAGCTTTGTATGGATGGTCTTAGGCATCATTGGTTACTTTTTTTATTGATTGTTCATCCACAGTTGTCCAGGGATGAGTTCAAATTTGAACTCCTAGGATAGTTTGGTTATACATAGTATTAAAATTCTCTAAAATAGTTGAAAAGTGTTTAAAAAACTAGTATGGTTGATGAGTATATTACAAAGTCTGAATGGTTCTCCTTTCGAATTTTGGGTCTCTAAGAATCTTGGTATATCAGTTTTTCCTTGGGTGGTTAACATATGGAAATTGAAATAATGGTTATGAATCATGAACCAAAGGATAATGAATGACTCCTAATCATGGAATATAGAAAAATATCTTTTAATTATAGGCATTATTCACTACCATGACTTTGGATGTTTCAAATTGAACTTCAGTGCGATTAAACCTCCATTTTCCAAAGCCATGATAATTCTAGAGAGTACTGATTGGTTTCACAAAGAAAATTAGGGTGTAAATGATGATCTTTTCTTCCCCATAAAGTATGTTAAAATTCTTTCTATTTCTAAGTATGAGGAAGTTCAAGCTAAGGGGTTGTGTTTCTCTTGTGGTCTAAAATTTGGACCCACCCACATATGTCTTGAGAAGGGCATTCATGTAATTTTTTGGAATGACTAGAACCCCAACATGAGGATGGTGATTCTGTACAACCCCTTTTAGTAAATGATAATCCTAATGTGGAGTTGAAAAGTGATTTGGTGGATATGTCTTGGTAGGTGATGTCTATTACTTCATCAGAGGCACCAAAGGTTCACAGTTCCAAGTACTTACTGCTGGAGGGGACTATTACCGGTGTCCTGATGCTAGTTTTGGTTGATATCAGGGATAGTCATTATTTCATTTCCTCTACCCTTCTATGTAAATTGGATGTTTCAATAGTTCCTACTTATCTTTTTGGTGTACGTTTAGGTGATGGTAAATGAGTTTTATCAAGTAGAAAATGTGTTTCTTTACCAATTTGGTTTGTAAAGTTAACTATAAACATTAATGCTTATCTTTTTGATACTTCTATTCCTTAATTAGTTATTGATTTTTCTTGGCTTGAGACTCTTGGATATGTCACTACTCTTTATAATAATCTCATAATGAGTTTTGAATATAGAGGTTCCCATATTCTTTTGTGAGGACTACACTCTTCCCCAAATGTTCATTGGGATTATCTACACTATTTTCATCTTGACAGATAGTGTTTGGATTTTAATTTTTTATTGAAAACTAATTTCATAGCTTCATCTTATACTTGTCTCTTGGAGTTTTATGTTCATCAGGATCTTCAACCACTTTTCACTGACTTTTAGTGTGCTTTTGTTGAGACCATGGGTTACCACCCCAACAAATTAAATATCATGCTTTCAACCTTATTCTTGTGACAGTTCCCATTAATATTCACCTATACAGCTAGACCATTATCTAAAAGTTGATTTTGAGCAGCAGGTTTTGGAATTATTGGATCATAGTGTTTCTGATATAGTAATAGTCTGTATTCTTGACCACTTCTTTTTGTGAAAAAATAATGATGTTGGCTAGCATATGTGTGTTGATTTTCATACCTTAAATAGGTATACTATTCTAGATAGTTTTCTAATTTCTATAATCGATTATCTCTTGGATGAGTTGTATGGGGATACCTATTTTACTAAAACTGCTTTGAAGTATGTCTTTAATCAAGTTCGTATGTGTAAATCAGATATTGGAAAAATTGTTTTACGTACTCCTGAGGTCCATTATAAGTGTTTATTTATGTCATTTGTCTTAATGAATTCTCCCATCACTTTCCAAGCGACTATGAATGTGGTCTTCCAACCATATCTTCAAAAGGGATTCCTTATTATTTTTTTGATGATATCCTTATTTATAGTGCCTATTGGACATCTCATTTTTCCTTTTTACGTTTGGTTCTGAGATTACTATAGGAAAATACATTCCTTGTCAATTACAAAAAATGTACTTTTAACAGAACACAGGTAGAGTACTTGGGACATTTGATTTCCTAGTGGGGGGTTTTGGCCGATCTATAAAAGGTGTCCATGTTTTTTTATTAGTTGATTCCAAAAGATGTCTTAGTATTTCATGGGTTTTATGGCCTTACTAGTTATTATCAAAAGTTTTTTAAATAATGGTAAAATCACCAAGCCTCTTACATTGCTTACTATGTAATCTATTATAGGCCCAAGAGACTTTTGAAGCATTAAAGACTACCTTGTTTTCTGCACCAGTTTTATGATTACCTAATTTCTGCAAGAAATTTATAATTTAGTGTGATGTTTCTAGGAGTGGGATGGGTGTTTTCCTATTATAGAATGATCATCCCCATACTTTTTTTAGTAATTTACTTTCGGATTATATTTTCATTGATTAAAATTATAAAAATGAGTTTATGGCCCTAGTCCATGTTGTGAAACACTGAAATAAATTTTTGTTGGTTTGTTTTTTATTGTGTGAATGGATCATAAAAGTTTAAAATATTTATTAACTACAAGGATTTCTTTAAGGGACCAACAATGTTGGCATTGAAAATTATTGGGCGTTGAGTTTCAGGTTTTTTAGAAACCAGGGAAACATAATTTTGTCATGGATTCTTTGTCTCTCTCTCTTGATGAGAAGTTTTGGGGGATGCTGGTCTCTAAACCCTTTTGGGTTTATTTTTAGCAGGTTTGGTATGATATTTCATCATATAATTAATTGAAAGTTGTTTTTTTCCTTTTAGATCAATATCCTAGTGCAAAATTAGGCTATTCCCATCAGCATGATTTGTTATTTTTTCATGATTGGTTGGTTCCTATGAAAGGATCTTCTTTGATACCACCACTACTCCATTATTATAATTCTTCCCTTGAAGGGGTTCATAAAGGGTTTCTCAAAACTTATAAATGTTTAGTTGTTGGTTTGTTTTTTGTAGGGCATTACTCAAGTTATTTTGAAATTTTTCCATTAATATATAGTCTTCCAGCTAAAAAAATCCCCTACTCTTTTTCTCATGGGGATTATCCAACCTATACCTATACCAAAACTTATTTGGTAAGAAATATCTAGAGATTTTTTTTATGAATTCCCAAAATCACATGATCATGAAGTTATTATGGTTGTAGTTGATCACCTCTTTATGAATGGTCATTTCTTAAACATAAAGCACCCTTGTACAGCTTGTGAAGTAGACACATTATTCATGAAGAAGGTTTCCATATCCATGGAATGCCTAGTGTGATTTTCAGTGATCATGACACGCTATTTACTAGTGTTTTTAAAGAATTATTTCATTTTCATGGCATCAAACTGGAGATGAGTTTGTCTTATCACCCTCGGATGAATGGGCATGAAGAAGTTTCCAACCACAGTATTGAAATGTATTTACCCTATTTTTATTTTTAAAATCCAACTCACTAGGCATGGTGGTTACCTTTAGCTGAATTTAGTTACAACATCTCTTCAAACGTGTATGCTGGTTACAGTCCTTTTGAAATTTTTTATGGCAAGAGGTCTCCAAGATTGATTTATTTCATGATAAGAGATACTTTTTTTGATGTTGTTGTTGTGGAATTTCATGACTGGGGTAAATTTTTACAGAAACTTCATATAAAACTACTTGCTAGACAACATCAAATGTGTCAGACTACTAATCAGAAGCACTGCCCAACGAATTTTGTTGTTGGAGATAATTTGTTGGTAAATTTTCACAATAAACATCCTTGTTTTTTGGGTTCTAAAGTATTCCCAAAGTTGGATGGTAGATTTTATGATCCTTTTACAGTGGATGGGTGTATTTGAAGTGTTTCTTACTGGTTGGTTTTTTTTGTTCATAGTCGGGTACATCCCATCTTTCATGCCTCTCAACTAAAACGGGTTGTTGGTGCTCATTTTTATAACGATTATCCAAATATATTTACAGATGATTTCCAGGACCAAGTTTTTCTAGCATCTGTCCATTTTGTTCGTGGTTCGGGTCTAGATCACTAGTTGATAATCTGTTGGTATGGGCACTCTCTAAATAATTCCACTTGGGAAAGTTCATCTTTTATTCAGACCAATTACCCTTATTTTCTCTTTGAGGACAAAGTATTTCCTTAAGATGGTTAGACTATTAAGTGTCTTGAGTAATCTGCTAAAGTTGATCCTTTGAAGACTTACTCTAGGAGGAAGGGTCTAGCTTGTTATCTTTTGGGTTAGTTTTGAAATTGTCTATTTGATTTTCATTTTACTATTTGTATGGATTTTGTTACGGGAAAAAGGAGGATAATGAAGTTTGTATAGCTTGGTTGTGGGAGGAAAGAGCCTTGAACCTCGGTTTAATATTAAGGGATCATTTATTTCTTTTGCTTATTAATTTTTCTAGGGAGAACTAAACTATAACTGCTGAATACCAGTGAATAATTATAGAATACACTTCTTCCTTCTTAACTCTTTGTCTATGAATCTATCAAGTACTGGACATACTATCGAATAAATGATACTCCTAAAATGAAAAATATTTTATGTCTGCATTTAAAAAATGACTATGTTTAAATGTTACTATAAAATGGAAAATCTTAAGATATTTCAAATATGTTACTTCATTACTGAGTGATCTATATAACACTACTTTTCATTGTAAAAATTTTACACTTATATATGTTTCAAGTGAATTCCAGAAAATACAGTTTAGTATAGACATGTTAGGTCATTACTTCTTGAGAATTATAAATTAGAAAATTAAAGAATTAAAATATATAAAATAATGAAGGAATAATATATTATTACTGAATAAACTATAAGAATCATAGATGAAATATATAGGAAGAACACATTTTCATGGTTGAAATGGTAAAAAATTTATAATTGAAACTGCATGTCAATCTGAAACACGATGTGGCCTATATAACTCGAAGTACTTTTTTCAATATAAAAACATCATTTTTAATTTAAAATGCATGTCACTATCCAAAAATGAGAAAACAATATTGGATTTCTTTCATGATTTATATTAATGGCCCATAATTCATTTTTGAATTGTTTAAATTGACCACACTTCATTCCAATACACGATCTGGTCGGTATGACTCAATGTGCATTTTTTCAATAAAAAAGTTTCAATTTATTTTAAAATGTGTGTCACATATAAAAAACAATAAAAAAAGTTCAAATTATTTTCAAACATTAGAAAAATGATTCATAATTGGAATATGGATTTCAAAATACATAAATAAGCAACAAACAAGATTTGCAAGAAACTACCTACCAAAGAAAAGGAAGAAATGTGAGACTTACAATGCCAAACACACAAAAGGTCTGGTTATCTTGTTCTCTTAGTGTCGATCACTATGAAAAAAAAGTAGATCTTGCAGCTTGACAAAGAGGAACTCAATCATATGTATAACATCAATTATTCTTGTATGAACTGATACACCACATGTCTTCACACATAAGTTTTCAATTGGGACTCCACTGGTTACAACACACCAGTGGTGTACTATGGAGGATGGAATGCACACAAGGTAGATCACTAAAGAAGATGAATACAAGGAAACTAGGGGTTTTCAGATCATAATGGGAGAAAATCACATAAGGAGAAAAATAAAATCCATCAGAAGAGATTGGTGTTGTGGTGATCAATTCCCCTGACACCGCCTACAGCCTGAAATATCTTTTCCAACAGAAAAATTCCACATACACACACACCGTTGAAATGAATCTAAACCACATTATTTAATATGGTAAAACAGATGTAAGGTGGGTATTATAAGAGTAGAAAAACCCCATCAATGACCATAGTAGCATCTAAATGGATTTCTAGAGTGGCACCTGAAATATGAATTAGACCATGCTGAGCAGGCCAAATTCATATCCCCATTGACTAACCAATAAAAACAGGCCCACATGGGAAAGCCAAAACATAGAAGAAATACTCAAATATATCATAGGTAAGAAAATTGAGTAAATAAGAATAAATGTAAAACATTTGTTCATGCATGTATCAATAAAAATTAAAATTGGAGAATAATAGGAGGGAAATTTTAAATATGAAAACACAACGTGAATAGCCATATTTCAAAAACCTCCACCATTTTCAATTGAAATTGGAAATTTTATTGTGCCTATGGTTATAAAATAGGAACCAATTTCATCCTATCTAAACAAAAATTGAACTTAGATAATACTATGACTTTAGTCAAACTACTAGTCAGGTTTTTATCAGTGTGTATCTTGTTTCTTCACATGATTCATGATTCTATAGTATCTCTAATAAAGTGTATTCTAATATCTATGTACTTTGATTTATCATGAAAAACAAAATTTATGGAAAAATGAAGTGTTGATTGACTATCAAAATATACATTTATAACTGAATTAAAAGGATTAAGTTCATATGAAAATCCTTTAACCCATAAGGTTTCCTTCACTACCTTGATAAAGGAAATATACTCAGATTCCATGGTTGAAAGGGAAACCACAGACTACGTGTTTCATTTCCAAGTATAGGGCCACTAATGGAAGTGAACACATATCTAGTCAAATATTTTCTTATGTAAATATTATGTATATAGTCATCATCTACATATCCAACCATAATTTTAGAAGCTTCAATATTTTTACCATAACACAAGGATAGTTTTGAACTACATAAGAGATATCAAAGAATCCACTTAAGTTCATGCTAATGTGGCTTCCCTGGTGTGTCCATAAATCTTTTTAAGGTGCATATTTCATATGAAATATCATGTCTAGTGAAAATCATAGAGTACATAATGCTACCAACAATATTAGCATTAGTAATTTTTGACATAAATTGAACATCATCTTCACCAGTGGGTGCTTGTGTAAAAGATAGTTTAATGTTTTTTCCAAGAGGTACATTGGTAGGTTTTAGAGATTCAAACATTTATCTCTTTAGAATATTTAAAATGTAAGCATGTTGAGAAAAGTAAATAAATTTTTTGGTCCATCTCTAATGATTTCAACACCTAATATTTTCTTAGCTACGTCTATGTCTTTAATTTCAAACTTTCCTTTTAATTGAAATTAAACAATAGTGATTAAACTCTTATTTTTACAAATTATAAGCATTCCATCATCATAAAGTATCAAATAAGTCAGGAAATTTTGAGTTGATTTAAAATAGACATGTGCATCATATTGGATCTCAGTAAATTGGTTACCTAACAAGAAGGAATCAAACTTCTTATACCATTTCATATATTCTTTCTTTAAACTATATAATTATTTATTTAATAGGAATACTTGGTTTAGTTTGAAATCCTTATAGTAACAATCATAAGGTGTTATATAGATTTTTCATTTAAGTCTCCATGTGGGAAGGCAGTTTTGACATCCAATTTTTTGATGTGTAGATCGCTATAGGATGTAAAGGAAAGTATAAGCCTAATGGAAGAATGCTTAACAATAGGGGGACAATTTCAGAGTAATTAATACCATCACTTTTAAGTAAACCCATAGAAACTAAAATTTCTTTGTGCATAATTTTTTTCCCTTAGTGTTGTCTTCTATTCTCTTATAAATCCACTTGGAACCAATTACCTTAGCATTGGGTGGTTTTTTAACAATGGTCCATGTGTCATATTTTCTTAAAGAGTGGATTTATTCATTTATCAAGAAGACCCACTACTTTCAGTATTTTTCATTTAATGTTTTCTTATAGGTTTGAGGGTCGTCGTCTACAATATCCAAGGCCACAAGAAAGGTATATGAATCCATATCAAACTGGCTGAACCAAGAGGTATATATTGGGACTCTCCTTTATCTATCTCAAGTTAATTGGTAGTCCCCATTATTGGGAGAAGTTTAGATTCAGAATCTGAACCAGAACATGACTCAGATTCATCCTCATGAGTGGGATAAGGGGAAGGTGGAGTGGGCTAAACATCAACCTCAATGTGAGCCATGAGATCATCTTAATTAGTATTTTCAATTTCTAGACCACTACTTATAAATGTGTTAGCCTTTTTTGGGACAATAGGATTTAAGGATGATTAATCCATTCTTATAATGAATTTCGGGTAACCCAATTTGTCGAACCAAAGTTTTTACCCCTTAACACTCTTGGGAAAACCAACCAATATGAATTTATGTTCTCTTGGTTCTATCTTATATGTTTCAACATGAGAATAAGTTTCACAACCAAATACTTTCAAGTAGTTTTAGGAAGGAGTATTACCATTCCAAAATTATTCTGGTGTTTTGAATTGATTTTAGGACGAGGGGAACCTATTAATTAGGTAAACAGCAGTGTTAACTGCCATTTCCCATAAAAATTCAGGGAGACCCGAGCATGTAAGCATGCTTCATACTCTTTATAAAAAAAATTTCATCCACTCTATAAATCCATTCTATTGTGATTTTTTCATATATGTTTGATTTCTTTTTATACCTTATGATTCAAAAAACTAAATTAATTTAGTGGACAGGTACTCCAACCAATTTTCAGTAATTATGGGTTTGATTTTCTTTCTATTTTTCTTTTCAACTAAATATTTCCAGGTTTTAAAGGTCTGGTAAACATAAGATTTATTTTTAAGAATTTAAACCCAAATTTTTAGGGAGGATCCATTTATAAAGGTGATAAAATAGAAACCTCCACCATGAGAGTTGGTCCTTACTAGTCCCCATAGATTTGAATAGATGTATTAATGGGGGCTGGTAGCTTTAAAGGAGGACCTATTGAAAGCAACCCTATTAACTTTACCCATCACACAATATTCATATAATGAAAGATTAGTAGGTGTGATATCACTTAATATCCCTTTCTTGTTGATTTCCTCTAATCAATTCGAGCAAACATGCCACAATCTCCAATTCCATAGCACAGTACTATAATTATTTTTTGTTGTAGTCACTACCCATTTTCTTTGAACGGGTATTTCCATTCAATACATACATATAATTGGTAAGATATCCCTTGATGATGGTTCTGGATCCTTTAGAGATCTTAATACATCTTGTCTCTAATTTAAATGTAAACACATTTTTATCTATAACCCCTATAGAGATTAAAATTCTATGAAGGTTGGGAACCCAACTTATATCAAGTAATGTGATGATGGAATGATAATCTAGTTCAATCAAAATATAATATCTTCCCTCAAACTTGCACATCTTATTATTTCCTAAGAGGACATCTCCTTCAACTCTTTCAACCAATATTAGAAGGACTCTCTAAAGTGACGCATGTGAAAGGAACATCTTGAGTCAAGGACCCACTCTTGATTGAGTGTATGGTTGGACACATTTAAGTCATTAGCAGTTTCATATCATAATTCAAATAGAATGGATTGATCAGTGGGATGTTTAGATTCTAACTAATGTTTGAGTTTCCTATATTTGATCTTAGTATGCCCTGATTTTACATAATGGAAACGAGTGACTTTTCTTTCCCTAGAGATGGATTTAGGTTTAGGATGAATATTATTATTCTCTTTTTCATTAGAAAAATGTTTATTTTTTCTTTTTTTTTGAGGTTTACCCTTAATGAATAAGATCTCTACCTCACCTTTTATTTTAGGTTTAGAGTGTAGTTATTTATAAAGTAGGGCTGACTTAACCTCTTAAAGGGTTAATGAGTCTCTTCCATACATCATATTTTTGAATAATGTGTTGCAATTTTGATCAATATAAATTGAAAGGATCATTGCTTGGTCCTTATCATTGATAGTTACATTAATTTTGGGAAGATATAACATTACTTTGTTAAATTCATCAAGATGGGATTTAATAGAACTCGCATGTTTCATTTTAAATGTGAACAAGTGATGTTTTTATAAAGCCTATGAACTAGTGAAGCAGTCATGTAAACATTCTCTAGCTTAAGACAAGTACCTGCAGCAGTATACTCAAATAAAAACTCTCTTAGAAATTTATCTCATAAATAATGTAATAAAGAGCTATGTGCTTTAACTAACACAATAGGGGGTACATATATGTATTCATTGTTGGTCTTCCTAGTCTCATTTATTATAATAATTGGTTTCTTGGGATCATAGAGGGCATATATTAGGCATTTTTGTACAATAAGAGATCTCATCTTAATTCACCACAAATTAAAGTCATTTCCATCGTTGTATTTTTCAATTTCATATCACATCATGGACATGTTTACCCACATAGTAGGTATTGAGTTCTTGCGGAAAACACTAAGCATACACCCCCAAAAACTGGCCAATGCCTTGGGTAAATGAATTTTTGTTAAAGGGGTATGAAATTCATAGAAACAAAGATCGGATAATAGATTTATGTAATTAAATTATTAAATGTGTGCGATTTAAGAGTGAGTTTGTTGTGAATAAATAAACCAAATGTACAAAACTAAAAAATAGGAGCATGAATCGTAAATTTAGTGAAAAATAAAATCGATATGGCTCTGATACCACATGTTAAGGAGGAAAGGTGTAATATATAGTAGCATAACACCAAACTAGAAACCAGAAGAATTGATTTAATGCCACTAGAATACTCCGATTACAAACCAAAATAACCATGATGCAAGAAATTGTAACAAAGAGAAAGGAACATAAAGATTTATGTGGTTCATCCCCCAGGGGACCTATGTGCATGGAAAGAACACAACCCAACCCAAAAGTTTTATTAATACTAAAAAATAATCATAATAGGGCTTAAAAAATACAGATTTAATCAAAAAACAGGAGTTGTAAGAAACTACCTACCAAAGAAAAGGAAGGAAGATGAAACTAACAACGTCGAACACACAAAAGGTCTGGTGGTCCTATTCTCTTTGTGTAGATCATTGTGAAGACAAGGTAGATCCTATATGTAATGACCCACTTATTCTCATTATCTTGAGAGTATAATGAATTGTTACTAGGCCATAAGCGACATCTCCAAGATGCCAAAATATGGAAATAAATGCCAAAGGGTTTCAAATATAATTTGGGTATGATTTACCATTTCAGAAACAAAACACTAACCAACCAAACTTCACAATATGATGCATGATAAAATAAAGACAACTCAACTATTGCCATTATAACCAAACCAACCAAAGTGTGCTACAACAGAAGCTATCCCAGTATCAAAGTAAATAGTGGAAAGACCCAAATAAACTCTAAGATAATAATAATACTTCATGATCCACAAGATCCATGCTCCAATAACCAAACAACACAAGTATCAAGAAGTGGTGTTAAAGTTGTGTGATACTTTACCTTTTCCCATGTCCCGAAAGATAGTATCTACAAAATCACAAAAGTTCTGAATCAGGGGTGAGTATAAAACTCAGTAGGTTTTAGCCAATGTCATCCCAACTCACACCACTAGGATAGAAAGGTTAGGAACATTTATATAAAATAATTTATATAAAACATTTTGGTAAAACGGTTTATAACTAAATATAAACAAGTTCAAAAACCATTTATAACCAAATGTAAATAAGTTCTATTTAAACCAACTTTCTAGCAAGTAATATTTCTAGAAAAACACCCAAAAAAGTATTTAAAACAATTTCTCAATATCATTTTGGAATAACCATTCCATTCCACTTTTCCTTACACCCAACCATGCATGTAACCTGGACCTCCCTATACTCGCGAGCAGTGAGCTATCATTCCCCTAAGCCATTACTTATTAGACCACTTTGACGGGGGTACTTCACACCCATATACATCCCAAACTTTTAATGGGGGTCTATCACACATTTATCCATCCCAATGCATATGAACACACTCACCACAACCCATGCCAAACCCATTCCAAAACCATGTGTGTTCAACCAATCCAATAAACTCATTCTTTTATTGAAAAAATCATTAAATAATCCATTTCAAACCAACCCTTTCATTTCAACAAAATAATTCCTTTTATTGAAGAAATATTAATCAAATAAATGTGCCATGATTTAAAAAATTCCCCATTTTAAAATCCACATTTTAAAATCATTAACCAAAACACATTTTCCAGAACATCCAATTTTCCATATTTCCACAATTTACCAAACCCTTACTAAAGAGGGTTTTCAAAAAAATTTAAATAAAAAGTTAATAATCAAGTTAACACAAAATAATACATTTGAAATCATTCCATTCGGTTCTTCTAAGAGGAGTCGAGATTGAAGCCACCTACCTCGATTGTTTTGGAGAAAACTGAAAACGGACGAAGAACACTCAAGAAATCGTGTAAGAATTCCACAAAACCACCTTAGATCTCTTCCCCTATCATTATAAAGACCTAATATCAACTTATTTGGAATCCATAAACTTAGATCTACCCACATTGGGTGTAGATCTATGAATCTTAGAAGAGGGGAAAAGTAGATCTATGAAAATGTGACAAGAACGAGGAAGAATGAGCACTTACTGCAAGAATCATGCTTCAGCGCAACAAGGAAAGGATCCATATCAATTCTTATTCACTTGGGATAGGTTCTCCAGCCTTCAATAGAGAGGAATCCTAAGTTAGGTATTTTTTGGAGAAAAAATGAGGGAGTTAAAGGTAAAATGAGTGATATCCACTTTTTAAGGATCTCACTTTAACCCTATGCATGGTTTAGTCACCCGGTTGGACAAACAGTGTGCTAACCATGTGTTAGATACCATTAGGAAAGACCCTCGCATTTCCTCCTTTAATGGTCTCCATAACCATGTTCATATCATGCTGAATCTATAGTACAACATCTGCAACTCTACAAGGTTTCTACTTGGCTTTCGCACGGTTTAGACAAACCGTGTGTATCACATGTTCCTCCCCTTTAGCCCCAAAACTCCTTGAAAGTTTCCCAAACTCTCCCAAACTTCACCCTTCTACTTTATATATATGTAAAATAAAGAAAGGGTTCACATAACAAAAACCGAGGGTGCTACACTATAGCTCACCAAAGAGGAACTGACTTGCCTGGATAACATTGATTGTTCTTGGATCAACTGATACGCCACACATCTTCGCATGAAAGGTTTTTATTGGTACTCAACAAGTTGCATCACACAAGCAATGTAATGAGAAGGATATAAAGCGCACAAGGTATATCATTGAAGTAGAAGAACTCAATGAAACTAGGGTTTTTGAGACTAGAATGGGAGTAAAAGCACATAATGAGAATAATGAAATTTACCATAACATAAAGACAGTTTTGAAATACTTGAGAGATATCCAAGAATACACTTAAGGTCATGCCGATGTGACTTCCCTAGTGTGGCTATAAATCTTCTTAAAGTGTAGATTTCATACGCAATATCTGGTCTGGTGAAAATTATATAGTATACATTGCTACCAATAGTATTAGCATAAGTAATTTTATACATAAATTTAACATCATCTTTAGCAATGTGTTCTTTTGTCAAAGATAGTTTAAATTATCATCCAAGAGCTGCATTTATAGGTTTGAGAGATTCAAACATGTATCTCTTTAGAATCTTTAAAATATAATCATGCTAAGATAAGTAAAGTAATTTGTTTGTTTTATCTCTAATGATTTCAGCACCTAATATTTACTTAGCTACACCTATGTATTTCATTTCAAACTTGACTTTTAATTGAAATTTAATAGCAGTGATTAAACTCATATTTTTACAAAAGATAAGAATGTCATCAATATAAAGAAATAGATAAATCATGCAATTTCGAGTTGATTTAAAATAGACACATACAATATATTGGATTGTAATAAATTGGTTATCTAACATGAATGAATCAAAATTCTTATACAATTTCCCATATTATTTCTTTAAACTATACAATGACTTATTTAATAGGCATACTTGATTTAGTTTGAACTCCTTAGAGTAACTATAAAGAGCTTTTTTATAGAGTATTTCATTTAATTATTCATGTAAGAAGGTATTTTTAACATCCAATTGTTTTATGTGTAGATCACTATAGGATGAAAAGTCAAGTAAAATCCTAATAAAATAATTCTTAACAACATGGTAAAAATTTTCAAAGTAATCGATACCATCAAATTGAAGGAAACCCTTAGCAACTAACTTTTCTTTATACTTGATTTTTTTTAACTTAGTGTTGTCTTTTTTTCTCTTATAAATCCATATGGAACCAATTACTGTAGAATTAGGAAATTTGTTAATAATGGTCCATGTGTGGTTTGTTCTTAAAGAGTGCATTTCTTCATTCATGGCAATGAACCGCTACTTCGAGTCTTTGTCATTTAAGGCTTTCCTATAGGTTCCAGGATCATCATCTATAAGATCATGGGCCACATGAAAAGTATATGAAGCCACATCATACTGGCTGAACCAAGAAGGAGGTCTTGGGACTCTCACTTATCTATCTCAAGTCAATTGGTAGTCCCTATTAGAGGGATAAAGTTTAGATTCAGAATCTGAACTAGAACTAGACTCGGAATCATCCTCATGAGTGGGTTGAGGAGGAGGTGGGGAGTGGGATGAACATCAACCTCAAAATGAGTCTAGGTCTCATCTTTATCAATCTTTTCAAGGTCTAGATCACTAATTATATATATGACAGCTTTGGTTTTGGGAGAATAGGATTCAAGGAAGACTAAATCCCTTCTTATAATACATTTCTAGTAATCAGGTTTGTCGACCCAGAGTTTATATCCCTTAACACCCTTCGGATAACAAAAAAATGCATTTAAGTGCTATTGGTTATGTCTTATTGGTTATACATGAGAAAAAGTTGTACAACCAAAAATTTAAAGTGTATGTAGGTAGGAGTCTTACCATTCCAAAATTCCTTAGGTGTTTTGAATTGATTTTAATATGAGGAGAACCTATTAATAAGGTCAACAGTAGTGCTAAATACCTTTACCCAGAAAACTTTAGGGAGACCCGAGCATGTAAGCATGTTTCATACTTTTTCTAAAATAGTTCTAGTCATCCTCTCTATAAGTCCAATTTTTTGGGGGGTTTCCATAACAGTCTTGTGCCTTTTAATGACTTTTAATTCATAAAACTAAATTAATTCAGTGGATAGGTACTCCAACCCATTATATGTTCTCATGGTTTTTATTTTCTTTCCTTTTTGGTTTTCAACTAAAACTTTCCATGATTTAAAGGTTTGGTAAACATCGAATTTATTTTTAAAAATGTAAACCCAAACTTTTATGGAGAATTCATCTATAAAGGTGGAAAAATAGGAACCTCCACCAAGAGAGGTGGTCCTTGATGGTCCCTAGAGGTGTGAATAGATGTATTCAAGGGGGATGGTAGATTTAAAGGAGGACATATTGAAAGTTACCCTCTTTGCATTACCCATCACACAATCTTCAGAGAATAGAAGATTAATAGATGTGATATCACTCAACAACCCTTGCTTATTGAGTTCCTCTAAGACCTTGGAGCTAACATGCCCCAATATCCTATTTCATAGCATAGTACTATCAGTATTGGTGTTTTAGACACTACCCAATTACATTGAATTTGTCTTTTCATTCAACAAATATAACACATTGCTAAGAGATCCCTTAAAGATGGTTCTAGATCCTTTAGAGATCTTAATACATCATGTTTCAGATATAAAGGTAAACCCCTTTTGATCTAGGACCCCTAAGGAGATTAAAATTCTATGAAGGTTGGGAATGCACCTTACATCAAGTAAAGTGATGATGGAATGATCATCTTGTTCTATTAGAACAAAACCACTTCCCTTAACCTTGCACCTTTTATTATTGTCTAAGAGGACATCTCATTCTACCTTTTCAACCAATTCTAGGACTCTCTAAAGGGACACATGTGAAAGGAACATCTTGTGTCAAGGAACCACTCTTGATTTAGTGTATGGTTGGACACATTTAAGACTTCAGTAGTGTCATATCCTGAGTCAACTAGAAGGGACTGATCAATGGTCTGTTTGGATTCTAACTCATATTTGAGTTTCCTACATTTGGGATTAGTATGCCCTGATTTTCCATAAAGGAAATAAGCAACCTTTCTTTCCCTATAGTCATATTTAGGTTTAGAGTGCTTGTTGTTTTTCTATTTTTCCTTAGTAAAATGGTTTTTTTACGTTTTTTTAGGTTTACACCTAGTAAATAATCTCTCTGCCTCACCTTTTATTTTAGGTTTGGAGTGTAGTTCTTTAGAAAATAGGGCTTACTTAACCACTTCAAGGGTTAGTGAATCTCTTCCATACATCATTGTTTCGACTAAAGTGTTGTAATTGTAATCAAGAGAAATTAAAAGGGATTATTGCTTGATCCATATTATCGATAGTTACGTTAATGTTGGAAAGATCCCACATTTCATTGTTAAATTCATCAAGATGGGATTTAATAGAGTTGTCATGTTCCATTTCAAATGTGAACAAGCGATGTTTTTTATAAAGCCTACCAACAAGTGAAGCAGTCATGTAGAATTTCTCTAGCTTAAGCCAAATACCATCAAGAGTAGACTCAAAGGAAACCTCTCTTAGATCTTTATCTCCTAAAGACGGTAATAAAGAGCTACGTGCCTTAACTAACACATCCAGAGGTACATCTATGTATTCAACAGTGGTCTGCACGGTCTCATTTATAATAATAATTTGTTTCTTAGGCCCGTAGATGGCATCTATTAGGCCATGTTGTACAATAAGGGCTCTTATCTTAATTTGTCACAAATTAAAGTCAGTTCCACCATTGAATTTCTCAATTTCATATCTCATCGTGGACATGTTTACCCATAGATTAGATGTTGAGTTCTTGAAAATAATGATAAGTGTATGCCCCCAAAAACCGACCAAACCCTTAGGTAAATAATGATCTGCTGAATGGATATGAAATGAAAAAAACAAAGAAGAGATAATGGCTTTATGTAATGAAATTAATAAAACAATGGCGATTTAAGAGTGAGTTTGTTGTGCGGAAAAACACAAAATGTAAAGAATCATAAAACAAGAGCAAGAATCATAAATTTAGGGAAAAGGAAAATCAAGATGGCACTAATACCACATGTGAAGGAGGTAGGGTGCAATGGACAGTAGCAGAACATCGAACCTGAAACAAGACCGGTAGATTTAATGCCAGTAGAATACGTCGATTACAAACCAAAAGAACCACGATGTGGGAAATTGAAACAAAGAGCAAGGAACACAAAGAATTACATGCCTTGTTCCTATGGGGGCCTATGTGCAAGTCAAGAACACAACCTAATACACACTACCAGAAAAACAAGATTTTGCAACACCGCCCTTTAACAATACTGATAAAGGGGGTACCTTTATCAGCGCTAAAAAAGGCACTGATAAAGGGTACATTTAACAGCACTAAAAAAAGTGATGGAAAAAGTACCCCTTTATCAGCGCTTTTTTTAGCACTTATAAAGGTACCGCTTTTATCGACACTTTTTTTTACTATTAATAGACCCTCTTTATCATCGCTTTTTTTTTGTAGCGCTGATTAAAGGGAGTCTTTATCTGCGTTTTTTTTTACTAGCGCTGATAAATGGTTTATTTTGAAAAAAATCATCAAAAATAATATATAAATGTATAAATATATTTACATTGATATAAATATAATATATTTTTTAAAAATATGTTTTAAATAAGTATAAATAGACATTTACACTTAATATATAAGATATTTAGTGAAAATGACTAATAAAATATGTTTTAAAAATATTTATTAATGTTAATTATTATCGAGTAATAATCATTTAATAAAAATTTGAAGATACAAAAAATCAAAAAATTAATAAAAGTTCTAAAATAAGTTGAAAACATAACTCAAACCTCAAACGAACATAACTTTTGATCCAAATGTCCGTTTAAGCTCTAACACATATCAAATCAAAGCATGCAACGAGATATACGCCCTTAATGACACAGGTAGACCTATATAACATTTTTCAAGGCCAAAAAAGGCTCACAAGACTTCCAAAACCGAGTTTTTAGTCGGGGTACCCTAATTTTTCAACATTCGATGGATTTTCAGCCTCGTTTAAGGGAGTCTTTTTGCCCTTTTTCAGTGGGGACTGAATTTATTCTCAGGTCTTACATTCAAATTAATATTATGGATTTGAAATTTTATCATTTTTCACAATACACTGTTATTTATAATCAAATATATAACAATATATACATATTTTTTATATACTCACAGATACAAAATTAATATTATAAATAAATAATTAAACATATTTATATATAAAATATATTTCTCAATATATAAAATATATTTCTCAATATATAAGTCTCATCTAAAAAAAACTAATGTCCATTTTATTTAAAATGCAAATATATGAACATTTATATACATATATAATGTGTGTGTGTGTGTTAGTGTGTGTGTATTAACAAACTGATATATATTATCTATATATTCTAACATATGAATATACATATTAATATATAATATATGTAAATATATGTAAATATATATAATTATATATAATTATACTTACAGATACACATATATATAATATATATACATGTGTATGTATGTTGTATATATGTATTTATTTATTTATTTATAAACACACACAAAACATATTTTATAAATGTATTTAAAACTAATCTTATAAAAATATATAAATAACCGAATAAATATATGGATAAAATTTTTAACTAAATATATATAAAAGAAAAGAAAAGAAATGATTTGGATTTCTCTCCGTCATGTTTGGTGACAATTTTTAAAGGAAAAGAAAAGAAACTATTTTGATGTAAATGACATAAATAACCTTTGTTAATAAATAACACATACACACAGGATGAAGGGACATACTTGCTCAAGATAAAAAACAACATTATATTATATCCCCATGGACACCACACCTACCACCATGTCTACCCAACATCAAAATTTTATGTTAAATGACACAAATAACCTTTAAAAAATGTATATCTCTTACCTTTTTTATAAAAAATCAAAAAATAATAATTTTGATTTTAATCAATCATTATCTTTCATATCACCCAAATTAGGTAAACATTAAACTAAGAAAATATGTTAATACAAATTTTTAAATTAAAAAAAAACTAATTAAAGATAATCAAAATTATTTATATAATTTATTAATTCAAAATTATTAATTCATGGCAATCAAAATTATTAATTCAAAATTATTATTATTTAAAAATAATTACTGATTCAAAACAGTTATTAATTCAGATTTATTAATTCAAAATATTTATTAATTCAAAATTATTTATAAATTATTTATAAAATCTATTAATTCAAGATAATCATAATTATTCATAATCAAAATTATATATTATTAAAATTATTTACAAATTGTTTATGATTATTTACACATAATTAGTTATAATCAAAATTATTTATATACACGTTATAAAAAAATTATATTTGATTGTTAGTATTACTTATAAATTATGTTGAATTTAAAAAAATCATTATTTATTATTTATAAATTATGTTATGAACAGGTTATTTATATAAATAACTCGGGATAATATGGAGAATTTATAAAATATCTGAAATGGCGGAGGGTTACCGTCGGAATCATCCCGATTTTGAAATGATTCGAAATGTGAAGAAAACATTAATAGAGGAGAAATCTGTTTTTTCCCATTTTTGCGCTCTACATTTCTCTCGGTCATTCTGACCTCACCAAACAGGAGAAACGGATTTCAATCACCCTTATCTTTTCTTTTCCTTCCAAAGGAGCACTGCCAAACAAGGGGTTAAAGGGCGGGGGTGTGTGTGTCAAGCGCTGTTAAAGGGGTGGTGGCCGGGCACGCGGACGAGGCTTCCTAATATTGTTGAAAGGGGTCAAGCCCTGTTAAAAGGAGGATCCTACAATTTACATATTTAAAAAAAATTGGCTTTTATCAGTTTTTTTTTTGGCACTGATAAAAGGAGTATTTATCATCACTTTTTTTAGCATTGATAAAAGGGACCCCTTTTAATAGCACCTTGATTATCAATGTTTTTTTAGTTATGATAAATGTTTTTTTAGCACTAATAAAACTCTATTTTGTAGCAGTGACATGTGTTTTATTAATATTTGAAGAGAATTAGAACAAGGCTTACAATATACAGAAATAAGCAACAAATAGGAGCTACAAGAAACAGCCTACTAAAAGAAGGTGAAACATACAATGTCGAACACACAAAAGGTCTGGCCCTCATGTTCTCTTGCACTGTGTTTGGTGAGATATTAGTAAAATAAAAAAAATGATTTGATAGTTTATAAAAGAAATGAAATGATTGTGATATCTATTCTTGTGTTTGAATCAATAACTTAGTAAAAAAAGAAATGATTTGAATTTCTCTCCATCTTGTTTGGTGAATCTTTTTAAAAGAAAAGAAAAGAAATTCTTTTGTGATACATGTAGAAAACAATGATAAAATTGGAATTTTAAAATATTAACAACCTTTCACCATTATTTCTTTCCAAATCATCCCAATTTTAAAGTGATTTAAAAACAATAGTATGATAGAAATCTATTTCTCTCCATTTCTTCCCTTATCATTTCTCTCCTTTTTACATTATCTAGTCAAACATCATAACTCAATCTCTCCTCTTAATATCATTTCTCTTCTCTCTGTATCACCCCTGCCAAACTAGCCCTTGATGTAAATCGATGTGAAGCCGAACTAGATCCTGAAGCTCATCAAAGAAGATCATACTCGCCTGGATAACATCAATTGTTCTTGGATCAAATGATATTCTACAGACCTTCGCACGGAAGGTTGCCGTTGGGACTCCATTAGTTGCAGCACACCAGGAGTGTATTGCGGAGGACGACAGACGCACAAGGTAGATCACTGAAGCAGATGAACCAGATGAAACAAGGGTTTTCCAGACCAGAACGGGAGAAAAACCGCGCAGGTAGAAAAATCAAATCCCTCGGAAGAGACCGGGTGCAGGGGTGATCAATGCCCCTAACACGGCCTCCAGCCCGAAAACAGCTTGTCAAACGAAAAAAATGCCACGCACACACCGCTGAGCTAAATCGAAACCACATTATTGAATAAGGTAAAACAGGTGGACGGTGAGGATTACAGGGGCGTCAAAACACATCAATGGCCAGAGAAGCATCTGCACGGATTGCCAGTGGCAACTGAAATGTGAAGCAGGCCAAACCGAGCGGGCCAAATTCACATCCTAAGTGAGTACCCAATCAAAACAGGCCCACACGGGGAAGCCGAAACCTAGTGGAAATACCCAAATCCGGTATAGGTAAAAAAATTGAGCAAATAAGAATAAATGTAAAACATATTTGCATGCATGTATTAATACAAATTAAAATGGCAGAATAATATGAGAGAAAATTTCAATATGAAAACATAACTTGAATACCCACATTTCACATATTCCAATCCAGTTTTATGTATATTTATAATCATGCTTATATATTATAATTGGGTTTTTTATTGGGACGGTGCATGGAATCAATAAACTTTTTTATAGAACAATAAATTCAGAATATAAAAATTTAATGTGCAAGTATCCTTCAATTGGAAGTATTAAATAATAACAGGCTAACTTCAAACAATCTACTATTAGTCAGAGTGTGTACACAAATTCATATTTATGAATTAATTTAATCAAATATATATAATATAAAATCAAAAGGCGGTAATGGTGGACTTTAAATAATGCCAATTCTGTTTTATTGAACAATTAATCTAAATGAAGGATCGAATTCTAGAACCATCAAAACAAAAGTCTAATTATTTTATGGAGGCCACGCGAAGCTCGTGGGGTCTTTCCTAAAATTCAAAGCCGGTGGGTTACGGCGCCACACTACATGTAAATTAATATATGCATATGTTTTCTACAATATTCCCTTTGCAAGGTCTATAAATACCGTCTCTTCACCACCATCCCCACCCCGCCAAACCGCCTGTCTCGCTTTTCACACCCACATCGACAGGCGTTCCTTTGCATACGGATATCAATGGCTCCCCACACCGTGACAGAACAGTTCCAGACAGCCATCCCTGCCGCCAAGCTCTTCCAGGCAGTCGCCTGCGATGGCCACAAGCTCCTCCCCAAGATGGTCCCAGACGTCTTCGCCAGCATCCAAGCCGTGGAGGGCGGTGGCGGCCCCGGCACCATCTACCTCACCAAGTTCGCTGATGGTACGGCACATTACTCATTGTCTCTCTCTTTCATATGTTTATCGTGATGATGTTATACTGAATGGTGGTGGCGAAGCAGGGACAAGCGCGAAGAGCCGGTTGGATGCGCTCGACAAGGCGGGGCTGGTTCACAGGTACACCTTCCTGGACGGGGAGACGCTGAAGGCCAAGAAACTTGAGTCGGTGACGGTGGAGGTGAAGCTGGAGGCCACCCCCGACGGCAAGTGCAAGGGCACAGAGACAGTGACCTTCTGCCCCAAGGCGGGCGCGGAGTTCAAGGTGGAGGACGTGAAGGATGAGAAGCTTAAGAGCAGGGCCATTTTCCAGAAGGTGGAAGCCTATCTCCAAGCACACCCCTAAATCCTGTCACTCTCTACGAATAAATTTCATCAAATAATGTGTTGCTGAGTGTTAAAGCAATGTATTGAATGGAACAAATGTCATACTGAACAAGTACGAAATAATTATTACATTTTTAGTGCGAAAATGTATTTATATATATTTACAAAAGAACAATGATATAATGAGGAAATATTTGAGATAAGAATGTAATGCGTGAAATATCTATGATATTTAACATCCATAGATAGTGGTATGAAAAAAAAACATATAACCCAAAAAAGTATATATAAATGCAATATCAGTGCGGTTCAACCTCCATTTTCCAATGTTATTACAATTTTGGAGAGTACTGATTGGTTTCACACAGAACATCAGGGTGGTTGTGATGATCATTTCTTCCCCATAAAGGGTGTGAAAAATATTTCTAAGGCTAAGTATGAGGAAGTTCGAGCTAAGGGATTTTGTTTCTCTTGTGGTTTGAAATTTGGGTCCACCCACCGATGTCCTGAGAAGGGCATTCATATCATGGTTTGGAATGTCTTGAACCCCAACATGAGGATGTTGATTCTTTATAGCCTCTTTCAGCAGATGATAATCTCACTGTGGAGTTGCAAAGTGAGTTGGTGGATATGTCTTGGTAGGCGATGTCTATTACTTCATCGGAGGCACCAGAGGTTCATAGTTCTTAATACCTACTACTGGAGGGGACTATTACTGGTGTTCTGATGCTAGTTTTGGTTGATAGAGGGGCTAGTCATAATTTTATTTCCTTTACCCTTCTACATAAATTGGATGTTCCAGTGGTTCCTACTGCTCCTTTTGTTGTACGTTTAGTTGATGGAAACTGAGTTCTATCAAGTGGAAAATGTGATGCTTTGCCCATTCGGTTTGGAAAGTTAAATATGCAGGTTGATGCTTTCCTTTTTTATACTTCTGTTCCTAACTTAGTTATTATTGTGTCTTGGCTCAAGACTCTTAGCTATGTCACTAATCATTGTCAGAATCTCACAATGAGTTTGAATATGGAGGTTCCCACATTCTTTTGCGAGGACTACACTCTTCCCCAAATGTTCATTGGGATTCGCTACACTGTTTTCTTTCTGACAGACAATGTTTGGATTTTCATTCTTTATTGAAAACAGGGTCCATAGCTTCATCTCCTACTTTTGTGTTGGAGTTTTATTTTCATCAGGATCTTCAACCGCTTTTCTCTGACTTCCAGTAAGTTTTTGCTGAGCCCACAAGTTACCACCCCAGCGACTTAAGGATCATGCCATCAACCTTGTTCCTGTGACAGTACCCATTAACATACACTTGTACAAGCTGGCCCATTCTCTAAAAGTTGAAGTTGAGCATCAGGTTCTGGAATTATTAGCTCAGGGTGTTTCTGACATAGTAATAGTCGGCATTCTAAACCAATACTTTTTTATGAAAAAGAAGGATGTTGGTTAGAATATGTGTGTTGATTTCCATACCTTAAATAAGCTTACTATTCCATATAGTTTTCTAATTCCTATAATCGATTATCTCTTGGATGAGTTGCATGGGGATACCTATTTTACAAAGCTTGATTTGAAATCTGTTTTTTCATCAGGTTTGTATGTGTGATTCAAATATAGGAAAAACTGTTTTTCGTACTCAAGAGGGAAATTAGAAGTGTTTATTTATGTCATTTGGCTTAATGAATGCTCCCATCACATTCTAAGAGACTATAAATGTGTTCTTCTGACTATATCTTCAAAATGGATTCCTTGTTATTTTTTTGATGATATCAGGCCTATCAGACATCTCGGTTGTCCGATTTAAGTTTGGTTCTGAGATCACTATAGGAAAATTCATTCCTTTTCAATTGCGAAAAATGTACTCATAGCTGCACATACGTAAAGACTCGAGACAATTGATTTCCCAATGGGGGGTTTTGGCCGATCTGGAAAAGGTTTCCAGGTTTATGCCTTGGACGATTCCAAAAAATGTCTGAGGATTTCATGGGCTTTTGGGACTTACCGGTTATTATCAAAAGTTTGTTAAAGACTGGTAAATTCGCCAAGCTTCTTACACTACATACTAAGTAATATGTTTTCCACTAGACTACACAGGCCCAAGAAACTTTTGAAACACTGAAGACTACCTTGGTTTCTGCACCAGTTTTATGGTTACCTGATTTCTCCAAGAATTTTATAATAGAGTGATATTTTTGGGAGTGTGCTGGGAGTTTTCCTATTACAGAATGATTTTCCCCTTACTTATTTTAGTAAAGCACTTTCTGATTATAGTTTGGCTAAGTCAACTTGTATAAAGGAGTTGATGACCTTAGTCCATGTTGTGAAATACTGAAATCAATTTTTGTTGGGTCGTTCTTTTGTTGTGGGAATGAATCATAAAAGTTTAAAACATTTATTGAATCTGAGGATTCCTTCAATGGACCAACAATTTTGGCCTGCAAAATTATTCGGCTTTGAGTTTCAGGTTGTTTACAGACCAGGGAAACATAATTATGTTATCAATGCTTTGTCTCTCTCTCTCGATGAGAAGGTTTTGGGGCTACTGGTCTCTGAACCCTTTTGGGTTGATTTTCAACAGGTTTGATATAATCTCTCAATAAATAATGACTTGCAAGCTGTTTTTTTTTTCTTTTAGATCAGGATTATGGTGAAAAACCAGGCTATTCCCTTCGATAAGGTCTGTTACTTTTTCACGATATGTTGTTTCCTAGAAAAGGATCCTCTTTGATACACCACTACTCCATTATTACCATTCTTCCCCTGAAGGGGGTATCAAAGAGTTTCTAAAAAATTATAAATGTTTGGTGGTTGGTTTGTTTTGGTGGGGCATGAATCAAGCTATTTTGAATTTTGTCAATGAATATCCCATCTTCCAGTCGTAAAACATACCTTACACTTTCTCCTGGGGGGGCTTCTCCAACCTGTTGGATTGGTGTTGCCCGATCCGGTTGGGCCGAATGCTTGTGGCCCGCAACTTTCGCGGGTCGAGCTCCGCGGTGAGCTCGTTGGGGGTTGCAGGGGGCAACGCGCCCCTGCTCCGGGGGTCCGGGGGCCGAAGGCCCCCGGCCCAAATTTTCGGGACTGTAGCAATGCTGACCACTGTAGCGGAGCTGACCGACAGACACTGTAGCGGTGCGGACTTCGGGGTCAACTTTACTGTAGCGCTTTTGACAAAGCCAGCCGCCGTTCACTGTAGCGACGCGGACCACTTTTTCGAATAGTGATCGTCTTCTCCATTTGTTTTATAGCCCATTTCGGGCTAGGGTTTGTTGTCAGAAATCCTCTGTAATTTCTGTGCTCCCGAATCATAGTGAAATTCTGCCTCTCCCGTGGACGTAGGGATTTTTCCCGAACCACGTAAATCGCCGTGTTCATTGTTGCTTTTCTTTCTTTCGTTTTCTCGTTTTTCTGTCGTTCTGTCTCCCGGTGATTCCGCAACACAACCTCTACCCATACCAAAACTTATTTGGGAAGAAATATCTATGGATTTTGTTTCTAGATTCCCATGTCATGAGGTTATTCTAGTTTTGGTTGATCACCTCTCTTATGTATTCTCATTTCTTAACCTTAACCCCTATACATCATGTGACGTCGCCACATTATTCATGGAGGAGGTTTCTGTTTCTATGGAATGCCTAGTGTGATTGTCAGTGATCATGACCTACTATTTACCTGTGTTTTTTTAAAGGATTATTTCATTTTCATGGAATCAAACTGAAGATGAGTTTGTCTTATCACCCCCAGACGGATGGGTAGGTGGAAGTTTTCAACTATAGTATTGAAACATATTCATTCTATTTTTTCTCTTCAAATCCAACTCACGGGGCACGGTGGTTACCTTTAGCTGAATATAGTTGCAACATCTCCTCCCATGGGTATTCTGGTTGCACTCCTTTTGAAATTTTTTATGGTCGGCGGCCTCCAACCTTGACTCATTTCATGATAAGAGAGACTGTTATTGAGGCTGTTGCTGTGGAATTTCTTGACTGGTGTGAAGTTTTCTAGAAGCTTTATATGAACCTACTTGCCGGCCAACATCAAATATGTCAGTCTACTTATTAGAAGCACCGCCCCGTGAATTGTGTTGTTGAAGACAATGTATTGGTAAAGTTTCACACTCAACGACCTTGTTTTTTGGGTTATAAAGTCTTCTTGAAGTTAGATGCTTGACTTTATGTCTCTTTTACAGTGGTTGAATGTCTTTGAAGTGTTGTTTACCGGTTGGATATGCCTGTTCATAGTCAGGTCCATCCCATATTTCATGTCTCTTAACTTAAACGGGCTGTTGGTGATCATTTTTCTGATGATTATCCAAATCTATTTTCAGATTATGTCCAGGACCATGTTTTTCTGGAATCTTCCCTTTCTATTCATGGTTTGGGTATGGATCTCTAGTGGCTAATCTGTTGGCATAGAAACTCTCCAAAGGATGCCACTTGGGAAAGTGCTTCTCTTATTCAGGCCAGTTACCCTTATTTTCTCAATGAGGACAAGGTGTTTCTTCGAGACGGTGAAACTGTTAAGATGCCTGAGTCATCTACTGAAGTTGATCCTTTGAATAGTTAATCTAGGAGGAAGGGTTGATCTTTTTAGCCTTTGGTTTAGTTTTGTCATTGTTTGTTTGATTTTCATTTTACTACTTGTATGGAGTTTTTTACAAGAAAAGGGAGGATAGTGATTTCTGTATAGCTTGGTTATGGGAGGCGAGAGCCTTGGCCCCTAGAGTAATCTAAAAAGATCATTTATTTCTTCTGCTTCTTCACTTTTCTAGGGTGAACTTACCTGCAACTTCTGAATACCAGTGAATAATTCTAGAATAGACTCATTCCTTCTTAACTCTTTGTCTATGACTCTATTAAGTATTGAACATACTACCGAATAAATGATACTCATAAAATGAAAATATTTTATTTACGTATTGAAAAAATGACAGTTCAAATGTTACTATAAAATGGAAAATCTTAAGCTATTTAAAAAATGTTACTTCATTATTGAGTGATCTATGTGATGCTACTTTTCATTATGAAAATGTTTCACTTATATATGTTGCAAGTGAATTCCAGAAAATCTGGTTTGGAATATACATGTTATGTCATTACTTATTGGGAATTATAAATTAGAAAATTAAAGAATTAAACTATACAAAAGAATGAAGACATATTGTATCAGTACTGAAGAAACTGCAAGAATTATAGATTAAAGATATAGAAAGAACACATTTTTAGGGTTGAAATGATAAAAAAATTGAAACTGCACGTCAATATAACACACGATGTGGCATGTATAACTCAAAGTACATGTTTTCAATATAAAAGTATCATTTTAATTTAAAATGTGTGTCACTAGACAAAAACAAGAAAACGAGCTTTGATTTTTTTCATGTTTTAGATTAATGACTCATAATTCATTTGTGACTTGTAGGAATCGACCGCATGTCAATCCAATACCTGATATGGTCAGTATGACTCGAAATGCGTACTTTCGATATAAAAGTGTCATTTTAGTTTAAAATGTGTCACATAGAAAAAACCAAGAAAACGAGCTCGAGTTGTTTTCAAAATTTAAAACAATGATTCATAATTCATTTGTGACATGTAGGAATCAACCACACGTCAATCTAACACACGATGTGATCGGTATAAATCGAATTGTGTGTTTTCAATATAAAAGGGTCATTTTATTTTAAAAATCATATCACATAGCCAAAACCAAGTAAATGACATTAGATTATTTCAAAACATTAGAACAATGATCCATAATTCATTTGTGATGTGAAGGAATTGACCGCACATCAATCTGACACACAATTTATTGAAAATATCATTAATATATATAATAATTAACAAAAAAGTTATCATATGTGAACTATATATATTTAAAATTATGATTTGTTTATTTTTTATTTACTCTTACTAAAATAAATATTGGTTTTATAGTAGGCAAAATCTTTTGTACGGAGACTTATCATTGGAAAAAGTATGCTAATTTTGATTTTGTACATCAGTGGAATTTTTTTGATTAATAATATGACATTAATAAAAATATTTTTCATGTTGATTTTGAATTGAAATTATGGTGAAATGTGATATTTGTATTCTATGAAGGAGTTAGGGTGAAATGGATAGTAGCAAAACACCAAACCAAAAACAAGGCCGATTGATTAAATTCCAGCAAAATACATCGATTACAAACCAGAAACACTATGATGCATGAAATTGAAACAATGATCAAGGAACAAAAATATTTATGTGCTTCAGTCCCCTGGGGACCTACATGAATGGAAAGAACACCACCCAACATACATGTTTTATTAATACTAAAAAATAATTGGAACAGGGCTTAAAAAATACAGAATTAAGTGACAAACAGAAGCTGCAAGAAACTATGTACCAAAGAAAAGGAAGGAACGTAAAACTTACAACACCAGACACACAAAAGGTTTGGCTGTCCTGTTCTCCTAGTGTAGATCATTGTGAAGACAAAGTAGATCCTTTATGTCACCTAAGAGGAACTCAGTCACCTGGATAACATCAATTATTCTTGGATCAAATGATACACCATATGTCTTCACACGGAAGTTTTCCATCGGGACTCCACCAGTTGCAGCACACCAGGGGTGTACTGTGGAGGATGGTAGGCACACAAGGTAGATCGTTGAAGTAGATGAACCTGATGAAACTAGGGTTTTCCATATCAGAATGGGAGCAAAATCATACAAGGAGAAAAATCAAATCTCTCGAAATATACTAGTGCAGGGGTGATCAATACCCCTAACACCACCTGCAGCCCGAAAACAGCTTGTCTAATGGAAAAATTCTACATGCACCTCACTGAATAGAATCAAAACCGCATTATTGAATAAGGTAAAATATATGTATGGTGAGGATTACAAAGGCATAAAAACACATCAAGAACTAGAGAAGCATTTGAACGGATTTCCAGAGTGGTAACTGAAATGTGAAGCAGGCCTAGCAGAGCATACCAAATTCACAACCCAAGTGACTACCCAAGAAGAATAGGCCGACACGGGAAAGCCAAAACACAGTAGAAATACCCAAATCTAGTGTAGGTAATAAAATTGAGAAAATAAGAATAAATGTAAAACATTTTTCCATGCATGTATTAATACAAATTAAAATGGAAGAATAATATGAGGGAAATTTTCAATATGAAAACATAACATGAATACCCATATTTCAAAAATATCCACCATTTTCAATTGAAATTGGAAATGTTCTTGCACCTATGGTTACATAATAGAAACCAATTTCATCCTATATAAAAAAACATGAACTTAGATAATACCACAACTTTAGTCAAACTATCAGTCCGGTTCTTATCAGTGTGTATCTTGTTGCCACACACGGTTCTAGATTCATTAATATCTCTAATAAAGTGTATTCTATTATCTATGTTCTTTGATTTATAATGAAAACAAAATTTCTAAACAAATGAAGTGTTGATTGACTATCAGAATATAAATTTATTACTGGACTAAAAATCTTAAGTTTAGATGAAAAGCTTTTAATCCATAAGGCTTCCTTCACCGCCTCGATAAGGGAAATGTACTCATATTCCATGGTTGAAAGGGAAACCACAGACTGCATGTTTCATTTCTAAGAGATAAGGCCCCCACTGGCAGTGAACACATATCTAGTCAATGATTTTCTTGTGTCAATATTACCTACAAAGTCAGCATCTACATATCCAACCAAAATTTTAGAATCATCAATATTTTTACCATAACACAAAGATAGTTTTAAACTACATGAGAGATATCAAAAAATCCACTTAAGTCCATGCCAATGTGTCTTCCCTGGTGTGGCCATAAATCTTCTTAAGGTGAAGATTGGGTACAAAATATCAAGTCCGGTGCAAATCATAGAGTACATAATGTTACCGACAATATTACCATAAGGAATTTTACACATAAATTGAACATCATCTTCAGTAATGGGTGCTTGTGTCAAGGATAGTTTATGGCCGGACATGAATTAAAAATACATCGTATAAAAAACAAATGTCGTGACATATCAATTAATTAAATCAAATATATATAATATGAAATCTATTTTATATTTAAAACTCCCTTGTTTCAGCTTGATTAAAATGGGGCCATTTAAATTATTCCAAGGGCGTATTGAACACTTTATCTAAATGAAGGAACGAATTCTAGAACCACCAAAACAAAAGTCCAACTATTTTATGGAGGCCACGCGAAGCTCGTGGGGTCTTTCCTAAAATTCAAAGCTGGTGGGTTACGGCGCCACACTACATTTAAATTAATATGTGAATATGTTTTCTACAATATTCTCGGTCTATAAATACCGTCTCTTCAGGACCATCCCCACCACACCAAACCTTCTGTCTCGCTTTTCACACCCTCATCCACATGCCTTCCTTTCAATTCCGATATCAATGGCTCCCCACACCGTCACCGAACAGTTCCAGACCGCCATCCCTGCCGCCAAGCTCTTCCAAAAAGTCGCCTGCGGCGGCCATAAGCTCCTCCCCCAGATGGTCCCCGACGTCTTCGCCAGCATCCAAGCCGTCGAGGGGGGTGGCGGCCCCGGCACTATCTACCTCACCAAGTTCACCGACGGTACGGTACATTACTCATTGTCACTCTCTTTCATATGTATTTCGTGATGTTGTTATACTGAATGGTGGGGGGGAGCAGGGACAATTGCGAATGTAATACATGAAATATCTATGATATTTAACATCCATAGATAGTGGTATGAAAAAAACATATAGCAACCCAAAAAAGTATATATAATTGCAATATCAGTGCGGTTCAACATCCATTTTCCAAAGCTAATACAATTTTGCGATGATCGTTTCTTCCCCATAAAGGGTGTGAAAAATATTTCTAAGGCTAAGTATGAGGAAGTTTGAGCAAAGGGATTCTGTTTCTCTTGTGGTTTGAAATTTGGGCCCACCCACAAATGTCATGAGAAGGGCATTCATATCATGGCTTGGAATGTCTTGAACCCCAACATGAGGATGGAGATTCTGCATAGCCTCTTTCAGCAGATGATAATCCCACTGTGGAGTTGGAAAGTGAGTTGGTGGATATGTCTTGGTAGGAGATCTCTATTACTTCATCGGAGGCACCACAGGTTCACTGTTCTTAATACCTACTACCAGAGGGGATTATTACTGGTGTTCTGATGCTAGTTTTGGTTCATAGAGGGGCTAGTCATAATTTTATTTCATATACCCTTCTACATAAATTGGATATTCCAATGGTTCCTACTGCTCCTTTTGGTGTACATTTAGGTGATGGAAACTAAGTTCTACCAAGTAAAAAATGTGTTTCTTTACCCATTCGGTTTGGAAAGTTAACTATGCTGGTTGATGCTTACCTTTTTGATACTTCTGTTCTTGACATAGTTATTGTTGTGTCTTGGCTCAAGACTCTTGGCTATGTCACAACTCATGGTAAGAATCTCACAATGAGTTTTGAATATGGAGGTTCCCGCATTCTTTTGCGAGGACTATACTCTTCCCCAAATGTTCATTGGGTTTCTCTACACAGTTTTCTTTCTGACAGACAGTGTTTGGATTTTCTTTCTTTATTGAAAAGTGAGTCCATAGCTTCATCTCCTATTTTTTGTTGGAGTTTTATTTTAATCAGAACGTTCAACCGCTTTTCTCTGACTTCCAACATGTTTTTGCTAAGCCCACAAGTTACCACCCCATCAACTTAAGGATCATGCCATTAACCTTGTTCCTGGGACAATACCCATTAACAAACATCTGTACAAGCTGACCCATTCTCTAAAATTTGAAGTTGAGCATCAGGTTCAAGAATCATTAGCTCAGGGTGATTCCAACATAGTAATAGTTTGTATTCTAGACTGATACTTTTTCTGAAAAAGAAGGATGATGGTTAGCATATGTGCAACGAACAAAACTTTTATAAATGAAAATTCCTCTTGATCTAATTAAATATCTTATTATGTAAAATGGTTATATAAAATACGCACTTCTTTGGTTTTATGTTTTTGGATTTTAAAATACCGTTAAAAATTGTGACCGTTGCTAATATAGTCGTTGAACAGTGATCACATGATTAGTATAAATATGAGGCTTTAACAAATCCAATTTACTCAGACAAAGGAAGTGATGACCTCATCCAGTAGACTTGCCCCATACGAAGCGTATTTGTCGGAGCTCGGAAAGGAGGTGGCATCATTGGGCTTCACTCTTTACCAATCTCTAGCCGAGCTTCAACATGTTATGCTCAAATGGAACCGCCTATGGGAGAAGTGTAAGTTGATAGAGATTATCACCTGAGCGATGTTATTCGAGTCATCCCAAGAGTCAATCACCATCGCACACCTTACCATTCGGTCTTATGCGGGTGTTATAAGGGGTTATGTAACAAGAGCTTAACCCTATGATTAAATGCATTATTTTTGTATATAATAAATAATATACATTCATTTTATTAATGTTACTTTGTAAATAGTTTTTAAAGCACAAATAATATTTTTAGTTAATATTCAATTAAGAAATCTATTTTAATGTATTAATAGATTTTTGAAATAAATATTATTTTAATTAAATATTATTAATAAATTAGTTTTTATATAATATAAATGACCGTATAATTATTATGATTATGGTTGTTATTTTTATTAAGGTTTGAAAGCTATTTTTGTCAAAACCCATGTATTTTCGATAAATGTAGATTTTTATTTTAAAAGTAAAAATTCACATATTTAGAAAATTATTTAGATAAAATGAATAATATTATTGGAATCAGAACATCAAAATTATCCAATAGTGATTTTTTCATAATTTTTTGAGCGTCGAATTTCTGTGTAAAAATTAAATATCGTTTACATATATAATGTGTTTTATGACATCATAATGACCCAGTAGTGATATAATAAAATACTATAAACATTATGTTTGGACAATATACATTTTACCATTAAAATAAAGTGATTTTAGTTTTTTTGATTTATTTTACAATGCTTTAGTGGACCCTTCAAGACTTATAAAACATTTTACCTTTTTAAATTGATTTCCTTGAGAGTGTGACTCACCTCCACATAAGCAACCCTATTATTTTAAAAAGTTTTTCCATTGGTCTTATAAAATATATTTTTCCACTCCCTTTGAAAATAACCTTGGGAAAAAACCATGGGATGGTTTGTGGTTTGGATTAGTTTAATGTGTGGTGACCAAAACCTAAATAATAAAGAATTTCCTTTCTTTTCCTATATAAACCCACCCAAACTCCCACTTTCTCTTCACTCAAAGCCATTAGAGTTCGTCCAACTTATGCCTGCCCTCTCTAGAATCCTCCCAAGGCGCCCCGAGCTCCCAAGAAGCCTCTCTCAAGCCTCTCCCAAGCCTTTGAGATCACACTTCCAAGTAAGGGATTTCTTCCTTTCTAATTTTTGTCCAAATTTCATTATGTTGTTATGCCCTTTTATTTTCAATTACAAATGTTGTGATATGATTTCACAACTCCCCCATACTGCCCTCTTTATTCTTGAGTGATGAGATACCTCTTTCTATCTCATTAATGTCTTCCATGTACACCTGTTACTATGCCGAAATTTTGTAAGAAATTTCCCTCTTCTCATTTACATTCAAGAAATTATTTTGCAATTTAAATCTAAATTCCATTTTATATGTTGGTACATGCATATATATGACCCCCTTACTTTCCATTTCATGTACATATGATGAGACACCCCTTTCTCTCTCATCAACCATTTTTATGAATTCTTATGTCACGTCGTTATGCTACCGAAATTACACCGCGACTTTCCAAGCCAAAGTCATTGTGTAGTGAATACCATGTCCATTTATCTATCAAATGTATTAACCTTTTTGAACATTTACTTATTGATTATAGAGTTTCATGTATGTATTACACATTCCTTTATCATGAAATAAATTACGATGTTGAATGATTCCATGTTATATGATCCATGTGACACACTTATGCATGAAATGAAATGATTAAGAAGGGTGCGCCTTGATAGCGTTCCAATGCAATGGGTAAAGATGAGTATCATGATACGTCAAGTGCAATGAGAGTTTACTCATTTTTATTCAACTTCAATGAGTGTTTACTCGTGCTCCCTGTGCAATGAGCCTCGGCTCATGCTAATACCGTGTTAAGTGTTGTTGACACATTTCCATGTTATGATAATCATGCTATATCATAATTTTATGTTCATGTTTCTTTTATGCTCCATTGATATGCCTATTTCCTAACATGTATTGTATTCTTTATGTTATGCATTGTTTACTCCTTTACTGGGATTTATAGATCACCCTTTTCACATGTATGTCCTCAGGTTATCTCATGCAATGCTAAGTACGAGGGAATGTTGTGGTTATGTAAATGATGTTTTCAATAAAGATGATGTGTGTTTTATGTTTTAAGTGGTTATGTAATGTTCCTAAGCTCCAAAGACACTAGACCTATCGATCTTCCATGTTTTATCAAGTGAAGAATTTATGTAATAAATCATGTTTAAGTGTGTAATAAAAATCATGGTTGTCATAGTTGGTATCAGAGGATAGGTTTAGTTATTTTTGGGATTAGGATTAGAAAACCCTAGTGAATCCTTAGAGATAAGACTAAGTATAATAAAAGCATCCCTAAATTTTGGTAATTATTAAGTAAGAGGTTTATCAAGAAAATACATCTCTGTCTGGATACGAGCAGGTAGAGGCGGCTCTGGCACAAATGTACCTAGGTGTGAAAACTCTGACAAGGAGTTTTGGGCTTGACCCGAGGTATCCTAGTACACGAAAATGGGTCTTTCTACACTCTTGGTTACGACACTCATGAGAGATATGATTTGGTAAATTCACAAGCTTAGTATGAACCATTATTAAGGAAATTAAAAAAAATCCCCTAATAATATATGTTGGGAAGTAGGTCATGGATAACATAGATTGAAGCCTATAGATTCATAAGTTAAGGAAATAAAAGTAATTTATAAGTCATCTGTTTTTTTCCTTGGATTACCCTTTATGTGTTACCCCTAATTCTCCTTTAATTAAGTAATCACAAATAATTAGACTTCAAGGTGTTTAATATCACAATTTTATCATGTCTAGAGGGTAACTCAAAATTTGATATGTTTCGTCAGAAAGATAAAATATAGTTTCGAGATGGAAGGGGAAGAACCTCATACAACACTCTTGTCCCTTCCTTAGGACTTACTAGCTATAATTATTGCGAATTCAAGCTCACATATAATCGAAACCTTTTCCAATGTCCAACTTTATTGAAAGACACTCTACGACATATCAAACACCTCCTCCATATCACGAAATCATCAGGGATCATGGCTAACCTATGATAAAATATTAAGCTCCCAACTCTATCACCTTTCAAGACGAGGGAGGTACCATCAAGGTATTCTCAAATATTTCACCCTATCTAGAGAGTATGATGCACTATTTGATTTTATAATAGCTATTGAATAGGTAGACCTCCAAGTAGCCTATATATATAGTCATCTTCTAGTCTTTTTGGAAACTTAGACAATATATTAGAAGAACCGTGTTTCAAAATTTTCAAATATGACTCTGTCATACTATTTTACAAAAACCTGGTACATGGTGATGTTTTGAAACTATACGTTATAATTTTTTTTTTCAAAAAGTGCATCATATTTTCCATCGGTACAATTCAAGTTAAACGAAGTGCATCTGGACTAAGGAAGTGGAAGAATTTGAATGTGCATTGAGGTATTGTTGCACTAAGTGGACTCTCTCTCTCCTTGATCAACATGATAATGAGGGTTTAGGAATGCTTAATGGTGGTGGTTAAGCAACCCTAAAGTTGTGTTAAAATTTCAGAGTTCTTTTTTTATGTAATCAAATTTCAAGGACACAATTTTTTTAAGGGGGAGATTGTAACGACCCAAAATTCTATCAATGAAAGTTCCTATTGATCTAATGAAATGTCTTATTATATAAAATGATTATATAAAATATGAACTTCTTTAGTTTTATGTTTTTGGATTTTAAATTACTATTAAAAATTGTGATCGTTGCTAATATAGTCGTTGAACAGTGATCACATGATTAGAATAAATACAGGGCTTTAAAAAATCCAATTTACTTAGGCAAAGGAAGAAATGACCTCATCCAGTAGACTTTTCCCATACAAAGCCCATTTTTCGGATCTTGGAAAGGAGGTGGCATCATTAGGCTTTTCTCTTGACCAATCCCAACCCGATCTTCAACATGTTAAGCTCAAACGGAACCACCTACGGGAGAAGTGGAAGTTAATAGAGATTACCACCTGAGTGATGTTACCTGAGCCACCCCAAGAGTCTGTCACCATCACACACCTTACCCTTCGGTCTTATGTGTGTGTTATAAGAGGTTATGTAATAAGACATTAACACTATGATTATGTGCATTATTATTGTATATAATAATGAATATACATTCATTTTATTATTGTTATTTTGTAAATAGTTTTTAAAGCACAAATAGTATTTTTAGTTGATATTCAATTAAGAAATCTATTTTCATGAATTAATGGATTTTTGAATTAAATAATATTTTAATTAAATATTATTACTAAATTACTTTTTATATAATATAAATGACTGTATAATTATTATGAATACGATTGTGATTTTTATTAAGGTTTGAAAGTTATTTTTGTCAAAACCCATGAATTTTCAATAAATGTTGGTTTTTATTTTAAATGTAAAAATTCACATATTTAGAAAATTATTTAGATAAAATGAATAATATTTTTTTAATTAGGGCATGGAAATTATCCAATGGTAAATTTTTCATAATTTTCTAAGACAGTCAAATTTTTGGGTAAAAATTAAATACCATTTAAATATATAATGTATTTTATGACATCATAATGACCCAATAGTGATGTAATAAAATACTATAAAAATTATGTTCGACCAATATATTTTTTACCATTAAAATAATGTGATTTAAGTTTTGTTTGATTTATTTTACAATGCTTTAGTGGACCCTTCAAGACTTATAAAACATTTTACCTTTTTAAATTGATATCCTTGAGAGTGTGACTCACCTCCACATAAGAAACCCTATTATTTTAAGAATTTAGGACATTGGCCTTATAAAATATTATTTTCCACTCCCCTCTAGAAAAAACCATGGGCTGGTTTGTGGTTTGGATTAGTTTAATGTGTGGTGACCCAAACCAAAATAATAAAGAATTCCCTCTATTTTCCTATATAAAACCACCCAAGATACCACATTATCTTCACTCAAATCCATTGGAGTTAATCCAACCTATGAATCCTATATCTAAAATCCTCCCAAGGCACACCAAGCTCCCAAGAAGCCTCTCTCAAGCATCTCCCAAGCCTTTGGGCTCACACTTCCAAGTAAGAGATTTCTTCTTTTCTCATTTTTTTCCAAATTTCATTATATTGTTATTCCCTTTTATTTTCAATTAAAAATGTTAGGGTGTGATTTTTCACCTCCCCCATACCGCCCTATTTATTCTTGAGTGATGAGAGACCCATTTCTCTCTCATTAATTCCTTCCATGTACACCCGTTACTATGCCGAAATTTCATAACAAATTTCTCTCTTCTCATTTACATTCAAGCTATTCTTTTGTAATATGAATATAAATTCAATTTCATATGTTGGAAAATGTATCTATATAACCCCCTTACTGTCCATTTGATATACATATTATGATACACCCCTTTATCTCTCATCAACCATTTTTATGAATTCTTATGTCACGTCGTTATGCTGGCAATATTACACCGCGACCTTCCAAGCCAAAGTCATTGTGTAGTGAATACCATGACCATTTATCTATCAAGGGTATTAACATATATGAACATTTACTTATTTATTATATAGTTTCATGTATGTATTCCACATTCCTTTATCTTGGAATAAATGACGATGCTGAATGATTCCATGTAATATGATCTATATGGCACACATATGCATGAAATGAAATAATTAAGAAGGGTGTGCACTGATAACGCTCCAATGCATTGGGTAAAGATTAGTATCATGATACATCAAGAGAAATGAGGGTTTAATCATGCTAATTCAAGTGCAATGAGGGTTTACTCATTCTCCATGTGCAATGAGCCTTGGATCATGATAATACCATGTTAAGTGTTGTTTCCACATTTCTATGTTATGATAATCATGTCATATCATGAATTTATGTTCATGTTTATTTTATGTTCCATTGATATTCCTATTTCCTAAAATGTATTGTATTATTCATGTTAATCCTTTTTTACTCCCTTATTGGGCTTTATAGCTCATCCTTTTCACATGTATGTCCTCAGGTTATCCCATAGAATGCTAAGTATGAGGGAATGTCGTGGTTATGTAAAAGAAGTTTTCAATAAAGATGTAGTGTGTTTTATGTTTTAAGTTGTTATGTAATGTTCCAAATTCCCAAATACACTAGACCTATTGATCTTCCATGTTGTATCAAGTGAAGAGTTTATGTAATAAATCATGTTTAAGTGTGTAATAGAAAGCAAGTTTGTTATAATATGTGTGTTGATTTCAATACCTTAAATAATATTACTATTACAGGTAGTTTTCTGATTCCAATGAATGATGATCTCTTCGATGAGTTGTATGGGGATACATATTTTACAAAGCTTGATTTGAAGTTTGTTTTTCATCAGGTTTGTATGTGTGATTCAAATATTGGAAAAAATGTTTTTCTTACTCATGAGGGAAATTAAAAGTGTTTATTTATGTCATTTGTCTTAATGAATGCTCCTACAACATTCCAAGAGACTATAAATGTTCCCTTACAACCATATATTCAAAAGGGATTCCTTGTTATTTTTTTGATGATATCATGCCTATTGGACATCTCATTTATCCCATTTACGTTTTCTTCTTAGATTATATAGGAAAATCCATTCCTTGTAAATTACAAAAAAATGTACATTTAACTGCACATAGGTAGATACTCATGAAATTTGATTTCCCAACAGGGGGTTTTGACCGATCTGGAAAAGGTTTTTAGGTTTTTGCCTTGGTCGATTCCAAAAAATGTCTGAGGATTTCATGGGTTTTTGGGACTTACCAGTTATTATCAAAAGTTTGTTAAAGACTGGTAAATTTACCAAGCCTCTTACACTACTTACTAAGTAATCCGTTTTCCACTAGACTGCACATGCCCAAGATACTTTTGAAACACTAAAGACTATCTTGTTTTATTCACCAATTTTAAGGTTACCTAATTTCTCCATGAATTTTATAATTAATTGATATTTTTGGGATTGGGCTACGAGTTTTCCAATTATAGAATAATTGTCCCCTTACTGGTTTTAGTAAAGAACATTCTGATTATAGTTTGACTAATTAAACCTATAGAAAGGAGTTGATGGACTTAATCCATGTTTTGAAACACTAAAATCAATATTTGGTGGGTTGTTCTTTTATTGTGTGAATGAATCATAAATGTTTAAAACATTTATTGAATCTGAGGATTCCTTTAATCAACCAAAAATTTTGGCATGAAAAATTATTGGTCTTTGAGTTTTAGGTTGTTTAAAAACCATGGAAATGTAATGACCCAACCCAGAAGCCACTAACCGGTGCTCCGAGCTGGTTTGCCACAAGGCCTCAAGTGCGCCTCCCCGTATTCCAGAGGCTGCTGACTAACAGCGGGGTCTTAGGGTGTGATAGTGGGGAGAAAATGCCCTCATACCAGTGTAAGCAATAATGGAAATAACTAAGTATCATACACAACAGAAATTAAATAGAGTACGAAAGTAATAAAAAACTGAAATAGAACAAGATGAAATAGTGAAATGTTGTAAAAGACCAAACAACTATGAAATACAATATAACACTGGTCACCCACTGGGCCAACCATACAGATACAAGTACAAAAGAAACAAAAAGTAAAAGTAAAGTGCTCAACTACTAACTCCAAGCCAATCCACATACCCGATCTCCAGACACTATCGAACTGCAGCAGCCCGATCAGTATAACCACTTGAGCAGCTCTGCTCGATCATGAAACAATGGTCCTCAGCCCTATCCACCATGAAACTTGTGCTCAACCTAAAAAGAAGACATAAGGTCTACACGTACCCTGGGGTTCACGTGAAGGGGTGAGAAATAATCTCAGTAGGGAACCCCGACAAGCAACCTATAACTGTGCTGCTAAATTGTATGTAATAAAAATGTTCTCAGCCTAGCTAGAACACAACAGAGGGAAGTAAACCAAACGTGCAACCACAGTCAAACTCAGGGTATGCAATCCCTGTCAACTGGGAAAGTTCCACAATGAGTATCCATATCTATATACGTACACATGTATAGTCCCATACCTATACACATACATAAATATGAATATTCATGATTAGGTTAAACAAATAACGAGAAACCACATCAGCATTCGATCCTTGAGACCATAAGCCCGATCTCCCAGACATCCAGTGCAAGGGCATTGAGTTGGATGTTTTTCCACTCATGTCATGTATCATTAAGTCAATTTATGGGTCTGTAATCCCATCGACATGTACCTACTTTGTTCAACACCAAAATTATATCTCTGAACAAGCTAAACCAAAACAAGTAACCCTATAGGAAGTACTCACATCCCTCCCCCTCTGGTTCAACCAATCAAACACAAGAAACCCTCTGAGAAGTACTCACAGCCTAACCCCTCTGGTTTAACCAATCAAACACAAGAAACCCTCTGGGAAGTACTCACAGTTTATCCCCTCTAGTTCATCTTTAGCAAAGACTCTCTGAGAAAGAACTCACCGTCAATTCCCCCTATAGTCTTGTATCGGTAACTAAAAGGCACTTTGGGGAAGCACTCAACATCCAATTCCACCTGTGGCCCACATAGAGGAACTACAGACACTCTAAGGGAGTACTCAATGTCCATCCCCCCTATGGTCTTGCAGCGTAAAAGTAAACAACCACTCTGGAGAAGCCCTCAACGTCCATTCTCCCTATGGTCTACTACACCAGGTTCTCACAGCCCTGTGTAAGTCAATCATGCACAATGATATATGGCATCCAAAGTAAACCACAATAACAACTTGGCTAACCGTCTACAGAATATCACAATATGTCAGATAAAATCACACCATCCTAACAATACCAGGCATGGAAAACAAAGTAGCATAATAGGCAAAGCTAGACCAAATAGTCAATATCAAGCAACATGAGAAAAAACATCCACAGTAAGGTAAATAACCCTATTCACAGTCAAACCACCTCTACATAGGAACACATGCATAGTAGGCATCCCAAAAAATGAGAAAGATACCTCGCGTTAGGCTCAACAACCACCAACCAGGAAGCACCTCTAGTAACCACCACAACATCAGCAAACCACGTCAGATATAAACAAACTAGTGAGGGCACCTGAATGCCCAACCCAATAATACATTCCAAGACCCAAGGGGTTACCAGTTTGGCCTGAGTTCTCAGTGACACCTGAACACCATCTCTACCCAAACCTAACGTAACAACTCAGGGTCGGTCAAGCAACAGGCACCCACTAGGTCCCTCAAGTCAAACACTTAGGAGGCATCATACTCGGAATCCTCTAGGTAAACACAACCGAAGGCATCCTACACGAGATCATTACTGAAGATTAAGGGAGGAATCCTCTCAAATTAAGGAAAATATAGGCATTCCATAATGTGGGTCCTCTCAAAGGGAAAATAAGAGAGAGATCCTATAAAGGAATCCCTAGGTCATCACACAAGTAAAGGCATCCCTCAGGGGATCCTTGGAAGTGCCCAGTCTCACGACCTCATAGTCCAGACAGGAACGTCTCACAAGGGGAAAATCCTCTATAGCATAGTTTATATGAGATATATCACAACTCATCTCATATTAAAGGTCTCAACTAAGTTGGTCTAAACACCCAACCCATCATCCGCGCCAAGTCTCACTCTGAGGTGTCAACTGGACTCGATAACTGGAGGAAGAACCTCTCCATTTAGATAAAACCCCCCAAAACACCTTTTATATAACCTATAAATGTAAAAAAGATTCCACCATTACGTTCTATGAAAAACAACTCTCATAATGGACTACTCACATGCCCAATTCTGACTTCTAGGGCATAAGTTATCCCAAAACTACTAAACTGAAGTAGTACATGACCAGAACACATGGCCAGACCCAAGAAGTATTCCTGTGTAATAGTACACAACATGTACTTTACTGTACACAATGTGTACTATTCACAAAAATTCACTCCGTGTACGTTTTCACCGGAACACATGCCCCTGTGCCATTACACGACATGTACTTATAGTACATGATGTGTACTCATTAAAAACTACTATTCCGTGTTCAATTTCACACGACCGGTTACATTTCCATGCAATACATGGCGTGTACTTAAGAAAATTTCTTATTCCTATAATGTGAAGAACACATGGTGTGTTCCCCTGGAACACACACCGTGTATTCTGGGTTTTCCGACGGGAAATCCCTCAAAACGCCTGAAACGCCCGTTTTCACCCCCGAAACAATAGATCTGGCCTCAAGGGGCCACAAGTAAGCAATATAAGGATTTAAAGACTTAAAAAATGTTTAAAGGAGATATATTTCAAAAACAAAAACATCCCTACCTTTGGGCGGAAACTGCCGAAGCTTCGGTTGATTTCACGGCTCATAGTTGTCGCACACCGATTCAGCGCGTCGAGAGCTTCAAATCGGTACCCATCTTGCCTCCCAACTCTCTCTATTTCTCAAAATCCAATTTATCACATAGTTCATGTACAAGGAGGATGCATAGGATACATGCGCAATTAGAAGGAAAGAAGAGAAGGAAAAAAAGAAAAGAAAAGGAAAAGAAGAAAAGGGGGTCTGGGCCGGCCTCAGCGCCCAACATGAGTTTATGCCTTCCCTAGGATAAACTCCCCATTCCAGACTCAACGACACAGACAAAATCACAATATACCACTTTGTTTAAATGTTATTTCCAAAAAAATTTGCACGAATAAATTAATATTTAATTTAATAATATTAAATATTAAATATTAAATATTCCACCAAAATTCAAACAGCTCAAATTTCCACCAAACTCCTGTCCTAGGGTAAACTCCCTATTTAGAGACCAGAAGAGTTGTCAGATAAATTATCCAAGATTAGATGGTAGGGTAAAATGACCATTTTACCCCTCACGAGCATCCAACATCAGAAATTCAAATTTCTGCTCAAAATGACAGTCTGAAAAAACACGGGTTCTTACAAACTCCCCACCATAAACCTTTTCGCCCCCGAGAAGCCCAGTGAAAGGACTAACAACCATGATCCCAACCCAAGAATCTACACAACCAAGCTATCTGGACCTTTCAACGACCAACCTTATAGCGTTAACAACCACCTTCTACACAAAAGATATTCAACTACGACCAAACTGGTGCTCCCCACCATAGGAATACCCTTTTTGTCATCTTAAAAGAAAACTATGAGCTCAAAAGCTCCTAGAAAAGACCGAAGTTTAACAAAAACAAGGAAAACCACTCTCAAAGGGACAATGGTTCACTCCCCACCATATGGATTTCCTTACACCACTCTGAGAGCACAAACAAAACAGGTTCCATCCTCAATAGGGATGAACATTAAGAAAGAAAAAGGAGCTCAATGTAGGGTCGAAGCTCTCTCAGCATACTCAAGACGAATCAAGATAGCGCATGATCATCTCTTATAGGAGAGCACTAAGATTTCACTGAAGGCGTGTCCAGCTCTCTCTGAGCCACACTAACATCCTACCAAAACCCGACAAGGATTTAAGCACAGTTCAACAATTTCACGGTAATCTGACATTTCACAATGTCACCTCTACAACATAAGGACATTCCAACACAACTTCTAGGATATGAGTCCACATAAAGCCTATAAACATCAGTCCTCAGCTCGCACCCATCCACTCACTGATTTAGATTCAAATGATGCCACCTGCAACAACAACATTAAAAACATTGGTCGATTATGCTAGGCACCCGAACAATCCTTCCCGTCGAAGACAGTCGCGAAAAACAAGCACCGCCAAAAGGAATCGGAAAACATGGGCCAACCATTCTCACATAGGTTTTCATAGAACGGAACAGACATCGACTTACATGGGTTGGATTCAAAACCAAGGGTCTCTAGGTCTTCCACCTAGCCCTATAGAAAAAGCCTTACAACTGGGTCCCAAGGTCTAACCACCTAGCCTAAAAGATCCAAAACCTCTCAGAAGATGGTAAATATCACAACGACCAAAGAAATTAAAAACCAAAACACCACCTACAAGTGCCCTAATCATCTCCGAGCATCCTTAGAAGGAGATACTCCCTGGAGTTCACAACCCAAGCAAAAGAGAAACTGAATTGACACTCATCGAGTATCTGTATACGGAAATACCACAAGGAGGTCCAGTTCACCAGAAAATCCTTGGTATATATCGACATCACACTCATCGATTAGACTATATAACCATATAATTGAGAAAAAACACCCAATAAGGGGTTAAACAGAAATCCATCACGTGCCACATAGATTAACTGGGGTTACTGCACCACCTGTGCATGAGGACTAAGTCATCAGCCTCAACAAAAACTCCTCAACATAGATCCACGTAACCTACCATCAGAGTAAAAAGTATGTGTAAGCAGACCAATTTGTCTCAGTCATTAGTAAAAACACACACTAGCAGGCCTATATGATGTGAATCCTACGTGCCTAGTATGATGCATGAGACTCCTCTTTCCTTTGATGGTAAATAGTCAAAATCCATCTATGGCCTCTTACCTATGGCCAAGATCCAGAGATCCATATTAAATCAGAACACCACACAACATGTGTGTAGCTCAAGGTGAAAATCATATACAACTGTAACATTGAAAAATCAGAACAACAATCCCAAACCCTGGTAACCAGGACTTCTTACCAGAACAAGTGTTCTCGACGCACCAGTCCAATATCCATCACAGGTTCCGACACATTCCTAAAACTCCTATCTACCACATCCAAAATAGTAAAGACCAGTAAAAGAAAACTCCTCTGATACCACATTGTAACGAAATGACCCAGAAGCCACTAACCGGTGCTCTGAGCCGGTTCTCCATAAGGCCTCAAGCGTACCTCCCCGTATACCAGAAACTACCGACTAGCAGCGAGGGCCTAGGGTGTGATAGTGGGGAACTATTCCCTCATACCAGAGTAAGAAACAGTGGTAATAACTATGTATCATACACAACAAAAAGTAAACAGAGTACATAAGAAATAAAAAACTGAAATAGAAAAAGCTGAAATAGTGAAATGTTGTAAAAGCCCAAATAGTTGTGTAATACAATACAACACCAGACACCCACTGAGCCAACTATACAGATACAAGTACAAAAGAAATTGAAAGTAAAATTAAAGGGATCAACTACTAACTCCAAGCCAATCCACGTACCCAATCTCTAGACACTGTCGAACTATAGTAGCCTGATTAGTATAACCACTCGAGTAGCTCCACTCGATCATGCAACACTGGACCTCAGCCCTATCCACCATGCAACTTGTTCTCAACCTGAAATGCATACATAAGTTCTACACGTACACCGAGGTGAACGTGTAGGAGTGAGAAATAATCTCAGTAGGGAACCCTGAAAAGCAACCTATAACTGTGTTGCTAAAGCATATGCAACAACAATGTGCTCAACCTAGCTGGAACACAACAAAAGGAAGTAAACCAAACGTGCAACCACAATCAAACTCAGGTTATGTAATCCCTGTCTATTGGGAAAGTTCCACCATGGATATCCATATATATATATACATACACATGTATAGTACCATACCTATACACATATACATAAATATGACTATTCATGATTATGTGAAACAAATAATGAGAAACCACATCAGCAGTTGATCCTTGGGACCATAAGCCTGATATCCCAGACATCCTGTGCAAGGGAATTGAGTTGGATGTCGTGCCAATCAAGAAGTGTATCATTAAGTTTATCTATGGGTCTGTAATCCCATCGACATGTACCTACTTCATCCAACGCCGGAATTATATCTCTGAACAAGATAAACAAAAAAAGTTACCCTTTAGTAAGTACTCACAACCTGTCCCCTCTAGTTCAACCAATCAAACACAAGAAACCCTCTGGGAAGTACTCACAGCCTAACCCCTTTGGTTTAACCAATCAATCACAAGCAACCCTCTGGGAAGTACTCATAGTTTATCTCCTTTGGTTTAGCTTTAGCAAAGACTCTTTGAGGAAGCACTCACCTTCAATCCCCCCTATAGTCTCGTATTGGTAACTAAAAGGTGCTCTGGGGAAGCACTCGACGTCCAATTCCACCCGTGACCCATATTAAGGAACTACAAACACTTTGAGGGAGTAGTCAATATTCACCCCCCTATGGTCTCACAATGTAAAAGTAAACAAACACTCTCAAGAAGCCCTCAACGTCCATTCTCCCTATGGTCTACTACACCAGGTTCTCACGACCCTGTGTAATTCAATCATGCACAATGATATATGGAATCCAAATTAAACCTCAAGAACTACTTGGATAACAGTCTACAACAAATCACATCCTGTCAGATAAAATCACTCCATCCTAACAATAATGGGCATGGAAAACAATGTAGCATAACAGGCAAAGCTAGACCCAACTGTCAATATCAAGCAACATGGACAAACACATCCACAACAAGGTAAATAACCCTATTTAAAATCAAACCACCTATACTTAGGAACATAGGTATAGTAGGCATCCCAATAAATGAGAAAGATGCCTCATGTCAAGCTCAACAGCCACCAACCAAAAATCACCTCTGGTAACCACTACAACATCAACAAACCAAGTCAGATATAAACAAATGAGTGAGGGTGGCCCGAACACCCAACCCAATAATACATCCAAATCCCCAAGGGGTTACCGGTTTGGCACGGGTTCTAGGTGACACCCAAAACCATCTCTACCCAAACCTGACATAATAACTCAGGGTCGGTCAAACAATGGACACCCACTAGACCCCTCAAGTCAAACACTAAGGAGGCATCATAGTTGAGATCCTCCAGGTAAACACGAGCGAATGAATCCTACATGGGATCCTTAGCAAAGAGTAAGGGAGGAATACTACACAGAATCCTCAAATGAAGGAAAATATAGGAATTCCGTAACATGGGTCCTCTCAAAAGAAAAACAGGAGATAGATCCTACAAAGGACTCCCTAGGTCATCGCACAAGTAAAGACATCCCTTAGGGGATCCTTGTAAGTGCCCGATCTCATGTCCACATAGGCCAGAAGGGAAAATATCTAAAGGGGAACTTACTATGTAGCATAGGTTACATGATATATCTCACAAATCATCTCATATTAACGGTCTCAACTAAGTTGGTTCGAACACCCAACCCATCATCCACGCCAAGTCTCACTCTTAGGTGTTAACTGGACTCGATAACTGGAGGAGAAACCAATCAATTTAGATAGAAACAAAAAAAAAACCATTTATATGACCTATAAATGTAAAAAATATTCCACCATTGTGATCTATGTGAAAAAACGCTCAGAATGGACTACTCACACACCCAATTCTGACTTCTAGGGCATAAGTTATCCCGAAACTACTAAACAGAAGTAATACATGGCCAGACCCATGGGGTCTGCCTGTGTAATAGTACACGACATGTAATTTATTGTACACAGAATGTAATATTCATAAAAAGTCACTTCATGTGCGTTTTCACCTGAACAGATGCCCCATGTGCCACTACATGGCGTGTGCTTTTAGTACACGACGTGTACTCCTTAAAAACCACTATTCCATGTTCTATTTCACACGGTCGGTCACACGACCACCCACTACACTGAGTGTACTAAAAGTAAATGGCATTTAATTAAGAAAAATTCATCTTCCCTGAATGGGAAGAACACACAACATGTTCCCCTGGAACACACGCCCTGTGTTCTGTGTTTTCCGACGGGAAATCCCTCAAAACGCCTGAAATGCCCGTTTTCACCCCTGAAACAACAAATCCATCCTTAAGGGGCCATAAGTAAGAAATATAAGTATTTAAAGACTAAAAAAATGTTTAAATAGAATATATGGTGAAAACATAAACTGTCCTTCCTTTGGGTTGAAATTGTTGAATCTTCGGTTGATTTCACGACTCACGGTTGCTGCACGCCGACTCAGCGCATCGAGAGATTCGAATCGGTACCCATCTTGCCTTCAAAATCTCTCTCCTTCTCAAAATACAGTTTCTCCTATAGGTAACTACTAAAGAGTAGGTGTAGGATACATGCTCAAGGAGGAGGAAAGAAGAGAAGGAAAAAAAGAAAAGAAAAGGAAAAGAAGAAAAAGGGGCCCGAGCCGGCCCCGACTCCCAACTTGGGTTTATGCCTACCCTAGGCTAAACTCCCCATTCTAAACTCAACGGAGTATAAAAAATCTCAATCTGATGCTCCTTTTAAAAGTAATTTCCAAATGAACTTACTCGAATAAATTAATATTTAGTTTAATAATATTAAATATTAAATATTCCGCCATAATTCGAACAACTTAGATTTCCACAAAACTCACATCCTAGGGTAAAATCCCTATTTTGGGAGCAACATAGTTGTCAAAAAAATTATCCGAGATCATATGGTAAGGTAAAATGACCATTTTACCCCTCACGAGTATCCAACAGCAAAAATTCAAATTTCTTCTCAAAACGATAGTCCGGAAAAACACAGGTTCTTATTGGAAACATAATTGTGTTATCAATTATTTTTCACTCTCTCTCGATGAGAAAGTTCTGGGGATGCTAGTATCTAAACCCTTTTGGGTTGATTTTTAACAGGTTTGATATGATCTTTCAGCAAGTAATGACTTACTAGCAGTTGTTTTCCTTTTAGATCATGATCATGGTGAAAAACTAGGATATTCTCTTCGATAAGGTTTGTTATTTTTTCATGATAGGTTGTTTCCTAACAAATGATACTCTTTGATACCACCACTACTCTATTATTATCATTGTTCCCCTAAAGGGTGGCCTAAAGGGTTTCTAAAAAACTTATAAATGTTTGGTGGTTGGTTTGTTTTGGTAGGGCATGACTCAAGCTATTTTTGAAATTTTTATATGAATATCCCATCTTACAGTCATAAAAAATACCTTAAACATTCTTATGGAAGGGATTATCCAACCTCTACCCATATTGAAAATTATTTGGGAAGAAATATATATGGATTTTGTTTCTATATTCCCATGTCATGAGATTATTCTGGTTTTGGTTGATCACCTCTCTTATGTATTCTCTTTTCATAACCTTAATGCACCCATATATAGCTTGTGACATTGCCACATTATTCATGAAGGAGGTTTTCATATCTATGGAATGCCTAGTGTGATTTTCAGTGATCATGAATTACTATTTACCAGTGTTTTTTAAAGAATTATTTCATTTTTATGGCATCAAACTGAAGACAAGTTTTTCTTATCACCCCCAGAAGAACGGGCAGACATAAGTTGTCAACTATAGTATTGAAATGTATTTAACCTGATTTCCCTCTTCAAATCCAACTCAATGGGCACAGTGGTTACCTTTAACTAAATATAGTTACAACATCTCTTCCCATGTGTTTTCTGGTTGAACCCCTTTTTAATAATTTTTATGGCCAATAGCCTCAAACCTTGATTCATTTCATGATAAGAGAGACTATTGTCGCGACCATTATTTTGTAATTTATTGACCGGGGTTAAGTTTTATAGAATCTTTATATGAACCTTCTTGCTGGCCAACATCAAATGTTTCAGTCTTCTAATCAGAAGCATCACCCCATGACTTTTGTTGTCGGAGACAAGGTGTTGGTAATGTTTCACACTTAACATCCATGTTTTTTTGGGTTATAAAGCCTTCCTAAAGTTGGATGCCATCTTTTATGTCCCTTCTACATTGGTTGAGTGTCTAGGAAGTGTTTCTTAACGGTTGGATTTGTCTATTCATATTCAGGTCCATACCTTCTTTCATGTCTATCAACTTAAATGGGTTGTTGGTGATCATTTTTTTGACGATTATCCAAATATATTTTCAGAAAATGTGCAGGACCGTTTTTTTCTAGAATCCATCCTTTATGTTTGTGGTTTGGGTATGGATCTCTAGTGGCTAATCTATTGGCATGGGAACTCTCCAAAGGATGCCACTTGGGAAAGTGTATCTCTTATTTAGGCCATTTACCCTTATTTTCTCAATGAGGACAAGGTGTTTCCTCAAGATGGTGAAACTGTTAAGATGCCTGAGTCATCTACTGATATTGATCCTTTGAATACGTACTCTAGGAGGAAGGGTCAAGCTTGATATCCTTAGGGTTAGTTTGTTCATTATCTATTTGATTTTCATTTTACTATTTTTAGGGAGTTTTTTATGGGAAAAATTAGAATAGTGATGTCTGTATAGCTTGGTTATGGGAGGCAAGAGACTTGGCCCCATGGAGTAATCTAAATAGAGAATTTATTTCTTCCACTTATTCATTTTTATAGGGTGAACTTACCTATAAAATCTGAATACCAGTGAGTAATTCTAGAATATAATCCTTCCTTATTAAGTCTTTGTCTATGACTCTATCAAGTACTGAAAATACTACTGAATAAATTATACTCGTAAAATAAAAATATTCTATTTATATATTGAAAAAATGACTCTCTTCAAATGTTACTATAAAATAGAAAATCTTAAGTTATTTCAAATATGATACTTCATTTCTGAGTGATCTATGTTATAGTAATTTTCATTGTGAAAATGTTTTCACTTATATACGTTTCAAGTTAATTCCATAAAATAAGATTTAGTATAGACATGTTATGTCATTACTTATTAGGAATTAGAAATTATAAAATTAAAGAATTAAACTATAAAAAAGGATGAAGACATACTATATTAGTACTAAAGAAACCGTAATAATTATAGATTAATGATATAGAAAGAACACATTTGTAGGGTTGAAATTATAAAAGAAAATAATTGAAACCACATGTCAATATGACACACGATGTGGAATGTATAACTTGAAGTACATGTTCTTAATATAAAACTATCATTTTAATTTAAAACATGTGTCACTAGACAAAAATGAGAAAATGAGCTTCTATTTTTTTATGATTTATATTAATGACCCATAATTCATTTGTGACTTGTAGGAATCAACCATATGTTAATCTAATACAGGATGTGGTTAGTATGACTCGAAATGAATGTTTTCAATATAAAAGTGTCATTTTAGTTAAAAATGTGTGTCACATAGACAAAACCAAGAAAACGAGCTCAAATTATTTTCAAAATTTATAGCAATGATTCATAACTCATTTGTGATATGATGGAATCAGCCACATGTCAATCTAACACGCTATGTGATCAGTATGAATTGAAGTGTGTGTTTTCAATATAAAAGGGTCATTTTAGTTTAAAAAGTGCATCACATAGCCAAAACCAAGTAAACGAGATTATATTATTTCACAATATTAGAACAATGATCCATAATTAATTTGTGATGTGTAGGATTGACCGCACATCAATCTGACATATGATTAATTGATAATATAATTAATATATATATAATAATTAACAAAATAATTTATCATATGTGGATTATATATCTTTAAAATTATGATTTTTTTGTTTTTTATTATTTACTATTACTAAAATAAATGTTTGTTTTATAGTAGGAAAAAGCTTTTGTACGAAGGGTTATCATTGAAAAAAGTATGCTAATTTTGATTTTGTATATTAGTGGGATTGTTTTTGATTAATAATATGACATTAATACAAATATTTTTCATATAGATTTTGAATTGAAATTATGGAGAAATGTGATATTTTTATTTCTCGAAGGAGCTAGGGTGAAATGGATGGTAGCAGAACATCGAACCAGAAACAAGTCCAGTTGATTAAATGCCAAAAAAATATATCGATTACAAACCAGAAGAACCATGATGCAAGAAATTGAAACAAAGAGCAAGGAACATAAAGATTTATGTGATTCAGTCTCATAGGGACCTACATGAATAAAAAGAGCACCACCCAAAACACATGTTTTATTAATACTAAAAAAATAATTGGAATAGGGCTTACAAAATACATAATTAAGCGAAAAACAGGAACTACAAGAAAAAACATACCAAAGAAAAGGAAGAAAAGTAAAACTTACAACACCAGACACACAAAAGGTATGGATTTCCTATTCTCCTGGTGTAGATCATTGTGAATAAAAATCAGATCTTGTTGGTCACCAAATATGAACTCATTCACCTAGATAATGTCAATTATTCTTGGATCAACTGATGCACCACATGTCTTTTCAGGAACGTTTTCCATCGAGACACCACCGGTTGCAGCACACCAGGGGTGTATTATGGAGGATGGCAGATATATAGTAGATCGTTGAAGAAGACGAACCTGATGAAACTAGGGTTTTCCATATCATAATGGGAGAAAAACCGTATAAGGAGAAAAATCAAATGCCTTGGAAGATACTGGTGCAGGGGTGATCAATGCCCCAGACACCGCCTGCAGCCCGAAAACAGCTTGTCCAATGGAAGAATTCCACACACACCTCAGTGAATAGAATCAAAACCGCAATATTTAATATGGTAAAATAGATGGATGGTGAGGATTATAGGGGCCCCAATACACATTGACAACCAGAGAAGAAATTGAACAGATTTCCAGAGTGGTAACTGAAATGTGAAGCAGGCCTAGCAGAGCATACCAAATTCACAACCCAAGTGACTACCCAAGAAGAACAGGCCCACACAGGAAAGCCAAAACACAATAGAAATATCCAAATCTAGTATAGGTAATAAATTTGAGCAAATAAGAATAAATTTAAAACATTTTTCCATGCATGTATTAATATAAATTAAAATGGAAGAATAATATGAGGGAAAATTTCAATATGAAAACATAACCTGAATAACCATATTTAAAAAATCTATACCATTTTCAATTGAAATCAGAAATGTCTTGGCACCTATGGTTACAACTATCATTCAGGTTCTTATCAGTGTGTATCTTTTTGCCACACATGGTTCCTGATTCAATAATATCTCTAATAAAGTGTATTATATTATCTATGTGTTTTGATTTATCATGAAAAAAAACTTCTAAACAAATGAAGTTTTGATTGAATATCATAATATAAATTTATTACTGGTTTAAAAATATTAAGTTTAGATGAAAATATTTTAATCCATAAGGCTTACTTCACTGCCTCAGTAAGGGGAATGTACTCAGATTCCAAGGTTAAAAGGGAAACCACAGATTGCATGTTTCATTTCTAAGAGATAGGGCCACCTCAGGCGGTAAACACATATCCAGTCAAATATTTTCTTGTGTCAATATTACCTACATAGTCATCATCTACATATCCAACCAAAATTTTAGAATCATCAATATTTTTACCATAACACAAATACATTTTTGAACTTCATGAGATATATCAAAGAATCCACTTAAGGGAATGCCAATGTGTCTTCCCTAATGTGGCCATAAATCATATTAAGGTGAATATTACGTACACAATATCAAGTTTGGTGAAAATCATAGAGTAAAAAATGTTACCAACAATATTACCATAAAAAAATTTACACATAAATTGAACATCATCTTCAGCATTGGGTGCTTGTGTCATAAATAGTTTAACGTGTTGTCCAAGAGGTACATTGACATGTTTGAGAGATTTAAACATGTATCTCTTTAGAATATTTAAAACATAAGCATTCTGATATAAGTAAATTAATTTATTTAGCCTCTCTCTAATGACTTCAACACCTAATATTTTCTTAGATTCACCTATGTATTTAATTTCAAACTTTCCTTTTAATTGAAATTCAACAACTGTGAACACATATTTTTACAAATGATAAGAATGTCATCAACATAAATTAGAATACAAATCATTCAATTTTTAGTTGATTTAAAATAGACACATGCATCATATTGGATCCTAGTAAATTTTTTATATAACATGAAGGAATCAAACTTCTTATGCCTTTGCATAGATGCTTTCTTTAAACCAAACAATGAATTATTTATTAGGCATACTTGATTTAGTTTTAACTCCTTAGAGTAACAATTAGGAGTTTTCATATATATTTTTTCATTTAAATCTCCTTGTGGGAAGGTAGTTTCAACATCCAATTGTTTGATGTGCAGATCTCTATAGGAAGAAAAGGCAAGTGAAAGCCTAATGGAAGAATTCTTAACAACAAGGAAAAAATTTCGAAGTAATCAATACCATCTCTTTTAAGGAAACCATTAGCAAATAAAATTTATTTGTACTTAATTTTTTTCCCTCAATGTTGTTTTAGTTTCTCTTATAAATCCTCTTGGAACAAATTACCTTATTTTTAGGTTGTCTGTTAACAATGTTCCATGTGTGTTCTTTTCTTAAAGAGTGAATTTATTCATTGATCCAAAAGAATCACTACTTTAAGTCTTTATCATTTAAGTCTTGCATATAGGTTTGAGAATCGTCATCTATAAGATCCCAGTCCTCATTAAAGTCATATTAATCCATTTCAAAATGGTTGAACTGAGAAGGAGGTCTTAAGACTCTCATTTAAGTATCTCAAGTCAATTGGTAATCCCCACCAGTGGGAGAAGCTTCAGATTCAGAATTTTAACTAGTATTAGACTTAGAATCAGCCTCATGAGTGGGATGAGGAGAAGGTGGAGTGGGATAAACATCATCCCCAAAATGATTCAGGTGCTTATCTTTATCAGTCTTTTTAGGTCCTGGATCACTACTTGTAGATGTGGCAACCTTGGTTTTGAGACAATAGGATTTAAGGAAGACTAAATTCCTTCTTATAATGAATTTATGGTAACCCATTTTGTTGACATAGAGTTTATACCCCTTAACACCCTCAGGATAAACAACCAATATTCATTTATGTTCTCTTGTTCCATCATATCAGTTTTAACATGATCATAAGTCACACAACCAAATACTTTCAAGTAGGTGTATAAAGGAGGCTTCCCATTCCACAATTCTTTTGGTTTTTTAATTGATTTGAAGATGAGGGACACCTTTTAATAAGGTAAACAACAGTTCTAAAAGTTATTTCCCAAAAAAATCATGGAGACCTGAGCATGTAAGCATGATTCAAACTCTTTCAAAAATAGTTTTATTCATCCTCTCTGCAAGGCCATTCCATTGGGGGTTTTCCATAAAAGTATGATTCCTTTTAATACCTTCTGATTCAAAAAACTGAATGAATTCAGTGGATAGGTACTCCAATCCATTATCAGTTATCATGGTTTTTATTGTCTTTCTAGTTTGGTTTTCAACTAAATCATTATAGGTTTTAAAGGTTCGGTTACATAATATTTATTTTTAAGAATGTAAACCCTAACTTTTCTGGAGGATCCATCTATAAAGGTGAAAAAATAGGAGCATCCACCATGAGGGGCGGTTCTTAATGGTCCCCATAGGTCTGAATAGGTGTATTCATGGGGAGGGTATCTTTAAAGTATGACCTATTAAAAGTAACCTTCTTTTATTTACCCATCACACAATCTACATGGAATTGAAGATTAGTAGGTGTGATATCACATAACAACCCTTGCTTCTTGAGTTCCTCTAAGCCCTTCGAGATAACATGCCCGGATATCCAATTCCATAACAAATTACTATTAGTATTTTTTGTTATATACACTACCCAATTTACTTGAATGGGTATTTCCATTAAAGAAATACAACCCATTGGTAATAGATTCCTTAATGATGGTTCTGGATCCTTTAGAGATCTAAGACATCCTGTTTCAGATCTAAAGGTAAACCCATTTTGATGTAGGAACCCTAAGGATATTAAATTTCTATGAAGGTTGGGAACCCAACATATATCATGTAAAGTGACAGTGGAATGATCATCTAGTTATATAAAAAACCTCTTCCCTCAACCTTGCACCACTTATTATTTCCTAAGAGAACATCTCCTTCTACACTTTCAACCAATTCTAGAAGGACTCTATAAAGGGAAACATGTGACTAGAACATCCTGATTCTAGGACCCACTCTTGATTGAGCACATGATTGGACACATTTAATAATTCAACAGTGTCACATCCTGAGTCAACTAGAAGGGATTGATCAGTGGGATGTTCAAATTCTACCCCTTGTTCGAGTTTCCTACATTCGGGCTTAGTATGCCCTATTTTTGCACAATGGAAACAAGTGAATTTTATTTCCCTAGAGTCAGATTTAGGTTTTGGGTGCTTATTATTCTTGTCTTTTTCCTTAGACAATATTTTCTTTTTACCATTTTATTGAGGTTTACCCCTAGTGAATAAGCTCTCTTCCTAACATTTTATTTTAGGTTTGGAGTGTAGTTCTTTAGAAAGTAGGGAGGACTTAACCTCTTCAAGGGTTAGTGAGTCTCTTCCATACATCATAGTTTTGACTAAATTGTTGTAATTGTGATCAAGATAAATTAAAAGGATCATTACTTGATCCTGATTATCGATAGTTACATTAATGTTGGAAAGATCTAACACTACTTTATTGAATTCATCAAGATGGGATTTAATAGAACTAACATGTTTCATTTTAAATGTGAATATGCGATGTTTTTATAAAGCCTTCTAACTAGTGAAGAAGTCATGTAAAATTTCTCTATCTTAATCCAAATACCTATATTAGTATACTCAATTCCAACCAATCTTAAAAATTTATCTCCTAAAGACAGTAATAAAGAGATATGTGCTTTAACTAAAACATCATAGGGTACATTTATGTATTCATTAGTGGTCTTCCCGATCTTATTTATTGTAATAATTGGTTTCTTAGGCCCACATAGGGCATCTATTAAGCACTGCACTATAATTGGGATCTTATCTTAATTCACCAAAAATTAAATTCATTTCCACCATTGAATTTCTCAATTTCATATCTCATTATAGACATGTTTACCCATAGAGTAGATGTTGAGTTCTTGCAGACAATGATAAGCGTATACCCCCCAAAACCAACCAATACCTTGGGTAAAAAATGTTTTGTTAAAGGGATATGAAATGCATAAAAACAAAGAAGGGATAATGGATTTATGTAATAAAATTAATAAAATAGTGGCAATTTAAGAGTGAGTTTTTATGTGGAAATAAACCAAATGTACATAACTAAAAAATAGGAGTAGGAATCATAAATTTAAGAAAAAAGAAAATTGAGATGGCTCTGATACCCCATGTGAAGAAGGTAGGGTGAAACAAAAAGTATAATTACACCAAGAAAGAAACAAGACCAATTGATTTAATGATAGCAGAATACATCAATTACAAACCAAAAGAAACACGATGTAAGAAATTATAACAAAGAGAAAGGAACACAAATATTTATGTGCTTTGGTCCTTTGGGGACCTATGTGCATGAAATGAACACAACCAAACACATGTGTTTTATTAATACTTGAAAATAATCAAAATAGTGCTTAACAAATATAGATTTAAGTGGAAAACAAGAGCTGTAAGAAACTTATTACCAAAGAAAAAGAAGGAAGGTGAAACTTATAGCACCAGACACATAAAATTTCGGATTATCCTGTTCCCTTTGTGTAGATCACTGTGAAGACAAAGTAGATCCTATGACTCACCAAAGAGGAATTGACTCGCCTGGATAATGTTGATTGTTCTTTGATCAACCGATACACCATTCATCTTCAAACAAAAGGTTTTCATCAGGACTCCACTAGTTTAATCACACCAGCAGTGTACTACGAAGGATAACAGGCACACAAGGTAGATCACTGAAGCACATGAAACTGATGAAACTAGAGTTTTACAGACTAGAACAATATCAAAACCACATAAGAAGAATAATCAAATCCCTCAGAAGAGACCGGGTGTAGGGGTGATCAATGCCCCTGACACCGCCTTCATCCCAAAAACAACTTGTCCAACACAAAAATGCTACGCACACATCACCGAACTTAATCGAAACCACATTATCAAATAACATAAAATAGATGGACAGTGAGGATTACAGGGGAATAAAAATACCTCAAAGGCTAGAGAAGAACCCACACAGATTATTAGAGTGTCAACTGAAATGTAAAGCAAGCCAAGTTGAGTGGGTCAAATCCACAACCCAAGTGACTACCCAAACCGAACAAGCCCACACGAGAAATCCAAAATCTAGTGAAAATACCCAAATCTAGTATAGGTAATAAAATTGAGAAAATAAGAATAAATTTAAAAAATTTCTTAATTAATGTATTAATATAAATTAAAATGGTAGAATAATATGAGGGAAAATATCAATATGAAAACATAACTTGAATATCCATATTTTAAAAATCTTCATGCTTTTTAGTTGTAATTGGAAATTTTCTTGCACCTATGGTTACATAATAGGAACCAAGTTCATCCTATCTAAACAAAAATTGAACCTAGATAATACAGAAAATTTAGTCAAACAATCAGTCGGGTATTTATTAGTGTGTATCTTTTTGACACACATGGTTCTTAATTATATAATATCTCAAATAAAACGAATTTTAATATCAATGTTCTTTGATTTACCATGAAAAAAAAATTCTAGAAAAATGAAGTGTTGATTGACTATAAGAATACACATTTATAACTAAATTAAAAATCTTGTGTTCAAAAGACACGCCTTTCATACACAAGGCTTCCTTCAATGCCTCAATAGGGGAAATGTAGTTGGATTCTGTGGTTGAAAGGGAAACCACAGACTGCATGTTTCATTTCCAAGAGATAGGGACACCGTAGGGAGTGGACACATATCCAGTCAAAGTTTTTCTTATGTCTATATTACATACATAGTTAGCATCTACACATCCAACTGGGATTTTAGAAGCATCAATATTTTTACCATAACATAAATATAGTTTTAAACAACATGAGATATATCAAAGAAGACACTTTAGGTCATGAAAATGTGGCTTCCCTAGTGTGTCCATAAATCTTCCTAAGGTGTAGATTGCATAAAAAATATCAGGTGTGGTGAAAATTATAGAGTATATAATGATTCCAACAATATTAGCATAAGTAATTTTAGACATAAATTGAACATCATCTTCAACAATTTTTGCTTGTGTCAATGATAATTTAAAGTGTTGTCTAAGAGGTACATTGATAGTTTTGAGAGATTAAATCATGTATCTCTTTATAATATTAAAATTTAAGCATGTTGAGATAAGTAAAGAAATTTATTTGGTCTATCTCTAATGATTTCAACACCGAATATTTACTTAGTTGCACATATGTCTTTCATTTCAAACTTTCCTTTTAATATAAATTTAATATTAGTGTTTAAAATCATATTTGAAAAAAAGATAAGCATGTCATCAACATAAATCAATAAATAATCATGAAATTTTTAGTTGATTTAAAATAGACCCATTCATCATATTGGATCCTAATAAATTGGATATCTAACATGAATGAATCAAACTTCTTATACCATTTTCCAGATGTCTACTTTAAACCATACAAAGATTTATTTAATAAGAATAATTGATTTAGTTTGAACTCCTCAAAGTAACTATCAGGAGATTTTATATAGATTTTTTCATTTAAATCTCCTTGTAAGAGGGAGGTTTTAACATCCAATTATTTGATGTACAAATCACTATAGGTAGAAAAGGAAAGTAAAATTCTAATGGAAGAATGCTTAACAACAGAGGAAAATTTTAGAGTAATCAATACCATATCTTTTAAGGAAACCCTTAGAAACTAACCTTTATTTGTACTTATTTTTTTATATCAGTGTTGTCTTCTTTTCTCTTATAAATCCACTTGGAACCAATTACCTTAGAATTAGGTGGTTTTTTTATAATGGTCCACTGTTTTTTCTTAAAGAGTTCATTTCTTCATTCATGGTAAAGAACCAATGCTTTGAGACTTTTCCATTTTAGGATTTCCTATAGGTTTGAGGATCATAATCTAGAAGATAATGGGCCACATGAAAGGTATATGAAGCCATATTATACTAGTTGAACCAGGAAGGAGGTCTTGGGACTCTCATTTCTCTATCTCGATCCAATTGGTAATCCCCATTAGTGGTAGAAGGTTCTGATTCTTTATCTGAACTAGAACTAGAATCAAAATCATCCTCATGAGTGGGTTGAGGAGAAGGTGGATTGGGATGAACATTAGCCTCAAAGTGAGCCGAGGTCTCATCTTTATCAATACTTTCAGGGTCTAGATCACTATTTATAGATATTACAACCTTGGTTTTGGGAGAATATGATTCAAGGAACACCAAATCCCTTCTTATAATGAATTTCTATAAACCCAGTTTGTTGACCCAGAGTTTATATCCCTTAACACCCTTGGGATAAAAAAAAAAGCATTTAAGTGATCTTGGTTCCATATTATCAGTTATACATGAGTTTAAGTTGTACAACCAAAGAATTTTAAGTAGGTGTAGGATGAAGGCTTACCATTCTACAATTCTTTAGGTGTTATGAATTCATTTGAAGATGAGGGAAACCTATTAATAAGGGAAAAACCAGTGCTAATTACCTTTTCCCAGTTGTATTTAGGGAGACCTGAGAATGTAAGCATGCTTCAGTCTCTTTATAAAATAGTTCTATTCATCCTCTCTATAATTCCATTTTATTGGGGGGGGGGGGGGTTCCCTAAAAGTCTTATTCCATTTAATACCTTTTAATTGCAAAAAATGAATGAATTTAGTGGATAGGTACTCAGAACCAATATCAGTTCTCTTGGTTTTGATTTTTTTTGGTTTTCAACTAAATATTTTTAGGTTTTAAAGGTTTGGTAAACATCATATTTATTTTTAAAAATTCAAACCCTATATTTTTTGGAGAATTCATCTATAAAAGGTGAAAAAATAGAAACCTCCACCATGATAGGTTGTCCTTACTGGTCACTATAGGTGTGGATAGATCTATTCAAGGGGGTTTACAACTTTAAAGGAGGGCCTATTGAAAGTTACCCTCTTAGCATTAACCATCACACAATATTTACAAAATAGAAGATTAATAGATGCGATATCACTCAAAATCCCTTGGTTTATGAGTTCCTTTAATCCCTTGGAGGTAACATGCCCCAATATTCTATTCCATAGAATAATACTATCTGTAGTGGTGTTATAGACACTACCTAATTTCCATGAATGGGTTTTTCATTCAAGACATACATCCCATTGTTAAGATATCCCTCAAAGATAGTTTTGGATCCTTTAGATATCTTAAGACATCCTGTTTGAGATCTAAAGGTAAACCCCTTTTGATCTAGGACCCCTAAGGAGACTAAATTTATATGAAGGTTGGGAATCCACCTTACATAAAGTAAAGTGGTGATAGAATGACCATCTAAATCTATTAAAATAGTACCACTTCCCTCAACCTTGCACCTCTTATTATTATCTAAGAGTATATCTCCTTATACCCTTTCAAACAATTCTTGAAGGACTCTCTAAAGGGACACATATGAAAGGAGAATCCTGATTCAAGAACCCACTCTTGATTTAGTGTATGGATGGACACATTTAAGACATCAACAATGTCATATCTTGAGTCAACTAGAGGGGAATGATCAATGGTTTGTTTGGATTTTAACTCACGTTTGAGTTTCCTACATTCGAGCTTAGTATGCACTGATTTCCCATAACCGAAAAAAGTAATTTTTCTTTCCCTATAGTTAGATTTAGGTTTAGATGCTTATTTTTTTTCTCTTTGTACTTAGAAAAATGTATCTTTTTACCTTTTGTTTTAGGTTTACCCCTTATAAATAAGCTCTATACCACACCATTTATTTTAGGTTTGGAATGTAGTTCTTTAAAAAGTAGGTTTGACTTAACCTCTTCAAGGTTTAGTTAGTCTCTCCCATACATCATTGTTTTTTCTAAAGTGTTGTAATTGTGATCAAGAGATTTTAAAAAGGATCATTGCTTGAACCTTATCATCAATAGTTACATTAATGCTGCTAAGATATAACATTACATTGTTAAATCCATCATGATGGGATTTAATAGAGTTGTCATGTTTCATTTTAAATGTGAACATTTGATGTTTTTTTTATAAATCATACCAATAAGTGAAGGATTCATGTACAATTTCTCAAGCTTAAGAAAAAAACCCAGAAATAGTAGACTCATAGGAAACTTTCCTTAGAACTTTATCTACTAAAGAAAGTAATAAAGAGCTATGTGCTTTAACCAACACATTAAGGGGTACATCTATGTATTCAATAGTGGTCTTCCCGATCTCATTTATATTACTAATTGGTTTCTTAGGACCATAGAGGGATTATATTAAGCTTGGTTGTACAAGAAGGGATCTCATCTTAATTTGCCACAAATTAAAGGTAATTCCACATGTTGGAGTATGTGTAACTTCCTGCCCCACTTCCTTTGTAACTTCCTGCCCCACTTACTTTGTAACTTCTCTTTGTAACTTCCCTATCTTTTCTATAAATGAGGGCCCTCTCCTCACCTTGAGGAGTGTGGGGGATTTATGATTTTACATGGTATCAGAGGGATTTACTCCCGACCCTCCCTCCCTCATTCTTATTATTTTTTCTCCCATCAGCCTTTAGGTTTTTTTCCCCTGTCCGGGGGGTGGCGGCCTCAAAGTCCCGTAGGGTTACCACCGCTGCCCCTCCGCCTCTGCCCTGTGTAGCTCTAGGCAGCTCTCCCTCCAACGGCTGTCCCTACCGGCCTTCGCCCAGCGGCGCCTCGCCCTCAGATTGCCCTCCTTCCTGGCGCGCGCCTCCTGCGCGGATCGCACTCCTTCCTGGCGCGACGCCCTCCCGCGGCTCCCGGCTCCCCGGCGTCCCAGATCCCCATCATCCGCGCCTCTGATTATGCGTGACGACCGTCGGCGGCCTTCCCGCCCGTGCCTTCTTTCTGCGGGCTTCCTCCCCGCTGCGCACTTCCCCGATGGAAGCAGCGCCTCTCGACGGCCCTCCCTGCCGCCGACCCTCTCTCCCCGCACCATGTCCTGCTTCACCAGGCGATCCTGAGAGGGATTCCTCCCCGCTGCGCACTGCCCCGACGGAAGCCTTCCCCCCTCGGAAGCCCTCCCTACCGCCGACCCTCTCTTTCGGCAGCTCTCCCTACCGACACGGCAGCATCCCGTCGCGATGCGCCTCCCATCCAGATCTAGTGCGCCAGCCCTGCCGACGATCCCTCCCGGCGGATTTCCCTTCAGGCGCCCGCTCCTCCTGTGCGCAGTCCCTCCCCGCCTCGGCTCGGCTTCGAACCGTCCCTGCGCGCTTCTCCAGCGGCACGCGTCCTCCTGTCTGCCGGCATCCCTCCTCTCCCAGCAGATATCTCCACCAGCGGGTCTCCCTCCCCTACGGACTCCCAGCGCCGCCGCTCCCGCGACGCCTCCCCGTCGGTCCCGACAACCATGGCTCCCACGCCTCCCACTGATGCCCGCGATGCCACCCATCACCCCTCGTGGTCCCACTACGCGCTCATCCCGGCACCCACTTATCCCTGTGGCCTTCCCCCCCGGCGTCCCTCCTCCTTTGCGAGCCGCGGATCACCCAGCGCCTCCCGCGGATCACCCGCGGCTCACCCGGAAGCTCTCCTACGGATTTCCCGGCGACCCTTCCGGCTGGCCGGCTGCGCCTTTCCCGCCTTGTTCTTCCCGGCGTACCTCCATTCCCCGACTGCTCCCTGCTGGACGACTCCCCGCGCCGGCAGCCTCCCTTCCCCGGCTTGCGGCTCTTTCCGGCAGCCCGCCTCCTGTGCGAGTCTCCCGCCGGCTCTGTTGACGATCGACCTCCACCCCTGCCGGCCTCCACTCCTGCCGAATCCTCCAGCAGCTGGCCTCCATTCCTCCCGGCTCCTCCAGCAGTCAGCCAACAGCCCTGCCGGCCTCCCGTGCCACCTCTACTCAACTGCTCCCTCCATGCCGACCTCCTCCTGCATCCTGCGGAATCCCCGCCTCTCTGCCCAGTGCCTCCTGCAGAATCCCCGCCTCTCTGCCCGGCATCTCCTGCGGAATCACCACATCTCATCGCCGGCCTCCTCCTGCGGATTTCCCGGTGCTTCGACGACCGGCACCCGCCATTGAGGATTTCCTTGGCACTTTGATGACCGGCCCTCCTGAGCGGATTTCTCAGCGCTTTGACGATCGGCCCGACATTACGGTTTACCGGCGCTCTGACGACCGGCCCGTAGTGCGGATTTTCCCGACGCTCTGACGACCGGAACCTTCCAGTGTGGATTTCCCGGCGCTCTGTTGTCCGGCCCCGCACTTTTCCAGCAATGACCCATCATTTTCAGCGGCATCACATTACAATCTTGAGGGGGAGCGGCATCATCAACGATTTTATTATTTCTGTTTCTTCTATTTTCGTCTTGTTTTGTCATCAAGCTGGGTATGTCCAGCTTGAGGGGGAGTGTTGCGGTCTTTTTATTGATTTGTATGCTTTTCATTATGTGTCCAAGCTAGGTACACCTAGCTTGAGGGGGAGTGTTGGAGTATGTGTAACTTCCTGCCCCACTTCCTTTGTAACTTCCTGCCCCACTTACTTTGTAACTTCTCTTTGTAACTTCCCTATCTTTTCTATAAATGAGGGACCTCTCCTCACCTTGAAGAGTGTGAGGGATTTCTGATTTTACACCACTGTTGAATTACTCAATTTCGAATTTCATCATGGAAAGGTTTACCCACAGAGTAGATGTCATTTTCTTGCGGAAAACACTAAGCGTACACCCCCAAAACCTGAAAAATACCTTAGGTAAAGGATGTTTTTTTGAAGGGATTTGAAATACAAAAAAAAAATATTTGATAATGGATTTATGTAATGAAATTAATAAAACATTGGAAATTTAAGAGTGAGTTTTTTTGTGCATAAAAAAAACCAAATGTTCAAAACTATAAAATAGAAGGAGAAATCATAAATTTTGGGAAAAAGAAAATTCAGATGGCTCTGATACCACATGTGAAGGAGGCTAGGTTCAATGGATAGTAGAACAAAACCGAACTAGAAACAAGGCCAATTGATTTAATGCCACCGAAATAAGTTGATTACAAACCACTAGAACTACGATGCAAGAAATTGAAACAAAGAGCAAGGAACACGATGATTTCTGTGCTTCGGTCCCATGATGACCTATGTGCATGTCAAAAACACCACCCAACACATGTGTTTTATTAATAATTGAAAACATTCAGAATAGGGATTACAAATTATAGAAATAACCAACAATGAGGAGCTACAAGAAACTACCTATCGAAGAAAAGAAAGAAAGGTGAAACTTACAACACCGAACACAAAAAAGGTCTGGTTATCCTATTCTCTTGGTGTAGATCACTGTGGAGCCTAATTAGATCCTTTAGATCACCAAAGAAGAAATTAATCATTTGGAAAACGTTGATTGTTCTTGGATCAATCGATACGCTTCACATATTCCCATGGATGGTAGCCGTCGGGACTCTACTAGTTACAACACACCAACGGTGTAATTTGTAGGAAGACATGTGCACAAGGTAGATCATTGAAGAAAATAAACCCAATGAAAATAGTGTTTTCCTGGCTAGAAAAGGAGAAAAACCACGTAGGGAGAAAAATCAAATCCCTCAGAAGAGACCGGGTACATGGGTGATCAATGCCTCTGACATCGCCAACAGCCCGAAAACAGCTTGTCCAATAGAAAAACGCCACACACACACCGTCAAACTGAATCGAAACCGCATTATTAAATAAGGTAAAATAGATGGACTGTGGGGATTACAGGGGTGACAAAACACATCAATGGATAGAGTATCTAGGAAGAATTTTCAAGTATTCCCCAAAGTATCTAGGAATACCTAAAACAGTTCCATGATATTATTACTTGGGAGAAATGGGAACTTGGGGATATAGAACATGTCTCCAAAAAACTAAATGAAAAGCTCAAGAAAGTTGAAGACCTACAAGACAAACTTAAAGATAAGAGAAAAAAGAAAGAGACTAATTCATCTCCCACCAAAAGAATTAGTGTAAAACCTTGGGAATCCAAGCCAGTATGGCATGAGATCTCTCAGAAACCAATTCCTTGGGAATGACAGAAAGGATCATTCAAGGTTTAGTTTTAAAAGATCAATAGGGAATCCAATCCCTCATATTCTAGCTATATTTAGGAAAAATATAGGCCAAATAAGACACATCCATAAGGTCTTTATCAACATGGGACAATCCTAAAGAAATATTGTGAAAAGGATATGGGAGAATCCATAGATGAATGGGATCTAGACCATTTATATTATATGATATCAGTTGGTTTACATTCATAAACCATAGATAGTGCACTTAATTTCACAAGAGCTACCTTGAGAGGTAATTTAGGGAGATATTGGGATATGCTGTTGAGATACTCAGAAGTGAGAATAGCTATCCATGAATATGTTTCATTCCCAATTGAAGTTATACCAGTAGTAGCTAATTTCCTTAAGCATAATTTTGCTGGAAATTCACTAGTAGACCAGGATGGATAATTGGTAGAAAAATCTAGGAAAGCTTTAACCAGGATCCAAATTTGCAACATGTGTTACTTTGAATAATATATTTTTGAGTTTCAGTATTGGTATTATATTATTGGATCAGGAGATCGAGAATATTCTCTATATTTATTTAACCAGAATCTTCTAGTCAGTTGGCCTGAAATTGTTCAACAAGCATTGAAGACTCGTCTTTCCTAGAGTAAAGATCCGCAAGACATTCTAGGAGTTCAGGAAGAAACAATAAGTTAGGTGATAAGACTCTATTGTATTCAGAGGCGTGTCTTACAGGATGTATGAAATATGTCATACATGATTTCTACTTGTTGCCCAAAATTTGAGGGTGTTTCCAGAAGATATGGGTGTGTTCCAACCAAACAAGATCTTGAAAAAAATTCAACAAAGATCGTTCAAAACACAATTTACATATGGCCAATGTGAATGAAAGAAATAACTCAAGAAAATTTGGAAACTATTTTATAAGGGAAAATTATCAAGTAGATTTTGAAGGATAAAATCATAAAAATCTAAGAAATTTCTTAGATAAAATAGAATCTAGAAGGATATGAGAGAAAAATTTAAGTCAAAATATGGGAAGTATCCCAGATCCCCTAAAAGAAAATCTCTATCAAGTTGTGATTGTTGTTAGTTCTGTGGTAAGAAAGGTCACAGAGCTCACAATTTCCCAGATACATATAGAAGAAGGGGAAGTCTCAAATCAATAATGATGGAAGATTCATTAGAGATATTGTTTGAGCCTATCTAGGGAGATGATATAGAATCAAATGATAATGGTTTATATTATTTAAATTCAGAGTACTCCGAGGTAGAAGATTCTGTCTCAGACGAGGAAGAAATAAATAACCCTATTTTGATCCTGCTTCTAATAGCCATGATTCTAATGGGGGCTGATGCATCTGAAGAGTCTCTAGAACTAGTAAAAATATAGGAGATTGAAGGAGATATGGTTCATTCTTCAGAAACTGAAATCCATTTAGAAGAAAGAGATTTTCAAGAATGGAAGATACCCAGAGTTGATTGGTCGGAGGTATACCAGAAGTCTTGGGTACCATATTGAGAAATTACCAAGATCTTTGAAGATTAATAGATAGCTGAAGTCTATAAAACAGATAGAGGATTATTTACAATGCCTTTGTTAAAACCAGAAAGGGTTAATAATAAAATCTAGAAAAATGGTAATTATGTGAATTTTGGAATAATCTAAACAATAGTAGATCCTCTTTTCAGAGAAGGACAAGATCTACTATTCCTAATTGTAGTTGTGGATGGTAGTTTTTCCAATTTCTACAATGAATTACTAGGAGAAACATGAGAAAATCTACATGTAGAAGCAACATGGGTAAAGGTGATACCAGACTTTTATGTAGTTCTTATGGAAAGAAGTATTAGTATAACTCTATAATTAAAGATCAAAATGAGGAACTGGTAGAATACATTATGATTTCAACTTGACAGAAGATGTGTTAGAGTGATTACTCATCTTTATGTAAAGTTATACAATACTATAAGACCATAAATTAGGAAGGGTGTTGAAATATTTACACATATTTTTCAATATGAAGGAACATCAATTAGAGAAATGAAATTTCAGGTGTTAAACCCCAAGAGGTTAACTTGGCCTTAAGAATGGGTTTCACAAGATCCAGAGGAAGAACAAAGACAAAAGAAACTTCTTCCAGATGTTATTAGACAAGTTGGAAATATTCTTTTCATCTCTAAGGTCAGATAATATGAAGACAATCTTAGATTAGAAGGATTGATATAAGGTAGATTGGATTTGAAGATAGAATATTTCAAATTGGAAATATTACAGAACCCTTTAGAAAATCCAAGGATCTCAATTGGAAAATATGAAGGTACTTCAGTAGAAGCACCCAGAACATCAATTTCTAGAAAGATAGTTGGACAAAGAACTGTACGACTACCTATCTATGAGGATGAATAAACTCATTTAGGATATATGGGATCTTCATTACTCAGTGAAAATATAGTGGAGTGGTCTATGTTGGTAAAATTAATTATTAATGAAACTTCATGTGTTTCCCTAGTTGATACAGGATGTACATTCTCTTGTACAAGAATCTGATTTCAAGAGTAACCTAAGAATATTCAGAGTTGCAAGTTATAGTTGGTAACAATGCCAGATTTCTGATTCAAGAAGTAGCCAAGGATGTTCAGATTTAACTCAATGGAAAGATATTTAAAGAGAATATGCTTTGTTTTATTCCACATTTTTCAGATGAATTCTTGATTAAAAATATATTTCTTAGAAGATATCAACCTATAACAATATTTTTAGAAGGAATTATCCTTGATAATTATCTAATTCCAACTGCTTCTGAAAAAACCAGAATAGTTCTAGATAAGAAAGTATCTACTATTAATGTGGAAAACTATATAGATGAATATATGGAATAACACATAAATATTGAGCAGTGGAAAGAGCTAGTTTGATTGAATGTTCTGAGGATTAATGAAGAAGAAGCATTGGCTAAGATAAAAGATTTTTTATTAGAAAATTGGTCAGAAAACCCTCTAAAATAATGGGAGAAGGCAATGCTATAGGCTACAATCACCCTTAAATATCATATTACACTGATCAAATGTAAGGCAATTGCCTACCCAGATGATATGGTTAAGGAATTTGAGAAAAAAATTCCAGAACTAATCAGTCTTGGACTAATCAGGCATAGTGAAAGTCCTCACAAGAGTGCGAAATTCGTGGTAATAAATCAGGCAGAAAAATAGCATGGTAAGTCCATAATAGTTACAGATTATCATGATCTTAATTTTGGCACAAAGGATGATGTGTACAATCTTCCCAATCAGGATTCTTTAATAAGCAAGATTATGAATGAAAGGAAAATGGTATATTCTATGTTTGATATCAAGTCATGATATTGGTAGATAAAGATCAAAGAAGAGGTTTTACCATTGACATCATTTTCAATTCTAGTTGGATTGTTTAAATGGAAAGTTATTCCATTCGAACTCAAGAATTAACCAGGAATATTCCAGAGAAGAATGAACAAGGCATTCAGTAGATTAGCATAGTTTTTGGCAGTCTATATTGATGATGTGCTCGTATTTAGTAAAGATACAAAAGAGAATATAAAACATTTATAGTAGGTTGTTGAAGTGTTCAGAGAATAAGGGATGATACTTTCATAAATAAAGATCATTTGGATGCAACCAAAAATAGAATTCTTAGAATTGAAGATCCAAGGAAGTAGAGAAAAGCTTCAATTTCATATTGCAGAAAAACTACAAACATTCCTTGATGAGCCTAAATATCATAAGCAGATACATGTGTTTCTTGGTATACTAAGTTATACTAGATAATATATCATATATTTAGAAAAAATATTTGTACCAATATAGAAAAAGGTGTCTGATAAGGTACCTTGGGATTGGATAGAAAAAAATTCTGATGGAAACAGAATTTTGAAGCCGAAATCATGGAATATCCAAGAATTGGAGTACCTAGATGGGAGTGAAGATAAGCTTATCATAGAAACAGATGCATCAGAATCTTCATGTGGATGTATTCTAAATATAAGTAAAACCCATAATGATTGTATTAGTAGATACTAGAGTGGATAATTTTTTGCAGCTGTTTGTGATTTTTGCAACCTTTCTTGACTCCCAAATCGAGGTCTCATTAGAGATCTTGTCAGAGACTTCACCCACTAGTGGCTATTTTATATTTAAAACACCCTTGTTTTAGCTTGATTAAAGTGGGACCATTTAAATTATTCCAAGGGCAGTAAAGGTGAACTTTAAATAATGCAAATTCTATTTTATGGAACAATTACTCTAAATGAGGGAACAAATTATAGAACCACCAAAATAAAAGTATAATTATTTTATGGAGGCCACATGAAGCTCTTGAGGTCTTTCCTAAAATTCAAATCCAGTGGGTTACGACACCACACTACATTTAAATTAGTATGTGACTATGTTTTCTACAATATTCTGGGTCTATAAATACCATCTCTTCACCACCATCCCCACCCCACCAAACCGATCGTCTCACTTTTCACACCCTCATCGATTGGCCTTCCTTTGTATTCTGAGATCAATGGATCCCCACATTATGAACGAGTAGTTCCAGACTGCCACCCCTGCCGCTATGTTATTCAAGATAGTCTCTTGCTATGGCCACAATCTTCTCCCCAAGACGGTCCCCGATGTCTTCACCAGCATCCAAGACATTGAGGGGGGGGGGGGTGGCAGCCCCAACACTATCTATTGGGTTCAGCACACACATGAGTGTTTTGAGATTTGAGATAAGATATGTTTTTGAATATGAGATAAATTTTATCATATCACACAGATAATGATGCATGTTTATCTCATGGGGGGATATATCTTTTATATCTATTTAGATGAGATATGTGTTTGAATATTAACACTGCAGATACATAGTGATTTGAAGATTTAAGATATTATATTTCATATCTTATCTTTATTTGAAAAAGGAAACAGTGAATACTTTAAAAGGGGAAGATACTGGTGGAAAACAGAGGGATGCTCAAGATTTAGTCCACTGAGAGCAAGAAGGTGGCTACTGCGTCAATAGTAGCATATGCGGTGTGTCGATGTTCTACAAGTGTGAAGCAGCAACAATGTGATTAAGGATGAGGCTATGTTTCTAGAGTCTTGTTGATTGTGGTAATAAAGTGGAATGTATCAATTGAAGATTGGCGGTACATCATGATGGTGAGATCATTAGGGTGTTGCAAGATGGTATGATGTTGATGCATGTTCGGGTGAGGATCTCCGAGGCCGTGATGTTTTGTTGAAAGAAGGGTGAAGTTTTTTCAAATATGGATCTTTCGATACATGGAGTCAATGGAATGTTTATCCAAGAGAAGGAAGAGGAATATTAGGGTGTGGTTTCATAGAGGTTTTCTATGCTCTCTCATTTGTAATTCATGTTCGGTCATTAATTGGATTCTTGTATTCTCTGATTTATAGTGGATATTTTGGGAATTTCACAGTGGTTTTTTTAATCCTCCTAATCAGAGGGTTTTTCCATTTTGAAAAATCATGCGTGCTAATTTATTTATTCTGATTATATTGCTTCCATATTTCGTTGGGTTTCTCATGATATTTTTTGAGCAATTTTCAGCCCGGAATCGGGATTCTCCCCAACAAGTGGTATTAGAGGTGATGGTTTGGGCTTGAAATTTATGGTGAGAATTTTTTTGGAAGCTTCAAAGAGGATTGATGGCTTGTGCATGAGGTAGAATAAGATTTGTAAAGCAAGTTGAAGGAGGTTTTATAGATCTTACACCTAATTCTTTTCTTTAGAATGTTCGACTGGTGAATAAAGAATTAAAATTTTATGATCGAGGTGATGCTCTAGGTGATCGGGATTTTGAGCAGGGAGATAAAGTTTTTCCTACAGGTTCTCTAGATTTTGTGGCGATCATGATTTTGAGGGAACCAGATACTGTTGATTCTAGTATTGGAGGTAAAGACACATGTATGATGAAGACTTCGACGTATGAATTTATTTTGTAGGGGGAGCAATCAGGTTTCTAACAGAGCTATAAAAGATTGTCTTCGTTTTTCTAAAGAGGATAATGGTTGGTGTGATACCAACATGTTTTTTTTGGTCTAACTAAGTTTGTTGGATGGTATCTCCATTGACGGTCTGAAGGGGGAGATTGTTGGGGTTCATCCCGCACATGAGTGTTTTGAGATTTGAGATAAGATATGTTTCTGAATATGAGATATCTTTTATCATATCACATAGATAGGGCTGCATGTGTATCTCATGGGGGATATATCTTTTATATCTATTTAGATGAGATATGCGTTTGAATCTTAACATGGAAGATACATTGTGATTTGAAGATTTAAGATATTATATTTAATATCTTATCTGTATTTGAAAAAGGAAATAGCAAATTCTTTAAAAGGGGAAGCTGCTGGTAGTGAACAGAGGGATGCTCAAGATGTAGTCCATTAAGATCAAGAAGGGGGATACTGCGTTTGTGGTAGCATGTGCGGTGTGTTAGTGTTCTACAAGTGTGAAGCAACAAAAATGTGATTAATGAACAGGCTATGTATCAAGATTCTTATTGATTTTGGTGATCAACAAGCGTGTCCTGATTGAAGATCGGTGGTATATCATAATGGTGAGATCATTCAGGTGTCACAAGCTGGTGTGATGTTGACACATGTTCAGGTGAAGATCTTTGAGGTAGTGACGTTTCTTCGACAGAAGGGTGATGTTTTTTCACAGATGGATCTTCCTATACATGGCATCAATGGAATGTTTATCAGAGAGAAGGCAGAGGCATATCGAGGTGTGGTTTCACATAGGTTTTCTACACTCTCTCAATTTTAATTCAAGTTCAGGCATTAATTGGATTCTTGTATTCTCTGATTCATAGAGGATATTTTGTGAATTTGTCCATGTTTTTTAATCCTCCTTATCAGAGGGTTTTTCCATGTTAAAAAATCATGTGTGCTGATTTATTTATTCTACTAATATTGCTTCCATATTTCGTCGGATTTATCATGATATTTTTGAGAGAAATTTTTGGTCTAGAATCGGGATTCCCTCCAACACAATCTACCTCACCAAGTTCACCGATGGTACGACACATTACTCACTGTCTCTCTCTTTCATATGTAAATCGCGATGATGTTATACTAAATGGTGGTGGCGGGGCAGGGGAAAGCGAAAAGAGATGGTTGGATGTGCTGGACATGGCGGGGCAGGGGAAAGCGCGAAGAGCCGGTTAGATGCGCTGGACAAGGCGGGGCTGGTGCACAGGTACACCTTCGTGGACGGGGAGATGCTGAAGGCAACGAATCTAGAGTCAGTGATAGTGGAGGTGAAGCTGTAGGGAACCCCTGACGGAAAGTGCAAGGGCACAGAGACAGTGACCTTGTCCCCCAAGGCAGGCGAAGATTTCAAGGTGGAGGAAATGAAGGATGAGAAGCTTAAGAGTAGGTCCATTTTACAGAAGGTGGAATCCTACCTCCAAGATCACCCCTAAATCCTGTCACTCTCTACAAATAAATTTCATTAAATAATGTGTTGTTGATGTAGCCATGTTGAAGTTATATATTGAATGGAACTAACATCATACTGAATGAGTAAGAAATAATTATTACATTTTTAGTGCGAAAATATATTATAAATATATATAGTTTATATTTTATTGGTTTTATGTATACTAATATTTTCCCCCAAACCCCTAGCCAGGGGACTGGGCCACATGATCACGCCCCCAACCACCACCCACTCATACCCCCCTAGCCAGCCATGGGGAGAAAAAATAACTAAATATATATTTACAAAATAATAATGATATAAATGTTTGAGGAAATATTTGAGATAGGAATATAATACATCAAATATCTATGATATTTAACATCCATAGATAGTGGTATGAAAAAAACATATAGAAACCCAACAAAAGTTTATATAAATGAAATATCAGTGTGGATTAACCTCCATTTTCCAAAGCTATTAAATTTTTTTGATGATCGTTTCATCCCCATAAAATGTGTGAAAAATATTTCCAAGGAAAAGTATAAGGAAGTTCAAGCTAAGGGATTCTGTTTATCTTGTGGTTTGAAATTTGTGCCCACCCACAAATGTCTTGAGAAGGGAATTCATATCATGGTTTGGAATGTATTGAACCCCAAAATGAGGATGAAGATTCTACAGAGCCTCTTTTAGAAGATGATAATCCCACTGTGGAGTTGGAAAGTGAGTTGGTGGATATGTATTGGTAGGTGATCTCTATTACTTAATCGGAGGCACCACATGTTCACAATTCTTAATACCTGCTACTAGAGGGAATTATTAATGGTGTTTTTATGCTCATTTTGGTTGATAGAGGGGCTAGTCATAATTTTATTTCATCCAACCTTCTACATAATTTGATGTTTTAGTGGTTCTTACTGCTCCTTTTGGTGTACGTTTAGGTGATGGAAACTAAGTTCTATCAAGTGGAAAATGTGTTGCTTTACCCATTCGGTTTGGAAAGTTAACTGTGCAGGTTGATGATTATCTTTTTTATACTTTTGTTCTTGACATAGTTATCATTGTGTCTTGGATCAAGAATCTTGGTTATGTCACTACTCATGGTAAGAATCTTACAATGAGTTTTGAATATAGATGTTCCCACATTCTTTTGCGAGGACTACACTCTTCCCCAAATGCTCACTAGGATTCTCTACACTGTTTTCTTTATGAGATACAACATTTGGATTTTTATTCTTTTTTGAAAATTGAGTCCATAGATTCATCTCCTACTTTTGTGTTGGAGTTTTATTTTCATTAGGATCTTCAACCGCTTTTCCCTAACTTCTAATGTGTTTTTGCTAATCCCACAAGTTACCACCCCAACGACTTAAGGATCATGTCATCAAACTTGTTCCCGTGACAGTACCCAATAACATACACCTATATAAGCTGACACATTCTCTAAAATTTGATGTTGAGAATCAGGTTTAGGAATTATTAGATTAGGGTGTTTCCAACATAGTAATAGTATCTATTCTAGACTAATAATTTTTTTTGAAAAAGAAGGATGTTGGTTATAATATGTGTGTTGATTTCCATACCTTAAAAATCTTACTATTCTATATATTTTTATGATTCCTATGATCGATGATCTCTTGGATGAGTTTTTTGCGGATACATATTTTACAAAGCATCATTTCAAATATGTTTTTCATCAGGTTTGTATGTGTGATTCAAATATCAGAAAAACTGGTTTTTGTACTCATGAGGGAAATTAAAAGTGTTTATTTATGTCATCTGGTTTAATGAATGCTCCCACAACTTTCCAAGAGACTATAAATGTGGTCTTTTGGCCATATATTTAAAAGGGATTCCTTGTTATTTTTTGGATGATATCATGCCTATTGGACATCTCATTTATACCATTTACATTTTCTTCTTATATTACTGTAGGAAAATCCATTCCTTTTCAATTACAAAAAATGTACATTTAGCTGCACATAGGTAGATACTCAGGACATTTGATTTCCCAATAGGGGGTTTTGATTAATCTAGAAAAGGTTTCCAGGTTTATGCCTAAGTCAATTCCAACAAATTTCTAAGTATTTCATGGGTTTTTGGGACTTACCGGTTATTATCAAAAGTTTGTTAAAGACTAGTAAATTGGCCAATCCTCTTACACTGCTTACTAAGTAATATGTTTTCCACTAGACTACATAGGCCCAAGAGACTTTTGAAACACTAAAGACAATATTGGTTTATGAACCGATTTTTAGTTTACCTGATTTCTCCAAGAATTTTTTAATTGAGTTATATTTTTGGGAGTGGACTGGGAGTTTTCCTATTATAGAATAATTTCCCCTTTACTTGTTTTATTAAATCACATTCTGATTATAGTTTTGCTAAGTCAACCTATAGAAAGGAGTTGATGGCCTTAATCCATGTTGTGAAACACTAAAATAATTTTTGTTGGATTTTTCTTTTGTTGTGTGAATGAATCATAAAATTTTAAATCATTTATTGATTATGAGGAATCCTTTAATGTACCAATAATTTTTGGAATGAAACCTTATTCGTATTTGAGTTTTAGGTTGTTTAAAAAATAGGGAAACATAATTGTGTTATCAATTCTTTGTCTCTCTCTCTCTCTCAATGAGAAGGTTTTGGGGATGCTGGTCTCTGAACCCTTTTGGGTTGATTTTCAGCAGGTTTGATATGATCTTTCAGCAAATAATGACTTGCAAGATGTTGTTTTACTTTTAGAGAAGGATCATGGTGAAAACCCAGGTTATTCTCTTCGATAAGGTTTGGTATTTTTTCATGATAGGTTGTTTTATAGCAAAGGGTCCTCTTCGATACCACCACTACTCCATTATTACCATTTTCCCCTGAAGGGTGGCATAAAGGGTTTCTAAAAACTTATAAATATTTGGTGGTTGTTTTGTTTTGGTAGGGCATGTCTCAAGCTATTTTGAAATTTTTCTATGAATATCCCATCTTCCAGTCGTAAAAACTCCCTTTCAATTTCTCTCAGGAGGGATTCTGCAACCTCTACCCATATTGAAACTTTTTTGGGAAGAAATATCTATGGATTTTGTTTCTAGATTTCCATGTCATGAAGTTATTTTGGTTTTGGTTGATAATATCTCTTATGTATTCTCATTTATTAACATTAAAGCACCCCTATACAGCTTGTGACATCGCCACATTATTCATGAAGGAGATTTCTGTATCTATGGCATGCCTAGTGTGATTGTCAGTGATCATGACCTACTATTTACCAGTGTTTTTTAAGGAATTATTTCATTTTCAGGGCATCAAACTTAAGATGAGTTTTTCCTATCACCCCCAGACAAACGGTCAAGAGGAAGTTGTCAACTATAGTATTGAAATGTATTTACCCTGTTTTTCCTCCTCAAATCCAACCCACCAGGCACGCTGGTTACCTTTAGCTGAATATAGTTACAACATCTATTCCAGCGTGTCTTCTAGTTTCACTCATTTTGAAAATTATTATTGCTGAAGACCTTCAACCTTGATTCATTTCATGATAAGAGAGATAGTTGACAAGGATATTGTTGTGTGATTTCTTGACCGGGGTGAATTTTTATAGAATCTTTATATGAACCTTTTTGCTAGACAACATCAAATGTGTCAGTCTGCTAATCAGAAGCACCGCCCTATGACTTTTGTTGTCGGAGACAAGGTGTTGGTAAAGTTTCACAATCAACAACCCTATTTTTTGGGTTATAAAGTCTTCCTGAAGTTGGATTCCATATTTTATGTCCCTTTTATAGTTGTTGAGTGTCTTAGAAATGTTGCTTATAGGTTGGATTTGCCTGTTCATAGTAAGGTCCATCCCTTATTTCATGTCTCTCAAATTAAATGGGTTGTTGGTGATCATTCTTCTGAAAATTATCCAAATCTATTTCCAAACAATGTCCTGGACCATTTTTTTATAGAATCTTTCCTTTCTATCTATGTTTTGGGTATGGATCTCTAGTGGATAATCTATTGGCATGGGAACTCTCCAAATAATGCCACTTGGGAAATTGCTTCTCTTATTCAGGCCAGTTACCCTTATTTTCTCAATGAGAACAAGGTGTTTCCTCGAGATGGTGAAACTTTTAAGACGCTTGAGTTATCTAATGATGTTGATCCTTTGAATACTTTCCCTGGGAGGAAGGGTCAATCTTGTTAGCCTTAGGGTTAGTTTGGTCATTGTCTGTTTGATTTTCTTTTTTCTATTTGTATGGAGTTTTTTACGGGAAAAAGGAGGATAATAATTTCTATATAGCTTGGTTATGAGAGGTGAGAGACTTGGACCCATGGAGTAATCTAAATAGAGCATTTATTTCTTCTACTTCTTCATTTTTATAGGGTGAACTTACCTATAATTATGGAATACCAGTCAGTAATTCTAGAATATACTCCTTCCTAATTAACTCTTACAGACAGTCGCTTATGATGGCCACAAGCTCCTTCCCATGATGGTCCCAAACGTCTTCACTAGCATATCCAAGCCATGGAGGGCGGTGGCGGCCTCGACACCATTTACCTCTCCAAGTTCACTGATGGTATGACACATTACTCATTATCTCTCTCTTTCATATATATGTCATGATGATGTTATACTGAATGGTGGTGGGGGAGAAGGGACAAGAGCGAAGAGCCGATTGGATGCACTGGACAAGGCAGGGCTGGTGCACAGGTACACCTTTATGGATAGGGAGAAGCAGAAGGCGAAGAATTTGGAGTCAGTGACGATGGAGGTGATGCTGGAGGCCACACCTGAAGGCAGGTGCAAGGGCACAAAGACAATGACCTTCTACCCCAAGGTGGGCATGGAGTTCAAGGTGGGGGATGTGAAGGATGAGAAGCTTAAGAGTAGGGACATTTTCTAGAAGGTGGAATCCCATCTCCAGGCTCACCCCTAAATCCAGTCACTCTCTACAAATAAATTTCATCAAATAATGTGTTGCTGATGAAGCCATGTTGAAGCTATATATTGAATGGAACAAATGTCATACTGAATAAGTACAAAATAATTATTACATTTTTAGTGTGAAAAAATATTATATACATATATATAGTTTATATTTTATAGTTTTTATGTATGCTAATATTTTCCCCCAAACCCCTAGTCAGAGGACTTGGCCCCACGATCATGCCCCTAACCCCCACCCACTCATACCCCCCATACAACCATGAGGATAAAAAATATCTAAATATATATTTACAAAAGAATAATGATATAAAATTTTGAGGAAATATTTGAGATAAGAATGTAACACATGAAATATCTATGATATTTAACATCCATAGATAGTGGTATGAGAAAAACATATAGCAACCCAAAACAGTATATATAAATGCAATATCAGTGATAAATGGTAGAAAGAGGGTGGAAAAAAATTTTAAAGTGGGTTTTTTTTAACGGGATAGGGTTGTGGGTATTTTCCAAAATGGGTTTGAAGATGAGTTAACCCTGTTAATGCATCTCATCTTGCTAGGATGTGTGAATGGGGTTCATGCTTCCTATGCGATTTTTTTGACGGATGAGTGAACCTTGTTCACCCTTCCTTCAGAATTTTTTAATTTTTTTTCTTTTTACCAGAAAAGTTTTAGGAGTCAGTTGAACCTGATCCAATCAATGTTTATTGAAAAATAAAATTCAAGCAAGAAAGATAAAGTATGGGGTCAAAGAAAGGACAAGATCTCATCCAAAAATAAAAAAATGAAAAATCTTAACACTCTCTATGATTAGGGGTTTCCTCAACCAATTCCCATTTTTTCTGTGAATTATTTCCCTGAGTTTTACCTTATCAAGAGTGAGATCATTGGGAAAAGACCTGAAAGACTGGCCACACCCATCACCACCATGTCCTCAGTCACAATTGTTTGGATGATGATCCCCTTTATATGTCCTAATTTATTGCCAATCCCCTTCTGGTTCATCCTTTGGGTGAGGAATATCCTCTCTAAGAGGCTGCCCTAAGTGAGGGGATTCCCCATGTGTCAGAACATGAGGAACATATGTATCCATCTTATTCCTTCCTTTTAAAGATGAGGTGTGCTCCTGCCTTATTTATTCACCCACTTCTGTAAAGTCCAAGATTTTCCATGTAATTTTTTTATATATGGAATAATTACGAGTCTATGAAATCTAACAGTGTGTGATTCCGAGGTCTGGTGTGCCCGAAATTAATTTCTGAACTTTTTAGGTATGTTCAGTAAATGCGTAACCAACATTTTCTAACTTTTGAACTGGTGCTCAGATTAAAAATTCAAGAGCATAGTTGAATCCACAACACCAAGATTCTCTTAAGGGAGACTTTACTTAAACCACAGTAAGTTTGAGGAATAAGTTAAGTATTGTGACTTTTAAAAGAAAAGAAAAGAAAAAAATTTATAATTTTATTTTTATTTTTTCTCCACCAACAGACAAGAGGAGTGTGGGACCCACGATGTGTCAATCCAATAAATGGCTTGACTTGGAAATCCTAAGTAATGGCGTCTTTGGGGAAATTAGGAAAGTTCCTAATTTATAATCCCCCATTAATTCCCCATGTCGTTACTTACCCTCCCCCTCTCTTATATATATGGAGTTTGGGGAGGCGTATCGGCACAAGCTTTGCCAAATAATGAAGTGCTGAAGGAGTACCATAACTCTGAACCCTTAGAAGACGGAGCCGATCCCAGTGGGAGGCGACGTGTGACGCCAAAATACCAAACCAGAGTTTGACGTTCAAGCGGCGATGGGGGCGGCTTGTTGCAGGGATGATGAACAACAAAATTTCCTCAATCACGAGTTCTCTCCAACGTTTTGTGGTAGGGGTTTTGTTGATTTATTTTGTTTTCACTGCATTTCATTCTAAAATGATAAGAACGGATCAACTCATAAACAAGTTGATCCATTATTCTTTTTTTATATGTGGGCGGGTGTGTATTATCGTTGGGATCAGGATGGAAATTTAGGCATGAAATCAGGTTGAACATTTTCCGATACCCCCATATTTATTTCTAACGCAGAGGTCGCGGGCCGACATGAACAATGTCTGAGCCCCTCTGCTCGTGCGTTGATTGTGATCACCCAATTTGAAGTTGGAGACAAGCCAAATCAGAACCTACTATAGTTAATAACACAATCCTTGGAGGCTTCAGGCACAAAAGACACAGGAAATGGACCACCGGTGTGCGACCGACGGCCTGACGAACACCCTCCCACCGACATCGGTGCTGGCGGTGACACACGGCGGCACGACAATGACATGCAGTGGCGCTGGCTACGTGCCCGATGGAAGAACCAGCCACCGCCTCAGGCAGTGGCAGAAGAGGTGAAGAGCGCGCCCCTGGTGGTGTGCCAACCCTACAGCAGGGCCGCGTCCTGCATCAGCCACGACTTACGTTGGTCACGACAAAGCAGAGGTCGCTGGTTCGACCGACAGTTGGTGGATGGGGTGCGCGCCAGCGGTGTGCCCGGTGGAAAAGCCATGGAAAAGAGGCATGTGGTGCCACATTGGGTCAACCCCCATAGGTTGACCCACTTATGTGGCTCCACGCCACATCAGCCCTACCTAGATGTGACGTGTCAAAGTGTCCCTCGTGGCCCGCGCCACCAGGCGGGTGGCACCACCGAGCCAGCCCAGCGGACTGACTCGCTACCCAGCGGGTCGAACCACGGCCTAGACAGGTTGGGTTGGGCCCAGTGGGCCGGGTCGACACAGATTGATCTGGGTCGGCCCCTGCCTAACCGGGTCGGGCTGGTCCGACCGGGGCAGACCGGACCCGAACCCAATACTAACCAGTTATGCTAAATGGGCCATAACTTCTAAACCGGATGACCGATTAACGAAATGTCTATGGAATCATGATCCTTTGGACAAGTAGGTCCTTTTGAGATACTCCACTTGAGTTTTGAAGAAAGTTGGGGTATGACCGGGTTGGATCGAACATGAATCCAATCGGGCCCTTAACACTAAAACACCTATATCTTGCAAACCGTGCATCTGATTGCCGGGCCATTTGCGGATTTGGGACTCCTTTGAGGAGACAGATATTTTGGAATAATTTTTAGTGACTTCCATGGATATCAATATGTGGAGAGTGTCTTGAGGAGCAGTTCTCCCAAGCGGACTACGTACAGAACCCTATGGTTGGATGAGACCTGAAGACTGCTTGACGATGGCCCAGTGGGAAGTGGATCTGTGTGACCCAGCAGGCCCATGGTGGGGAGAAACTCTATGCGACCCAGCAGACCCATGATACTTTACAGGAGGAGTACCTTAGTTTGGCCGAGGTGGGAAGTGGCTCTGTGTGACCCGGCAGGCCCACGGTGGGAAGCATCTCTCTGTGACCCGACAAGCCCATTGTACCCATTAGGTATGAGTACCACAATAATTCAAGGTTAGTGTGAAGTGGATATGTGTGACCCGGAAGGCCCATTGTACTTGATAGAGTAGGAGTTCTCCAACAGCCGAGGAGTTCGATGATTTGATGATCCTTCTATCCTTGACCTAAAGTGATACCTAGTGTGAGCTGACTTGTATTGTGTACTTTTTCTTTGTGCTATAATTACCATTTTTTGTGTGGTCTTTTTGTGTTGTTTTGGGGGTCCCTAATGAGTTTAGTGTTACTCACCCCCTACACGGGCCCTGCCCACGTGTGTGTCGTGTACCGTGCAGACGATCGATGCTTCGACGACAGACTTGGTGGCGTTGGACTAGGTAGACCATAGTGAGATCCGACAGATGAGACATACTCCCTCGGCTTCCAGTAACTACCCTAATCCTAAGATCAGGTGGGTATTTCTTTGGATGGCCATTAGAGAACTCTTTTACTTTACTACTTTCAGTACTTTCTTTTGGGGTTTGTATTCTGGACCATTTACTCTCAGCTGTGACCATACTCAGTTTCCTGTCAGTGGTATAATATCTCTATTCTTGTGAGTGGGTACTTGGTTGGGTTTTCATGTTCATACAAGTATCCAGTAAAATGCCTCCCACTTGTAGGTTTAGGCCCTCGGCGCTAGTCGCCAGCCCCTAGCCTTCGGAAGGGATTGAGGTAGTAACAACACGGGCCCTAGGGGACGGGTCGTGACAACTTCATTATGCATTTCCCATTCAACGTGAGTTTCAAAATTGACAATAGCCTGTACTGGCTCATCAGATAACATTTGTCCAGTTTTGGAGCTAAGAAGGACATCTTTGAAAGAAATACTATCACCTTCAATGCCTTTCCTGCATTTCTCCCTGTTGAAATTTGTAATAGGAGTTCAAATCTCTATTCCTGAAGGAGATACACCATTTTTCTGATCTGATATAGAAATATCATTTCCCTTCAAGTCAGCATCCATAATTGTTCCCCTCTGAGTAGCAGTGCAATTAATCACTCTGTATTTCTTCAAAATTTTCTTACCAAAAGTATAAGAAGTCCCAGCATGTTTGACTTGAATATTTCAAACATTCCTACAGTTGGAGACATCATGTCCGACAACCCTGTAGAACTTACAGAATGAAGGGATGAATTAATATTCAAACCTAACATCAATTTTGTCACTATTTTCCACAAGAGTCACAGATTCAGAAAAAGGATTTAGCATGTAAACGTTCACAAGGACTCTAGAAAAATACCCAAATTTCCCTTCAATAGTGTTATCATCCATCCTAACGGGTGAACCGATACAATATATAAGATTTTTAAGAATAAGAGGATGCCAAAGCACCCAACTGAGACCATGAATTCTAGTCCAGATTTGTGCAGTTGTGTGATTTGTACATGTGGATCGAAGCTCAAATCCCAGACAGAGACACGAAGAATCCCTGGATTAAGCACATAAAAAGTGGAACTCAAAGTATAGTCCCTATCTTACACATTATAGAAAATTAAATGAAAGTACCCTCTTCTAATAGAAACAATCCGCCACTAGACAATGCCCCAAATCCAAGAGAGGCATAATTTTACCTCCTCAGTATTCATGAGTTTCTCACCCTTGCCAAGAATCAAATGCCCAATGAGGGAAAATTTACATGCATCTAACCTCTCTTTAAGAGCATGAGGATTTTTAATGACCGTAAAGGCCCCGTTCGCAGATCTAGAAATATGAGGATCCACAAATGCTTTAGATCCTTCAACAACTGGTAATTTCGTCAGCAAAAGAGCCTCAGTAAAGGAACAACCCTTGAACAGGTGCCTCGATACTCGACCCATATGATCTGGAACCACTGACACCACACTATCCCCTACGCCGCAAGAGACACCAACAGGAACGAGCTTACCCAACAGTGAAGCATGCCCCACGGCCGCACCAATCCCCACCATACCAGAATCTGTACATGAATCAGGGTTTTCTCCACCCGAACTCACAATGCCAGATGAGACTCCAACATGAGTCAAATCGGATCAGAGCTTGGCTCCTCCCAAAACCGTCGTGCCAGAAGAACCTCCGACATGAGTCGCGTAGGGCCTGAGATTGGCACCACTTGAAATTGCTAGAAGCACCACCGCATCCGAAGGCCTCACTTGATAACCATAGCACTATCCTGAGGTTCTCCACTAGTCTCCTCTATATTTTTCTTTATTAACATTTTATTTAAATTTTAAATTTTTATTATGTTTTGTTTTGTATATATATATAAAAATAAATATGAAAAAAAATTTCTATAGAATTTATCAGTTATTTAATATATAGTAGTACTGTCATTACAACAGTTTGGTTTCTCACAGAAACCCTCACCCATGGCTCCCTTTTATATGAGGGCTTTCCCTGGAAATCATTTTTCATTTCTGATGTAGAATTTAGATTCTCCCTTTCCTGCACAGAACATTCTGCATTTCCGATGTGAGATTCAGAAATGTTTCAAGTACGTGGCTTTGAAAGACTATAAAATATAAACTCTAAGACCAATATAAATGAAACTTAAAACAAAGATTAAACATATAAGAAATAGTTGAAAATAAAAAGAATTTCATAAAGAATGTTGATAAAAAATAATTTATAAGCTTTCAAAACCACCAACTTGAAGCTTATAAATGTTTCAAGTATGTGACTTTGAAAGCCCATAAAATATAAACTTTTGGAACAATATAAATGAAAATTAAATCATGGATTAAAAATATAAGAAATAGTTGAAAATAAAAAAAATCATAAATAATTTTGATGAAAAATAATTTATAAGCTTTCAAAACCACTTACTTGAAATTTAAAAATGTTTCAAGTATTTGGCATTGAAAGTCTATAAAATATAAACTACAAGATAAATATAAATGAAACTTAAAACATGGATTAAACATATAAAAATAGTTAATAATTAATTAGTTAATTATTAATATAATTATTAATTAGTTAATTATTAATATAATTATTAATTATATAGTTATTAATTATATAATTATAAATTAGTTAATTAGTAATATCATTATTAATTATATAATAATTAATTAGTTAATTCGTAATATATTTATTAATTATATAATAATTAGTTAGTTAATTAGTAATATAATTATTAATTATATAATAAATAAACAGTTAATTAGTAATATAATAATTAATTATATGATAATTAATTAGATAATTAGTAATATAATTATTAATTATATAATAATTAATTAGTTAATTTTTAATATAATTTTTAATTATAATTATTAATTATATAATTCATAATTATATTACTAATTAACTAATTAATTATTACACAATAAATAATAAATAATTATAATTAATAATTATGTAACTAATTAATAATTAATAATTAATAGTTAATAATTAATAATTAATAATTAATAATTAATAATTATAATGAATAATTATATTACTAATTAATTATTTAATTAATTTATAATTAATAATTATACTATGAATTAACTAATAAATTATTATATAATAAATAATAAATAATTATAATAAATAATTATATTAATAATTAATTACAATATAATAAATAATAAATAATAAATAATTATAATTAATAATTATATTGCTAATTAACTAATTAATTAATATATTATTAGTAATTATATTAATAATTAATAATTAATAATTAATAATTAATAAATAATAAATAATAATTATAATGAATAATTATAATTAATAATTATAGTGTTAATTAATTAATTAATTAATTTATAATTAATAATTATATTACTAATTAAATAATGAATTATTATATAATTATATTACTAATTAAATAATTAAATATTATATAATAAATAATTAATAATTATAATTAATAATAATATTACTAATTAACTAATTAATATTTATATTTTTAATAATTACTAATTATAATTAGTAATTATATTACTAATTATAATTAGTAATTATATTACTAAATATTATTAATAACTATATTACTAATTAACTAATTAACTATTATATAATTTATAATTTATAATAGTAATGAATAGTTATAATTAATAATTATATTACTAATTAATTAATTAATGTATTATTAATAATTATATTACTAATTAAATAATTAATTATTGTATATTAGTAATTAATAATTAATAATTATATTACTAATTAACTAATTAATTATTATATAATTAATAATTATATAATTAATAAATATATAATTAATAATTATATTACTAATTAACTAATTAATTATTAACTATTTCTTATATGTTTAATCTATGTTTCAAGTTTCATTTATATCCATCTTCTAGTTTATATTTATAGTCTTTCAAGGCCACATACTTGAAACATCTTTAAGTTTCATGTAGGTGGTTTTGAAAGCTTATACATTATTTTTCATCAATATTTTTTATGGAATTATTTTTATTTTCAATTATTTCTTATATTTGTAATCCATGATTTAAGTTTCATTTATATTCATCTAATAGTTTATAATTTATAGGCTTTCAAAGCCATATACTAGAAAAATTTATAAGCTTCAAGTTGGTGGTTTTGAAAGCTTATAAATTGTTTTTCATCAATATTTTTTATGAAATTATTTTTTTTCAACTATTTATTATATGTTTAATCCATGTTTTATGTTTCATTTATATTGGTCTTATATTTTATATTTTATAGTCTTTCAAAGTCACGTATTTGAAACATTTATAAGATTCAAGTTGGTGGTTTTGAAAGCTAATAAAATATTTTTCATCAACATTTTTTATGAAATTATTTTTATTTTAAACTATTTCTTATATATTTAATCCATGTTTTAAGTTTTATTTATATTTGTATTATAGTTTATATTTTATAGTCTTTCATATCCACGTACTTGAAACATTACTGAATCCCATATAAAAAATGTAGCATGTTCTGTGCAGTAAAGGGAGAACCTGGATACCACAAAAGAAATGCAGAATGATTTTTAGGGAAAGCCCTCTTATAATAGGGAGCCCTGTGTGAGGGGATCTGTCAGAATCTAGACTGTTGTAATGGCAGTACTGCTGGATATTAAATATCAGATAAATTTTGCTGATTTTTTTTATTATATATATATATAAACAAAACAAAACAATAAAAAAAATAAAAAAAAAAGTTAAAACAATTAAAAAATATGGAGGAAGAGTGAATGAGGTTCACTATTACTTAAAAAAATTGGACAGGATTCCGGAACCTCATTCAGGAATCTTGTCGAGGGGAGATGTGCGAATGGGGTTCACGCATCTCCGGACCCATTTTTGAAAATACCCGCAACCCTATCCCATTTTTTTAAAAAATAAATAAAAAACCCACTTTAAAAAAATTTCCATCGTGGGTACACATTACACTAAATTATTTGATAGAAAATTGTATATGTAACTGAAATGATGAGAAGAATATAAGAAAATCATTAGATATAAATATTACATGAAATTGGAATATAAGAGGTCAGAAATAATAAGATGTTAATTGGGTAGAGGAAAATAAAAAAACATGAAATAATAATCAAATAGAAAAAGACAAACCTTACACACTACTACATATATTCCATTTTACAGTGCACAAAGTAGATTTTTATAGCACTAAAAACAACTATTAATCGTAGCACTGATAAAGGTCACCCTTTGTCAGTGCTATTTTTAGCACCGATAAAGGCCTAGCCTGCTGCAAGTGTGTTTTTAATATAACAACACACCTAAAAAAACTAGTAATTTCAAACAATTCTATATAAATTTAATTGAAATCATGAATTTAAGAATGTCCACCAAAAAACACTACTATATATATTTCAAATAATGTTTTATATAATTATATTTACAATTATCCAACAAAAATTTAAAAACATTAATGTTTCATATTTTAACGTCTGTGATCCCCTCTAAAAAATGTCTTCCATGGAATCAATTGCCAAAAAAACCCTCTCAACCCGTTCAAAAGATTCCACCTACATAATAAAACAAATATTATGTTAGTAATACTACACGGAAATAAATTAAGCATTAATATGAAATAATAAATTAATAAAATGTCAATTTTTAATAAAAAAAGACACATTTTGAGTTATATCGGTCACACCATGCGTCGTATTGAGGTGGGGTTGATTTCAACATGTCCCAAATGAGTTATGGATCACTGTCCTAAATTATTAAAATAATATGAATGTGTTTTCTCAGTTTTGAGTATGCCATGTCTTCCTTTACTAAAATTAATGTCAATTTCAAATAATGATATATTTGGAGTTATACAGGTCATACAGTGAGTCAGATTGAGGTGCGACTAATTCCCACCTATCACAAATTACTTATGGATCGTTGCCCTAAATATCAAAACAATCCAAATGTATTTTATTTGTTTTCAATATGCCTATTTTGTTTTTTACTATAATGACAATTCAAACTAAAAACATAAATTTTGAGTCATATTGGTCACATTGTGCGTCAGTTATGAAGTGAGACTGCTTCATACACATCACAAATGACTTATGAATTTTTGTACTAAATTATCAAGACAATCAGAGAATATTTTCTTAGTTTTTAGTGGGTGACATGTTTTGAACTAAAATGTCAATTTTTAACTAATAACTGACAATTTTAGTCATATCGGTCACACCATACATCAGATTGAGGTGAGGTTGAATCCTACACATTACAAATGACTCATAGATTATTTTACTAAAGTATCAAAACAATATGAACGTGTTTTCTTGATTTACAGTATTTCACTTGTTCTTTTTTACTTAAATTAATGTCAATTTTAAATAAAAATACACACTTGAAGTCATGGTGGTCACACCGTGCATCAGATTGAGGTGTGGTTGACTCCTACATGTCATAAATGACTCATAGATCATTTTTCATAAATTATCAAAACAATCCAAATGTTTTTTCGTAGTTTTCAGTATATCACTTGTTATTTTTACTAAAATTAATGTCAATTTGAAATAAAAAGAGACAATTTGAGTTATACCAGCCACACCATGAATCATATTGGGGTGTGGTTGATTCTTGCACATCACAAATGACCTATAGATAATTTTCCTAAAGTATCAGAACAGACTGAATGCATTTACTTAGTTTTCAGTATGCCAGTTGTGTTTTTTTACTAAAATGTCATTTCAAAGTGGAAAGAGATATTTTGGGTCATAATGGTCGTATCATGTGTCGGTCTGATATTAGACTACTTCATACACATTTCAAATGACTTATGAATCAGTTTCATAAATTATCAAGACAATCAAAGTGTATTTTCATTGTTTTTAGTGATTCACACGTTTTGAACTAAAATGTCAATTTTAAATTGACAATGGACACTTTTAGTCATATCGGTCCCAATGTGCATCATATTGAGATGTGGTTGATTTATACACATAAAAAATGAATCATGGATTGTTTTCCTAAAGTATAAAAACAATCTGAATGTGTTTTCTTATTTTTCAGTATGTCACTTGTTCTTTTTACTAAAATTAATGTTAATTTTAAAGAAATAGACACACTTGGAATTATACTGTTCACATCATGCATCATATTGGGGTTCAGTTTATTCCTACATGTCACAATTGGTTTATGGGTCGTTTTCCTAAAATATCATAAAAATCCGAATTTATTTCCTCATCTTTCAGTATGTCACTTATTCTTTTTACTAAAATTAATGTCAATTTTAAATAAAAATACACAATTAGGGTTATAGTGGTCACACCATGAATCTGATTGAGGTTCGATTTATTCCTACACATCACAAATGACTTATAGATCATTTTCCTAAAGTTTCACAACAATCTGAATGCGTTTACTCAGTTTTTAATATGTCATGTTTTCTTTTTACTAAAATTAATGTCAATTTTAAACAAGTATACACACTTGGAATTATACTGGTTGCATCATATGTCATATTGATGTGTGGTTTATTCCTACATGTCAAAAATAATTTATGGATAATTTTATTGAAGTATCAAAATAATCTGAATTTATTCTCTCGACTTTTAGTATGTCACTTTTTCTTTTTACAAAAAATACTATCAATTTTAAATAAAAAAGACACACTTAGAGTTATAGTGGTAACACCATACATTATATTGAGGTATAGTTGATTTCTACATATCAAAAATGACTTATGGATCATTTTCTTAAAGTATCAAAATAATCCGAATGTGTTTTATCAGTTTTCATTATGTCACTTGTTCTTTTTACTAAAATTAATATCAATTTAAAATAAATAGGCACACTTGGAATTATATCAGTCACACCATGCATCATATTGAGGTGTGTTTGATTCCTACATGTTAAAAATTATTGAAGGATCATTTTCCTAAAGTATCAAAATAGTCCGAATTTATTTTTTTGGTTTTCAGTATGTCACTTATTATTTTTACTAAAATTAATGTTATTTTTAAATAAAAAGACACACTTAGAGTTATATCAGCCACATTTTTCATCCAATTGAGTTACAGTTTATTCCTACAAGTCACAAATGACTTATGGATCGTTATCCTAAAGTATCAAAACAATATGAATTAACTTGATCAGTTTTCAAAATCACTTGTTCTTTTTACTAAAATTAATGTCAATTTTAAATAAGTAGATACACTTTTAGTCATACCGATCACACTGTGTAACATATTGAGGTTTGGTTCACTCTTACATGTCACAAATGACTTATGTATCATTTTCCTAAAGTTTCAAAACAATCAAAATTTATTTTCTTGTTTTTTAGTATATCATTTGATCTTTTTACTAAAATTAATGTCAATTTTAAATAAAAAGAGACATTTTGATTCATACCAGGAACATCGGGTATCATATTGAGGTGCAGATGATTCCTACATGTCAAAAATGACTTATAGACCATTATATTAATGTATCAAAAAACTTAATTGGTTTTCTCAGTTTTTGAGTATGTCGGTTGTGTTTTTTAATAAAATATATATCAATTTTAAATAGAAAGAAACACATAGAGTCATACCTATCACACCATCTTTCAGATTAAGGTATTCTTGATTCCTACTCATCCCAAAGTCTCAAAACAGACCATAACTTCCAATTTAATCATAATTTATATTGTCTTTCTTTATCGAACTGTCAACACTGCACATTGACTCGATGTTCTTAGCTAAAAAACCTTTCATGTTATTGAAATCCATGAGAGTGGAGGAAACTCATGTGACCATTATATCATGAGAAGTCACCACAATGAAAACATGATCTTCCTCCACTCATTTGGTTTTCAACTTGAAAGGTTTTTCAGCTAAACAACATCAACTCTATACAGTGTTGGCATCTCAACAAAGAGAAGCAACTGAAAGCGTAAAGATATGTGAAAAAAACTAAGTGTTAGGTACTAATGATAAGGGAATTAACTTACAAATAATTGATAAAATGATGAAAAAATTAATTAAATAAGTAGTATGAATTCACCTTTTTATAATGGTTTTATACTTTCTTGATCCATTTCTTTATTGTCATTATCTCAGTTGCAACCTCAAAGCCCAATCTCTCATGAGTATGAGCGGCTTCAAACAAACCATCCAAACTTGAACAAATGAATCCACATGTATAAGAAAAAAATTATTATGTGAGTAAAAAAAAGAATTAAATTAAACATAAATATTAAACAATCCATTACTTCTATAGAAATCACATATTCATGCTATTTGTGTACATTCTATCATTAGGTATGTTGCCCATTCATTTCTAAGAAAATATATATCATCTTGTGAATATGAGTCTTTTCGACAGTAATTGTAGTACTAAAAAAATATAAATACACAAAAGGATTAATACGTATTTTAAATTAAATGGTAATTATCTTTTAAAATACCTCTATGAGGATGCTAGTTTGTTCATGGAATATGATCTCTCTCATAAATTTACAAACATAATAACCATAATCTTTTTCTTTTGTTTGTTTGGGACACTACAAAAACATTGATAAATATAAGGATTTTGTTTTGATATGTGTTTGGATAGTGAAATATTTTTATATATACCTTGATACTTGTCCGTTTATAGGACCTTTTAGGATCCTTGTGCTTATCCCCTTGGGTCATTCCTTTTTTTTTCGTGATATTGATGCACTACCCAATCATAACAGAATTCTCATAAAAATAATATAAATTATATAACTTGAATATTAGTTTTAAAATGTTGAATGTAGTGTATTACTTATTGAAAAATTACATCATGTGTGGTTGGTTTGTTGGGTATCCATGTAGTGAATCCATAAAATAAATCTTTGGAGTATCTAAATTGATCACAATGATCTTCCAATGTTTCCTAAAACACAAAAAGGAATAGGTAATTAAAGAAATGAAAATATATGTGATACGATTAAATTTTAGAGTTTTACCCCTATATCATTGGTATTAAGAAGAGTCTTTCATCTGGAATTTTTATTTCAAACGATTTGACCAGGTGTGCAACTATTTCATCCATTTTGTTGGATTCTATTTTTGGTAGTTCTTTTGAGGTTGTGATAGGACTAATGATTACAAAAATAAATTATGGGAAAATTCCTTCAATTGGTGTTGATATATATTCCTACCAAAAATGTGAAATGTATTTATTCATAATTAACATAGTATATCAGCTTTTGGGAAATAAAATCATTAAAACATACCTCATATATAAATTTAAAACTGAGGAACCTAGCCAATCATAGTTGAGGATTTTATTTACATTCTCAATAGAAATGAAGTCTTCACCTTCCTCTTCATACATATTTTATTCAAAATCAACTATGTGACTACTACTATTTTGTAATTTTGTATCCACATGAACCTTTAATGATAGTAAATACGAATATGGAACGGGTGGGGTAAAGGTTCTTTTGAAAGATTTTTTCAATCGGTTGGATGATCATTTAGATGGTTTTGAGTCATTCTTTCATTTCAATCCCCTGCCTTTGTCCGTCTGTAACAACATTCCTCAGTTCAGACTTTTTTTGATTAATTGTTAAAGGTTTATCTTGAAAAATAAATTGGAAATGAATACTTCATTATTGAAATGTTTTTTTACAAGATGTGACATCCATGTGATGAATGTTCCTATAGCTCAGTCAACTATATGAATATCGTCATCATCAAGTGGAAAAGGTAACTCGATTCTCAGATCATGAGCTATGCTAATAAACACTCTCACATGACCTGTTGGAAGTGGTCTATTATGTAGACTGTCTTCTTCGATACTGAACATTGTATCCCTCACTGAAAGGTCATCGGTGGGTTTTGATAGATATAAATAATAGTCATTTTCACCCTATATAATAACATTATAGGAAAGGTATCATTGTCTGTTTGATTCACATTTCATAGAAACAATTATTAGAATATTGATTACCATAAATAAGACAGGTCTTTGAGGGGAATGGATCGCTATGAAGATGGTGGGGTGGGGGTGGGGGGGGGGTGTCCTCACACAATGGTTGTTCTTGAGTTGTTTGTTCTCTTTTCATCCCCCCCATAAAAGTTGTTTGCGTCTCTCTCTGACATTGGAATTTTTATCCAAGGGTAGCTAGTCTTTATTTCATCTGTTTCATTTCATTATCTTTATCCACATCTTTTTTTTCTCAAAATATGGTTGGGGTGTCACCCTAAAACCCACACCTCTAATGTGGCCATACTTCTCTAGATTCTTCAAGGCCACTGATAGTAGGTATTTATCCATTACAGGTGCTGTTCATTCCTTTGACTATGTCATATATAAAATATAGGAAAATAATTAATCATTGTTATGTAATAGTGAATTAAAGAATTTTTTTTATTATTTCATACTTACACATCCATCCATCCAACGGACTGAAGGCCTTCAATTTTTTTATAAATAAACCCCCTTTTAAGGGAATAAGGGGAAAACCCAAAAGACATCATGAAAATAAGACTAACCATGACTCAAAGGTCAGAGAGAGAAAAATCAAACTGACAACATGAAATTCCCCCCTATCATGTGATCTTGATGACGCTCTCCACCATTGTGAGGCTGTTTGGCAAGCAAGTGTCATGTGTCAAAGAACATGCCCGTTCTGATGGCTGACACCATACCCTCTCAAGCATCCAAATCCATCAAGCTCTGAAAAGATGAGTCTCCAGCTCTAAATCCTCTTCTGGGACCTGTTTCATGTGGTCGAGTACAAACATGCTAAATCACCATAAAAACATTCATATCCATCCCATGATCACCATTAGAAAAAAATCACCACCGAGGATCACATTTTGGATGCCTAACAACACCATAAAATGCCTCGCTGCAATGATCCAACTAGACACCCTTCATCTCCGCATCAACAAGCAGCTCGAAGGGGCAGGAGCTCTAAGATGTGAGATGTCAGGACAACACCACCTAGGGCTAGAACACCCAAAAAACACACTAGAGGAGTTCCATAGGAAATAGAAACCAAGATGACCTACCCCAGAAGTGCCACTCTAGGCTGAAACTGGGTAGATCTAAATAGAGAAACAACCCACACTGGATGCTGATTCAAATGAACTCGTGAGATCAAGGGTGAGGGGAAGTTGCAAGAACTGAGATTAGGGCAGTGTGTGCAATGTCAATGCCATGAGATCAAGCATAGTAAACTAAAAATAAATAAACAAAATTCCAAACTAGAACCCAATGCGAACAAACCACAGAAGAAAAATATCACTAACAAACCCGAACCGAGATACCTCCAGCCTCTAAGCCTTGCCATAGGTGACGTCGGACCACTCTAAAAGATACAGAGGTCGCCGCCGAGTTGCTCTACCCCCAAGCCATCCGAGAACTAGGAAGATTTTAGCTGGAGACACCTCTAGATTCCAACCCTTAGCCAAAACTCCACCCTCGGGACAACCAAGATCTAGCTGAGACCTGCACCAGTGTTTCACCCATTCTTTATTTTTAACACTTAGTTTATTTTTCATAAATAAAAATTTATCAATAAAAGTGATAAATACATGTATCTTCAAACAAGTATTACTAGACAGAATTTACTTGAAAGACACATCAGTATGATGGACATTAAATTCATCCCACACTTCTTGGGTTATCAGGTGTGCATACATAAGCATTGGGTGAGGGTTTATTTTCCCTTCAAAATCTTTAAGATGATGTATCATTAGAATTGTTTGGAGGCCCCTGTGAATCCTTCTAGTAAACATTAATACATATTTCTTGTGGGATTCATCTATAATAAATGCATTCTACATGGGATGATTATGAGTAAGTAAATGTTTCATTATTTTACTTTTTATTAAAATAAATAAATGATTTCATAATGTTACCATAATCTATTCCCACATCAGTGTCTTAAGAATGGGAATAACATGGTCCCATGAATCTATAATAATCAGCACATGTTTAAGAGTGATGATTCTAATATAACTACTAAACATGGACTTTTGGGGTTAACATGTAGGCCCTGAACATTTCATCTGACCTTGTATTTGATGTCTTTTATTTTTTCCTTAATGATTTTTGCTAACTCCATCAAACTACGACACTCCAATTTTTTCTATTTTATCGATCCTTCATCACCTACAATTTACTCGTATTCAACATCATCAATATGTTGTTCCTCTGCAGTGGTAGCATCATCATGTGCAGATAGTAATTTTACCTCTATAATGGGAGGAGAAACCGGTTGAGAAACCTATTTTTCCTCAAGATTGGGAGCACCAGCATGTGCAGAAGGTCATTGTTCCTCTACACTGTAAGAAGCAGAAGATTGAGATATTTATTGTTCCTCGGGGTTGGGAGCACCAGAACATGAATAATTTGTTATCTGTAGATGTGGTTTAACATTTAATTTAGATTATATATATGCAGCAACAAACAAATATTAACATGAGGTAGGAAAATGTATATTACAAAAAAAATATATAACCGGATTATTGATCTTGTTTTTTAATGGCTGAAGGGATATGACCCCTCTATCGACTTTCCAAATCCATGAATTTTGGTACCCTTTGACATAAAAAACACCATCTACATTGGGACCAATTTGAAATGATTGAGACGTCCCAATGAAAGGGTCATCCAAAACTTAATTTTCATCTGACGCTTTAGTGGTTTTGGTTAATAAAAAAACAATTGAAAACTTTCAGTTTCTAGGATTTGGAACATAAAATACCTATACTACCCATGACGAAATTATAAATGGTTCATCTTTGTACCCTTCCTTGGTGAAATCAACTTTCAAAAATCTCAATTGATCTATTTTAATAGCACTCATGTTATCAACCAATCTCATTGAAAAATTGGCACTTGGAATATTGTTTAATATAACTCCCATATTTTTTTGAGGATTCCAAAGTATGACATATTCACATAAATTCTATTTCTATCCTTAGTACTAAAAACATGTATTTATTCAACCACAAATGTACCTCCAATATTTTTCATGGAACTATCTTCATCATGTTCATTTGTATAGAATGTATAACCATTAATTGCATAACCATTGTAAGATAATATATACACACTTGGTCCTCCAAATAGCCATCCAAGTCATTATAAAATTGAATCTATATTTTCATATGAATCCTTAAAAATATGGTCCTAAAACCATCCTATAAACTGTTAATTATGTGTATTTGATATCCATCTTTCATCCATTTACAGATTCAAATGCCTATGTATTTATTTGTGGGTTTCAACATATGAGAAAACCTCCAAACCACTATGAAAAATGTAAAGGTGGGACTGCTCCTGATCTATAATACTGATTGTGACAATATCTTTTCCAAAAATTTCTCCACACAAAAATTGCCAGTGTGATGAGATTTTAATAGATAACACAAGAAAAATGTTTCTTGGCTCATTTCTAAATTCCATATACTCATGATCAATTTTTGTTCACTAAAGAGAGTTTAACAGGTGATGTAATTTCCCATATTTATTTATTTTATTTGTGTACCATATCAATTTCCTTATAGTCTTCTCACTTCCATATAGGTGCCTAAACCTTGGAATGATTGGAAAGTACCATAAAAATTTCATAGGACTGGATCCATATTTATTGTATCAAGAAGAACCACACTTTTGTAATTCTTTAAGTGATTTGTGGTCCTTTTGAAATACTGTATAGTAATTCAGGTAGGTGTGTATTCTTTCAAAAATCATACCCATCGAGCACATCATTCATTTTGCATCATATGTTCATCTTGGGAGATCATTATATTTTGGGAGCATGTCATTCAAGAGGTAAAGTAGTTTTTTAAAAATAGTACCACTCTATATTTTTTCTACTTTCAAATTATATAGTTTCAGTATGGCTAAAAATTCTATATATTTAGTGCAGACAGCATACAACTGCATCTTTTCACAACTCTTTAACTTGTCAAAAATTTTTAAAAAATCACAAAGTTCATCTTCAACTGTCCTTGTAATTTTATCAATATGATATTCATCATAATTCACATCTGTAATCACATCCCCGATATAGTCTTCTTAATTGTCCACACGTGTAATCATATCAGATGATCCATAAAACACAGTGTTATCCTAGCCAATAGCTACATTCTCTTTTTCCCCATATTTATTCCAACATTTATAACTTGGATCTATTCCATGATAGATCAAGAATTATTACAACTCCTCTGGACTAATTAGTCTTGAATAATAAAAGTGTAAACACAAACCAAGGATTTGAGAATGGTCAAATGCATGATATTTTGCAAACTTGGTGAACTCTTTCACTCCATCTTCAAACTCTTTTGTCATACAATTAGAATCCATACATTATTTATTCATATCCATCCTATTTTATTCAGTAATATTAATATTTAACAAGATAAATACACAAAAGGGGCCTTTTAAATACGGGGAACTCAACATTTGAATGATATTTATTATTATATTTTGTTTCCTGAGACTTATCCCCTTATAAGCTAACACCAAACCAGAAAGAAGATGTAATTGTATAGGAATACCCTCATTTAAACCATGTAGGTGATGTTGGATGTAAAGTAGGTTTAGGAGTTATAATGGGGTTAAAAATTAATTCACCTTTTGCAGGAGTGAGGTCATGATGGATATCCTATGGGTTGAATAGAGTTAGTGGAATTCCCTTTCCATGGTGTTATTATCAATCTACTTGTCTTCCCTATATAATGTAATGGTTTTCCTAATTATATAAAAATATAAACTTAAATGATTATGGAAAAACAACATTTCAGATATCCTTTGAAAGCTATTTATAAAATCAAACTTAATATCTGATTAAAATACTATTCATTTACACAAATTACTCTATAAAATAACACAACATTTTTAAAATAAAAAAAATCAGTTCCAAGCACTCTTTCACAAAACCACAATTACCTTTTCTTAATTATTCAAGGAAAATTCATGAACCAATAGTCTTAATCATTTAAAATGAGCGAAAACCCTATATATTGTACAAATTTTTATTTAAAACTTCACACACCCCTTGTTAAAATGAAACCAACATTAAATACGCTTTCAAAACATTCACATCCCTTTATGAAATCCAATCAGGTGAGTTGACAAACACTTGGCATGAAACCTATTCCCATGGCAAGTGTTTAAATAATGTTAAAGCTATCTAAAACAAAAAAAAGTATGTTGAACACATATAATTTTTTAATAAACATTTCAAAACACTTGAATCATTTTAAAATATCAAATTATGAATTTTTAAAAATACATAGACCCAAGAGAGGCACCTTATAAAAGATACCTAAATAAAAAATAACCAATATTTTATAAAATATAAATCTATAAAAGTTTTACACATGATCCAAACTATAAAGGTAAAGCAAAAATAAATTTATTCACAAGAGAGACACTTTATAGTAAATATATTAAAATAACACAAAAATGAATATTGTCTCTTTATGACCTACGACGACCTCTACATCCCATTATCATCACATCTTCAACAAGTAGCTATGGAACACCACTATAAAAGTGTGACCCTTTACTTTTGCATATATCATAGACAACTAATCCTATATATGCACCAATCTGTATATATATGGTGTGATAAAAGATCCTAGTAGGATATTGTCCAAGATTTTATACCATTCATATTTTAAGACAAACCAAAAAATTCTAGTTTTAGGAAAAATAATGAAAATAATTTTATTACATAGGGTTGAGAAAAAAACTTAAAAAACATATATTTTTCTTTTTAAGAAAATATAATTTACCAAGATACAACCATAAGATAAAATAATAATAAAATATCAAGCAACATCCATTAAGGGGTACCTACCAAAGGCCTAAGGAGATAATCTAAGTTGAAAAATTATGGGAATCATTGCACTAGAATATTGTTGCAATACTAATGAAACATAATAAACTCATCATTAATGGCCTCATAGAGAAGAAAATTATAGTAGATGGTGTGAGACCTAGGATAGGGGTACTATAAATGTGTGATCATAATATTATAACTCATGTATCTAGAATTCCCACATATCTACCTAAATATTCCCATGATATTTTTCAAAAATCCCAAAACTAATAATTGATGGAACACATTTAAAAAACTATCATGTCAGTATGGTATGAAATTTATTTAAGCAACCACTTACACATCAACACCCATAATTAAACATGATAAAATTTCAAATATATATTATAAATAAATAAGTGTGTGAAAAAGAAGATGTAAATAAAATAATAACATTTTTAATTCAATCAAAACAAGACATTATTTTCTAAAAAGGGAAATTAAACCATGATTTTTTTAAAATCAATAATAAATCATACCATTTATATAAGTACAATTATTTTACAATGAATTTAAAACAATTAACCACCCTAGGCTATGTAAAATAGATTAAAGAGTATAGAATCACCAATATTGGATAACTTGAATTGAAAAAATTCCTTAAAATGAAGGTAAATAAGGATAAATAGGGACTCCATACATTCTAGACACCATAAAATCCAAGTTGTAGAATATAATTAACCATTTATTTGAATTTGATGTCTATTTAGAGAAATTTAAATAAGAATGAGGTAATAAGGAGGTGCAAATAAGAGAATACCTAAGATTTAGAGGTCCATAGGCAGTAGTAGGGTCCGATAGTGGCAGCGGTGGTGGAGGCCGTAGAGGGAAGTGACAGATCTGGGTTGGTGATGGTGGAGTATGTGTCAGAAGTAGTGGAAGTGACGCCATAGGGAGCAGAGGAAATAGAGGTAGGAGGCAGCAGCGATGGAAGGAGGAAGCAGTGGTAGGAGGAAGTGACAACAGAGGTTTGGTTCTACGAGAGCTTGAGCATGAGAGGCGGTAGAGTACTGATTGAGTTTCTTTTATAATAAAAGGAAAGGATTTTATCAACAAATGTTGGAAAACAATGATAAAGGTATGTTTTATCAATGCTAAAATAGAAAGTACTGATAAAACTTACCTTTATTAGTGCTTTTTTTATCATTGATAAAGATAGGAATTTATCAGAAATAAAAAAGTGTTGATGAATGGTGTATTTATTAGTACTAAAATTAGAGTGGTGATAAAAACACAATTTACCAGATCTTTTTTAGCACTGATAAAGGCCCTTTCTTTATTAGATCTAAAAGAGCGTTGAAAAAGATATAATGTTAATAAATATATATTTATTTATATAATTTCAAAATTATAATAAATAAATTTATTATATTTTTAATTATATATAATAAATGTATAAATTATATATATTTATATAATTAGAAATATAATATTGATATTTATTATAAATATAAATATATAAATTTATAGTTATAACAATAATAAATAAATAAATATTTATTTAAATAATTATAAAATTATAAAAAATATCTATATTATATTTATAATTATTTATATTTATTAAGATGGTGGAGTAGTGGGTCTTGCAACATCACAATGGCATTTTGTTATGGATCTAGTGTTTACTATGTTGATCGCTCACTTCTTTAGATCTGTTCGGCTCAGTGGTGACGACGATGCACAGAGGGAGGCTGCTTAGTGGGATGATTCGATGTCACGAAAGGGTCTTCTCGATGCGGGTAAGACCGGTGCTGGACCGTCAAAGTAGTGGAAAGTTCTACTCGATGATGGTATCACCGATGCTAGATCGATGCAGAAATATCCACTCGAGGTTGATGATGTGGGTAAGACCGATGCTGGTTTGGAGAAGCAGTGAGGTTGTGATGGTTGGATCACAGTTGAAGATGTGGCTACGTGATCTTTCTCCCACTTCAAAAGGTCGATTGCCTTTTCTATTCATCATAAGGGAAGTGTCACCCATATTAAGGCAGACCGAGATGTGGTGTCAGAGAGACATGAAACTGGTAAACATTCTATCATTACTTGACTTATTTTTACTAGGAGATCTAATTCGTTGAAGATTTCTGATTTGGTTGACCAGTTATCGGAGATATGGGGCTTCTGTAAATGAAGATGTGTTTCACTGGGATGCAAATTCTATCATATCCTTTGCCCTTATGAGGAGTTGATGATGCAAGAATGGGGGTTCAATTATGTTTCTCTTATGTTTATCTTTCTTCACATTAAAGAATGGGACAAAAAATTCAATCTGTCGGATATAGGTAACACTTCATCTCAAATTTTGGTAAATGTTTATGGTCTTCATTGGATCCTTTGGCATCCAAAAATACTATATGACATTTCCATGTCGATTGGTTTCCCCATTAAAATGGATAAGCAAACCTATATGAAAAGGTTCAGACATTTTGCCTACTTTATGTTTGAGGTTGATTTGGGTTCAACTATGGTTGATCAGTTGTTTTTTTCTACTAATGAAGACAATTTTGATTTGAAAATTGTTTATGAGAGGGTTCCAATATTCTGTATGGAATGTAATATTATTGGGAAGGATCTTTCCAATTATAGGAGATTAATTGTTTGTGAGGTTTTTCATAATCATGGTTATGATAATGATTCTTGTTTCAAAAGGAGTAGGAAATCAGGTGTTTCTAGTACTTGAATGACTGGGCAGTTAGGGGTTGTTTCCAATGTTGATGCATGACATGATGTTGGTCAACTGGAAGGATATCTGGCTAATGTCATCGGTCAAGGGGATTCACAGGGTACCCAATAATCAGTTGACATTCTTATGGAGGGCTCTAGTAAGAAGAGGCTTTGGTTGGATATTATTACAAAGGTAACTCATGATGATGATGGGAAAAGTTAAATGGTGAACAAAGATAGAGTTACCCTTGAAAAGAAAGAGGGTAGTCCTTCTAATCTTACAAAATACCTTAGTGGGCAAGGCATTAGAAAGAATGATGCACAAGCTATTACTGATGATCAAATTATGTATGAGAAAGTGGATTCCTCAACCATTAAAGGTAAACAAAAGACTAGTGAGATCATGCATGCTTCTGCTTTGTCAGATAGATTGGAGTCTATCTAGAGGGAAGCGACTATGCAAGCCACAAATGATATGCTTGAGGAAGTGATCTTAGGAAGTCGTAAAGATAAGTGGAATGTGGATAATGAAGTTTTCCAAATGATTCTAAGGAAAACTAGATTTCATCCTAAGTCACCTAATGTTTATGATCATAATTTTGATAAGTCAAAGAATGTCACAGAGGGTAATAGTTTTGAGTCTCTTGTTTCTCATATTGATGATTCCAGTCATATGTTGAAAGACATGCTTAATGATATGGGTGATCATGATGCAGTGATGCATTAGAAAACATGGCGACAAGGTAGGCATCTGAAAGGTTGAGGCCAGGGTGGCATTGATGATTCAAATCGAGGGCATGGGAGAAACATTTTTTCTAGATCGAATCATCTCACTCTAGAGAAGGTGAAGATTATGGAGAATTATATTGTTATTTTTTAATCAGAGGAATTCACAGTCATAGTGGGAGTCTACTGATGATGCTGAAGATTCCGGGCATAACTCTGATCATGATTATGGTGATTCTTGAGTTGCTACTTTTCCTTATGGATGTGGGCTTTCCTTTCTTTGACTCCATCCATCTTACATGTTCTAGTTTCATTTTCTTTTATTTTAATAATAAAGGGCTTGACCCAAAACTTTTTCGGTATTTTTATAATTATATAAATATATATAATTAATATTTTATTATAATTTTATAATAATTTAAATATATCAATATTTATTTCTAAATATAAGTATAAATAAATAAATAAATATTTATTTAATTATTATTTTTTAATAAATATCGATATTATATTTATAATTATATAAATATATATAATTAATATATTTATTATAAATTTATAATTATATATATATATCTATATTTATTTATAATTATAAGTATAAATATTTGTATATATTTATAAATATATTTATAAAATTATATATATTTATAAAATTATAAATATAATAAATATATTTATTATAATTTTATAATTATATAATTACTTATATATTAATAATTATAACTATACATAAATATATTTATAAATATTTCTATGTAATTATAACTCTATTTATATATATATTCATTAATATATAAAAATATATATTTATAAAATCATAATAGATGTAATTATTTTAATATTATAATTATTTAAATATATATAGTTTTAATTATAAGAAAATATATTTAAAAATTATTAATATATAATTAAAATTTTATAATTATAAATATAATAAATAAATTTATTATTGAATTATAGTTATTGTAATTTTATAAGTATTTATGAGAACCTAATAGGTTCATGGGAATAACATGAATCATATACCTAATTATAGATATAAGTATCTATATATATATATTCATTAATATATCTATTATTAAATTATAATAGATGTATAATTATAACTATAAATAAATGTATATTTATTTAAATAATTATGATATTATAAATTTAATAATATATATTTATTAAAATTTCATAATTGTTTAAATAAATATATATTTTTATACTTATAATTGTAAATAAATATATATTTATTTAAATAATTATAAAGTTATAATAAATATATATAATTAATATATTTATTATAATTTAATAAGTATTTAAATAAATATATGTTTATTTATATTTATGACTATAAATAAATATATATACATTTATAATTATAATTTTAAATAATATATATATATATATATATATATATATATATATATATATATATATATTATTTATGCAGATGGGGGCTTACCCGAGTGGTAATGGATCCTCGTAATCCTACATCAAACATGGGTTCAAATCCAGGTGGGAACGAATTTCTGCCGGTAGGTGGTAACGCAGGAATGACACATGAAAATGGTGATGCATGCATGATTAAGGCATGATGTTGCACTAGGTCTTTAGACCAATTTGTGGGCCTTTGAGTTGTGTAATGGGATTAATTCCCACTGGACATTCAGACCATGTACTGAATAAATAAGGCTTGATGGGTGGGTTATCCATTGGGGGGGGGGGATATGGCCTGTCTTTCTGGCCTGTGTGTGTGGTGTGTGTGTTTTAATGTAATTGTACCCCCAAGCACCTAATATATATATATATATATATATATTATTTATAATTATAGTTATAAATATTTGTATATATGTATAAATATTTCTATATATTTTTAAATATATTTGTATAATTATATATATTTATAAAATTATAATTATTATAAATATATTTATTATAATTTTATAATTATATATATAATTATAATTATAAATAAATATATTTATAAATATTTGTATATATTTATAAATATATATATATATATATTAATATATAAATATATATATTTATTAAATTATAATAAATGTATTTATTTTAGTTTTATAATTATTTAAATAAATATATATATATTGTTATAATAATAATTATAAATAAATAAATTTAAAAAGTATTTCTATATAATTAAAAATTTATAATTAAAAATTTAATAAATATATTTATTATTTATATATATTTATTGTAATTTTATAAGTATTTATGAGAGCATAACAAGTTCATGGGTATAAAATGAATGAATCATACGAGTGTCAATTTATAAATGAACATTCATAATAATGAATACATAACATATGCATGTGCACGTCATCATAATATAGGTAATCTTAACATTTAGAACATAACTCACAATCACATCCACAAATAAATTTTATGATCATATAGGATCAATTATACTCTGAAAGCCTGGAGGCGTTAGATTTTTTATTTTATTTTTGGATAATTCTCATTTTAAGGGTTGTGAGGGAACCCTTCCATGGCCTGTAGGCCCAAGGCATAAGGCCCATACATGACCCGAAGGCCCATAGGAACAAGGCCTTAGTACATGACCTTTTAAGGCCAAAGACCTAAATACACTTTGGAACTACCCCTCCCCAACTTTTTTATATTTGAAGTCCTCTAACTCTCCACCTCACATAGATGATCATCTAGCATTACCTCGTGCATAGCTGCACGGTGCATGGTATTGATGATAATTGGCATACACTCTCATTATTCCAGTCTAATTTGCTATGCTCTGGTGGATGCTACTTGCTCAAAATCCTCTTTCGGGGCCTGATCCAGTGTGGTCTGCCTAGGCTGCTTCTTAGTCTTTTTGGCTCAAAGGTCCAGTGGCCCGAAGGCCCAGTGGCCCAAATGCCTTGGGTGGCCCGATGGCCTTGAGACATGTAGGACTAAAACAGTGGCCCGAAGGCCCAAATCAGAGGAATAGTTCTAGCTATTAGAGTACCACACAACCTGGAAATTCACCCCCACCCTTATTTGATCATGGGTCTCTTGGATGGTAAGCAGAATCCTCTACCACTCGGGTACACACTTGTTGGCTTGGATCAATTATACTCACACATTAGTATATAAACATAAATAAGGACAATCAATATCACCATTATTTCATGATATATATATATATATATATATATATTCATTAAAGACATATTTATTTCAATATATATATTTATATATTTATAATTATAATTATAAATTAATATATTTAAAAAGTATTTATATATAATTATAAATATAATAAATATATTTATCATTTTAAAAAATTATTATACTAATTATAATTATTTAAATATATATCAAGTTATTTATAAACTTGTAAATAATTTTTTTAAACATTTTATACATTTGAATCATTAAAAAATTTATATTATAATATATCATATTTATATTAATTATAACCATGCATTTTTAATTAATATATATAAATAAAAATTATTTTTGAATATAAATATAATAATTTTATATAAATTAATTATATTTTTTACTAAAAAATTTTATCAGCGCAAAAAAATATCACTGATAAATCTATCCTTTATCATCGCTTGTTTTATCATTGATAAAAGTGACCTTTATCATCGCTTTTAGTTAACACTTATAAAGGTGCGACTTTTATTAGTGCTTTCTGCTTAGCGCTGATAAAAGTCGGTGCAACCATTTCTCGAATCTATGGTAGTGATACTACTACAAATTGTGTGATTTCTAGCATTGACTTTAATTAGTACTAAAAAAAAGTTCTAATAAAGGGGAGACATTTATTAGTGCTAAACAAAAAAGCATTGGTCACCCTATGCATCATATTGTTGGGGAGAATCCTGAATCAGGGCTGAAAATTGCTTGCTAAAAAATATCATGAGAAACCCGAAGCGATATAAGAAGAATAAAGAAATCAACACGCATGATTTTTTAACGTGTAAAAACCCTCCCATGCGGAGGATTAAAAAACCATGGGGCAATTCCCAAATATCCACTATGAATCAGAGAGTACAAAGAATCCAAGTAAGGCCCGAACTTGAATTACAAATGAGAGAGCGTAGAAAACTAGTGTGAAAATCACACCCTGATACGCCTCTACCATCTCTCTGATAAACATCCCACTGGCGCCATGTATCAGAAGATCAATCTATGACAAAACGTCACCCTTCTGTCAACGAAACGTCACTACCTCAGAGATCTTCACCAGAACATGCGTCAACCTCACACCAGATTGCGACACCCGAATGATCTCACCATCATGATGTACCACCGATCTTCAATCAGGACACACCACTTGATCACCGCTATCAGGTAGACTTTCGATACATGACCTCGATCATCAATTGTGTCACTGCTGCTCTGCACCTGTTAAATCCTGACGTGCCGCACATGCTACCGCCAACGCGGTAGCTCCCTTCTTGATCCCAGTGGACTGCATCTTGAACACCCTGCCAATTAAATTTTTACACGTACAAGATAATTGTGTCATTTTCGTTGTGTCACACGGGCCACCGCAAATGCAGAAACCCCTTCTCGGGTCTCCCTTGACGGCTATATCTTGCTGGCACACCCTTCTCCTTCAAAATATGTTTCTGCATCCTCCTTATATAGACACCAAGTCTATAATAATCAATTATTATAGTCAACATCCATTATTCCATCCATTAATATTGACAATTAAATATCCATTAATGTTGGGAGAAAATACTCAATTAATGGTGATATAGATCTCCCCATTAATAATTTTCCTCTCTCATCAATAAATGTGATGAATCTCAACAATCTCCCCATTCATCACATTAATGAATGGAACCGTCCAAAAAATCCAGTTGGAATGAAAAATAGGTCAGTATCACACCAACTATCATCAACTGAAGAAAATATGATGATGTCCTTTTGCACTTCTGATAAAAAAATATTAACTCCCCCTGCAAAAAAAGAAAATCAAACACCGAAATCTTCATCAAATTTGTATCTGCAACATCCTTCTCATCCTGCTGAATAAGAAAAGAACCAGAAACATATGGCTCCCCCATAATAGTAAACACCACATAATCTAGATCACCTTCAGAAAAAACTTTCTCCCCCTGCTCAACATCCCCTGAGCCGACATGTTCATCACCTCTCTCAACCTGATTTAATTTTCAAACCTTATTCTGCTTCACACACGCATTTGCGATCCTCTTCGAAGATTCCCTAATTCTCATGAAAAAATTGCAAGCACGAACCAACTTCCTCTGATAACACTTGTTTGGGATAATCCTGAATCTGGGCCAAAAATTTCTTGCCAAAAAATATCATGAGAAACCCGAAGCGATATAAGCAGAATGAAGAAATAAACATGCAGGATTTTTTAACATGAAAAAACCCTCCCATGCGGAGGATTAAAAAACCATGGGGCAATTCCCAAATATCCACTATGAATCAGAGAGTACAAAGAATCCAAGTAATGCCTGAACTTGAATTACAAATGAGAGAGCGTAGAAAACCTATGTAAAAATCACACCCTGATACGCCTCTTCCATCTCTTTTATAAACATCTAGCTGACTCCATGTATCGAAAGATCAATCTATGACAAAACATCACCCTTAAGTCGATGAAACATCACTACCTCGAAGATCTTCACCCAAACATGCATCAACTGTAAGGGTTGGTGTCCTGATAACCAACTGTTTTGTACTTTGATTACATGAATGTTCACTTATTATATATTGTTCATTGTTTTGAATGACAATAATATAATAATGTCCTGGAATATTTGTTGCATTGATAAGGTCATGGCAGATCCCCGCTATGATGAGAACCTTGAAATGCTATAACAATATTCTTAAATAAAGTTCTATGGTTGGATGGAATACTATGATAGGACACATAGTATACAGACCATCATTTGCGAGTACTCGTAAGAAGATGAGACTCTCTCTCTCATGGAGTTCGCACTTGGTAATCTCCAAGATGGGAGATTATGAGAATATACCCGCTAGTAGCAGTTCCGCATGTCTTGGTTTCATCGTACATTTCTATCTATGAGCGTGTCTAATGGTCCTTATATTGGAAGATTATCATTAACTCATGTCATGACTCACTCAATTAGATTTACTGATGAAAACCGTCACGCAGATAGTTGGCAGGATGTAAGGTACGTTGGGTGCATCACAAGTGACATGTTGTTAATGGATATGTCGAGGAAGGATTCATCCCTTCCATTTATGGAAGTTGATATCTCGACCCCTTGATTGAAATAAAAAACCTTCACATGAAATTCCATGTCCATGGTGCAACGACGAGTTTATTTCAGGTAGTCAAAGAACGACGGATCAAGCATATAGGTTTATGACACTTCTATGAAACCTGCTTGATGAGATATCAAGACAAAGGGATTAAATTACACAGTAAGCATTCGTATGAGTTGATACGTCAATGCGGCATCAACTTATTTCTCTTGCGTGCCTTGACCCGTTGCTAGATAGTAATCTTAGACTTTAGGCAAGCCCGCCTAATGCCAATGAGAAATTGTCCTAGAGGGTCACACACTAAGTGTATTCAAGTATCTCAAGTAGAATAAAGATTATTCCCGTACGTGGTTTAATAATTATTCAAGGAATAGTAAATCGTTTTAATGATGGAGGAAGAAGGAAATGAAAAACAAGATATACACACAGTGTATAAAGGATTACACGCTGTGTAGTTTTTCATGGAAAACAAGTACACGCCATGTATTAATAATAACATGCCGTGTAGTTTTCTTTATGGAAAGGAAATGAATAAATGAAAACAAGATATACACGCCGTGTACATTTAATGTACACGCCGTGTAGTTTTCAAAGAAAAAAAAGTACACACCGTGTATTTATTAATACACGCCATGTAGTTTTTCTAGTCGGGATTTTGAGGATATAATATTGTATTAAATGATATTTATTATAATCAGCATGGGCGCATGTCAAGGAATTAATTATTTGAAATGGGGGTTTTAAATAAGATTAAATGAAATAAATAAAACGTGTAACGCGTTTATTGATTTTCATAACTCTACAACCTCAAACCTGATTATAAATATCCTCACAACCCCAACTATTTTCTCACACATAAGAGAATCATTGTGCACAAAAACTCTAGAGAATTCTTTCAAGACTAAAATAACCTCTTCCACCAAGAACAATCTCAAGACCGAGAGAGATCCTCTTCCATCGGATCAAGATGATCTAAGGTGTACAACGCAAGTAAAGGATTCTCCACGCTAGCACCCAGAGACTACTTTGGTGACGTCTCGAGATACGAGGTACATGTGTGGATCACCGCTAGAGGAAGTCTACACTTGGCTTCTGCGATGCAACGACAAATCACATAGGAATGTGATCAAGAACATCAAAGAAGATAGAACACACAAAAGGTATTTCTTTTAAATTGATTAAATTAATTATAATCAACCTATAACGATCCTACTTTGTGGTTCCAGGACTTTCCTTTTATTTGTCCATTTCTGTGATTCGATCCATGGAGACTGACGTTTATCATCGTATTGATCCTGAATTGATCATTTTTAATGACAAAAAGCCAAGCGGGAACATACACCCATGCGCTTCCGCTACACCCGGAACCTTCAAATGGTATCAGAGTGAGGTTACAATGTTGATTATAGTTATTTAATTTTCGTTGATAATTTACACATTTATATTTGATTCAATTCGAAATAAATCATTCTATAAATCTGAATAAATGAGATCTATTATTCCTCCTTTGTTTCTCGATTCATATCACAGAAACAACCTTTTAATTTTAATTTTGATTAAAATAAAAATGAGGATCTCATTCGAAGGAGCCACACTTTCTGTCTGTACAACACGGGAATACACAGTGTGTAATCAAAACTACACGCCGTGTACTTAGGTTTAACGAACCGGTACTGGTCCTCCAAACCATGCCGTGTGAAATGATTACACCTAAGTATTTAACACCCCATGTTAACCAGAATGAATTTAGTGGATAGGTACTCAAAACCAATATCAGTTCTCATGGTTTTTATTTTTTTTGGTTTTCAACTAAATATTTTCAGGTTTTAAAGGTTTGGTAAACATCATATTTATTTTTAAAAATGTAAACCCTATATTTTTTTGTAGAATTCATCTATAAAAGGTGAAAAAATAGAAACATCCACCATGAGAGGTTGTCCTTACCGGTCACCATAGGTGTGGATAGATCTATTCAAGGGGGTTTACAACTTTAAAGGAGGGTCTATTGAAAGTTACCCTCTTAGCATTAACCATCACACAATCTTTACAAAATAGAAGATTAATAGATGTGATATCACTCAACAACCCTTGGTTTATGAGTTCCTTTAAGCCCTTGGAGGTAACATGCACCAATATTTTATTCCATAGAATAATACTATCAATAGTGGTGTTATAGACACTACCCAATTTCCATGAATGGGTTTTTCATTCAAGACATACATCCCATTGTTAAGATATCCCTCAAAGATAGTTCTGGATCCTTTAGATATCTTAAGACATCTTGTTTGAGATCTAAAGGTAAACCCCTTTTGATCTAGGACCCCTAAGGAGGCTAAATTTATATGAAGGTTGGGAATCCACCTTACATAAAGTAAAGTGATGATGGAATGACCATATAAATCTATTAAAATAGTACCACTTCCCTCAACCTTGCACCTCTTATTATTGTCTAAGAGTATATCTCCTTATACCATTTCAAACAATTATAGAAGGACTCTATAAAGGGACACATATGAAAGGAACATCCTAAGTCAAGAACCCACTCTTGATTTATTGTATGGATGGACACATTTAAGACATCAGCAGTGTCATATCTTGAGTCAACTAGAGGGGACTGATCAGTGGGTCGTTTGGATTTTAACTCACGTTTGAGTTTCCGACATTCGAGCTTAGTATGCCCTGATTTTCCATAACCAAAACATGTAATTTTTCTTTCCCTATAATCAGATTTAGGTTTAGATGCTTATTGTTTTTCTCTTTTTACTTAGAAAAATGTATCTTTTTACCTTTTTTTTGAGGTTTACCCCTTTTAAATAAGCTCTCTACCACACCATTTATTTTAGGTTTGGAATGTAGTTCTTTAAAAAGTAGGTTTGACTTAACTTCTTCAAGGTTTAGTCAGTCTCTCTCATACATCATTGTTTTGTCTAAACTATTGTAATTGTGATCAAGATATTTTAAAAAGGATCATTGCTTGATCCTTATCATCAATAGTTACATTAATGCTACTAATATATAACATTACATTGTTAAATCCATCATGATTGGATTTAATAGAGCTGCCATGTTTCATTTTAAATGTGAACATTTGATGTTTTTTTATAAATCATACCAATAAGTGAAGCAGTCATGTACAATTTCTCTAGCTTAAGGAAAAAAGCTAGAAATAGTAGACTCATAGGAAACTTCCCTTAGAACATTATCTACTAAAGAAAGTAATAAAGAGATATGTGCTTTAACTAACACATCAGGGGGTACATCTATGTATTTAGTAGTGGTCTTCCTGGTCTCATTTATAGTAGTAATTGGTTTCTTAGGCCCATAGAGGGAATATATTAAGCTTGGTTGTACAAGCAGGGATCTCATCTTAATTATCCACAAATTAAAGGTAATTCCACTGTTGAATTACTCAATTTCGAATTTCATCATGGGAAGGTTTACCCACAGAGTATATGTCATTTTCTTACGGAAAACACTAAGCGTACACCCCCAAAAACCGAAAAATCCCTTAGGTAAAGGATGTTTTGTTGAAGGGATTTGAAATGCACAAAAAAAAGATTTGATAATGGATTTATGTAATGAAATTAATAAAACATTGGCGATTTAAGAGTGAGTTTTTGTGCAAAAAAAACCAAATGTTCAAAACTATAAAATAAAAGGAGGAATCATAAATTTTGGGAAAAATAAAATCCAGATGGATCTGATACCACATGTGAAGGAGGCTAGGTGCAATGGATAGTAGAACAACACCAAACTAGAAACAAGGACAATTGATTTAATGCCACTGGAATAAGTCGATTAAAAACCACTAGAACCACAATGCAAGAAATTGAAATAAAGAGAAAGGAACATGAAGATTTCTGTGCTTCAGTCCCATGGGGAACTATGTTCATGTCAACAACACCACCCAACAAATGTGTTTTATTAATAATTTAAAAGATTCAGAATAGGGATTAAAGATTACAGAAATAACCGACAATGAGGATCTGCAACAAACTATCTACCAAAGAAAAGAAAGAAAGGTAAAACTTACAACACCAGACACAAAAGAGGTCTGGTTATCCTATTCTCTTGGTGTAGATCACTGTGGAGCCTAAGTAGATCCTTCAGATCACCAAAGAATAAATTACTCATTTGGAAAACATTGATTGTTCTTGGATCAATCGATATGCTTTACATATTCCCATGGATGGTAGCCGTCAGGACTCTATTAGTTACAGAACACCAGCGGTGTAATTTGTAGGAAGACATGTGCACAAGGTAGATCACTGAAGAAAATAAACCCAATGAAACTAGTGTTTTTCTAGATAGAAAAGGAGAAAAACCACATAGGGAGAAAAATATAATCCCTCAGAAGAGACCAAGTACATGGGTGATCAATGCCCCTAACATCGCCAACAGCCCAAAAAAACTTGTCCAATAGAAAAACACCACACACACACCGCCGAACTGAATCGAAACCGAATTATTAAATAAGGTAAAATAGATGGACTGTGGGGATTACAGGGGTGACAAAACACATAAATGGCTAGAGTATCTAGGAAGAATTTTCGAGTATTCCCCAAAGTATCCATAAATACCTAAAATAGTTCCATGATATTATTACTTGGGAGAAATGGGAACTTGGGGATATAGAACATGTCTCCAAAATACTAAATGAAAATCTCAAGAAAGTTTAAGACCTACAAGACAAACTCAAAGAGAAGAGAAAAAAGAAAGAGACTAATTCATCTCCCACCAAAAGAATCAGTGTAAAACCTTGGGAAGCCAAGACAGTATGGCGTGAGATCTCTCAGAAACCAATTCCTTGGGAATGATAGAAAGGACCATTCAAGGTTTAGTTTCAAAATATCAATAGGGAATCCAATCCCTTATATTCTAGCTATATTTCGAAAAAATATAGGCCAAATAAAACACATCCAGAAGGTGTTTCTCAACATGGGACAATCCTAAAGCAAGATTGTGAAAAGGATATGAGAGCATCCATAGATGAATGGGATATATACTATTTATATTATATGATATCAGTAGGTTTACTTTCATGAACCATAAATAGTGCACTTAATTTCACAGGAGCTACCTTGTGAGGTAATTTAGAGAGATATTGGGATATGCTGCTAAGACACTCAGAAGTGAGAATAGCTATCCATGAATATGTTTCATTCCCAATTGAAGTTATACCAGTAGTAGATAATTTACTTAAGTAGAATTTTGCTAGAAATTCACTAGTAGAACAGGATAGAGAATTGTTAGAAAAAGATAGAAAAGCATTAACCAAGATCCAAATTTGCAACATGTTTTACTTTGAAGAATATATTTTTGAGTTTCAGTATTTGTATTATATTATTGGACCAGGAGATCAAGAATATTATCTATATTTATTTAACCAAAATCTTCTAGGTAGTTGGCCAGAAATTGTTCAACAAGCATTGAAGACTGGCCTTTCCCAGAGTAAAGATCTGCAAGACACTTTAGGATTTCGGGAAGAAACAATAACGCAGGTGATAAGACTCTATTGTATGTAGAGGCATGTCTTACATGATTTATGAAATATGTCATACATAATTTATACTTGTTGCCCAAAATTTTAGGGTGTTTCCAGAAGATATGGGTGTGGTCCAAACAAACAAGATCTTGAAAAAAATTCAACAAAGATCGTTCAAAACACAGTTTACAGATGGACAATGTGAATGAAAGAAATAACTCAAGAAAATTTGAAAACGATTTCAGAAGAGAAAATTATCAAGTAGATTTTCAAGCAGAAAACCCTAAAAATATAAGAAACTTATTAGATAAAATAGAATCTATATGGATATGAGAGAAAAATTTAAGTCCAAATATGGAAAGTATCCTAGATACCCTAAAGAAAAATCTCTATCAAGTTGTGATGGTTGTTAGTATTGCGGTAAGAAAGATCATAGAGCTCACAATTTCCCAGATACAGATAGAAGAAGGGGAAGTCTCAAAGCAATAATGATGGAAGATTCATTAGAGATATTATTTGAGCCATTCTAGGGAGATGATATAGAATCAGATGATAATAGATTATATTATTTAAATTTAGAGTACTCCGAGGTAGAAGATTCTATCTCAGATGAGGAAGAAAGAAATAACCCTATTTTGATCCTGCTTCTAATATCCATGATTCGAATGGGGGTTGATGCATCTGAAGACTCTCTAGAACTAGTAAAAATAGAGGAGATTGAAGGAGATCTGGTTCATTCTTCAGAAAATGAAATCCATTTAGAAGAAAGAGCTTTTCAAGAATGGAAGATACCCAGAGTTGATTGGTCTGAGGTATACCAGAAGTCTTGGGTACCATATCGAGAAATTACCAAGATCTTTGAAGATTAAGAGATAGCTGAAGTCTATAAAACAGATAGAGGATTATTTACAATGCCTTTGTTAAAACCAGAAAGGGTTAATAATGCAATCTAGAAAAATGGTAATTATATGAATTTTGGAATAATCTAAATAATAGTATATCCTCTTTTCAGACAAGGACAAGATCTACTATTCCTAATTGTAGTTGTGGATGGTAGTTTTTCCAATTTCTACAATGAATTACTAGGAGAAGTATGCGAAAATCTACATGTAGAAGAAACATGGGTAAAGGTGATACCAGAATTTCATATAGTTCTTATGGAAAAAAGTATTAGTATAACTCTATAATTAAAGATCAACATGAGAAACTGGTAGAATACATTAGGATTTCCACCCGATATAAGATGTTTTAGAGTGATTACTCATCTTTATATAAATTTCTATAATACTAGAAGACCATAAATTAGGAAGGGTGTTGAAAGATTTACACATATTTTTCAATATGAAGGAACATCAATTAGAGAAATGAAATTTCAGGTGTTAAACCCCAAGAGGTTAACTTGGCCTTAAGAATGGGTTTCACAAGATCCAGAGGAAGAACAAAAAAAAAGAAACTTCTTCCAGATGTTATTAAACAATTTGGAAATATACTTTTCATCTCTAAGGTCAGATAATATGAAGACAATCTTAGATTAGAAGGATCGAGATCAGGTAGATTTGATTTGAAGATAAAATATTTAAAATTGGAAATATTAAAGAACCCTTTAGAAAATCCAAGGATCTCAATTGGAAAAGATGAAGGTACTTGAGTAGAAGCACCCATAACATCAATTTCTAGAAAGATAGTTGGAAAAAGGACTATCCGACTACCTATCTATGAGAATGAAGAAACTCATGTAGGATATATGGGATCTTCATTACTCAGTGAAAATATAGTGGAGTGGTCTATGTTGGTAAAATTAAGTATTAATAAAACTGCATGTGCTTCCCTAGTTGATACAGGATGTACATTCTCTTGTACAAGAATATGATTTCAGGAGTAACCTAAGAATATTCAGAGTTGCAAGTTATAGTTGGCAACAATGCCAGATTTCTGATTCAAGAAGTAGCCAAGGATGTTCAGATTTAACTCAATGGAAGGATATTTAAAGAGAAGATGCTTTGTTTTATTCCTCATTTTTCAGATGAAATCCTGATTAGAAATATATTTCTTAGAAGATATCATCCTATAACAATATTTTTAGAAGGAATTATCCTCGATAATTATCTAATTCCAACTACTTCTGGAAAAACCAGAATAGTTCTAGATAATAAAGTATCTACTATTAATGTGGAAAACTATCTAGATGAATATAGGGAATACCACATAAATATTGAGTAGTGGAAAGATCTAGTTGGATTGAATATTCCGAGGATTAATGAAGAAGAGGAATTAGCTAAGATAAAAGATTTTTTATTAGAAAATTGGTGAGAAAACCCTCTAAAACAATGGTATAAGGCAATGCTATAGGCTACAATCACCCTTAAAGATCATATTACTGTGATCAAATGTAAGGAAATTGCCTACCCAAATGATACGGTTAAGGAATTTGAAAAACAAATTCTAGAACTAATCAGTCTTGGACTAATCAGGCATAGTGAAAGTCCTCACAAGAGTGCGGCATTTGTGTTAATGAATCAGGCAGAAAAATAGCATGGTAAGTCCATAATAGTTATAGATTATCATGATCTTAATTTTGGCACAAAGGATGATGTGTACAATCTTCCCAATCAGAATTATTTAATAAGAAGGATTATGAATGAAAGGAAAATGGTATATTCTATGTTTGATATCAAGTCATGATATTAGTAGATAAAGATCAAAGAAGAGGTTTTACCATTGACATCATTTTCAATTCTAGTTGGCTTGTTTTAATGGATAGTTTTGCCATTCGGACTCAAGAATGCACCAAGAATATTCCAGAGAAGAATGAACAAGGAATTCAGTAGATTAGCACAGTTTTTGGCAGTCTATATTGATGATGTGCTCGTATTTAGTAAAAATACAAAAGATAATATAAAACATTTGCAGTAGGTTGTTGAAGTGTTCATAGAATAAGGGATGATACTTTCATAAATAAAGATCATTTGGATGCAACCAAAAATAGAATTCTTGGAATTGAAGATCCAAGGAAGTAGAGAAAAGATTCAATTGCATATTGCAGAAAAGCTACAAACATTCCTTGATGAGCCTACAGATCATAAGTAGATACATTTGTTTCTTGGTATACTAAGTTATACTAGATAATATATCATATATTTAGAAAAAATCTTTGTACCAATATAGAGAAAGGTGTCTGATAAGGTACCTTGGGATTGGATAGAAAAAAATTCTGATGTAATCAGAATTTTGAAGCTGAAATCACAGAATCTCCAGGAATTGGAGTACCCAGATGGGAGTGAAGATAAGCTTATCATAGAAACAGATGCATCCGAATCTGCATGTGGATGTTTTCTAAATATAAGGAAAACCCATAATGATTATATTAGTAGATACTAGAGTGGATGTTTTAAAAAGGTAGAGAAGAATTATCTTGTCCATGAAATATAATTATTTGCATTGCTTAAAGGAATTAGGGCTAATGAGATTTTCTTGGGAAAAACTTTTACTATAAGAACATATAGTTCTTATGTAAATAATTTTATGATAAATAAATTAAAAAATTTTACCCTGGAATGACTTCTATAGTGGAGGAATGAATTGAAATACTATAACATTAATATAAAAAATATTAAAGGAAAAGATAATGTCATTCTAGATGCACTAACACTCTATTTTGACTCTTATAGGTGAAATGATAGAAACTATCAAATCAAGAATATTTCCTATTTGCATTGATAGTCATTCTGTGACAGAATGACCGGTTATGAAATAAATGAACGACAGGGTTTATATAATTGAATAGAGAAAGGGAATTATAGTAGATAAGTGCCTTCAGAAGAAGGGGTCTTCATCCACTAATTTTAAAAGATTATAAAGTATAGGTTCCTTTGTCAGAAATGTTGGAAAAACCATGAAATTATTCAAAGAGACCTCTAGACATCAAGTATACGGATAAAAGTCATATTGAATGCTTTGTATGTGGTCAAAAAGGCCATTACAACACTCAATGTGTAGATAATATGAGAAACAAAAAGACTTGGAAGAACCATAAGATTGAAATGAATGGAAGCTATAAAGGAAAAGAGAAAACCATTAAGGGTTGGGCTAATCATGTAGAAGAAGAACTTGAAAAACAACAAAGGTCTCAGAAATAACCTAAGTGATAGAATGTTTAGTAAGAACAAGATCAAGAAAGTATAGATTATAAGCTAGATGAACAAAACAATCCAATAAAGGAGATGTGGAAATATTTTCAAAGGATTTCAAATATTTCAAGGAATAAATCCACATTTGTTTATAATTAGATCCCGAAAAGTACAGATGAACAGATATTCAAAAGAGGTCTGAACCATGTTTTGGACATTCTTGAAGAATCTGAAGATCTTATGGGGGATTATAAAATGATTTATTGAGATATGATCAGTATGATCATCACTAAAGAGATCAGGATGAATGTACAAGTTTTTGGTCTCCTTAACAAAGATAAAAGAATCAAGGATACATTTATGGAATAATATCTAGTATTGAAAAGGTTTTAGAGAATTTCAGGAATAGGAATTCCAAAACTCCACATACCAGATACGACATTAGAACCAGAAGAGTTCATTGAATGCCATAAATATTTCAGCATGGGAGCAGTACAATTATTGGGATTAAAATAAATAAATTCCGCATTCAATTGGGTACCTCAGATGGTGATAATGATTCTTAAAAATGAATACACAAGTTTTATATGGTGGGTTTCACATATTGAACCTACCATGTTGGAAGACAGAGTGATCATGCTATGGAATCTGTACCCATGGCACTAGACTAAAGGACCTGTCTAAAAAGCGTTCAAAGATTTGTAGTTTGGTGATGAATATTGGCTAGAGTTTAGTTTGAATAAGATTCATTATGATCATATCCAAATCACATATAGTATTTTTTTAATTGAATCAAGATAAAAAATTAAAGTCTTTATATTCTTTGTAGGATACAATGTGTTAGTCTCTATCAACTCTAGAGACATGAAACATGCAGAAATGACACATCTGATAGACTTTATGGTGAAGGAATACACGATTCTTGAAGAAATCAAGGTGTAGAGAGGACATAAAGAAGATATATTTATTGTCAGAGGTCAGATCCAATGTGCAATCAAATAATTAATGAAAATGAAAGAGTTAGAAAAGTAAGTCTTAGTTGGGGAAATTATTGATGCTCTGTACAACTTGGAGGGATTCTAGGTGTTGATCCAGACAATCATCATATCCAACATGAATGATAGTATCAAATCAGACATGTAATTATGTATTTTTTTATATATGTGGTGGAAGTTTTGCATTTGTACATCCATCCTATAACTTTTTATTTTTATTTTTTCATTTTTGAAAGGCTTCTCAGGAAATATGATCCCAAAAACCTATATAAGGGACTTCCAGACCTTTTGTTCGGATAGGTGATTTTGAATAGAAACCATAATGGTTTCAAAATTTATCTCTCTAGATTCTCTCTAAATCCTTTGAGTTCTTCATTCAAAGTGATTCCCAAAATTATCAGATGAAGTCGACGATAGGTAGTCCCCTTATCCTCTTCATGGATAATTTTTTACGACTGTTTGTGATTTTTGAAACCTTTCTTGACTCCCAAATCGAGGTCTCGTTTGAGATCTTGTTAGAGACTTCACCCACTAGTGGCTATTTTATATTTAAAACACCCTTGTTTTAGATTGATTAAAGTGGGACCATTTAAATTATTCCAATGGAAATAAAGGTGAACTTTAAATAATGAAAATTCTATTTTATTGAACAATTACTCTAAATGAGGGAACAAATTCTAGAACCACCAAAATAAAAGTATAATTATTTTATGGAGGCCACGTGAAGCTCTTGAGGTCTTTCCTAAAATTCAAAGCCAGTGGGTTACGACACCACACTACATTTAAATTAATACGTGACAATGTTTTCTACAATATTATAAGTCTATAAATACCATCTCTTCACCACCATCCCCACCCCACCAAACCGCCCGTCTCACTTTTCACACCCTCATCGATCGACCTTCCTTTGTATTTTGAGATCAATGGCTCCCCACACTATGAACGAGTAGTTCTAGACCGCCACCCCTGCCGCCATGTTATTCGAGACAGTCTCTTGGTATGGCCACAAGCTCCTCCCCAAGACGGTCCCCGATGTCTTCTCCAGCATCCAAGACATCGAGGGGGGTGGCGACCCCAACACTATCTATTGGGGTTCGGCACACACATGAGTGTTTTGAGATTTTAGATAAGATATGTTTTTTAATATGAGATAAATTTTATCATATCACACAGATAATGCTGCATGTTTATCTCACGGGGGGATATATCTTTCATATCTATTTAGATGAGATATGTGTTTGAATATTAACACTGTAGATACATGGTGATTTGAAGATTTAAGATATTATATTTCATATCTTATCTATATTTGAAAAAGGAAATAGTGAATACTTTAAAAGGGGAAGCTACTGGTGGAAAAAAGAGGGCTGATCAAGATGTAGTCCACCGAGAGAAAGAAGGTGGCTACTGCGTTGGTAGTAGCATATGCGGTGTGTCGGTGTTCTACAAGTGTGAAGGAGCAGCAACATGATTAAGGATGAGGATATGTTTCTAGAGTCTTCTTGATTGTGGTAATCAAGCAGCATGTATCAATTGAAGATCAATGGTACATCATGATATTGAGATCATTCGGGTGTCGTAAGATGGTACGATGTTGATGCATGTTCAGGTGAGGATCTCCGAGGCTGTGATGTTTTGTTGAAACAAGGGTGACGTTTTGTCAAATATGGATTTTCCGATACATGGTATCAATGGAATGTTTATCAGAGAGAAGAAAGAGGAATATCAGGGTGTGGTTTCACACAGGTTTTCTACGCTCTCTCATTTGCAATTCATGTTTGGGCATTACTTGGATTCTTGTATTCTCTGATTTATAGTGGATATTTTGGGAATTTTGCTGTGGTTTTTTTTAATCCTCCGCATCAGAGGGTTTTTTCATTTTAAAAAATCATGCGTGCTGATTTATTTATTCTGATTATATCATTTCCATATTTCGTCGGGTTTATCATGATATTTTTGTGAGCAATTTTCAGCCCGAAATCTGGATTCTCTCCAACAAGTGGTATCATAGGTGATGGTTTGGGCTTGCAATTTATGGTGAGATTTTTTTTAGAAGCTTCAAAGAGGATCGATGGCACGTGCATGAGGCATAATAATATTTAGAAAGAAAGTTGAAGGAGGTTTTACAGATCTTACACCTAATTCTTTTCTTTAGAATGTGCGACTGGTGAAGAAAAAATTAAAATTTTATGATCGAGGTGATTCTCTAGGTGCTCGGTATTTTGAGCAGGGGGAGAAAGTTTTTCTTACAGGTTCTCTAGATTTTGTGGTGATCATGATTTTAAGGGAACCAGATACTGTTGATTCTAGTATTGGAGGTAAAGACACATGTATGATGAAGACTTCTATGTATGAATTTCTTTTTTAGGGGGAGAAATCAGGTTTCTAACAGAGCTGTAAAAGAGTGTCGCCATTTTTCTATAGAGGATAATGGTTGGTGTGATACCAAGAAGTTTTTTTTGGTCCAACTGAGTTTGTTGGATGGTATCTCCATTGACGGGCTTAAGGGGGAGATTTTTGGGGTTCATCCCGCACATGAGTGTTTTGAGATTTGAGATAAGATATGTTTCTGAATATGATATATCTTTTATCATATCACATAGATAAGGCTGCATGTGTATCTCATGGGGGGATATATCTTTTATATCTATTTAGATGAGATATGTGTTTGAATATTAACATGGAAGATACATTGTGATTTGAATATTTAAGATATTATATTTAATATATTATCTGTATTTGAAAAAGGAAATAGCAAATTCTTTAAAAGGGGAAGCTGCTGGTAGCGAATAGAGGGATGCTCAAGATGTAGTCCACTAAGAGAAAGAAGGGGGCTACCACGTTTGTGGTAGCATGTGAAGTGTGTTAGTGTTCTACAAGTGTGAAGAAACAACAATGTGATTAATGATCAGGCCATGTATCAAGAGTCGTATTGATTTTGGTGATCAAGCGGCGTGTCCCGATTGAAGATCAGTGGTATATCATAATTGTGAGATCATTCAGGTGTCGCAAGCTGGTGTGATGTTGACACATGTTTGAGTGAATATCTCTGAGGTAGTGACGTTTCGTCGACAGAAGGGTGATGTTTTGTCACATATGGATCTTCCTATACATGGCATCAGTGGAATGTTTATCAGAGAGAAGGTAGAGGTGTATCGAGGTGTGGTTTCACATAGGTTTTCTACGCTCTCTCAATTATAATTCAAGTTTAGGCATTAATTGGATTCTTGTATTGTCTGATTCATAGTAGATATTTTGGGAATTTCCCCAGGGTTTTTTAATCCTCCCCATCAGAGGGTTTTTCCATGTTAAAAAATCATGTGTGCTGATTTATTTATTTTACTAATATCGCTTCCATATTTCGTCAGGTTTCTCATGATATTTTTGAGAGAAATTTTTGGCCCAGAATTGGGATTCTCTTCAACACTATCTACCCCACCAAGTTCACTGACGATACGAAACATTACTCATTGTATCTCTCTTTCATATGTATATCGTGATGATGTTATACTAAATGGTGGTGGCGGGGTAGGGGAAAGCGCAAAGAGATGGTTGGATGTGCTGGAAAGGCAGGGCAGGGGCAAGCGCGAAGAGCTGGTTAGATGCGCTGGACAAGGCGGGGCTGGTGCATAGGTACACCTTCGTGGATGGGTAGATGCTGAAGATGATGAATCTGGAGTCAGTGATAGTGGAGGTGAAGCTATAGGGAACCCTCGACGGCAAGTGCAAGGACACAGAGACAGTGAACTTTTTCCCCAAGGCAAGTGCAAAGTTCAAGGTGGAGGACGTAAAGGATGAGAAGCTTAAGAGTAGGGCCATTTTCTAGAAGGTGGAAGCCTACCTCCAAGATCACCCCTAAATCCTGTCACTCTCTACAAATAAATTTCATTAAATAATGTGTTATTGATGTATCCATGTTGAAGTTATATATTGAATGGAACTAACATCATACTGAACGAGTATGAAATAATTATTACATTTTTAGTGCAAAAACATATTATATATATATATATCTTATATTTTATTAGTTTTATGTATACTAATATTTTCCCCCAAACCCCTAGCTAGGGAACTGGGCCCCATGATCATGCCCCCAACCCCCACCCACTCATACCCCCCCCAGCCAGCCATAGGGAGAAAAAATAACTAAATATATATTTACAAAAGAATAATGATATAAATGTTTGAGGAAATATTTGAGATTGGAATATAATACATCAAATATCTATGATATTTAACATCCATATATAGTGGTATGAAAAAAAACATATAGAAATCCAAAAAAGTATATATAAATGAAATATCAGTGTGGATCAACCTCCATTTTCTAAAGCTATTACAATTTTTTGATGATCGATTCATCCCTATAAAATATGTGAAAAATATTTCCAAGGAAAATTATGAGGAAGTTCAAGCTAAGGGATTCTGTTTCTCTGGTGGTTTGAAATTTGGGCCCACCCACATATGTCTTGAGAAGGGCAGTCATATCATGGTTTAGAATGTATTGAACCCCAAAACAAGGATGAAAATTCTACATAGCCTCTTTTAGCAGATGATAATCCCACCGTGTAGTTGGAAAGTGAGTTGGTGGATATGTATTGGTTGGTGATCTCTATTACTTCATCGGAGGCACCACATGTTCACTATTCTTAATACCTGCTACTAGAGGAAATTATTACTGGTGTTCTGATGCTAGTTTTGGTTGATAGAGGTGCTAGTCATAATTTTATTTCATCTACCCTTCTACATAAATTGTATGTTTTAGTGGTTCCTACTGCTCCTTTTTGTGTACGTTTAGGTGATGGAAACTAAGTTCTATCAAGTGGAAAATGTGTTGATTTACCCATTCGGTTTGGAAAGTTAACTATGCAGGTTGATGCTTATCTTTTTTATACTTCTGTTCTTGACATAGTTATCATTGTGTCTTGGCTCAAGAATCTTGGATATGTCACTACTGATGGTAAGAATATTACAATGAGGTTTGAATATGGAGGTTCCCACATTCTTTTGCAAGGACTACACTCTTCCCCAAATGCTCACTAGGATTATCTTCACTATTTTATTTCTGAGATACAACATTTGGATTTTCATTATTTATTGAAAATTGATTCCATAGCTTCATCTACTACTTTTGTGTTGGAGTTTTATTTTCATCGAGATCTTCAACCACTTTTCCCTAACTTCCAATGTGTTTTTGTTAATCCCATGAGTTACCACCCCAACGACTTAAGGATCATTCCATCAAACTTGTTCCTGTGACAGTACCCAATAACATACACATGTATAAGCTGACCCATTCTCTAAAAGTTTATGTTGAGCATCAGGTTTAGGAATTATTGGATCAGGATTTTTCCAACATAGTAATAGTATCTATTCTGGACTAATAATTTTTATGAAAAAGAAGGATGTTGGTTATCATATGTGTGTTGATTTACATACCTTAAAAATATTACTATTCTAGATATTTTTATAATTACTATGATCGATGATCTCTTGGATGAGTTGTTTGCAAATACATATTTTAAAAAGCTTCATTTGAAATATGTTTTTCATAAGGTTTGTATGTGTGATTCAAATATCGGAAAAACAGTTTTTTGTACTCATGAGGGAAATTAGAAGTGTTTATTTATGTCATTTGGATTAATGAATGATCCCAAAACTTTCCAAGAGACTATAAATGTGGTCTTCCGGCCATATATTCAAATTGGATTCCTTGTTATTTTTTGGATGATATCATGCCTATTGGACATCTCATTTATACCATTTACATTTTCTTCTAATATTACTCTAGGAAAATCAATTCCTTGTCAATTAAAAAAAATGTACATTTAGCTGCACATAGGTAGATACTCAAGACATTTGATTTCCCAACAGAGGGTTTTGACCAATCTGGAAAAGGTTTCCAGGTTTATGCCTAAGTCAATTCCAAAAAATATCTAAGGATTTTGTGGGATTTTGGGACTTACTAGTTATTATCAAAAGTTTGTTAAAGACTGGTAAATTGGCCAAGCCTCTTACACTGCTTACTAAGTAATATGTTTTCCACTAGACTGCATAAGCCCAAGAGACTTTTAAAATACTAAATACAATCTTGGTTTATGAACCAATTTTAATTTTACCTGATATCTCCAAGAATTTTTTAATTGAGTGATATTTTTGGGAGTGGACTGGGAGTTTTCCTATTATAGAATAATTTCCCCTTTACTTGTTTTATTAAAGCACATTATAATTATAGTTTGGCTAAGTCAACCTATATAAAGGAGTTTATGGCCTTAATCCATGTTGTGAAACACTAAAATAATTTTTTGTTGGGTTCTTCTTTTGTTGTGTAAATGAATCATAAAAGTTTAAAACATTTATTAAATATGAGGAATCCTTTAATGGACCAACAATTTTGGCATGAAAAATTATTGGTCTTTGAGTTTTAGTTTATTTAAAAAATAGGTAAACATAATTGTGTTATCAATTCTTTGTCACTCTCTCTCTCTCGATGAGAAGGTTTTCGGGCTGCTGGTCTCTGAACCCTTTTGGGTTGATTTTCAGCAGGTTTGATATGATCTTTCAGCAAATAATGACTTTCAAGATGTTGTTTTCCTTTTAGAGAAGGATCACGGTGAAAACCCATGTTATTCTCTTCGATAAGGTTTGCTATTTTTTCACGATAGGTTGTTTTATAGAAAAGGGTCCTCTTCGATACCACCACTACTCCATTATTACCATTTTCCCCTGAAGGGTGGCATAAAGGGTTTCTAAAAACTTATAAATATTTGGTGGTTGTTTTGTTTTGGTAGGGCATGACTCAAGATGTTTTGAAAATTTTCTATGAATATCCCATCTTCCAGTCGTAAAAAATCCCTTTCAATTTCTCTCGGGAGGGATTCTGTAACCTTTACCCATACTGAAACTTATTTTGGAAGAAATATCTATAGATTTTGTTTCTAGATTCCCATGTCATGAGGTTATTCTAGTTTTGGTTGATAACCTCTCTTATGTATTCTCATTTATTAACCTTGAAGCACCCCTATACAGCTTGTGACATCGCCACATTATTCATGAAGGAGATTTCTGTATCTATGTCATGCCTAGTGTGATTGTCAAGGATCATTACCTACAATTTACCAGTGTTTTTTAAGGAATTATTTCATTTTCATGGCATCAAACTTAAGATGAGTTTTTCCTATCACCCCCAGACAAACAGTCAGGTGGAAGTTGTAAACTATAGTATTGAAATGTATTTACCCTATTTTTCCTCCTAAAATCCAACTCACCAGGAACACTGGTTACCTTTAGCTGAATATAGTTACAACATCTCTTCCAATGTGTCTTCTAGTTTCACTCCTTTTGTAAATTATTATGGCCGACAGCCTTCAACCTTAATTCATTTCATGACAAGAGAGACTGTTTACAAGCCTATTGTTGTGTAATTTCTTGACTAGGGTGAAGTTTTATAGAAGCTTTATATGAACCTTCTTGCTGGACAACATTTAATGTGTCGGTCTGCTAATCAGAAGCACCACCCCATGACTTTTGTTGTTGGAGACAAGGTTTTGGTAAAGTTTCACACTCAACAGCCCTATTTTTTGGGTTATAAAGTCTTCCTGAAGTTGGATTCCATATTTTATGTCCCTTTTATAGTGGTTGAGTGTCTTGGAAATGTTTCTTACCGGTTGGATTTGACTGTTCATAGTAAGGTCCATCCCTTCTTTCATGTCTCTCAACTTAAATGGGCTGTTGGTGATCATTTTCTAACAATTATCCAAATCTATTTACAAACAATGTCTTGGACCATTTTTTTTCTAGAATCTTTCCTTTCTGTATGTGGTTTGGGTATGGATCTCTAGTGGCTAATCTGTTGGCATGGGAACTCTCCAAATAATGCCACTTGGGAAATTGCTTCCCTTATTCAGGCCAGTTACCCTTATTTTCTCAATGAGAACAAGGTGTTTCCTCAATATGGTGAAACTTTTAAGACGCTTGAGTTATCTAATGATGTTTATCCTTTGAATACTTACACTAGTAGGAAGGGTAAATCTTGTTAGCCTTAGCTTTAGTTTGGTCATTGTCTGTTTGATTTTCTTTTTTTTTTATTTTTATGGAGTTTTTTACGGGAAAAGGGAGGATAATAATGTCTGTATATCTTGGTTATGGGAGGTGAGAGACTTGGACCCATGGAGTAATCTAAAAAGAACATTTATTTCTTCTACTTATTCATTTTTATAGGGTGAACTTACCTGTAACTATGGAATACCAGTTAGTAATTCTAGAATATACTTCGTCCTTCTTAACTCTTCCAGACAATCACCTATGATGGCCACAAGCTCCTCCCAAAGATGGTCCCAGATGTCTTCGCCAGCATATCCAAGCTGTGGAGGGCGGTGGCGGCCTCAACACTATCTACCTCTCCAAGTTCACCGATGGTACAACACATTACTCATTATCTCTCTCTTTCATATATATGTCGTGATGATGTTATACTGAATGGTGGTGGGGGAGATGGGATAAGAGTGAAGAGCCAATTGGATGCACTGGACAAGGTGGGGATGGTGCACAGGTACACCTTCCTGGATGGGGAGAAGCAGAAGGCGAAGAATCTGGAGTCAGTGACGGTGGATGTGATGCTGGAGGACACCCCCAAAGGCAGGTGCAAGGGAACAAAGACAATGACCTTCTACCCCAAGGCGGGCATGGAGTTCAAGGTGGAGGATGTGAAGGATGAGAAGCTTAAGAGTAGGGCCATTTTCTAGAAGGTGGAAGCCCATCTCCAGGCTCACTCCGAAATCCGGTCACTCTCTACAAATAAATTTCATCAAATAATGCGTTGCTGATGAAGCCATGTTGAAGCTATATATTGAATGGAAAAAATGTCATACTGAAGAAGTACAAAATAATTATTACATTTTTAGTGTAAAAAAATATTATATATATATATAGTTTATATTTTATAGGTTTTATGTATGCTAATATTTTCCCCCAAACCCCTAGTCAGGGGACTTGGCCCCACGATCATGCCCCTAACCCCCACCCACTCATACCCCCCATACAGTCATGAGGAGCAAAAATATCTAAATATATATTTACAAAAGAATAATGATATAAAATTTTGAGGAAATATTTGAGATAAGAATATAACACATGAAATATCTATGATATTTAACTTCCATAGATAGTGGTATGAGAAAAACATATAGAAACCCAAAAAAGTATATATAAATGCAATATCGGTGATAAATGGTAGAAAGAGGGTGGAAAAAAATTTTAAAGTGGGATTTTATTTTATTTTTTTAAACGGGATAGGGTTGTGGGTATTTTCCAAAATGGGTCTGAATATGAGTTAACCATGTTCACTCATCTCCTTTTGTCGGGATGTGTGAATGGGGTTTATGCTTCCTATGCAATTTTTTTGATGGAAGAGTGAACCTTGTTCACCCTTAATTCATAATTTTTTAATTTTTTTACTTTTTACCAGAAAAGGTCTAGGAGTCAGTTGAACCTACTCCAATCAATGTTTATTGAAAAATAAAAGTCAAGAAAGAAAGAGAAAGTATGGGGTCAAACAAAGGACAATCTCTCATCTAAAAATAAAAAAACTAAAAATCTTAACCCTCTCCATGATTAGGGGTTTCATCAACCAATTCACATTTTTTCTGTGAATTATTTCCCTGAGTTTTACCTTATCAAGAGTGATCTCATTGGGAGAAGACCTGAAAGACTGGCCACGCCCATCACCACCATGTCCTCAGCCACAGTTTTTTGGATGATGACCCTGTTTCTATGTCCTAATTTGTTGCCAATCCCCTTCTGGTTCATCCTCTGGGTGAGGAATATCCTCTCTAAGAGGCCTCCCTAAGTGAGGGGATTCCATACGTGTCAGAATAGGAGGAACATATGTATCCATATTATTCCTTCCTTTTCAAGATGATGTGTGCTCATACCTTATTTATTCACCCACTTCTGTAAATTCCAAGATTTTCCATATAATTTTTTTATATATGGAATTATTACCAGTCTGCGAAATCTGACAGTGTGTAATTTACTAATGTATGAGTGTGTTATCATGCATAAAAATGATACGGAATAAGGAAGGTTTAGGATAACATGAATGAATTAAATTGAGTTCATACTAAGATAAAATTAATAAGTATATTTTTATGGGTATTGAACATTTTCATTATCAAAGTCAATTCCATAATAAAATTTATAGACATGAAGATGAGAATAAATAAACACTAGGACCAAGAAGAAAATTTAATACCTACGATGTACTTATCTGATGTGGATCCTAATATTAATGTTATGTAGACTATCTAATCCCTCACTGTAAAAGCCTTGTTCATTTTTGATTATATGATTTATAGTATATCTAAGAAAATTTATATTATGATTATATAGTCGCATAAATTATTTTATTTTTCATGAAATATTCTAGTTACATGATTATAGTATTCAATGATGATCTTGATAGGAGTGTTCCATGTGGAAATATAATTATCCTTCCATAAGATAATTCACTGTGATTTTAATTATGTATTACATATATCTATATTATGTAATAATTATTTGTAATAATGATAATATCCCTTGATAATATATCAACAATGTATGAAAATAAATAAAATCCAAAAAAAATTAAATAATGTTGGTCCTTATAAATAATCACAATAAACTCATAGTTTATTAGGTTCAATTAAAACAAATTATTATGGAGTATCCTATTCTTATGAGAGTGACACTCGACCCATATGATCTAGAACCACTGACACCACACTATCCCCTACACCGGAAGAGACACCAACATGAATGAGCTTACCCAACGGTGAAGTAGGCCCCACGGCCGCACCAATCCCCACCATTCCAAAATCTGTACATGAATCAGGGTTTTCTCCACCCGAACTCACAATGCCAGATGAGACTTCAATAGGAGTCAAATCGGATCAGAGCCTGGCTCCTCCCAAAACCGTCGTGCCAGAAGAACCTCCAACATGAGTCGCGTAGGGCCTGAGATTGGCACCACTCGAAATTGCTAGAAGCACCACCGCATCCGAAGGCCTCACCTGCATAACCATAACACCGTCCTGAGGTGCTCCGCTAGTCTCCTCCATCTTTTTATTTATTAACATTTTATTTAAATTTTTTATTTTTATTATGTTTTTTTTGTATATATATATATATATATAAATAAATATGACAAAATTTTTCTATATAATTTATTAGTTATTTAATATATAGTAGTACTGTCATTAAAATAGTTTGGATTCTGACAGAAACCATCACCCATGGCTCCCTTTTATATGAGGTCTTTCCCTAGAAATCATTTTTCATTTTTGATGTAGAATTTAGATTCTCACTTTCCTGCACAAAACATTCTGCATTTCCAATGTGAGTTTCAGAAATGTTTCAAGTACGTGGATTTGAAAGACTATAAAATATAAACTCTAAGGCCAATATAAATGAAACTTAAAACATAGATTAAACATATAAGAAATAGTTGAAAATAAAAAGAATTTCATAAAGAATATTGATAAAAAATAATTTATAACCTTTCAAAACCACCAACTTGAAGCTTATAAATGTTTCAAGTATGTGACTTTAAAAGCCCATAAAATATAAACTATTAGAATAATATAAATGAAAATTAAATCATGGATTAAAAATATAAGAAATAGTTTAAAATAAAAAAAATCATAAATAATTTTGATGAAAAATAATTTATAATCTTTCAAACCCACTTACTTGAAATTTAAAAATGTTTCAAGTATTTGGCATTGAAAGTCTATAAAATATAAACTACATGACGAATATAAATGAAACTTAATACATGGATTAAACATATAAAAAATAGTTAATAATTAATTAGTTAATTATTAATATAATTATTAATTATATAGTTATTAATTATATAATTATTAATTAGTTAATTAGTAATATCATTATTAATTATATAATAATTAACTAGTTAATTCGTAATATATTTATTAATTATATAATAATTAGTTAGTTAATTAGTAATATAATTATTAATTATATAATAAATAAACAGTTAATTAGTAATATAATAATTAATTATATGATAATTAATTATTTAATTAGTAATATAATTATTAATTAAATAATAATTAATTAGTTAATTTTTAATATAATTTTTAATTATAATTATTAATTATTAATTATAATTATTAATTATTAATTATATAATTCATAATTATATTACTAATTAACAAATTAATTATTACACAATAAATAATTAATAATTATAATTAATAATTATGTAACTAATTAATAATTAATAATTAATAGTTAATAATTAATAATTAATAATTAATAATTAATAATTAATAATTATAATGAATACTTATATTACTAATTAATTATTTAATTAATTTATAATTAATAATTATACTACGAATTAACTAATAAATTATTATGTAATAAATAATAAATAATTATAATAAATAATTATAATACTAATTAATTATAATATAATAAATAATAAATAATAAATAATAAATAATTATAATTAATAATTATATTACTAATTAACTAATTAATTATTATATTATTAGTAATTATATTAATAATTAATAATTAATAATTAATAATTAATAATTATAATGAATAATTATAATGAATAATTATATTGTTAATTAATTAATTAATTAATTTATAATTATTAATTAATTAATTAATTTATAATTATTAATTATATTACTAATTAAATAATGAATTATTATATATTTATATTACTAATTAAATAATTAAATATTATATAATAAATAATAAATAATTATAATTAATAATTATATTACTAATTAATTAATTAATTTTTATATATTTAATGATTACTAATTATAATTAGTAATTATATTAATTATTATAATTGGTAATTATATTAATAATTATTATTAATAACCATATTACTAATTAACTAATTAATTATTATATAATTTACAATATATAATTTACAATATATAATTATAACGAATAATTATAATGAATAATTATATTACTAATTAATGTATTAATGTATTATTAATAATTATATTACTAATTAAATAATCAATTATTGTATATTAGTAATTAATAATTATATTACTAATTAACTAATTAATTATTAGCTAATTAATAATTATATAATTAATAACTATATAATTAATAATTATATTACTAATTATGTAACACCTCGAGCTTCCACGATATGCTTCTCTTTCAATAATGCAATAGCTTGCATTGTACGCAAGTTCGAGATTCTAACACACCGCGACTAATCAAAATATTCATTATGAATAGTAATACCAACTTTTTGAAATTATATATATTTTATATTTCTAAATGGACTTCATTTTTGGATTCGGAATGTCGAAATTAGCCTATGTCGAATTTTTTGTAATTTTCTGAGAACATCCAAATTTTTATGAATAATGAAAAATACTTAAAAACAACTTTTTTAATCAAAATAATTTAGAGTGATAAATTATACTATTGAGTGGTTTTAAAGTATAATTAGAATATATTTTTACCATTATATCCAATGGTGGTCATTAGAATTAATTTCACTTTGAAATTGGACATAAACAATTGTCAATCTTTTGATATATATTGTTTCTAAAAAACACGCTATTTGTTGTGACAGCGAGAATTAATTATAAAATTAATTAATGCAACATATATGTTTTTAATTTTTTAAAATAGACATCATTTTTTAATTCGGAATATCAATTATAGCTTAGGGTGAAATTTTGGCATTGTTCTGAAAAACTTCAATTTTTGATGAATAGTGAAACCACTAAGTGGTAGTTAAATAAATGATTTTTCATTTAAATGAAATATTACCACTTATGTGATTTGATTTTCAAAAATCAGACATACATGGTTGTAATTAGGAATTAAAATTTGGTTCAATGGGATTAAAATAAATTTTTGGTGAATAGTAACTTTTAAGTTTAATTAATCGCGATTAAAGGTAATTAGTGAAATTTAAGGTAAAAATTGTATTATAAAAATATGAAATGACCCTTACATTTGTCCTACCCATATTGGATGAGTCATGTCCGACCAAGAAAATCCATGGGTCAACTTGGGGACCCCATGGAGCCACTTTGGTAGGAAAATGACATTAAAAACTTTTTATTTAATGTTAAAATAAAAATGTCACAAACAAGAGTTGTTTTACTAAAACAATTTTTAAATGGGGTTATACAAGTCATATTTTTGACTATAAATATTTATTAGAAAGCTAAAAATATTTACTACATAATTATATTTTTTTTATAATTTTTAGATATTAAATAAATTTAATTATTTATGACACCATGATGATGCAGCGATTACCTCATTAATTAACGATTTTAATAAAATGAAAGGATAATGTAAAATCTAAGAATTACACTTGTCCAAAGCCTATTGTATGAGAATATTTCGAACCCTTATCACCTTATCCTAGAATTATATAAGTGTGGGACCTTTAGAATCCATAAACCATTGTATAATAAAGTAACATTTCATTACTTTCCAAGAGTACCCCTCCTCTCCTCTTATAAAAGGCCCCCACCTCTACCACCTCATTCACACTTTCAAGCCATTTGGCTTGGCCAAACTCTACCCAAATACTCTCCCAACGTCCCTCCCTTACTCTTAGAAGCCTCACTTTGGGAAGAAGTCTTCCCAAGTAAGCCTTTGGCACAAATCAAAAAGAGTTACCCGATTTTAAGGTAATGTCTTCTCTAATGTTGTTCTATTTTATTTTTCTTCTCCAACCCCCTAAACACTTTTTATTCATTTCTTTTGTAACAACAACAGTATCCTCAATATACTAGGATGTTATTATAATAAGTATTCGAGCTACACTTACACACACCTACATCTAATGGTTAAAGAACATACTGTTTCTGTGGATGGCGAATTTTTGCCTCACGAAACGATGATTGTTCAACACTCATATAACACCTCTAATGGTGGACATTATGATGAAACTATTTTTATATATGATATATATTATGTTTTTGTTTTCCTTATTATTTTTTATTTTTCATTTATGGCATACCTTTATGGTTTCCATTATGGGTAAACGCGATATTTTCATTTTAGGAAGTGCGGACTACCGCCCCCTCAAAGTGATTTGAATCGTTAATACCATATATGAGATGTATAAAGGATGGAGTAAATGGTATTATATGCTATATTATACTGGAATTATATTATACATTTATATCATTATGATTTCATTCCATTAAATACTAAATAGAAATGAAATTAGCGTTCATGCGTACGTACGACTTACCGTCTCCATGAACGGTGCATTTCATTTCTTACCTCTAAATGTTATGTAATATTATAAATGAATGTATATACTGGATATATATGATGTATATGATATATAAATCATGAATATAATTATGGATATAATGGATATATTACCACATGAACAAAGTGTAATTATAAAAAGTTTATTTTTGACTCAAGTACCTAAGATCGTCAAAACGACCGTTATTAACATAAATAATTACATAATGTTCATAACATGGTAATAAGTGATATAAAATGAATAATAAACTTGAAAAATGTTCTTAAGAAATTATAAATTAACTATAGTTTATTATTTAGGAGATCAAAGAACGATCGAGTGAATTCAGACACGAGGTAAGGGAACTTCTTAACCCAATTTCTATTCTTTGGGTTAATCTCCTACTTTAAAATTATGTCATGATATTATTATGTCATATCTTGTATTTGTACTTTATTTATGTGTACTTATAGTGAATACACATAATAGATCTACTTTATTTAAAAAAATGGTCTTTGTAAGGGTCTTCGTCTCAATATCCTTTCATTGAGGCATATTTGGTTTTATACACAACTTTCCTTTATACGGTGTATAAACCCCTTTGAATTTTAATTTTATTCAAAAGGAATCTTTTTATACAAAGTGTTTTTACTAAACAAAAAAAGGAATTTTTTTTGTACATATGCGGTGACAACAACTTCTCCGCCGCCATGACCATTATTTGAGTTTCGGCTTCCTCTACAAGCCATACCTTTTTTTTAAAAGAAAAATAAATACCATGTTTTACTTTCCTTTTATTTTGGTATTGAAAATAGTTTTGAAAGTGTTTTTATTATATCAATGTGTTGTATTGATATCTTGTGATTGAAATGTGTAAATGTTATGTTTCCTTTATGCATGGTTTATATGATACGATTATGTTATGTTTTATGATATGTTTAAACCTGTTCATATGAGGAATGCATTGGACTTAATAAGTGACGGGTGGAGCCCTCTATAGCTCCTCGATGCATTGGAAGGTCTCATGAGACAAACTAGTGTCTTGGCACGAGGCCTTGACAAAATATTATTTGTGGTCTTGGCACGAGGCCTTGGCTACGTTGTTATGATAGTCTGGCATTATGAATTCCATCATTATGAAAGTGGTTATTGATATTTCATGTGAATATTCGACCAGTAGAATATCCATGTGAGTAAGTAAATGGCCTTATTTCATTTTACTTTTTCCATATTATGCTAAAGTTAAAGTTTAAAAGGCTTTTGTTTTAGTTATACATTGCCTTAAATGTTAATGTTTGTTTATGAAAGTTTCCGCTATATTGTTATCCTTACTGAGCATCTTAGCTCACCCCTTTCAATGTTTTAATTTTTCCAGGATGTGAAGAAGTATATTATGAATGATCTGCAGGGATAATATAATGGGATATGAAGAGAAGATGTTGTAGTTTTGTTTTACTTTATGATTTAATGTAAGACTTGTGAATGTATCTAGTGTTTCCGAGGCTACTAAACTAATCGGTCTTTTGAGACTTGATTTTTGTGATCATGCAAATGTTACTAAGTAATGCACCGACTCTGGGTAGCTGGGGTCAGGGCATTATAGTTGGTATCAGAGGTAGTTTAGTACTAACCTTGGAAGATAGATTTAGATAAACTCTGATTAGAGCACATAGCCCAAAGATAGATTTTGAAGATTAGTATAGAAGAACTTCCTAGAATTTTGTTGTTGTAGAGATTTTGTGAGTTTTCCGAACAATACATCCCTGTCTGGATACGAGCATGTAGAGGTGGATCTGGCATAGATGTACCTAGGGGTAAAACCTGAAAACACCACTTTGAGATAGGCTCGAACGGGAACTGGTGCACGACAACGGGCCTTGCTGCACTCTTGGTTACGACACTCCCGGGGGATATGCTTAGGATAATTCTAATTTTCTTTACAAACCACTATGAAGGGTTATGAGTATATACTTCCTAATTTTTTTTTATGATTATGGATTATATCCATAAATAGTTCAATTTATGTTAACTATTTTATAAGTATGGAATTATGTATTTTGATTTATAAACTAATCTAGTTTATGCCATTGTTTAGAAATGGCGCCTAGTGGAAAGAATGGAAACTGTATCAATGCACGCACTCCGTGTAGAGATTTCCCTCCTGCTCAAGATAATTATTATGGAGCTGGAGATACAACTGGTGCTGATCAACTTATTACCATACTGGGACAACTCACTCAGGTTATGAATAATAACCTTACTCGTATGGAGCACCCTGATCTGCAACGTGGAGGATCAATGTTAGACCGATTCATGAGGCAACAACCACCAAAATTTAATGGGGGTACAAATCCATTAGTAGATGAGAAATGGATAAACTCCTTAGAGAAAATATTCCATGCCTTGGGGAGTAGTGAAAGGGAGAAGGTTGTCATGACAGTCTACCGCCTCACTGGAGATGCCGATCAATGATGGTCACTAATTCAAAACACGAAGGAAGATGAAGAAGTATCAAGTATGGAATGGAGAGAGTTAAAAGGGATTTTATTAGAAAAATAATTTCCACATGACCATCGAGCAGATATAGAAAGGAAATTTCTGAGTCTGAGACAAAAGGAGGATGAGAATGTCGCAAAGTATGAGGCTAACTTTACAAGGTTAGCAAGGCATGCTGCAGATTATATACGTAACCCAAGAAGTAAGATTGATCGTTTCTTTGATGGGTTAAAACCATTTCTCCGTCGAGATTTAGTATCACAATCTTTCTCAACATACGAAGATATTGTCTCGTGTGCTATCAAGACAGAAATGGAATTCTCTAAGTCTTATGACAACAAAGTAAAGCAAGAGAAGAAGATAACGGTGGAACAAGAAATGGATAAAGGTAAAAAGGGAAAGAAGGATTTTCCATTATGCGATAATTGTGGGAAGAATCACCTCGGTACTTGCCTGAAAGGAATGGGAGTTTGTTACAAATGTGGAGAAAAAGGTCACCAGACACGTGATTGAAAGGGAAATAAAGAGGCTATTAATGTTGAATGCTACAATTGTAGGGAAATGGGGCATTATGCAAATGAATGTCCTAAGCTTCAAAGAAACTTACCTCAGAAAAAGACAAGGGATCAAGGACAATCTTATGCTGTTACTACAGTTGAAGTGGAATAATTAATGTATTGGTGCTTTTGGAAACAAGGATTATATTCTTGTTATAAGAATAATGTGATATATATAAGGATTGTACTGTAGTACTTGTTTTTTTTATTAAGGTTTTAATATGATGAAGGTAATCATATTTTAAGTATGTGACAATAAGAGAAACTTTACTTTGTTTGGAGAATCTGATGTTACAATTGATTTTGGAATTTAGAGACCTTTTAGAAAAAGTTTGGACAGAGGTATTTTTGAGAACTATATAGGTTGGAATGGATTAAGTTGAACCTTGGATAGTATTGTTTAAGGTTAAAACATTTATGAAGATTATTTTTGGAATATTATAATACTATAGTTTTAGGAAAAGGACAACCTGCAGGGTGGGGCATAACCCATCGCGTCGGACAAAGCTGCAGGAATCGAACCCACAACCATAGTGCGACATGCCTTTATTACCTACCACTATCCTACAGGAAGTCCCTAGTTATTACAAAATAGTTTTACTAATCTAAATGGTATGTGTTAATATTTGGAACCTTATACGATTATGATAAATAGAATATTTTTGAGTTCTATTACCTTTTAGAGTGAAAGATAGGTTTGAGGTAAAATTTTTTTAAAGAATGAAAGTCTACATAACAAGTATGTATATTCCCTTACGTTCTTAGTAAATCTCCTAAATAAATTCCTCAACTTTATAAAAGGTAACTTAAAACAAAAACGTTTCCGGTTAACTTTTCCAACTGGGGATTCAATGACCGTTTAACCAATCACAAGTTTGTGATTTTCTTATGGTTAACTTTCTCCTAATCCAGTTTTCTACAACTCTCCATCAGACCTTGATGGTTTTTTTTTCTTCCATATCCATATTTTCATAGAATCCTAGTATGGACTATCTCGGGTGACCTTTGTACTTATCTTTCTTTCTTTTAAAGTTATATTTTTATTAACCTTATTTTCGATGTGGGTTTTCCACAAAGGTATTTTCTATTTTCAACCTTTTATTTTCAAAGAAAAATTTCAAATTGCGAGGATGCAATTTATTTAAGGAGGGGAGAATGTAACACCCCGAGCTTCCACAATACGCTTCTCTTTCAATAATGCAATAGCTTGCATTGTACGCAAGTTCGAGATTCTAACACACCGCGACTAATCAAAATATCCATTATGAATAGTAATACCAAAATTTTGAAATTATATATATTTTATATTTCAAAATGGACTTCACTTTTGGATTCGGAATGTCGAAATTAGCCTATGTCGAATTTTTTGTAATTTTCTGAGAACATCCAAATTTTTATGAATAGTGAAAAATACTTAAAAACAACTTTTTTAATCAAAATAATTTATAGTGATAAATTATACTATTGAGTGGTTTTAAAGTATAATTAGAATATATTTTTACCATTATATCCAATGGTGGTCATTATAATTAATTTCACTTTGAAATTGGACATAAACAATTGTCAATCTTTTGATATATATTGTTTCTAAAAAACACGCTATTTGTTGTGACAGCGAGAATTAATTATAAAATTAATTAATGCAACATATATGTTTTTAATTTTTTAAAATAGACATCATTTTTTAATTCGGAATATCAATTATAGCTTAGGGTGAAATTTTGGCATTGTTCTGAAAAACTTCAATTTTTGATGAATAGTGAAACCACTAAGTGGTAGTTAAATAAATGATTTTTCATTTAAATGAAATATTACCACTTATGTGATTTGATTTTCAAAAATCAGACATACATGGTTGTAATTAGGAATTAAAATTTGGTTCAATGGGATTAAAATAAATTTTTGGTGAATAGTAACTTTTAAGTTTAATTAATCGCGATTAAAGGTAATTAGTGAAATTTAAGGTAAAAATTGTATTATAAAAATATGAAATGACCCTTACATTTGTCCTACCCATATTGGATGAGTCATGTCCGACCAAGAAAATCCATGGGTCAACTTGGGGACCCCATGGAGCCACTTTGGTAGGAAAATGACATTAAAAACTTTTTATTTAATGTTAAAATAAAAATGTCACAAACAAGAGTTGTTTTACTAAAACAATTTTTAAATGGGGTTATACAAGTCATATTTTTGACTATAAATATTTATTAGAAAGCTAAAAATATTTACTACATAATTATATTTTTTTTATAATTTTTAGATATTAAATAAATTTAATTATTTATGACACCATGATGATGCAGCGATTACCTCATTAATTAACGATTTTAATAAAATGGAAGGATAATGTAAAATCTAAGAATTACACTTGTCCAAAGCCTATTGTATGAGAATATTTCGAACCCTTATCACCTTATCCTAGAATTATATAAGTGTGGGACCTTTAGAATCCATAAACCATTGTATAATAAAGTAACATTTCATTACTTTCCAAGAGTACCCCTCCTCTCCTCTTATAAAAGGCCCCCACCTCAACCACCTCATTCACACTTTCAAGCCATTTGGCTTGGCCAAACTCTACCCAAATACTCTCCCAACGTCCCTCCCTTACTCTTAGAAGCCTCACTTTGGGAAGAAGTCTTCCCAAGTAAGCCTTTGGCACAAATCAAAAAGAGTTATCCGATTTTAAGGTAATGTCTTCTCTAATGTTGTTCTATTTTATTTTTCTTCTCCAACCCCCTAAACACTTTTTATTCATTTCTTTTGTAACAACAACAGTATCCTCAATATACTAGGATGTTATTATAATAAGTATTCGAGCTACACTTACACACACCTACATCTAATGGTTAAAGAACATACTGTTTCTGTGGATGGCGAATTTTTGCCTCACGAAACGATGATTGTTCAACACTCATATAACACCTCTAATGGTGGACATTATGATGAAACTATTTTTATATATGATATATATTATGTTTTTGTTTTCCTTATTATTTTTTATTTTTCATTTATGGCATACCTTTATGGTTTCCATTATGGGTAAACGCGATATTTTCATTTTAGGAAGTGCGGACTACCGCCCCCTCAAAGTGATTTGAATCGTTAATACCATATATGAGATGTATAAAGGATGGAGTAAATGGTATTATATGCTATATTATACTGGAATTATATTATACATTTATATCATTATGATTTCATTCCATTAAATACTAAATAGAAATGAAATTAGCGTTCATGCGTACGTACGACTTACCGTCTCCATGAACGGTGCATTTCATTTCTTACCTCTAAATGTTATGTAATATTATAAATGAATGTATATACTGGATATATATGATGTATATGATATATAAATCATGAATATAATTATGGATATAATGGATATATTACCACATGAACAAAGTGTAATTATAAAAAGTTTATTTTTGACTCAAGTACCTAAGATCGTCAAAACGACCGTTATTAACATAAATAATTACATAATGTTCATAACATGGTAATAAGTGATATAAAATGAATAATAAACTTGAAAAATGTTCTTAAGAAATTATAAATTAACTATAGTTTATTATTTAGGAGATCAAAGAACGATCGAGTGAATTCAGACACGAGGTAAGGGAACTTCTTAACCCAATTTCTATTCTTTGGGTTAATCTCCTACTTTAAAATTATGTCATGATATTATTATGTCATATCTTGTATTTGTACTTTATTTATGTGTACTTATAGTGAATATACATAATAGATCTACTTTATTTAAAAAAATGGTCTTTGTAAGGGTCTTCGTCTCAATATCCTTTCATTGAGGCATATTTGGTTTTATACACAACTTTCCTTTATACGGTGTATAAACCCCTTTGAATTTTAATTTTATTCAAAAGGAATCTTTTTATACGAAGTGTTTTTACTAAACAAAAAAAGGAATTTTTTTTGTACATATGCGGTGACAACAACTTCTCCGCCGCCATGACCATTATTTGAGTTTCGGCTTCCTCTACAAGCCATACCTTTTTTTTAAAAGAAAAATAAATACCATGTTTTACTTTTCTTTTATTTTGGTATTGAAAATAGTTTTGAAAGTGTTTTTATTATATCAATGTGTTGTATTGATATCTTGTGATTGAAATGTGTAAATGTTATGTTTCCTTTATGCATGGTTTATATGATACGATTATGTTATGTTTTATGATATGTTTAAACCTGTTCATATGAGGAATGCATTGGACTTAATAAGTGACGGGTGGAGCCCTCTATAGCTCCTCGATGCATTGGAAGGTCTCATGAGACAAACTAGTGTCTTGGCACGAGGCCTTGACAAAATATTATTTGTGGTCTTGGCACGAGGCCTTGGCTACGTTGTTATGATAGTCTGGCATTATGCATTCCATCATTATGAAAGTGGTTATTGATATTTCATGTGAATATTCGACCAGTAGAATATCCATGTGAGTAAGTAAATGGCCTTATTTCATTTTACTTTTTCCATATTATGCTAAAGTTAAAGTTTAAAAGGCTTTTGTTTTAGTTATACATTGCCTTAAATGTTAATGTTTGTTTATGAAAGTTTCCGCTATATTGTTATCCTTACTGAGCATCTTAGCTCACCCCTTTCAATGTTTTAATTTTTCCAGGATGTGAAGAAGTATATTATGAATGATCTGCAGGGATAATATAAGGGGATATGAAGAGAAGATGTTGTAGTTTTGTTTTACTTTATGATTTAATGTAAGACTTGTGAATGTATCTAGTGTTTCCGAGGCTACTAAACTAATCGGTCTTTTGAGACTTGATTTTTGTGATCATGCAAATGTTACTAAGTAATGCACCGACTCTGGGTAGCTGGGGTCAGGGCATTATAGTTGGTATCAGAGGTAGTTTAGTACTAACCTTGGAAGATAGATTTAGATAAACTCTGATTAGAGCACATAGCCCAAAGATAGATTTTGAAGATTAGTATAGAAGAACTTCCTAGAATTTTGTTGTTGTAGAGATTTTGTGAGTTTTCCGAACAATACATCCCTGTCTGGATACGAGCATGTAGAGGTGGATCTGGCATAGATGTACCTAGGGGTAAAACCTGAAAACACCGCTTTGAGATAGGCTCGAACGGGAACTGGTGCACGACAACGGGCCTTGCTGCACTCTTGGTTACGACACTCCCGGGGGATATGCTTAGGATAATTCTAATTTTCTTTACAAACCACTATGAAGGGTTATGAGTATATACTTCCTAATTTTTTTTTATGATTATGGATTATATCCATAAATAGTTCAATTTATGTTAACTATTTTATAAGTATGGAATTATGTATTTTGATTTATAAACTAATCTAGTTTATGCCATTGTTTAGAAATGGCGCCTAGTGGAAAGAATGGAAACTGTATCAATGCACGCACTCCGTGTAGAGATTTCCCTCCTGCTCAAGATAATTATTATGGAGCTGGAGATACAACTGGTGCTGATCAACTTATTACCATACTGGGACAACTCACTCAGGTTATGAATAATAACCTTACTCGTATGGAGCACCCTGATCTGCAACGTGGAGGATCAATGTTAGACCGATTCATGAGGCAACAACCACCAAAATTTAATGGGGGTACAAATCCATTAGTAGATGAGAAATGGATAAACTCCTTAGAGAAAATATTCCATGCCTTGGGGAGTAGTGAAAGGGAGAAGGTTGTCATGACAGTCTACCGCCTCACTGGAGATGCCGATCAATGATGGTCACTAATTCAAAACACGAAGGAAGATGAAGAAGTATCAAGTATGGAATGGAGAGAGTTAAAAGGGATTTTATTAGAAAAATAATTTCCACATGACCATCGAGCAGATATAGAAAGGAAATTTCTGAGTCTGAGACAAAAGGAGGATGAGAATGTCGCAAAGTATGAGGCTAACTTTACAAGGTTAGCAAGGCATGCTGCAGATTATATACGTAACCCAAGAAGTAAGATTGATCGTTTCTTTGATGGGTTAAAACCATTTCTCCGTCGAGATTTAGTATCACAATCTTTCTCAACATACGAAGATATTGTCTCGTGTGCTATCAAGACAGAAATGGAATTCTCTAAGTCTTATGACAACAAAGTAAAGCAAGAGAAGAAGATAACGGTGGAACAAGAAATGGATAAAGGTAAAAAGGGAAAGAAGGATTTTCCATTATGCGATAATTGTGGGAAGAATCACCTCGGTACTTGCCTGAAAGGAATGGGAGTTTGTTACAAATGTGGAGAAAAAGGTCACCAGACACGTGATTGAAAGGGAAATAAAGAGGCTATTAATGTTGAATGCTACAATTGTAGGGAAATGGGGCATTATGCAAATGAATGTCCTAAGCTTCAAAGAAACTTACCTCAGAAAAAGACAAGGGATCAAGGACAATCTTATGCTGTTACTACAGTTGAAGTGGAATAATTAATGTATTGGTGCTTTTGGAAACAAGGATTATATTCTTGTTATAAGAATAATGTGATATATATAAGGATTGTACTGTAGTACTTGTTTTTTTTATTAAGGTTTTAATATGATGAAGGTAATCATATTTTAAGTATGTGACAATAAGAGAAACTTTACTTTGTTTGGAGAATCTGATGTTACAATTGATTTTGGAATTTAGAGACCTTTTAGAAAAAGTTTGGACAGAGGTATTTTTGAGAACTATATAGGTTGGAATGGATTAAGTTGAACCTTGGATAGTATTGTTTAAGGTTAAAACATTTATGAAGATTATTTTTGGAATATTATAATACTATAGTTTTAGGAAAAGGACAACCTGCAGGGTGGGGCATAACCCATCGCGTCGGACAAAGCTGCAGGAATCGAACCCACAACCATAGTGCGACATGCCTTTATTACCTACCACTATCCTACAGGAAGTCCCTAGTTATTACAAAATAGTTTTACTAATCTAAATGGTATGTGTTAATATTTGGAACCTTATACGATTATGATAAATAGAATATTTTTGAGTTCTATTACCTTTTAGAGTGAAAGATAGGTTTGAGGTAAAAATTTATTAAAGAATGAAAGTCTACATAACAAGTATGTATATTCCCTTACGTTCTTAGTAAATCTCCTAAATAAATTCCTCAACTTTATAAAAGGTAACTTAAAACAAAAACGTTTCCGGTTAACTTTTCCAACTGGGGATTCAATGACCGTTTAACCAATCACAAGTTTGTGATTTTCTTATGGTTAACTTTCTCCTAATCCAGTTTTCTACAACTCTCCATCAGACCTTGATGGTTTTTTTTTCTTCCATATCCATATTTTCATAGAATCCTAGTATGGACTATCTCGGGTGACCTTTGTACTTATCTTTCTTTCTTTTAAAGTTATATTTTTATTAACCTTATTTTCGATGTGGGTTTTCCACAAAGGTATTTTCTATTTTCAACCTTTTATTTTCAAAGAAAAATTTCAAATTGCGAGGACGCAATTTATTTAAGGAGGGGAGAATGTAACACCCCGAGCTTCCACAATACGCTTCTCTTTCAATAATGCAATAGCTTGCATTGTACGCAAGTTCGAGATTCTAACACACCGCGACTAATCAAAATATCCATTATGAATAGTAATACCAAAATTTTGAAATTATATATATTTTATATTTCAAAATGGACTTCACTTTTGGATTCGGAATGTCGAAATTAGCCTATGTCGAATTTTTTGTAATTTTCTGAGAACATCCAAATTTTTATGAATAGTGAAAAATACTTAAAAACAACTTTTTTAATCAAAATAATTTATAGTGATAAATTATACTATTGAGTGGTTTTAAAGTATAATTAGAATATATTTTTACCATTATATCCAATGGTGGTCATTATAATTAATTTCACTTTGAAATTGGACATAAACAATTGTCAATCTTTTGATATATATTGTTTCTAAAAAACACGCTATTTGTTGTGACAACAGGAATTAATTATAAAATTAATTAATGCAACATATATTTTTGGAATTTTGTAAAATAGAAATCATTTTTGAATTCGGAATATCAATTATAACTTAGGGTGAAATTTTGGCATTGTTATGAAAAACTTCAATTTTTGATGAATAGGGAAACCACTAAGTGGTAGTTAAATAACTGATTTTTCATTTAAATGAAATATTACCACTTATGTGATTTTATTTTCAAAAATCAGACATACATGGTTGTCATTAGGAAGTAAAATGTGGTTCAATGGGATTAAAATAATTTTTTTGGTGAATAGTAACTTTTAAGTTTAATTAATCGCGATTAAAGGTAATTAGTGAAGTTTAAGGTAAAAATTGTATTATAAAAATATGAAATGACACTTAAACTTGTCCTACCCCTATTGTATGAGTCATGGCCGACCACGACAATACATGGGTCAACTTGGGGACCCCATGGATCCACTTTGGTAGGAAAATGACATTAAAAACTTTTTATTTAACGTTAAAATAAAAATGTCACAAATAAGAGTTGTTTTACTAAAAAAATTTATAAATGGGGTTATACAAGTCATATTTTTGACTATAAATATTAATTAGAAATATAAAAATATTTCCTACATAATGATATATTTTTTTTATAATTTTTAGACATTAAATAAATTAAATTATTTATGACACCATGATGATGCAGCGATTACCTCATTAATTAACGATTTTAATAAAATGGAAGGATAATGTAAAATATAAGCATTAAACTTGTCCAAAGCCTATTGTATGAGAATATTTAGAACCCTTATCACCTTATCCTCAAATTATATAAGTGTGGGACCTTTAGAATCCGAAAACCATTGTATAATAAAGTAACATTTCATTACTTTCCAAGAGTACCCCTCCTCTCCTCTTATAAAAGGCCCCCACCTCTACCACCTCATTCACACTTTCAAGCCATTTGGATCATCCAAACTATGCCCAAATACTCTCCCAACGTCCCTACCTTACTCTTAGAAGCCTCACTTTGGGCATAAGTCTTCCCAAGGAAGCCTTTGACTCAAATCAAAAAGAGTTACCCGATTTTAAGGTAATGTCTTCTCTAATGTTGTTCTGTTTTATTTTTCTTCTGAAACCCCCTAAACACTTTTTATTAATTTATTTTGTAACAACACCATTATCCTCAATATACTAGTATGTTTTTATAATAAGTATTCGAGCTACACTTACACACACCTACATCTAATGGTTAAAGAACATACTGTTTCTGTGGAGGACAAATTTTTGCCTCACGAAACAATGATTGTTCAACACTCATATAACACCTCTAATGGTGGCCATTATGATGAAACTATTTTTATATATGATATATATTATGTTTTGGTTTTCCTTATGATTTTGTATTTTTCATTTATGGCATACCTTTATGGTTTCCATTATGGGTGAACGCGATATTTTCATTTTAGGAAGTGCGGACTACCGCCCCCTCAAAGTGATTTGAATCGTTAATACCATATGTGGGATGTATAAAGGATGGAGTAAATGGTATTATATGATATATTATAATGGAATTATATTATACATTTATATCATTATGATTTAATTCCATTAAATACGAAATAGGAATGAAAGTAGCGTTCATGCGTACGTACGGCTTACCGTCTCCATGAACGGTGCATTTCATTTCTTACCTCTAAATGTTATGTAATATTATAAATGAATATATATACTGGATATATATTATGTATATGATATATACATCATGAATATAATTATGGATATAATGGATATATTACCACATGAACAAAGTGTAATTATAAGAAGTTTATTTTTGACTCAAGTACCTAAGATCATCAAAACGACCGTTATTAACATAAATAAATACATAATGTTCATAACACGGTAATAAGTGATATAAAATGAATAATAAACTTGAAAAATGTTCTTAAGAAATTATAAATTAACTCTAGTTTATTATTCAGGAGATCAAAGAACGGTCGAGTGAATTCGGACACGAGGTAAGGGAACTTCTTAACCTAATTTCTATTCTTTGGGTTAATCTCCTACTTTAAAATTATGTCATGATATTATTATGTCCTATCTTGTATTTGTAATTTATTTATGTGTACTTATAGTGAATACACATAATAGATCTACTTTATTTAAAAAAATGATCTTTGTAAGGGTGTTCGTCTCAATATCCTTTCATTGAGGCATATTTGGTTTTATACACAACTTTACTTTATAGGGTGTATAAACCCCTTTGACTTTTAATTTTATTCAAAATGAATCTTTTTATACGAAGTGTTTTTACTAAATGACAAAAGGAATGTTTTTTGTACGTATGCGGCGACAACGACTTCTCCGCCGCCGTGACCATTATTTGAGTTTCGGCTTCCTCTACAAGCCATACCTTTTTTTTAAAAGAAAAATAAATATCATGTTTTACTTTTCTTTTATTTTGGTATTGAAAATAGTTTTGAAAGTTTTTTTATTATATCAATGTGTTGTATTGATATCTTGTGATTGAAATGTGTAAATTTTATGTTTCCTTTATGCATGTTTTATGTGATACGATTATGTTATGGTTTATGATATGTTTAAACCTGTTCATATGAGGAATGAATTGGACTTAATAAGTGACAGGTGGAGCCCGCTATAGCTCCTCGATGCATCGGCATGTCTCATGAGACAAACTAGTGTCTTGGCACAAGGCCTTGACAAAATATTATTTGTGGTCTTGGCACGAGGCCTTGGCTACGTTGTTATGATAGTCTGGCATTATGCATTCCATCATTATGAAAGTGGTTATTGATATTTCATGTGAATATTCGACCAGTAGAATATCCATGTGAGTAAGTAAATGGCCTTATTTTATTTTACTTTTTCTATATTATGCTAAAGCTCAAGTTTAAAAGGCTTTTGCTTTAGTTATACATTGCCTTAAATGTTAATGTTTGTTTATGAAAGCTTCCGCTATATTGTTATCCTTATTGAGCATCTGAGCTCACCCCTTTCAATGTTTTAATTTTTCCAGGATGTGAAGAAGTATATTATGAATGATCTACAGGGATAATATAAGGGGATATGAAGAGAAGATGTTGTAGTTTTGTTTTACTTTATGATGCAATGTAAGACTTGTGAATGTATCTAGTGTTTCCAAGGCTACTAAACTAATCGGTCTTTCGAGACTTGATCTTTTGTGATCATGCCAATGTTACGAAGTAATGCACCGACTCTGGGTAGCTGGGGCGGGGCGTTACAAATTAACTAATTAATTATTAACTATTTCTTATATGTTTAATCTATGTTTCAAATTTCATTTATATTCACCTTCTAGTTTATATTTATAGTCTTTCAAGGCCACATACTTGAAACATCTTTAAGTTTTAAGTAGGTGGTTTTGGAAGCTTATACATTATTTTTCATCGATATTTTTTATGGAATTCTTTTTATTTTCAACTATTTATTATATTCGTAATCCATGATTTAAGTTTCATTTTTATTCATCTAATAGTTTATAATTTATAGGCTTTGAAAGCCACATACTAAAAAAATTTATAAGCTTCAAGTTGGTGGTTTTTAAAGCTTATAAATTGTTTTTCATCAATATTTTTTATGAAATTATTTTTATTTTCAACTATTTATTATATGTTTAATCCATGTTTTATGTTTCATTTATATTGGTATTATAGTTTATATTTTATAGTCTTTAAAATTCACTTATTTGAAACATTTATAAGATTCAAGTTGGTGGTTTTGAAAGCTAATAAAATATTTTTCATCAACATTTTTTATGAAATTCTTTTTATTTTCAACTATTTATTATATGTTTAATCCATGTTTTAAGTTTTATTTATATTTGTCTTATAGTTTATATTTTATAGTCTTTCATATCCACGTACTTGAAACATTACTGAATCTCATATAAAAAATGTAGCATGTTCTGCGCAGTAAAGGGAGAACCTGGATACCACATCGGAAATGCAGAATGATTTTCAGGGAAATCCCTCTTTTAATAGGGAGCCCTGTGTGAGGGGATCTGTCAGAATCTAGACTGTTGTAATGGAAGTACTATTGGATATTAAATATCAGATAAATTCTGCTGAAATTTTTTGTTATATATATATATAAACAAAACAAAACAATAAAAATAAAAAAAAATAAAAATAAAAAAATTAAAAAAAATTAAAAAAAATTAAAAAAATATGAAGGAAGAGTGAACGAGGTTCACTATTCCGTCAAAAAAATTGGACAGGATGCCAGAACCTCATTCACGCATCCTGGCAAGGGGAGATGTGCGAATGGTGTTCACGCATCTCCGGACCCATTTTTGAAAATACCCGCAACCCTATTCTATTTAAAAAAAAAATACATAAATAACCCACTTTAAAAAAAATTTCATAGTGGGTACACATTAAACTAAATTATTTGATAGAAAATTGTATATGTAATTGAAATGATGAGAAGAATATAAGAAAATCATTAGATGTAAATATTACATGAAATCGGAATATAAGAGGTCAGAAATAATAAGATGATAAATGGGTAGCAGAAAATAAAAAAACATGGAATAATAATCAAATAGAAAAAGACAAACCGTACACACTACTACATATATTCCTTTTTACAGTGCACAAAGTAGATTTTAACATCACTAAAAACCACTATTAATCATAGCACTGATAAAGGTCACCCTTTATCAGTGCTATTTTTAGCGCCGATAAAGGCCTAGCTTGCTGCAAGTGTGCTTTTAATATAACAACACACCTGAAAAAACCAGTAATTTCAAACAATTCTATATAAATTTAATTGAAATCAGGAATTTAAGAATGTCCACCAAAAAACACCACTATATACATTTCAAATAATGTTTTATATAATTATATTTACAATTATCCAACAAAAATTTAAAAACATTAATATTTCATATTTTAACTTCCGTGATCCCCTCTAAAAAATGTCTGCCATGGAATCAGTTTCCAAACAAATACTCTCAACCCGTTCAAAAGATTCCACCTACATAAGAAAACAAATATTATGTTAGTAATACTATAAGGAAATAAATTAAGAATTAATATGAAAGAATAAATTAATAAAATGTCATTTTTTAATAAAAAAGACACATTTTGAGTTATATCGGTCACACTATGCATCGTATTGAGGTGGGGTTGATTTCAACATGTCACAAATGAGTTATGGATCATTTTACTAAATTATCAAAACAATATGAATGTGTTTTCTTATTTTTGTGTACGCAATGTCTTCCTTTACTAAAATTAATGTCAATTTTAAATAATGATACATTTGGAGTTATACAGGTCATACAATGCGTCAGATTGATGTGCGACAGATTTTTACCTATCACAAATTACTTATGGATCATTGACCTAAATTTAAAAACAGTCCAAATTTATTTTATTTGTTTTTAATATGCCTATTTTGTTTTTTACTAGAATGAAAATTCAAACTAAAAACATAAATTTTGAGTTATATTGTTCACATTGTGCATCAGTTATGAAGTGAGACTACTTCATACACATCAAAAATGACTTATGAATTGTTGTACTAAATTATCAAGACAATCAGAGAATATTTTCTTGGTTTTTAGTGGGTGACATGTTTTGAACTAAAATGTAAATTTTTAACTAATAACTGACAATTTTAGTCATATCGGTCACACCATGCATCAGATTGAGGCGAGGTTGAATCTTACACATTACAAATGACTCATAGATCATTTTACTAAAGTATCAAAACAATATGAATGTGTTTTCTTGATTTAAAGTATGTAACTTGTTCTTTTTTACTTAAATTAATGTCAATTTTAAATAAAAATACACACTTGAAGTCATGGTGGTCACATCGTGCATCAGATTGAGGTGTGGTTGACTCCTACATGTCAAAAATGACTCATAGATCATTTTTCATAAATTATCAAAACAATCCAAATGTTTTTTCTTAGTTTTTAGTATATCACTTGTTAGTTTTACTAAAATTAATGTCAATTTGAAATCAAAAGAGACAATTTGAGTTATACCAGCCACACTATGAATCATACTAGGGTGTGGTTGATTCTTGCACATCACAAATGACCTATAGATCATTTTCCGAAAGTATTAGAACAGACTAAATGCGTTTCCTTAGTTTTCAGTATGTCAGTTGTGTTTTTTTACTAAAATGTCATTTCAAAGTGGAAATAGATATTTTGGGTCATAATGGTCGTATCATGTGTCGGTCTGATGTTAGACTACTTCATACACATTGAAAATGACTTATGAATCAGTTTCATAAATTATCAAGACAATCAAAGTGTATTTTCATTGTTTTTAGTGATTCACACATTTTGAACTAAAATGTCAATTTTAAATTGACAACGGAAACTTTTAGTCATATCAGTCCCAATGTGCATCATATTGAGATGTGGTTGATTTATACACATAAAAAATGAATCACAAATTGTTTACCTAAAGTATAAAAACAATCTGAACGTGTTTTCTTAGTTTTCAGTATGTCACTTGTTCTTTTTACTAAAATTAATGTTAATTTTAAAGAAATAGATACAGTTGGAATTATATTGTTCACATCATGCATAATATTGGGGTTCAGTTTATTCCTACATGTCACAAATGATTTATGGGTTGTTTTCCTAAAATATCATAACAATCTGAATTTATTTCTTCATCTTTCAGTATGTCACTTATTATTTTTACTAAAATTAATGTTAATTTTAAATAAAAATACACACTTAGGGTTACAGTGGTCACACCATGAATTTTATTGAGGTTCGATTGATTCATACACATCACAAATGATTTATGGATCATTTTCCTAAAGTTTCACAACAATCTAAATGCGTTTACTTAGTTTTTAATATGTCATGTTTTCTTTTTACTAAAATGAATGTCAATTTTAAACAAGTATACACACTTGGAATTATACTGGTTGCATCGTATGTCATATTAATATGTGGTTTATTCCTATATGTCAAAAATGATTTATGGATAATTTTATTGAAGTATCAAAATAATCTAAATTTATTCTCTTGACTTTTATTATATCACTTTATCTTTTTACAAAAAATATTCTCAATTTTAAATAAAAAAGACACACTTAGAGTTATAGTGGTAACAACATGCATCCAATTGATGTATAGTTGTTTTCTACATATCAAAAATGACTTATGGATAGTTTTCTTAAAGTATCAAAATAATCCAAATGTGTTTTATCAGTTTTCATTATGTCACATATTCTTTTTACTAAAATTAATATCAATTTTAAATAAATAGGCACACTTGGAATTATATCATTCACACCATACATCATATTTAGGTGTGTTTGATTCCTACATGTTAAAAATTATTTAAGGTTCATTGTCCTAAAGTATCAAAATAGTCCGAATTTATTTGTTTGGTTTTCAGTATGTCACTTATTATTTTTACTAAAATTAATGTTAAATTTAAATAAAAAGACACACTTAGAGTTATATCAGCCACATTGTGCATTCAATTGAGTTACAGTTAATTCCTACATGTCACAAATGACTTATGGATCGTTATCCTAAAGTATCAAAATAATATGAATGAACTTGATCAGTTTTCAACTTGTCAATTGTTATTTTTACTAAAATTAATGTTAATTTTAAATAAGTAGACACACTTTTAGTCATACAAGTCACACTGTGTATCATATTGAGGTTTGGTTCACTCTTACATGTCACAAATGACTTATGGATCATTTTCCTAAAGTATCAAAACAATAAAAATTTATTTTCTTGTTTTTTAGTATATCATTTGTTCTTTTTACTAAAATTGATGTCAATTTTAAATAAAAAGAGACATTTTGATTCATACCAGGCACATCAGGTATCATATTGAGGTGTAGATGATTCCTACATGTCGAAAATGACTTATAGACCATTATATTAAAGTATCAAAAAAACTTAATTGGTTTTCTTAGTTTTTGAGTATGTCGGTTGTGTTTTTTAATAAAATATATGTCAATTTTAAATATAAAGAAACACATAGAGTCATACCTATAAAACTATGTTTCAGATTAAGGTATGGATGATTCATACTCATCCCAAAGTCTCAAAATAGACCATAATTGCCAATTTAATCATAATTTATATTGTATTTGTTTGTCGAACTATCGACACTGCACATTGAATCGATGTTCTTAGCTAAAAACCTTTCATGTTGTTGAAATGCACGAGAGTGGAGGAAACTCACGTGACCATTATATCATGAGAAGTCACCACAATGAGCACATGATCTTCCTCCACTCATTTGGTTTTCAACTTGAAAGGTTTTTCAGCTAAATAACATCAACTCTATGTAGTGTTGGCATCTCAACAAAGAGAAGCAACCGAAAGCGTAAAGATATGTGAAAAAAACTAAGTGTTAGATACTAATGATAAGGAAATTAACTTACAAATAATTGATAAAATGATGAAAAAATTAATTAAATAAGTAGTATGAATTCACCTTTTCATAATGGTTTTATACTTTCTTGATCCATTTCTTTATTGTCATTATCTAAGTTGCATCCTCAAAGCCCAATCTCTCCTGAGTATGAGAATATTCAAAAAAAACCATCCAAACTCAAACAAATGAATCCACATGTATAAGAAAACATTTATTATGTGATTAAAAAAATAATTAAATTAAACATAAATATTAAACAATCTATTACTTCTATAGAAATAACATCTTCATGCTATTTGTGTACATTCTATTATCAGGTATGCTGACCATTCATTTCTAAGAAAATATATATCATCTTGTGAATATGAGTCTTTTCAACAATCATTATAGTACTGAAAAAATATAAATACACAAAATGATTAATACATATTTTAAATTAAATGGTAATTATCTTTTAAAATACCTCTATGAGGATGCTAGTTCGTTCATGGAATATGATCTCTCTCATAAATTTTCAAACATAATAACCATAATATTTTTCATTTGTTTGTTTGGAAAACTATAGAAAAATTGATAAAAATAAGCAATTTGTTTTGATATGTGTTTGGATAGTGAAATATTTTTATATATACCTTGATACTTTTCCATTTATAGGACCTTTTAGGATCCTTGTGCTTAGCCCCTTGCATCATTCCTTGTTTTTCGTGATATTGATACACTACCCAATCATAACAGAATTCTCATAAAAATAATATAAAAAATATAACTTGAATATTAGTTTTAAAATGTTGGATGCAGTGTATTACTTACTGACAAATTACATCACGTGTGGTTGGTTTGTTGGGTATCCATGTAGTGAATCCATAAAATAAATCTTTGGAGTATCTAAATTGATCAAAATGATCTTCCAATGTTTCATAAAACACAGAAAGGAATATGTAATTAAAGAAATGAAAATATATGTGATACGATTAAATTGTAGAGTTTCACCCCTATATTATTGGTATTAAGAAGAGTCTTTCATCTGAAATTTTTATTTCAAACGATTTGACCAGGTGTGAAACTATTTCATCCATTTTGTTGGATTCTATTTTTGGTTGTTCATTTGATGTTGTGAGAGGACTAATGATTCCAAAAAAAAATTATGGGAAAATTCCTTCAATTGGTGTTGATATATATGCCTACCAAAAATGTGAAATGTATTTATTCATAATTAACATAGTATATCATCTTTTGGGAAATAAAATCATTAAAACATACCTCATCTATAAATTTAAAACTGAGGAACCTTGCCAATCATAGTTGAGGATTTTATTTACATTCTCAATAGAAATGAAGTCTTCACCTTCCTCTTCGTACATATTTTCTTCAAAATCAACTATGTGACTTATACTATTTTGTAACATTGTATCCACATGAACCTACAATGATAGTAAATACGGATATGGAAGGGGAAAGGTAAAGGTTCTTTTAAAAGATTTTTTCAATCAGTTGGATGATCATTTAGATGGTTTTGAGCCAGTCTTTCATTTCAATCCCTTACCTTTGTCCGTCTATAACAACATTCATCAGTTCAGACTTTTTTTTATTAATTGTTAAAGGTTTATCTTGAAAAATATGTTGGAAATGAATACCGCCTTATTGAAATGTTTTTTTACAAGATGTGACATCCATGTAATGAATGTTCCTATAGCTAAGTCGACTGTATGAATATCATCATCATCAAGTGGAAAAGGTAACTCGATTCTCAGATCATGATCTATGCTAATCAACACTCTCACATGACCTGTTGGAAGTGGTCTATTGTGTAGACTATCTTCTTCAATATTGAACATTGTATCCCTCACTGAAAGGTCATCAGTGGGTGTTGATAGATATAAATCATATTCATTTTCACCCTATATAATAACATTACAGGAAAGGTATCATTTTCTGTCTGATTCACATTTCATAGAAACAATTATTAGAATATTGATTACAATAACTAAGACAGCTCTTTGAGGGGAATGGATCACCCTGAAGATGGTGTGGTGGGGGTGGGGGGGTGGGGGGGGGGGGTATCCTCACACAATGGCTGTTCTTGAGTTGTTTGTTCTCTTTTCTTCCCCTCCCCATAAAAGTTTTCATCGTCTCTCTCTGACATTGGAATTGTTATCCAAGGGTAGTTAGTCTTACTTTCATCTTTTTCATTTCATTATATTTATCCACATCTTTTTTTTCTCAAAATATGTTTGGGGTGTCACCCTAAAACCCACACCTCTAATGTGGCCATACTGCTCTAGATTCTTCTAGGCCACTGACAGTAGGTGTTCATCCATTACAGGTGTTGTTCATTCCTTTGAATATGTCATATATGAAATATAGGAAAATAAGTAATCATTGTTATGTAATAGTGAATTAAAGATTTTTTTTTATTATTTCATACTTACACATCCATCCATCCAACAGACCGAAGGCCTTCAATTTTTTTTATTATAAATAAACCCCCTTTTAAGGGAATAAGGGAAAAACCCAAAAGACTTCATGGAAATAAGACTAACCATGACTCAAAGGTCAAAGAGAGAAAAATATGTCTAAAAATATGAAATTCTACCCTATCATGTGATCTTGATGATGCTCTACACCATTGTGAGGCTGTTCGGTAAGCAAGTGTCATGTGTCAAAGAACATGCCCGATCTGATGGCTGACGCCATACCCTCTAAAACATCCAAATCCATCAAACTCTGCAAAGATGAGTCACCAACTCTAAATCTTCTTATGGGACCTGTTCCATGTGGTCGAGTACAAACAAGTTGAATCACCATAAAAACATTCACCTCCATCCCATGATCACCATAAAAAAAAAATCACCCCCGAGGATCACATCTGGGATGCCTGACAACACCATAAAATGCCATACCGCAATGATCCAACTAGAAACCCTTCATCTCCGCATCAGTAAGAAACTCGAAGGGGCAGGATATTTAAGATGTGAGATGTCAGTACAACCCCACCTAGGGCTAGAAGACCCAGAAAACGCACTAGAGGAGTTCTATAGAAAAGAGAAACCAAGTTGACCTACCCTAGAAGTGCCGCTCTAGGATGAAACTGGGTAGATCTAGATAGAGGAACAACCCACACTGGAAGATGATTCAAATGAACTCTTGAGATCAGGGTTGAGGGGAAGTAGAAAGAACCGAGATTAGGGTAGTGTGTGCGATGTAAATGGCATGAGATCAAACATAGTAAACCGAAAATAAAGAAACAAAATTCCAAACCAGAACCCAATGCGAACAAACCACACAAAAAAATATCACTAACAAACCCGAACCAGGATACCTCCAGCCTCTAAGCCTTGCCTTAGGTGACATCAGACCACTCTAAGAGATACAGAGGTCATCGCCGAGTTTCTCTACCCCCAATCCATCCAAGAACCATGAATATTATAGCCAAAGACACCTCCAGATTCCAACCCTTAGCCAACACTCCACCCCCAGGACAACCAAGATCTAGCCGAGACCCGCACCAGTGTTTCACCCATTCCTTATTTTTAACACTCAGTTTATTTTTCATGAATAAAAATTTATCAATAAAAGTGATAAATGCATGTATCTTAAAAAAAGTATTACTAGACACAATTTACTTGAAAGACACATCAGTATGATGGAAATTAAATTCATCCCACACTTCTTGGGTTATCAGGTGTGTATACATAAGCATTGGGTGAGGGTTTATTTTCCCTTCAACATCTTTAAGATGATGTCTCATTAGAATTTTGTGGAGGCCCCTATGAATCCTTCTAGTAAACATTAATACATATTTCTTGTGAGATTCATCTATAATAAATGCACTCTACATGGTATGATTATGAGTAAGTAAATGTTTCATTATTTTATTTTTTATTAAAATAAATAAATGATTTCCTAATGTTACCATAATCTATTCCCACATCAGTGTCTTAAGAATGGGCATAAAATGGTGCCCTGAATCTACAACAATCAGCACACGTTGAAGAGTGATGATTCTAATGTAACTACTAAACATGGCCTTTTTGGGGTTAACATGTTGGCCATAAACATTTCATATGACCTTGTATTTGACGTCTTTGATTTTTTCCTTAATGATTTTTTCTAACTCCGTCAAACTACGGTGCTCCTGTTTTTTCTATTTCACTAATCCTTAATCACCTACCATTTCCTCATATTCAACATCATCAATATGTTGTTCCTCTATAGTGGTAGAATCATCATGTGCAGATAGTCATTTTACCTCTATAATGGGAGGATCAACAGGTTGAGAAACCCATTTTTCCTCAGGATTGGGAGCACCAACATGTGCAGAAGATCATTGTTCCTCTAAACTGCAAGAAGCAGAAGTTTGAGTGATCTATTGTTCCTCGTGGTTGGGAGCACCAACACATGAATAAGTTGTTATCTGTATATGTGGTTTAACATTTCATTTAGATTACATATATGCACCAACAGACAAAAATTAACATGAGTTGGCTCAATTTATATTACAAAAAAATATATAACCTGATTATTGATCTTGTTTTTTAATTTCTGAAGGGATATGAACCCTCTATTGACTTTCCAAATCCATGAATTTTGGTACCCTTTGACATAAAAAACTCCATCTACATTGGGACCAATTTTAAATGATTGAGACGTCCCAATGAAATGGTCATAAAAAACTTAATTTTCATACGATGCTTTAGTGGTTTTGGTTAATAACAGAACAATTGACCACTTTCAGTTTCTGGGATTTGGAACATAAAATACCTATACTACCTATGAAGAAATTATAAATGGTTCATCTTTGTACCCTTCCTTGTGGAAATCAACTTTCACAAATCTCAATTGATCTATTTTAATAGCACTCATGTCAGCAACCACTCTCATTGAAAAATCAGCACTTGGAATGTTGTTTAATCTAACTCCCATATTTTTTTGAGGATTCCAAAGTATGACATATTCACATAAATTGTATTTCTATCCTTATTACTAAAAAAATGTATTTATTCAACCAAAAATGTACCTCCAATATTTTTCATGGAACTATCTTCATCATGTTCATTTATATAGAATGTATAACCATTAATTACATAACCATTGTAAGATAATATATACACAATTGGTCCTCTGACTAGCCATCCAAGTCATTTTAAAATTGAATCTATATTTTCATATGAATCCTTACAAATATGGTCCTGAAACCATCCTATAAATTGTTAATTATGTGTATTTGATATCCATCTTTCATCCCTTTACGGATTCAAATGCCTAAGTATTTATTTTTGGGTTTCAACATATGAGAAAACCTCCAAACTACTATAAAAAATGTAAAGGTGGGACTGCTCCTGATATATAATATTGATTGTGACAACATATTTTCCAAAAATTTCTCCACACACAAATTGCCCAGTGTGATGAGATTTCAGTAGATAACACAAGAAAATTGTTTCTTGGCTCATTTCCAAATTCCATATACTCATGATCAATTTTCGTTCACTTAAGAGGGTTCAAAGGGTGATGTAATCTCCCGTATTTATTTATTGAATTTGTGTACCATATCAATTTCCTTATAGTCTTCTTACTTCCATATAGGTGCCAAAACCTTGGAATGATTCGAAAGTACCATAAAAATTTCATAGGGCTGGATCCATATTTATTGTATCAAGAAGAACCACACTTTTTGAATTCTTTAAGTGATTTGTGGTCCTTTTGAAATATTATATAGTCGTTCGGGTTGGTGTGTATTCTTTCAACGATCATACCTATCGAGCACATCATTCATTTCACATCATATGTTCATCTTGGGAGATCATTATCTTCTGGGAGCATTTCATTCAAGAGGTAAAGTAGTTTTTTAAAACTATTAACACTCTATATGTTTTCTAATTTCAAATTATATAGTTTCAGTATGGCTGAAAATTCTATATATTTAGTGCATACAACATACAACTGTACCTTTTCACAACTCTTTAACTTGTCAAACAATTTTGAAAAATCACAAAGTTTATCTTCAACTGTCCTTGTAATTTTATCAATATGATATTCATCATAATTCACATATGTAATCACATCCCTGATACATTCTTCTTAAGTGTCCACACGTGTAATCATATCAGATGATCCATAAAACACAGTGTTATCCTAGCCACTAGCTACATTCTCTTTTTCCCCATGTTTATTCCAACATTTATAACTTGGATATGTTCCATGATAGATCAAGAATTATTCCAACTCCTATAGACTAATTAGTCTTGAATAATAACAGTTTAAACACAAAACAAGGATTTTAGAATGGTCAAATGAATGATATTTTGCAAACTTGGTGAACTCTTTCACTCCATATTCATACTCTTTGGTCATACAATTAGAATCCATACATTATTTATTCATATCCATCCTATTTTATTCAGTAATATTAATATTTAACAAGATAAATACACAAAAGGGGCCTTTTAAATAAGGGGAACTCAAAATTTGAATGATATTTATTATTAAATTATGTTTCCTGAGACTCATCCCCTTAGAATCTAACACCAAACCAGAAAGAAGATGTAATTGTATAGGAATACCCTCATTTATACCATGTAGGTGATGTTGGATGTAAAGTAGGTTTAGGAGTTGTAATGGGGTTAAAAATTAATTCACATTTTTCTAGAGTGAGGTCATGATGGATATCCTATGGGTTTAATAGAGTTAGTGTAATTCCCTTTCCATGGTGTTATTATCAATCTACTTGTCTTCCCTATATAATGTAATGGTTTTCCTAATTATATAAAAATATAAACTTAAAAGATTATGGGAAAAAAACATTTCAGATGTCCTTTGAAAGATATTTATAAAATCAAAATTGATATCTGATTAAAATACTATCCTTTTACACTAATTCTTCTATAAAATAACACAACATTTTTAAAATAAAAAAATTAGTTCCAAGCACTCTTTCACAAAACCACAATTCCGTTTTCTTAATAATTCAAGAAAAATTCATGAACCAATAGTCTTAATCATTTAAAATGAGCGAAAACCCTATATATTTTACAAATTTTTATTTAAAACTTCACACACCCCTTGTTAAAATGAAACCAACATTAAATACGCTTTCAAAACATTCACATCCCTTTATGAAAGCCAATCAGGTGAGTTGACAAACACTTGGCATGAAACCTATTCCCATGACAAGTGTTTAAATAATTTTAAAGCTATCTAAAACAAAAAAAAAGTATGTTGAACACATATAATTTTTTAAGAAACATTTAAAAACACTTGAATCATTTTAAAATATCCACTTAGGAATTTTCAAAAATACATAGACCCAAGAGAGACACCTTATAAAAGATACCTGAATAAAAAATAACCAACATTTTATAAATTATAAAGCTATAAAAGTTTTACACATGATCCAAATAATAAAGGTAAACCAAAAATATATTTATTCACAAGAGGGACACTTTATAGTAAATATATTAAAATAACACAAAATGAATATTGTATCTTTATGCCCTACGACGACCTCTACATCCCATTATCATCATATCTTTAAAAAGTAGCTATGGAACACCACTATAAAAGTGTGACCCTTTACTTTTGAATATATCATAGACAAATAATCCTATATATGCACCAATGTGTATATATATGGTGTGATAAAAGATCCTAGTAGGATATAGTCAAATATTTTATACCATTCATTTTTTAAGACAAACCAAAAAATTCTAGTTTTAGGAAAAATAATGAAAATAATTTTATTACATAGGTTTGAGAAAAAAAAATTAAAAAACATAAGAAAATATAATTTACCAAGATACAACCATAAGATAAAATAAGAATAAAATATCAAGTAACAATCATTAAGGGGTACCTACCAAAGGCCTAAGGAGATAATCTAAGTTGAAAAATTATGGGAATCATTGCACTAGAATATTGTTGCAATACTAATGAAACATAATAAACTCATCATTAATGGCCTCATTGAGAAGGAAATTATAGTAGATGGTGTGAGACCTAGGATATGGGTACTATAAATGTGTGATCATAATATTATAACTCATGTATCTATAATTCCAACATCTCTACCTAAATACTCCCATGATGTTTTTCTAAAATCCCAAAAATAATAATCGATGGAACACATTTAAAAAATTATCATGTTAGTATGGTATGACATTTATTTAAGCAACCACTTACACATTAACACCCATAATTAAATATGATAAAATTTCAAATATATATTAAAAATAAATAAGTGTGTGAAAAGGAAGATATAAATAAAATAATGACATTTTTAATTCAATCAAAACAAGTCATTTTTTTCTAAAAAAGGAAATTAAACCATGATTTTTTAAAAATAAATAATAAATCATACCATTGATATAAGTACAATTATTTTCCAATGAATTTAAAACAGTTAACCACCCTAGGCTATGTAAAATAGATTAAAGAGTATATAATCACCAATATTGGACAACTTGAATTGAAAATATTCCTTAAAATGAAGGTAAATAAGGATAAATGGGGACTCCATACATTCTAGACACCATAAAATCCAACTTGTAGAATATAATTAACCATTTATTTGAATTCCATGTCCATTTAGAGAAATAGAAACAAGAATGAGGTAAGAAGAAGGTGCAAATAAGAGAATACCTAATATTTAAAGGTCCATAGACAGTAGTAGGGTATGACAGTGGCGGTGGTGGTGGAGGCCAAAGAGGGAAGTGACAGATCTGGGTTGGTGATGGTGAAGTATGTGTCAGAAGTAGTGGCAGTGACACTATAGGGAGCAGAGGAAATAGAGGCAGGAGGTAGCAACGATGGAAGGAGGAAGCATTGGTAGGAGGAAATGGCAATAGACGTTTGGTTCTACGAGATCTTGAGCATGAGAGGCGGAAAAGTACTGATTGGATTTCTTTTATAATAAAAGGAAAGGATTTTATCAACAGATGTTGGAAAACAATGATAAAGGTATGTTTTATGAATGCTAAAATATAAAGTACTGATAAAACCTACATTTATTAGTGCCTTTTTTATCATTGATAAAGATATGAATTTATTAGAAATAAAAAAGTGATGATGAATGGTGTCTTTATTAGTACTAAAATTAGAGTGCTAATAAAAACACAATTTACTAGAGCTTTTTTAGCACTGATAAAGGCCTTTTCTTTATCAGTGCTAAAAGAGTGTTGAAAAAGATCTAATGTTAATAAATATATATATATTTTTATAATTTCAAAATTATAATAAATATATTTATTATATTTTTAATTATATATAATAAATGTAAAAATTATATATATTTATATTTATTATAAATATAAATATATAAATTTATAGTTATAACAATAATAAATAAATAAATAAATATTTAAATAATTATAAAATTATAAAAAATATCTATATTATATTTATAATTATTGATATTTATTAAGATGGCGGAGCAATGGGTCTTGCAATGTCACAATGGCATTTTGTTATGGATCTAGTGTTTACTATGTTGATCGTTCACTTATTTAGATCTGTTCGGCTCAGTGGTGATGATGATGCACAGAGGGAGGCTGCTTAGTGGGATGATTCGATGTCACCAAAGGGTCTTCTCGATGCTGGTAAGACTGGTTCTGGACCGTCGAAGTAGTGGAAGGTTTTACTCGATGCGGGTTTCACCGATGCTGGATCGATGCAGAAAGATCCGCTCGAGGTTGATGATGCAGGTAAGACCGATGCTGGTTTGGCGAATAAGTGAGGTTGTGATGGTTGGATCGTGGTTAAAGATGTGGCTACGCAATCTTTCTCCCTCTTCAAAAGGTCGTTTGCCTTTGCTATTCATCATAAGGGAAGTGTCACCCATGTTAAGGCAGACCGAGATGTGGTGTCAGAGAGACTTGAAACTGGTAAAAATTCTATCATCACTCGACTTATTTTTACTAGGAGATCCAATTCATTTAAGATTTCTGATTTGGTTGACCAGTTATCGGAGATATGGGGATTCTGTAAATGAAGATGTGTATCACTGGGATGCAAATTCTATCATATCCTCTTCCCTTATGAGGTGTTGATGATGCAAGAGTGGGGGTTCAATTCTGTTTCTCTTATGTTCGGCTTTCTTCACATTAAATAACGGGACAAAAAATTCCATCTCTCGGATATAGGTAACACTTCGTCTCAAATTTGGGTAAATGTTTATGGTCTTCATTGGATCCTTTGGCATCCAAAAATCCTATATGAAATTTCCATGTCGATTGGTCTCCCCATTAAAATGGATAAGCAAACCTATACGAAAAGGTTCAGAAATTTTTCCTACTTTATGTTTAAGGTTTATTTGGGTTCAACTATGGTTGATCGATTGTTTTTGTCTACTGATGAAGACAAGTTTGATTCGAAAATTTTTTATGATAGGGTTCCAAGATTCTCTATGGAATGTAATATTATTGGGAAGGATCTTTCCAATTATAGGAGATTAATTGGTTGTGAGGTTTTTCATAATCATGGTTATGATAATGATTCTTGTTTCAAAAGGAGCACAAAATCAGGTGTTTCTGGTACTTGAATGACTAGGCAGTTAGGGGTTGTTTCCAATGTTGATGCAGGACATGATGTTGGTCAACTGGAAGGATATCTGGCTAATGTCATCGGTCAAGGGGATTCAAAGGGTACCCAATAATCAGTTGACATTCTTATGGAGGGATCTAGTAAGAAGAGGCTTTGGTTGGATATTATTACAAAGGAAAATCATGATGATGATGGGAGAAGTTCAATGGTGAAAAAAGATAGAGTTAACCTTGAAAAGAAAGAGGGTGGTCCTTCTAATCTTACAAAATACCCTAGTGGGCAAGGCATTAGAAATATTGATGCGCAAGCTATTACTGATGATCAAATTATGTGTGAGAAAGTGGATGCCTCAACCATTAAAGGTAAACAAAAGACTAGTGAGATCATGCATGCTTCTGCTTTGTCAGATAGATTGGAGTCTATCGAGAGGGAAGCGACTATGCAAGCCACAAATGATATGCCTGAGGAAGTGATCTTAGGAAGTAGTAAAGATAAGCGGAATGTGGATAATGAAGTTTTCCAAATGATTCTAAGGAAAACTAGATTTCATCCTAAGTCACCTAAAGTTTATGATCATAAATTTGATAAGTCAAAGAATGTCATAGAGGGTAATAGTTTTGAGTCACTTGTTTCTCATAATGATGATTCCGGTCATATGTTGAAAGACATTCTTAATGATATGGGTGAGCATGATGTAGTGATGCATTATAAAACATGGTGACAAGGTAGGCATCTGAAAGGTTGAGGTTGGGGTGGCAGTGATGATTCAAATTGAGGGCATGGGCGAAACATGTTTTCTAGATTGGATCAGCTCACTCTAGAGCAGGTGAAGATTATGGAGAAGTATATTGTGCTTTTTTAATTAGAGGAATTTACAGTCATAGTTGGAGTCTACTGATGATGATGAAGATTCTGGGCATAACTCTGATCATGATTATGGTGATTCTTGAGTTGCTACTTTTCCTTATGGAAGTGGGCTTTCCCTTCTTTGACTCCATCAATCTTACATGTGCTTGTTTCATTTTCTTTCATTTTAATAATAAGGGGCTTGACCCCAAACATTTTCAGTATTTTTATAATTATATAAATATATATAACTAATATTTTATTATAATTTTATAATAATTTAAATATAACAATATTTATTTCTAAATATAAGTATAAATAAATAAATATTTATTTATTTAATTAAAAAGTTATAATAAATATCGATATTATATTTATAATTATATAAACATATATAATTAATATATTTATTATAAATTTATAATTATATATATATATATATATCTATATTTATTTATAATTATAAGTATAAATATTTGTATATATTTATAAATATATTTATAAAATTATATATATTTATAAAATTATAAATATAATAAATATATTTATTATAATTTTATAATTATATAAATACATATATATTAATAATTATAAGTATACATAAATATATTTATAAATATTTTTATGTAATTATTACTATATTTATATATATATTCATTAATATATAAAAATATATATTTATAAAATCATAATAGATGTAATTATTCTAATATTATAATTATTTAAATATATATAGTTATAATTATACGAAAATATATTTAAAAATTATTAATATATAATTAAAATTTTATAATTATAAATATAATAAATAAATTTATTATTGAATTATAGTTATTGTAATTTTATAAGTATTTATGAGAACCTAATAGGTTCATGGGAATAACATGAATCATATACCTAATTATAGATATAATTATATATATATATATATTCATTAATATATATATATATTTATAAAATTATAATAGATGTATAATTATAACTATAAATAAATGTATATTTATTTAAATAATTATGAAATTGTAAATTTAATAATATATATTTATTAAAATTTCATAATTATTTGAATAAATATATATTTTTATACTTATAATTGTAAATAAATATATATTTATTTAAATAATTATAAAGTTATAATAAATATATATAATTAATATATTTATTATAATTTAATAAGTATTTAAATAAATATATGTTTATTTATATTTATGACTATAAATAAATATATATACATTTATAATTAAATTTTTTAATAATATATATATTATTTATGCAGTTGGGGGCTTACCCGAGTGGTAATGGCCCCCCGTACCCCCAAGCACCTAATATATATATATATATATATATATATATATATTATTTATAATTATAGTTATAAATATTTGTATATATATATAAATATTTCTATATATTTTTAAATATATTTGTATAATTATATATATTTATAAAATTATAATTATTATAAATATATTTATTATAATTTTATAATTATATATATAATTATAATTATAAATAAATATATTTATAAATATTTGTATATAATTATAAATATACATATATGTATATTAATATATAAATATATATATTTATTAAATTATAATAAATGTATTTATTTTAGTTTTATAATAATTTAAATAAATATATATATTGTTATAATAATAATTATAAATAAATAAATTTAATAAGTATTTATATATAATTAAAAATTTATAATTAAAAAATTTAAAAAATATATTTATTATTTATATATATTTATTGTAATTTTATAAGTATTTATGAGAGAATAACAAGTTCATGAGTATAACATGAATGAATCATACATGTGGCAATTTATAAATGAACATTCGTAATAATGAATACATAACATATGCATGTGCACATCATCATAATATAGGTAATCTGAACATTTAGAACATAACTCACAATTACATCCAGAAATAAATTTTATGATCATATAGGATCAATTATATTCCGAAAGCCTGGAGGCCTTAGATTTTTTATTTTATTTTTGGATAATCCTCATTTTAAGGGTTTTGAGGGAACCTTTCCATGACCTGTAGGCCCAAGGCATAAGGCCCGTACATGACACGAAGGCCCAGAGGAACAAGGCCTTAGTACATGACCTTTGAAGGCCAAAGACCTAAATACACATTGGAACTACCCCTCCCTAACATGTTTATATTTGAAGTCCTCTAACTCTCCACCTTGCATGGATGATCAGCTAGCATCACCTCATGCATATTTTCACGGTGCATGGTATTGATGATAATTGTCATACACTCTCGTTATTCCAGTCTCATTTGCTATGCTCTAGTGGATGCTACTTGCTCAAAATCCTCTTTCGGGGCCTGCTCCAGTGTGGTCTGCCTAGGCTGCTTCTTAGTCCTTTTGGCTCAAAGGTCTAGTGGCCTGAAGGCCCAGTGGCCCAAATGCCTTGGGTGGCCTGATGGCCTTGAGACATATAGGACTAAACCAGTGGCCCAAAGGTCCAAATCATAGGAATAGTTCTAGCTACTACAGTACCACAAAACCTGGAAATTCACCCCCACCCGTATTTGATCATGGGTATCTTGGATGCCAAGCAGAATCCTCTACCACTCGGGTACACACTTGTTGGCTTGGATCAATTATACTCACACACTAGTATATAAACATAAATAACGACAATCAATATCACCATTATTTCATGATATATATATATATATATATTCATTAAAGACATATTTATTTAAATATATATATTTATATATTTATAATTATAATTATAAATTAATATATTTAAAAATTATTTATATATAATTATAAATATAATAAATATATTTATCATTTAATTTTTTTTATAAAAATTATAATTATTTAAATATATATCAATTTATTTATAAACCTGTAAATACTTTTTTAAACATTTTATACATTTGAATCATTAAAAAATTTATATTATAATATATCATATATATATTAATTATAACCATGAATTTTTTAATTAATATATATAAATAAAAATTATTTTTGAATATAAATATAATAATTTTACATAAATTAATAATATTTTTTACTAAAAACTTTTATCAGCGCAAAAAATATCATTGATAAATCTTTCCTTTATCAACACTTATTTTATCATTGATAAAAGTGAACTTTATCATCACTTTTAGATAACACTTATAAAGGTGTGGCTTTTATCAGTGCTTTCTGCTTAGCGCTGATAAAAGTCGGCACAACCATTTCCCGTATCTATGGTAGTGATACTACTATAAATTGTGTGATTTCCAACACTGACTTTAATTAGTGCTAAACAAAAAGTGCTAATAAAGCGGATACATTTATTAGTGCTAAACAAAAAATCATTGGTCACACTATGCATCATATTGTTAGGGAGAATCCTGAATCCAGGCTGAAAATTGCTTTCTAAAAAATATCATGAGAAACCCGAAGTGATATAATAAAAATAAATAAATCAACACACTTTATTTTTTAATGTGTAAAAACCCTCCCATGCAGAGGATTAAAAAACCACAGGGAAATTCCCAAATATCCACTATGAATCAGAGAGTACAAAGAATCCAAGTAAGGCCCGAACTTGAATTACAAATGAGAGAGCATAGAAAACCGGTGTGAAAATCACACCCTGATACACCTCTACCATATCTCTGATAAACATCCCACTGACTCCATGTATCGAAAGATCAATCTATGACAAAACGTCACCCTTCTATCAACGAAACGTCACTACCTCGGAGATATTCACCCGAACATGAGTCAACCTTGCACCAGATTGTGACACCCGAATGATCTCACCATCATGATGTACCGCGAATCTTCAATCGGGACACACCACCTGATCACCGCTATCAGGCAAACTTTCGATACATGACCTCGATCATCAATTGTGTCACTGCTGCTATGCACCTGTCAAACGCCAACGTGCCGCACATGCTACCACCAACGCGGTAGCTCCCTTCTTGCTCCCGATGGACTGCATCTTGAACACCCTACCAATAACATTTCCACATGTAAAAGATAATTGTGTCATCTTCATTGTGTCACACGGGCCACCGCAAATGCGGACACCCCTTCTCGGGTCTCCCTTGCCGGCTACATCTTGCTGGCACACCCTTCTCCTTAAAAATATGTTTATGCATCCTCCTTTTATAGACACCAAGTCCATAATAATCAATTATTGCAGTCAACATCTATTATTCCATCAATTAATATCGAGAATTAAATATCCATTAATGTTGGGAGACAATCCTCAATTAATGGTGATATAGATCTCCCCATTAATAATTTTTCTCTCTCATCAATAAATGTGATGAATATGAACAATCTCACCTTTTATCACATTAATGAATGGAACCTTCCAAAAAATCCAGTTGGAATGAAAAATAGGTCGGTATCACACCAACCATCATCATCTGCAGAAAATATGACGACGTCCTTTTTCACTTCTGATAAAAAAAATATTAGTTCCCCCTACAAAAAAAGAAAATCAAATGCCAAAATCTTCGTCAAATTTGTATCTACACCATTTTACTCATCCTTCTGAACAATACAAGAACCAGAAACATCTAGCTCCCCCATAATAGTGAACACCACATAATCTAGAGCACCTTCAGGAAAAACTTTCCCCCCCTAATCAACATCCCCTGAGCCGACATGTGCATCACCTCTCTCAACTTGCTTTAATTTTCAAACCTTATTCTGCTTCACACACGCATCTACGATCCTCTTCGAAGCTTCCCTAATTCTCATGAAAAAATTTCAAGCACGAACAAAATTCCTATGATAACTCTTTTTGGGGAGAATCTTGAATCTGGGATGAAAATTTCTTGCCAAAAAATATCATGAGAAACCCGAAGCGATATAAGGAGAATGAAGAAATCAACATGCAGGATTATTTAACATGGAAAAACCCTCCCATGCGGAGGATTAAAAAACCACGGGGCAATTCCCAAATATCCATGATGAATCAGAGAGTACAAACAATCCATGTAATGCCCGAACTTGAATTACAAATGAGAGAACATAGAAAACCTATGTAAAAATCACACCCTGATACGCCTCTTCCATCTCTTTGATAAACATATTGCTGACGCCATGTATCAGAAGATAAATCTGTGACAAAACTTCACCATTCAGTCGACGAAACATCACTACCTCCAAGATCTTCACCCAAACAAGCGTCAACTATAAGGGTTGGTGTCCTGAGAACCAACTGTTTTGTACTTCGATTACATGAATGTTCACTTATTATATATTGTTCATTATTCTTCATGACTATAATATAATAATGTCCTGGAATATTTGTTGTATTGATAAGGTAATGGAATATCCCCTCTATGATGAGAACCTTGAAATACTATAACAATATTATTAAATAAAGTTCTACGGTTGGATGACATACTATGATAGGACACATAGTATACAGACCGTTATGTGTGAGTACTCATAAGAAGACGAGACTATCTCTCATAAATTTTGCACTTGGTAATCTCCAAGATGGGAGATGATGAGAATAGACCCGCCAGTAGCAGTTCCACATGTATTGGTGTCATTGGACATTGATATCTATGAGCATGTGTAATGGTCCTTAGACTGAAAGATTATCATTAACTCATGTCATGACTCGCACTCTTAGATTTACTGACGAAAACCGTCATGCAGACAGTTGGCGGGAAGTAGGGTATGTTGGGTGTGTCATGAGTGACATGTTGTTAATGGATAAGTCGAGGAAGGATTTTTCCCTTCCATTTATGGAAGTTGATATCTCAACCCTTTGATTGAAATAGAACCGTCACATGAAATTCCATGGACATGGTGTAACAACGAGTTTATTTCAGGTATTCAAAGAATAACAAATCAAGTATATAGGTTTATGACACTTCCATGAAACCTTCTTGATGAGATATCGAGAAAAAGGGATTAAATTACACAGTAAGCATTTGTATGAGGTGATACGTCAATATGACGTCAACTTCTTTCTCTACGGTGCCTTGACCCGTTTCTAGATATTAATCTTGGACTTTAGGCAAGCCTGCCTAATGCCAATGAGAAAGAGGCCTAGAGGGTGACACACTAAGTGTATTCAAGTATCTCAAGTATAATAAATATTATTCTCGTACGTGGTTTAATAATTATTCATGGAATCCTAAATCGTTTTAATGATGGAGGAATAAGGAAATGAAAAATAAGATATACATTTCATGTATTAAGGATTACACATCGTGTAGTTTTTCATGGAAAACAAGTACACTCCATGTATTAATAATTACACGCCGTTTATTTTTCTTTATGGAAAGGAAATAAATAAATGAAAACAATATATACACGCCGTGTACATTGAATGTACATGCCGTGTAGTTTTTAAATAAAAACAAGTACATGCCGTGTATTTATTAATACACGCCGTGTAGTTTTTCCAGTTGGGATTTTGAGGATATAATATTGTTTTAAATGATGTTTATTATAATCAGCGTGGGAACATGTCAAGGAATTAATTATTCGACATGGGGTTTTTAAATAAGAGTCAATGAAATAAATAAAATGTATAACATGTTTATTTATTTTCATAAATCTACAACCTCAAACCTGATTATAAATATCCCTACAACCCCAACTCTTTTCTAACACACAAGAGAATCGTTGTGCACAACAACTCTAGAGAATTCTTTCAAGACTGAAAGAACCTCTTCCTCCAAGAATTATCTCAAGACTGAGAGAGATCCTCTTCCATCTGATCAAGACGATCCAAGGAAGACAACACAAGTAAAGGTTTCTCCACGCTAGCACCCATAGACTCCTTTGGTGACATCCCGAGATACTAGGTACACGTGTGGATCACCGCTAGAGAAAGTCTACACTTGGCTTTTGTGACGCAATGAAAAATCACATCGAAACACGATCAAGAACATCAACGAAGAAAGAAAACCCAAAAGGTATTTCTTTTAAATTTATTAAATTAATTATAATCAACCTGTTTCGATCCTACTTTGTGGTTCTGGGACTTTCCTTTTCTTTTTCCATTTCTGTGATTGGATCCTTGGAGACTGGCGTTTATCATCGTATTGATCCTGGATTGATCATTGTTAATGACAAAAGCCAAGTGGGCACGTCCACCCACGCACTTTTGCTGTGCCTGGAACCTTCAAATGGTATCAGAGCGAGGTTACAACATTGATTTTAGTTATTTAATTTTTGTTGATAATTTACGCATTTATATTTGATTCAATTAGAAATAAATGGTTCTATAAATATGAATAAACGAGATCTGTTCTTCCTCCTTTGTTTCTTGATTCATATAACAGAAATGAACTTTTAATTTTAATTTTGATTAAAATAAAAATGAGGATCTCATCCGGAGGATCCGCTCTTTCTGTCTGTACAACACAAGAATACACGACGTGTAATCAAAACTACACACCATGTACTTAGGTTCAACAAACCGGTACTGGTCTGCCAAACCACACCGTGTGAATTTATTACAGCTAAGTATTTAACACCCCATGTTGAATAGAATTAAATGGTGTGTGGAAACCGAAATACACGACATGTATGTTGGAGCAACATGCCGTGTAGTCCGATCCGACCCAAGTGAAACCGTGTACAAAGGAGAAGCCACATACCATGTACACGGGATCGCCAGGATGGTTACCACGTAACAAGGAAGTACACGCTGTGTATGATTTATCTACACGTCGTGTACTCCAAAATTTCCAAATTATAGAGAACACGCCAAATCCCCCGACGTGTACTTTGGATAAAAGTTGAAAAGAAATACACACCGTGTAAATATAAACTACATGCCGTGTACTTTCTAGAAATTTCACCAGGTTTCCTCCAAAATTATAAAGACTTGTACAAGGAATATGGATGAGAAGAATCTTAAGGAAATTAAGAAAGGAATTTTAGATAAATAATTGATTAATTATAAGATCATAATTAATTAAATTAAAGTGCAACTTATCTTAAATGAAAGAACAATTAAAAGAATTTGAATTCTAAATATGCGTAAATGTCATTGCATGCTATGGATGATCATGAGCTAGACCAAAGACCCTTTTTATGTGCGTATGGTTTCATTTAAATTTATTTAAATTTGTTGGCCTATGAGCCTTCTTCCAATAAAATGCAAGTCCTGCGTGCCCATGGTTTCTTTAATGAAATAAACAAGCATGAAAAGATGAAATAAAATAAAAACCGGACTATGCATAAACATTATCAGAACATGGTTAATCACCTAAGAAAGCATCACTTAATATTAACAAGCATGTATAATGCAAAACTACGCATAAAGATTAAAATCCCTCAATAAAATATTAAGTCAGACCAAGCCTTCCGTTACTTGATTAAGGGCAAGACTCAATAAAACTATGTGTTTGAACAACCCTTGTTGGGACAATTACTTTTATAAAGGAAGCCCTTATGAAAGTAATCAGGTAGACTTAACCATATTACATCAAGAGGAGCATCCCTTTCTAGACTTTGTTTAATATTGGAGGTAAGAGTTGAGGAAATACAATTCAGGATTTCAGGATTGGGGAATCCACTCAACAGATCAAGGAACTGTAAGCTCATAGTTGGCAAAGACCTGCCTACCTAAATACCTTCAAATAGCTTGACTAACCCTTTTTGGGGTTATGCGAAGGGGAATATGGATCCTTACCACTAGAATGTCAAAACAACTGGACATTCTGAGTTCAATGGTGAGGGTCATTGGGACTTGATAAAATAGTGGGATACTTAATAAATTTTTTATTATTTCTCATAAAATGTAATCAAGAAAGTACTGATAAATCTGCTCTTTTAATTTGTATAATCGAAATGAAAAACTCGTCAACCACATTTTCTCTGCGATCAATTCTGGATAAAGACAATATCCCCATCGGCAGTAACTTTCAGGAATGGTTTAGGCGCCTTCGGGTTATCCTATGCCATGAATGAAAGTTTTACGTGCTGGAGTCCTCACTTCCTGATCCGCCTGCCCAAGGGGCGAGTGATGAAGATTTCCTGGTCTATGATCAACATTTGAGCAATGCACTCGATGTTCAATGTTTGATGCTGTCATAAATGTCTAGTGAGCTCATGAAGTCTCATGAAGACATGGATGCCTATAGCATGCTCGAGCACCTCCATGGTCTATACCAGGAGAGAGTAATACAGGAAATATTTGAGATCTCCAAGGTTCTATTCCAGAGCAAGCTTGGAGAGGGTGCCCCAGCTGGGCCTCATGTAGTCAAGCTCATTGGCTACATTGAGCGCTTGGAGGTTCTAGGGTTTAAACTCCCTGAAGAACTAGGTACCGATCTCATTCTCGCATCACTCCCCCAGAGCTTCTCAAACATTGTTGTGAACTTCAGCATGAATAAAATTGAGAAGTCTCTGTCTGATCTTCTTATCCTTATTCTCCAAGTGGACAATGACATGAAGCGTGAAAATCCTTCTATCCTCATGGTGAATAAAAGGAAAGGGAAGGCGAAGAGCTTTAAGCCCAAATCTTCTTCAAGTCCTTCCAAGAAAAGGAAGATCAAAGGGGAGGCAAGGGAACAAGATGCTGTTTGTTTCTCATGTGGCAAGAAGGGCCACTGGAAGAAAAACTACACCCAACCAAGGAAGAAAGGGGAAGCTTCAGGTGCATTTTTTATCGAATGAAATCTATATGTTTCTACTAATTGGGTATTAGATACTTCTTGTGGTGCTCATATATGTATCCAAATATAGGAACCAAGTAGATTCAGGAAGATTGATTGAGGGGAGGTAGATCTACGAGTAGCCAATGGAGCCAGACTTGCTACTGTAGCTGTTGGGGACTACCACCTCACATTGCTAACTGGAATGATCTTGGTGTTAAAGGGTTATTTATTATGTGCCTTCTGTTACTAAAAACATTATTTCAGTATCCAGATTAGATACTGATGGATTCATGTTCAAGTTTGGAAATGAATGTTTCTACTTTTATAAAGATATCATTTGTCACTACTGGAAAAACGACCTATACCCATAGTTCAAAACCGTGAGTATAGCCCCCAAAACTGTGGGTATAGCCAATACCCACGGTTTTGGGAACCGTGGGCTGGAATGGCGTCGGTATAGGAGTCTCACCCTATACCCACAGTTTGGAGAACCGTGGGTATAGGGGAGTCCAATTTGGCACAACGCTGTTCCAGCGTGGCACACAGCAGACCCCACGATTTTCAAACAGTGGGGAATTTAATTAAAAAAAAAACACATCCAGGGAATTTTGAACCCGCACCGCGCACTAAGCTTTGCATCCACCCCTCACCAACAGACCAACCCAACTGTTATTTTTATATGTTATATATACATATATCTTCGTATATATATTAATATGACGTATTTAAATTCAAAAAAACGCTCTCAGGGGGTTTTGAAACTGCGCCGCGCGCTGTGCCTCGCAGCCGTGCAACCCCAATGCACCAACCCAGCTGGGATCTTCATTGGAAATATATACATATATTTGTGTATATATATATATATTAATATATGGAATTAAAATTCAAAAAAACATGCCCAGGGGGTTTCAAACCCATGCTGCGCACTGGACTCGCTACTGTGCCACACAAATGGACCAACTTAGCTATACAACTTTTATTAGTTTATATTTATATGTATATAAATATATTAATCTAAACCATGAAAAAATGTATCCCCGCCAAATTTTTCCCATGTCCCGCCTAATTTTATTTGCCCGCCATAACGTGGGAAAGCTATACCCACGGTTCTGGAGAACTGTGGGTATAGGTCTTCAAAAAAAAAACCGCAATACCCACGGTTATGAAGAACCATCGGTATAGATCTTCGAAAAATACCCTATACCCATGGTTATCTCCAAAACCGTGGGTATAAGTCTTAAAAGAAAACTATACCCATGGTTTTCGTCATAACTGTGGGTATAGGTTCACATACTATCCCTATACCCACGGTTTTTTGCAAAACCATGGGTATAGAACTATTTTATAGTAGTGTGTTTTGGCAGGGAACATTTATATAACAACCTTTATGTTTTATACTACACAAACCAAGTAATGGAAATCAATGACAAAGTCAATTCACATGACTCATACCACACCCAACTTTGGCATCACCGGCTAGGTCATGTCAATGAGAAACGTTTGACAAAATTACATCAAGATGGGTATTTAGATTCTTTTGAACTAAAACCACTTGGTGTATGTCATGCGTGTCTACAAGGCAAAATGACTAAATCCCCATTTAGTGGGAAAGGTGAAAGGGCTAAAGAGATTCTAGAATTAGTTCACACAGATGTGTGTGGACCATTTCCAGTTGAATCAAGGGGTGGGTTCTCATACTTCATAACTTTTACTGATGATTTTAGTAGATATGGATATATCTACTTAATGAGGTATAAGTCAGATTCTTTTGATCGGTTCAAAGAATACAAGAATGAAGTTGAGAACCAGCTTGGTAAGAAGATTAAGAAACTCCACTCAGACAGAGGAGGATAATATCTTAATCAGGACTTCATTGATTTATTATGGGAGTTTGGGATTCTATCTCAACTCACTCCTCCTTATACACCTCTGTGGAATGGTTTAAGTGAAATGAGGAACCGCACCCTGTTGGACATGGTGAGATCAATGATGAGTCATGCGAGTCTTCCATTATCCTTTTGGGGATATACATTACAAACAGAAGCACACATACTAAACCAAGTACCAACTAAATCGATAAATGGTATTCCATACGAGTTATGGAGTGGACTCAAAGCCATGTTATCGAATTTACATGTGTGGGGTAGCGAAGCATTTGTTAAGGCCTCTTCAGGTAACAAACTTTCACCCCGAGGCACAAACTGTATCTTTATAGGATATCCCAAGGAAACAAGGGGATATTACCTATACAACCCCTTATAGAAAAAGGTTACAGTGGAAAGACACACTATATTAATTGAGAGGGAGCACATATCCAAAAGAGATAGTGGGAGCGAGATAGAATTTGATGAAGTTGAGGCTCAAGATACAAAAGAGTTGGTACAAGAACAGATTCCACAAAGCCCTGTGGAAGAACAATCTGTTCTAGAGACACAAGAACTGCGTAGGAGCACGAGAGAGGTGAGAGAACCAGAATCATATGGTTTTCTTATCACCGAGGATGGTGACTCATTATTGGTTGACAATGATGATCCTCTTACCTACAAGGAAGCAGTTGAAGGAACAAACGTTACCAAGTGGAAAAAAGCCATGAATTCTGAAATGGATTCCATGTACCAAAACCAAGTCTATATTTTGGTAGATCCTCCAATTGATGTAAAGCCTATTGGTAATAAATGGGTATTCAAGAAGAAACTGGACATGGAGGGGCATGTCAGCACCTATAAGGCACAATTGGTTGAAAAAAGTTTTATACAACGTCAAGGAATTGCCTATGATGAAACTTTTTCACCGGTTGCGATGCTGAAATCCATCAAAATCCTATTAGCCATTACAACTTACCATGAATTTGAAATTTGGAAAATAGATGTCAAAACAGCATTCCATAATGGGAACCTCCAGGAAGATGTCTATATGACACAACTTAAAGGGTTTGTGACTCCAAAGGATGCCAACAAGGTATGAAAGTTGCAGAAATACATTTATGGATTAAAGAAAGCATCAAGGTCATGGAACATTCATTTTGATGAAGCTATAATGGAATTGGGATTTGTTAAGAACTAATATGAGCCTTGTGTCTACAAGAGGTTTTGTGGAAGTGTAGTCGTTTTCCTAATAGTATATGTTGATGACATATTACTAATTGGAAAATAAGTACCTGTCTTACAGTCAGTTAAGGCATGGTTGCATAAATTCTTCTCCATGAAAGACTTGGGTGAGGCAACATATATTCTTGGGATCAAGATCCATCGTGATAGATCCAAGAGAATGCTGGGCCTGAGTCAAAGTACATACATTGAAAAGATACTGAAGAGATTCAGTATGGAACAATCCAAAAGGGGATTATTGGTAGTGTCACATGGAATTAATCTTTCCAAGAAAATGTGTCCTCAGACACATGAGGAAAGAAAGAGAAAGACAAGGATCCCTTACACATCCGTGATTGGGTCAGTCATGTATGCTATGATATGTAAGAGGCTAGATGTTGCTTATGCATTAAGTGCAGTAGGCAGATATCAAGCTGATCTAGGAGACCGCCATTGGATGGCAGTCAAGACTATCTTTAAGTATCTGAGGCATACTAAGGATATGTTCATGGTTTATAGAGGAGATGAGGAACTAGTCATCAGAGGATATGTAGATGCTAGTTTCCAGACTGATCAAGATGACATGAAGTCGTAGACTGGATATATCTTCAGTTTGAATGGAGGTGCAGTGAGATGGAAGAGCTCAAAGAAAAGTGTGGTGGAAGATTCTACAGCAGAGTCCGAGTATATCGCAGTTTCTGAGGCAGCTAAAGAAGCAGTATAGATGTGAAGCTTCGTCCAAGAGCTAGATGTAGTACCAAGTAGTAAAGATCCTATCACACTCTATTATGATAATACTACAGCGTTGGCACTTGCAAAAGAGCCAAGGTAACATCAGCAGACAAAGCACATAATTCGAAAGTATCATCTCTTGAGGGATTTTTCTCAGAGAGTGTGAAGTTGCAGTGAGCAGTATTTCCATGGAAGACAATGTGGCAGACCCCTTGACTAAAGCCTTGACTCAGTAGAAATATGATCATCATGTGAGGTCTAGCGGACTAAAAGTCGTAGGAAGTTGGATCTAGTCCAAGTGAGAGTTTGTAAGGGTTGGTGTCCTGAGAACCAACTATTTTATACTTTGATTACATGAATGTTCACTAATTATATATTGTTCATTGTTCTGCATGGCTATAATATAATAATGTCCTGGAATATTTGTTGCATTGATAAGGTCATGGAAGATCCCCGCTATGATGAGAACCTTGAAATGCTATAACAATATTCTTAAATAAAGTTCTATGGTTGGATGACATACTATGATAGGACACATAGTATATAGACCGTTATGTGCGAGTACTCGTAAGAAGACGGGACTCTCTCTCATGGAGTTCGCACTTGGTAATATCCAAGATAGGAGATTATGAGAACAGACCTGCCAGTAGCAGTTACACATGTCTTGGTGTTATCAGACATTTCTATCTATGAGCGTGTGTAATTATCTTTAGACTGGAAGATTATCATTAACTCATGTCATGACTCGTGCACTTAGATTTACTGAAGAAAACCGTCATGCAGATATTTGGTGGGAAGTAGGGTACATTGGGTGCATCACGAGTGACATGTTGTTAATGGATAAGTCGAGGAAGGATTTGTCCCTTCCATTTATGGAAGTTGATATCTCATCCCTTTGATTGAAATAGAACCGTCGCATGGAATTCCATGTCCATTGTGTAATGATGAGTTTATTTCAGGTAGTCAAAGAATGACGGATCAAGCATATAGGTTTATGAGACTTCCATGAAACCTTCTTGATGAGATATCGGGAAAAAGGGATTAAATTACATAGTAAGAGTTCGTATGAGGTGATACATCAATGCGACATAAAATTCTTTCTCTTGGGTGCCTTGACCCATTGCTAGAAAGTAATCTTGGACTTTAGGAAAGCCCACCTAATGCCAACAAGAAAGAGGCCTAGAGGGTCACACACTAAGTGTATTCAAGTATCTCAAGTAGAATAAAGATTATTCCCATACATGGTTTAATAATTATTCAAGGAAGGCTAAATCGTTTTAATGATGGAGGAAGAAGGAAATGAAAAACAAGATATACACACCGTGTATTAAGGATTACACACCGTGTAGTTTTTCATGGAAAACAAGTACACGCTATGTATTAATAATTACACACCATGTAGTTTTCTTTATGGAAATGAAATGAATAAATGAAAACAAGATATACACGTCGTGTACATTGAATGTACATTCCATGTAGTTTTCAAAGAAAAAAAAGTACACACTGTGTATTTATTAATACATGTCGTGTAGTTTTTCCAATTAGGATTTTGAGGATATAATATTGTTTTAATTGATATTTTTTATAATCAGTGTGGGCGCATGTCAAGGAATTAATTATTATACATGGGGGTTTTAAATAAGAGTCAATGAAATAAATAAAAAGAGTAACACATTTATTTATTTTCATAACTCTACAACCTCAAACCTAATTATAAATATCCTCACAACCCCAAATCTTTTCTAAAACATAAGAGAATCGTTGTGCACAACAACTCTGGAGAATTATTTCAAGACCGAAAGAACCTCTACCTCCAAGAATGCTCTCAATACTGAGAGAGATCCTCTTCCATCGGATCAAGATGATCTAAGGCGGACAATGAAAGTAAAGGTTTCTCCATGCTGGCACCTAGAGACTCCTTTGGTGACATCCCGAGATATGAGGTACACATGTGGATCACCGCTAGAGGAATTCTACACTTGGATTCTGTGACGCAACGACAAATCACATCGGAACGTGATTAAGAACATCAAAGAAGAAAGAACACCCAAAAGTTATTTCTTTAAATTGATTAAATTAATTATAATAAACCTGTAACGATCCTACTTTGTGATTCCAGGACTTTCCTTTTCTTTGTCCATTTCTATGATTCGATCCGTGGAGACTGGCGTTTATCATCGTATTGATCCCGGATTGATCATTGTTAATGAAAAAAAGCCAAGTGGGCACATCCACCCACGCGCTTCTGCTGCGCCCAAAGCCTTCATCAACCTCGCACCAGCTTGTGACACCCAAATGATCTCGCCATCATGATGCACCACTAATCTTCAATCGGGACATGCCACCTGATCACTACTATCAGACAGACTTTCGATACGTGACCTCGATCATCAATTATGTCACTACTGATCCGCACTTGTCAAACGCTGATGCACCGCACATGCTACCGCCAACACGGTAGCTCTATTCTTGAACCTCGTGGACTCTAGCTTGAACACCCTACCAATAACATCACCACACATACAAGATAATTGCATCATCGTCATCGTGTCACACGGGCCACTGAAAATGCGACAACCCCTTCTCGAGTCTCCCTTACTGGCTACATCTTACTGGCACACCCTTCTCCTTCAAAATATGTTTCTACATCCTCCTTATATATACACAAAGTCCATAATAATCAATTAATGCAGTAAACATCAATTATTCCATCCACTAATATCGAGAATTAAATATCCATTAATGTTGGGAGAAAATCCACAATTAATGGTGATATAGATCTCCCCATTAATAATTTTCCTCTCTCATCAATAAATGTGATGAATCCCTCCATTAATAATTTTCCTCTCTCATCAATAAATGTGATGAATCTCAACACATATTGGGGTGGGTCTAATTCAAACACATCAAAAATGACCTATAGATCATTTTCCTAAAGTATCAAAACAATTAGAATGTGTTTTCTCATTTTTGAGTATGTCAATTGTCTTTTTTACTAAAATATCCCTTGAAACTATAAACATGCACTTTGAGTGATACATGTCACATCGTGTGTCAGTTTTATGTGAGACTAATTTTTATATTCCACAAATGACTTATGAATCATTTCCCTAAATTATCAAGATAACTCAAGCAAGTTTTCTCTATTTTTATTTAGTGACAGACGTTTTGAACTAAAATGTCATTTTTAGAATGATAACAGACACTTTGAGACATACCTGGGACACTGTGTATAGGATTGAAGTGAGGATATTTCCTACATGTCATAAATAAATTATAAATCATTTCCCTAAAGTATCAAAACAATCCAAATGTGTTTGCATATTTTTGAGTATGTCACTTGTTATTTTTACAAAAATGTAAATTTAAAATAAAATGACACATTTAGAGTCATACCGGTCACACCGTGCGTCAGATTGACATGAAACTGATTCCTACATGTCACAAATGAATTATAAATAATTTTTCTAATCTATCAAGACAATTCAAGCATGTTTTCTCTATTTTTAGTGAGTGACACATGTTTTGAACTCAAATGTCAATTTTACACCGATAAAAGACCGTTTGAGTCATACCAGGAACATCGTGTATCAGATTGAGGTGAGAATGATTTCTACATATCAAAATTGACTTATGGATCATTTTATTAAAGTTTCAAAATGATCCAAATGTGTTTTCATATTTTTGAGTATGTCACTTTTCATCTTTACTAAAATTTCTATTTTAAATAAAAAGACACACTTTGAGTCATACCGAGCACATCATACATCAGATTGAGGTGCGGCTGATTCCTACATGTCAAAAATGACTTATGATTTTTTCTTAAATTATCAAATCAATATGAATGTATTTTCTTATTTTTGAGTATCTCATATTTATTTCTTAGTAAAATGTCATTTTTAAATAGAAACACGTAGTTTGAGTCATACTGATCACATCATGCATCAGATTGACACGAGACTAAAAACTAGACATCAAAAATGACTTATTAATCATTATACAAAATTATCAAGACAATTTGATCATGTTTTCTTAGTTTTCAGTGAGTGACACATGTGTTGAAGAAAAATGTCAATTTTACACTGATAACAGAAACTTTGAGTCATATCGGACACACTATGAATCAAATTGTGTTTTGTCTAATTCTGACACATCAAAAATGAATTATGTATAATTTTTCTAAAGTATCAAAAAAATATGAATATGTTTTCGTGGTTGTGAGTATGTCACTTTTATTCTTTACTAAAATGTAAATTTAAAATAAAAATCCACACTTTGAGTCATATCAGGTACACTGTGCATCATATTGAGGTGAGGATAATTCCTAGACCTAAAAAACGACTTATGGATTGTTGTCATAAATTATAAAAAATAATCTGAATGTGACTTCTCAATTTTGAGTATGTCATTTTCGGTTTTTTACTAAAATTTCATTTTAATCTAGAAACATACATTTTGAGTCATATCAGTCACATCATGTGTTGGTTTGATGTTAGATTGATCCCTACATATCAAAAATGACTTATTAATTATTATCCTAAATTATCAAGAGAATATGAGTGTTTTTATTTGTTTTTTGTGAGTGACACACATTTTGAACTAAAATTTCAATTTTACATTAATGATAGACACTTTGAGTCATACCGGGCACACCGTGTATCAAATTGAGGTGTGGATGATTCCTACACATCAAAAATGACTTGTGTATATTTATCCTAAAATATAAAATCGATCATAATTTGTTTGATCTATTTTGATTATATCACTTTATTTTTTACTAAATTTCAATTTTAAATAAAAGGAAGCACATGGAGTCATACCGGGCACACCATACATCAGATTGAGGGGAGGCCAATTCATATTTATAGAAAATGATTTTTGGATTGTTTCCCTAAATTATCAAAAATATCTGAATTAATTTACTCAGTTTTGAGTATTTCACTTTGTTTTTTTTACTAAAATGTTATTTTAAAATAGAAACACACCATTTGAGTCACACCGGTCACATCGTGTGTTAGTTTTATGTAACACTAATTCCCACAAATCAAAAAGGAATTATGAATCATTTTTTAAATTATCAAGTAATTAAAGAAATTTTTCTTCGTTGTTCAGTGGGTGACACACGTTTTGATCTAAAATGTCCATTTTAAAATGATAATGGACACTTTGAGCCATACCGGGAACACTGTGTTTCAGATTGAGGCATGAATAATTATTACATATCAAAAAAGACTCATGGATATTTTTTTTCTAACATATTAAAAAATACATATTAATTTGATTAGTTTTGAGTATGTCACTTATCTTTTTTTACTAAAATGTTAATTTTAAATAAAAAGACATTCATGGAGTCATACCAGGTACACCAAGCTTAATACTGAGGAAAGAATGATTCTTACATATCAAAAATTATTTATGGATTATTTTCCTAAAGTATCAAAATAATATGATTGTGTTTTCTTGGTTTTGAGTATATCACTTGTGTTTTTTTACTAAAATGCCATTTTAAACTGGAAACATGCACTTTGAGTCATACCGATCACATCCTGTGTCAGTTTGACCTGAAACTGATTCCTATAAATAAAAAATGACTTATGATTTTTCCCTAAATTATCAATATAATTCGAGTGTTTTTTTTTCAATTTTCAATTTTTGACACATGTTTTGAACTAAAATGTCAATTTTAAAATGTTAATGGACTCTTTGAGTCATACCGGGAACACCGTGTATTGAATTGAGGTGGGTTGATTCTTAAATGTCACAAATGAATTATGGATAATTTTAATAATGTATCAAAAATATCCAAAAAAGTTTGTTTAGTTTTGAGTATGTCACTTCTCTTTTGTAATAAAATGTCAATTTTAAATAAAAAGACACAATTGGAGTCATACTGGTTACATTGCCTATCGGATTATGGTGAGGTTGATTCCTACACATCAAAAATGATTTATGGATATTTTTTCTAATGTATCAGAACAATCTAACTATTTTTTCTTAGTTTTGAGTTTGTCACTTGTTCTTTTAATAAAATGTAATTTTTAATTGAAATAATTACTTTCAATCATACCGATCACATCATGTGTCAATTTGACATGAGAATAATTCCTACACATCTCAAATGACTTATGAATAATTGCACTAAATTATGAAGATAATTTTAGTGTTTTATTGGTTTCCAGTGAGTAATACACATTTTGAACCAAAATATCAATTTTAAACTAATAATGGACACTTTGAGATATATGAGGAACATTGTGTATCAGATTGAGGTGTTGTAAATTCCTACACATCACAAATGACTTATGAATATTTTTCACAAATTATAAAAATAATACAAATGTTTTTTCTTGGTTTTCATTATATCACATATCTAGTTTACAAAAATGTCAATTTTAAATAAAAAGATATAGTTGGAGTCATATCGGCCACACTATGCATCAGATTGAGGTGTGGATGATTCCTAAACATAAAAAAGGGCTTACAGATTCTTTTCTAAAAGTATAAAAACAATCATAACGTGTTTTCTCAGTTTTGAGTATGTGATGTTTGTTTTGAACTAAAATGTAAATTACAAACTAAACACATGCAATTTGAGTCATAATGAGCACAATATGTATCAGATTGAGGTATATCTAATTGAATATGCGATATGTATTTTTTAAAACTATATGAAAAAATCTAGAAAATAGATAACATGTTCCATTCTAATGGAATAAGAAGCCCCATGCTACATAAAAAACATCACTTTTCTTATAGCTTGGGGTTTCCTCTTCCATAAATAAAGAACATGATCTTCATTTTCTAGATTATTGTAGATAATTGAAAGAAAAATATGACTTCCTAAAAGACATGTGAAAAAAACTAAATAAGTAATTGATAAAAATTATAAGGAAATTTACATACAAATAGTAGATAAAATGATGAAAAATTTATTAAATAAGTAGTAGGAAATAACCTTTTCCTAATGGTTGTATAAATTCTTGACCCATTTCCTTATTGTCATTATCTTAGTTTTAGCCTCAAAGTCCAATCTCTCACAAGAATGAGAATCTTTGAAAAAACCACCACAACCCTAAAAAAATGAATCCAACTGTATAAGAAGGATATTATATTAGTAATACAATAAATAAATAAATTAAACATAAATATTAAACAATAAATTTATAAATTTTCAATTTAAAAAAAAACCATATAATTTGAATCATACCAAGTAAACCATGTATTTGATTGAGTGAATGATCATAGTATAAAAGTGAATCATTCTTGTTGACGAAGTCATTTCTTCATGATCTTTGTGAAAATTAACAAAATAAGTATCAGATAGAAATGATGAAGAAATTAACTAAAAAAAGTTTATAAAATGATAATAAAATCAACTAATTATGTTGTAGGATGTAACATCTTCATGATATATGTGTACATTCTGACACTAGGCATGCTTCCCATTTATTTCTAAACAAATCTATCTAGTATTTTAAAAAAATGAGGACTTTCAACAGTCATGGTGGTAATGAAAAAATATAAATACACAAAGGATTAATAAATATTTTAAATGAAATTGTAATTATCTTAAAAAAATACCTCCATGGGGATTATAGTTTGTTAATGGTATATGGTATCTCTCTTAAATTTTCAAATGTAATAACCATAATATTTTCTAATTATTTATTTCCAAAGTTACATAAACATTGAGAAAATTATGTAACTTGTTTTTATATGTGTTTTGATAGTGAAATATTATTTTATATACCCTAATACGTATCCACTTGTCGACATCGATAGACTCCATGTGCGCATAGACTATCCTCATGCCATGATTTCAATGGTATTTAGACACCAACCTATCACAACATAATTATCATTAAAAAATAATATAAAATATATAACATGATGTTTAGTTCCAAAATGTTGGATGTGGTGTATTAAAATTTAAAAAATGTCATCACGTGTGGTCGGTTTGTTGGGTATCCATGCGGTGAATCCAGAAAATAAATCTTTAGAGTATCCAAATTAATATTAATGTGTACACAGTGTTGTATACTAAAACAAAAATGAATAAGTAAGGAAATTAATGAAAATATATTTGATATGATCAAGTTGTATATTTTTTACCCCAATATAATTGGTATTAAGAAGTGTCTTTAATCCATAAGTTTCTTTCAAACACTGTGGCCAATTATTCAACTATTTCATCAATTTTATTTAATTCCATTTTGGTTTGGTCTGTATAATTGATTTGAGGACTAATGAGTCAATATTTATGTTCATAGAGTTTTCCATTAAAATATTATCGATATAAATGACTATAAAAAATATGAATTGTATTTAGTGATAATTAACATAGTAGATCAGCTATTAAAAAAATAAATCATGCAAAAACACGTCATGTATAAAATTATAGATAATACTTCTAGCTATTCATACTATAGAATTTAATTTAAATTATCAAGAGAAATGATGTCTGAAATAACCTCTTCATACATTTTTTCTTCAAAACCAACTATGTGATTACTACCACTTAGTAACCTTGTATCTGCATGAACCTTCACTATTAGAAAATGTAGATATTCAATGGGTGGGTTAAAGATTCTTTGTGAATATCTTTTCTATTGGTTGGTTGATCCTTTAGATCATTTTGATTTGAAATTTCATTTGAACCCCTTTAATTTGTCCTTATGTAATAAAATTCATCAGATTATGTCTTTTCATAAATTTTTAATGGTTTAGCATGAAAAATAAATTGAAAATTAATACCTCTTTGTTGGAATGTATTTACAAGATCTGATAGCTATGTTATGAATGTTTCAATATCTTGTTCAACCATATGAATATCAACATCATTAAGAAGAACATGTAGTTTGATGATCCACTTATGAACTACGCTAATATACACTTTCACATGGACAATTGGATGTTTTTTATTATGTAGAGTTTCTTCTTGGATATAGAACACATTAGCCTTCACAACAAGGAAATGGGCATGTTTTGATAGATACAAATCACAGTATTTTTCACCCTATAAAATATCAATACATGAAAGGTATCATTTACCTCCTAATTCACATTTCATAGAAACAATTATGATAATATTTATTACCTCATCTAAGACATATCTTTAAGGGGAATGTCTTGCCTCAAAGTTGTTGGGGGTGTGGGGATATTCAGGCAATGGTTATTCTTGAGTTGTTTCTTCTCCTTTATTCCCCCATAATATTTTATAGTAACTTAGACTAGTAATGAAATTTTTCTTCAAGGGAATATAATAATCCCTATATCTATTCCATTTTTTTAATATTTATACATTTGTTCTTTTCTTTTCCAAAAATATGTTTGGGGTGTCTCTCCAAAACCTACACATTTGAAGCATCCATACTGTTCTAGCCTCTGAAAGGCCACTGATATTATGTGTTCATTTGGTATATGTTTTGATGATTACTATTTCTAATTTGAATAGAAAATATTTTAAAATAAGTAATAATTTTTATTTAATATAAATTTAAATAAATTTTTTTATTATGTCATACTTACACATAATTCCCCTACTTTTTGGGTGTTTTCATCAATTCTATCCCATATTTATTTACACGTTCCTCCTTCTATAGCACATGACATGGGATGGAAGTGCATTTGGATTTGGATTCATTAATCAACATATAAATAGAGGAACATAATTATGTTGTTGTTTCATTTCAAAAAATGTATTATGGTAGATTTAAAATGTGTACAATTTTTTTTAAAGTGAAGCATACCCTATCCTTACTTTACAGTAGGGGTATGTTAGTTTTTCTTCTCATTTCTTATTTTCATCACTCAATTGCTATTTTAAAAAATATTAATCAAAGTGATTAATACATGTATTATCAAAAAATGTATTACCATCCATAATGTACCTGAAAAGATACCTCCTCATGAAGGCCAGTAAACACATCCCATTCTTATTGGCTTATCAGGTGTTCATACATATGTTGTGGGTGTGGGTTTATTTTACCTTAAGCATCTTTGAGATTAAATTTCATTTGATTTGAGTGAAAGAATCTATGAGACTTTCCAATAAGAATTAATACAAATTTCTTATGGGATTTATCTACTATAAATGCACTCTTTAAGGGATAATAAAGAATAATTCAATGTTTCATTATTTTATATTTTAATAAAATAAATAAATGATATCATAATGTTACCCTAATATCTTCCAAAATCTGTTTTTAAGTGTATGAAGAATAAGTTTCCATGAATCTACATCAATCAGCATGTGCTACCGAGTGATGATCCCAAAGAAACTACTGATCATGGCCTTTTTAGGGTTAACATGTTAGCCACAAAGATTCAATCTAACCTTGAATTTGATGCCTTTGATTTTCACCTAAATAATTTTTTCTAACACCATCACACTACAATGCTCCTTTTTTTCTAGGACATCAGATCTTCACCATCTAGAAATTCCTCAGGTTCAATATCCTTAATATATTGTTTCTCTTTATTGGTAGCATCGACATGTTTAGAAGGTCATTGTTTCTCTACACTAGGAGAAGAAGTAGGTTACAAAAACTCTTGTTTCTCAGGATTAAGAGAATCATCACATACAAAAGTCATTATCTACAAAAGTGGTCCACCATTTAATTTATATTAGATAAATGCAGCAATGAATGGATAATAACATGAGGTAACACAATTTATATTAAAAAAAAATATATAACATGATTATTGAACTATCTTTTTTAAATGTTTATGGGATTTGACCCCTATATCAAGTATCTGAATTCCTTTATCGTGGTATCCTATGACATACAATACATCATCTATATCAGAACTTCTATGAACTTATTGTGATGTCCCAATGAAAAAGACATCCTCAGATAAATTTTCATTAGATCATTCTATGGTTATAGTCGATAACAGAATAATTGACCCCTTTCAATTTGTAGGATCTAGAACACAAAATACTTGTACTTCTTATAATTGCATTATAAACAGTTCATATTTGTTCCCTTCCTTACTGAAATCCACTTTCATGAATCCCAATTCATATATTTTAATATCACTCCTATTATCAAACCACATTCATTGAAAAATCAACATTTGGAATGTTTTATTATCCAACTCTCATTTCTTATGCTCCCAAAGTATGACATATTCACATAAATTGTATTTCTATCCTTGGTACCAAATACATGCATCACTATGGCCACAAGTGTAACTCCACTATTTTTCATGGTACTACTTTCATCATTTTCATTTGTATTGAATGTATAATAATTAATTACATAACCATTATAAGATAATCCATGCACACTTAATCCTCAACCAATCCATCAAATTCGTTCTAAAATTGAATTTGTATTTTTATTTGACTGCTTTAAAATTTGGTCTTGTAACTATCCTATAAACTATTTATTATTTATATTTGATATCCATATTGTATCCCTTGATGGATTAAAATGAATAATAAATTCCTTATGGGTTTCAATATATGGGGAAACATCTAAATTGTTATGAAAAATGTAAAGGTGGTCCTACTCCAAATCTATAATATTGATTGTGACAATATATATTCTAGAAATTCCTTCACCCACAAGCTACTTAGTGTGATGAGATTTCAGTAAACCAATGATTTCCACACCAGATAGGTAGTAGGTATATAATTCAATGGATTACTCCAAAATATATCTCTATGCAAGACAACCCTCTGGATGACTTCAATTTTTTACATACCCTTTCAAAATATTCATATATCATTTAATGGATAATATCTATCTAAAATTTATAAGATCATACATTTGAATCTCTCTCACTAAGTGAACCATCAAGTGAAACATCATATCAATGAATTTGTGTGGGAATAAAATTTTCAATTTACATAATATGATTGAAATTACCTTTTATGGAGTTGGAAATTTCATCAGGTCTATAACATTGTTGCATATAGATTTGAAAAAGAAACATATCTCACTTATTGTATGATGGACATTATTGGTTAAAATGCATTGTAAATCTATAGGTATTAGATATTTCATCAAAAAATGAAAGTCATGTGACTTTAGACCCTTTAACTTTTAATTATTCATCGACATGATATTCTTGATATTCAATGAATACCCTTTAGAAACCGTTACATCATTAAAGAAGTTATAAAACTAATATCTCTCATACCTAGAAAGAGTGTAAGAAGCTGTAGAAAGAAAAGTCTATTTTCACCCTTTACTAGCATGAATTATTCCCATATTCCCATGTCAATCATGTCCATCCTGACCTTAATTACTTCCTTTTTTGGATGCATTTACTAATGTTCCGATGACACTATCACATACATTTTTTTAACAAGCATAACATCATGAAAATTCCTGGCATAAAAAAATTCTAGTAAGGTAATTAAATAACAAACTAATTTCATTTTCTCAATAATTTTTCATAAGGTTTTTCAAAAAATGTTCCCCAAAAATAGTGTCCATATCTTTTAATTTCTCAAATAGTTGATCACCTGTTAGTGGAGATGGTGCTTTATGTTCTTCTGAACTCCCATTGAATGATGTCATCCAATATTGGTAATTATGTGTCTAGGGTAGAAATATGTGATTTCCTAGAGATATAATCATTAATAAATGTTTCAATCTAATAGAATATGCACATTGTTCACAAACAAGACACCCTTGAGTTCCTTTAAAGATATATTATGGAAAATTTCTATAAGTAGGAATGTTATTTATCATCCTATACAACATGGATCTCACCATGAAATATTAATTTATATAAGAATCATACAATATAACACCTTAAACCCATAACAATTTCAAATCTTCAATCAATGTATCTAAATAAACATTAATATCATTACCTAATTGTTTTAGTCCCAATATAATCATAGAAAACATAATTTATTTTCATTTCATTCATAATAATGGTGGAAAGTTATAATTTACCAACATAACCAGCCATGTACTATGAGATATTCTTTGAAAACCAAAATGATTCTCTCTGTCTGTAGATAGAACAAGATAAAGGTTTCTCATATCATTTCCAAATTCAGGATACCATGATCAATTCTCTTCCATTAAGGAGAGTCTTCTCAATGATGAAGTTTCCCATCTTTATTAATTATATATTTTTTCCACATCAATTACCTTTTACTATCCTCACTTCTATACAGGCACTTAAACCTTGGAATGATTGGAAAGTACCATACAAATTTCATAGGACTCGATTCATCATTCCTATATCAAGAAGAACTACACTTTGGGAATTATTTAATTTATTTATGGTCCTTGAGAAATATTATAAAGTCATTTGGATAAGAGTGTATTATTTTAAAGATCATATCTGTTGAACACAACATTCATTTAGTGTCATATTTTTGGCTAGGAAGTTCATTATCTTCTGAGAGCATATCATTCAAGAGAGAAAGTGGTTCAACAAAACTAGTTTCACTCCATCTACTTCAAAATTTTAAATTATAAATCTCCTGTGTGGCTGACAATGCTGTATATTTAGTGTAACTAGTATATAATGGTTTCCTTGCACAACTATTTTACTTATTTAACAGTTTTTGACTATCATGAAGTTCATCTTCAACTATTATTATCATTTCCTTGATACAAAATCCATCATTATGAACACCTATAATCACATCCTCGATGCGGTCTTATTCATTGTCCACAACTTTAATAATATCAGATGATCTATAAAACATAGTTCTATCATAGTCACTATCTAAATTCACTTTTTATGTATATTAAGTCCAATATTTATAAATTCAATCAATTCTATGACAGATCAAGTGTTCTTCCAACTCCTCTAGACTAATTTGTCTTGATTAACAATAACATAACATGGAAAATGGATTTGAAAAGGGTCATATGCATGATGTTTTGCAAACGTGATGAACTATTTCACCCCATCTTCTTACTTTTTTCTCATACAATTAGAATTTATCCATTTTCTATTAAAATCCATCCTATTTGATTTGGTAATATTAATATTTAACAAAATAAATAAATACAAAAGGGGCCTTTCAAATAAGGGGAACTTGATATTTGAATGTTTCAAATAATTTAATACGGATTTTAAGGAAATGGGTAATTATATTTAAGAAAATAATTACTCCACTGGTGGTAGGTGTTATCCTCTGAATTCATCCACAATGATCACCAGTACCTAGTATGGGATGAATACTACTCAGAGTAGTTCAAGAAACATAAATTCAGGTACATAAGAGATGTAAGATGAGTCTTAGGAAACCAAATTCAATAATAACTCTATGAGAGATTAAGTAGATGAGGATGACAATTATTATTTCATTTTGTTACTAGAGACTCATCCCCTAAAAAGATAACAACAAATCAAAAGATAAGATATAGTTGTGAAGGATTCCACTAATTTAAACCATGTAGGTGATGTTGGATGAGAAGTATGTTTAGGAGTTTCAATGGTTTTAAAAATTAATTCACCTTTTACAGGAGTGAGGTCATGATGGATATCGTTTGGGTTGGATAGAGTTAGTGACATTCCCTTTCCATGGTGTTATTATCAATATATATTATGTAGGAGGTGATATTATATGTATCTAGAAGGTAAATGAATGATAATATGATCATATAAATATAGATAACAACCTCTTTCCTTACATGTGTTTGCATTTATAAATATAGATACCATTCATCTCATTGATAGAGCATACAACTATATAAAAAATCTAATGAATCTATTCAATCTAATTTCAAATCACAAAACTCCATTTTAAAGTCAATGTGAAATTTAAAAGATCATTTGTTTAGATCATCATTGAAATCCAAAATATTATTCTCATTCTGAAAAATTATATAAATCTTATTTATTAACTTTAAAACCAATCATATTCCCTTAAAATCACATTTACATTATAAAATATCGATGAAAATATAGCTATAAATGTAATAATGAAAAAAATCTATATTATTTGAAAACCATTTTCATAATATAAAATACAGTTATTGAATATAATAATGGTTTCAAAAATAAAAAAAATTATTATATTTTTTAAAATATTTTCAACACGGAACTCACCCTCCAATTTGAAATCTATATCCATCAAAAAAAGGCAGCCATCTATAAGGATTACCTCTACCATTACAAAACCCAAGAATCATAAATCTTATTACTAATTATATTGGTTTCTACCTTTTCCACAACTCGAGAACTAACATAGTTTTTCATCCCATCTATCCTTATATTTTTGTTGATATCAACCCTTAGAAGCTGACAAAACATCAGAGAGAAGTTGTAGTTGTAGAAGACTCCCCTAATTTAAACCATGCAAGTGATGTTGGATGAAAAGTTGGTTTAGGAGTTACAATGGGGTTAAACATTAATTCGCCTTTTGATGGTGGTATATGTATAACTAAAAATAACATTGAATTTCCAGTCATTAAGTTCACACATAGATTGTAAAAAAAATGATCAAATATTATATATTTCACATCACACCTCTTTGGTCTATAAACAATTTCTAGTTGTTGAACTGTTTATCTATTATGGTGCCATACCTCATAGTTGGTTTGAAATATAACTCTAGTGATATGATAACTTACTTCTTTATGGGTAAAACATGGTCTACTGACGCAATTATAAAAGTGAATCAAATAATTTCCCCCTTAGATACATTGTTGAACATGAAATCCAAGGAAATCGAAGCTAATTTTGAAACTCATTCAACACTCAATTAAAATAATACATCCAAATTTTATCCGTTATGATTTAAAACATAAAATATTGCATATAATAAAATAACTCTTAATTAGTACAATTATTTTTTTTGAAAAAAATAATAACCTTATAACAAATTACAAAAATATTAAAGCATAATTTATTGAAATAAAATTTATGAAGGTATAAAAGTATTAAACTGTTGATAAATTGAAAAACGTATATAGGTGTAAAAGTGTAAATTACAAATGTATATATATTTATATTAGTATATATATTTATATTAGTATATATATTTATATATTTATATAGAAGAATAAAATTATATATAATTTATAAAAGAATATATATTTTATAGAAATATACATAATTTATTAAAATATAAATTTACAATACTATATAGAAGTACATATTTTTTATAAAAGTATACATAATTTATATGAGTATATAGTTTTAAAAATTTATAAAAGTATAAAATTACAATATAAAAATGTAATGTTTATGAAAGTATAAAATTTTAATAATTTATAATGAATAAAACTATAAATTTATATTAATTTATAAATCTATAAAACTATAAAAGTATATATAATTAATAAAATTTTATATTTAGACTATATATGTATAATATGATATACTATAAAATTTATGAAAGTATATAAATTTATAAATTAATAAAAACATAAAAATATAAATGTTTAATAAAAACCTATTATTAAATTATATTAGTATAATATGATATACTATAAAATTTATAAAAGTATATAAATTTAAAAATGTATAAAACTATAAAATTTTAAATGTTTAACAACAGTTTATATATAAATTATATAAATATAACAAGATATAATATATAATTTATAGATGTATATTTAAGTATAAAAAATTATATCTATAAGTATAAATATAACAAATTATACTTATAAAAATTTATAAATGTCTACTGATTATTATTTATAAATTTTTAAAAGTAATAATTGATGTTAATAAAACTAAATGAAAACCCTAATTGATATCCTAAATAACATCCATTTTTATAAAAAAAAATAATCTAAAAATAGTTAAATATATTGATAATCATATATAGAATATCCCTCTACAATTCACCAAATAAAAAAGGAAAACACCACATGCATCATTAACACTCATGAACTTCCTTCACCTAGTTATGAAACTCGAACTAACATGTAAGGAATATAACCAATGACTCCATCAAATCAATGCACACACAAACCAAAGACTAATACCATACACAATATCTACAAAAAACATGACCACCCCAATAATAAACCATAGAGAAAAGAGAGATATGGATAGTTTTTAGAGGTAGGTGGTTTTAGGTATTAGTTATGTGCGGGTGAGTTTTAGGTTGTTGTGAAGGAGATGAATCCATTTAAAAGGATGGTGGTGGCTGATATGTTGATACTACACAATAGAGATGGTTGTTTTGGGGGATTTTTTTTGTTCGGTGAGAAGAAGTGAAGACACACAACAGTAGGGTTCAGTGAGGTGAGATTGAAGAAATGAGTGTATTCTGAGGTTATAACAAGATAAATCGGCACATACCTTATATTTTGAGAGATCAATTCATTGATAAAGTCAACTGGCGGTAGTATTAGGGTTCAACGATAGTAGCGAAAGCACTCTGGATCTGTGAAAGATTGAAGGCACGAGTGGCGATAACACATTAGTATAGTTCTTTTTATAATAACCTGTAAGGATTTTCTCAGTGCTTTAAAAAAGAACTGATAAAGAGTAGTTTTATCTGCACTAAAATATAAAGCACTGATAAAACTACTCTTTATCATCATTTTTTTAGCACTGATAAAGATACTACTTTTTTAGGTGGTCCAATGTATTGATGCTCAAGCCCAAAATAAAGTAGTAGATGAAGTTGGGATTTCTTCAACATCAAATACATCTACTCCCCAAAAGGATAGTCCCATGTTGGTGAATGGAATTATCATGTTAACCAATGTCCTCATCCTGAATTTCTTCTGAAGTATTGATTCAAAGAATTTACTTCTATTGAATCTTTATCTTCTCCACTTGATGTTCCTAAAAGTTCTATTCATTCTCAAGATAATGATAAGATACCTTTATCTTGGGATGATATTACATAATAAAACCTCTTATCAATAGACGATACTTCCTTCAAATATTCATATCAAAGGGAATTATTGATGAGAATGGGGTAGAAGAATCTAATGACAGTCAAATGGCCATGGAGAATGATGTGCATGCTGATGTGGACTATAATTTTTGGCAGGAGGAAAGAACGATTTCTATAAAAAAAAGAAAATAGAAAGAAAAGGTAGAAACTGTTACTTCTTTGAAATCTAAGGCCAAAAATATTTTTATTTCCTATGAAGTGCATTAATTCACTACCCATGCTATGGGGAAGGCCTCTCTTAGTTAATTAACCCCCAATAATCCTTTAGCATCCTCTAATCCTATTCACAAAAATGTTGCTTCACTAAGTGGACTTTCACCTCTAAATAAAATGGGCTAGTTAAATTTCATAGGATTTGAAACTCAACCCCTTGTGGATATTGAAAGAAGGGATAAATTTGGTATTTGTTAGGGTTGGTAAACTAATTCTATTTTATCTTTATCCAACACTCATGGTTGTTCAAAATTTAAGGGTAGTGAGAAAATCTCAAAAAAAATCGTAGTGACTTAATAATTCAGAGTCCTAGATTGGTAATTGAACCTGGTCATGTCAGGGAGGAAACAATCTATGTCACTGTTAAACATTTAACCTTGGGGAGTGATGATGTAGGTTTCTATAAACCCCATATTATTGGAAAGTTTCATGTGGTCCAAACTAATACAGCACAGCTGATTGGATTCTCATCTTATGGGCAGGGAAAGCATCATAGGTCTTATACCCCCTTGTCCATTTCTTTAGATAGTGCAATAGGAGATGGTGTAAATCCCACGGTCAAGAAAAATACATCAGCTCATGTGCAACTCACTATCTCAACTCCTAAGAAAGGAAGGAAACAGTGGGATACTACCCCTTTACCCCTTTCTCTAGGCAGTGAAAAATGGGATGGGAAGCATGAATCCTCACTTAATAAACACCATGGGAATTATAAATCTATTTTAAAAAAAATTACCCATAATTCCTTTAATTTTCATGCATCAGGAAGCAACAAGGAAGAAGTTAAAAAAATTATAGGATATATGGATTTGAAGATAAGATAGGGGTTGTTGATGCTGACCTTCCAGATGATAGATATGGTCCATGGATACACCTCAAATCATGGAGAAGTGGCTGAAATCCTTGGGGTTGGGGAGGGCTCTCCTCTCATCATAGCATGAGAACTTAATCTTTATTTTCTTAGAGGTTTGAACTTTATTTTGGACGTTTTTCTTGTTCTTATGTTGCACATGTTTTTTTATTTCAATAAAGGGACCGATGTGCCTCACATTCACATTGGTGCATGTATCTCCTGATCAAGACCCCCCTATAGGTGGAATGTCTGGCTAGCAGAGACATTGAAGATAGGGAATAAATCTTTCCATCAAACTTTTATTATCTTATGAAAAAGGTGTATGGATATTTTGGAAAGGCCTCTGACAAAGAATGTTTCATTACAAAGGATAAAAACTCCTGTATCATTCCTCTAGAGAACCAGGAATGTGAAAGGCCTTTGGAAGGCCTCACTAATGAGGCAGAAAAATGGTTCTTCTTGCTACTTGATTCCATCTATTCTATGATGGAGATAGAGGTATTTGGGTTCAATGATTATATATATTTCCAAAATATGTAGTCAATTAACAATAAAGATGACTTCCAATCCAATCCAGAGATGGATTTTTGAGATCTATCCTGGAAATTCAGGATCTTCTCCATGGAGGAGGAATCTTCCAAACATCATCATCAGAGGAACATGTACCCCCACAACACATGAAGCGGCAGAGAGGTTGATACCCCAAGGATAGGGGAATATTTACTAAAAACTTTGGAAATAGAGGGAATTACAAGATTTAACTACTTGTTTGGTGTGGACAGTTTGTACTCTAATTGACCCTTCCATTTGGTTTGCTTCTTTTTTATTAATAAAATTTGGATCATGTATTTGGTCTACAAATCCATGACTGAGACTTTTGAAGTATATTTATAAAATTATATCACATGGTCTTCACTTCTTTGGTACATTTATATAATTATATATATTTATTCAAATATATAAATATATATATATGAAAATTGGGTACAGGTGAGTTGGTCCCTTACTTCCCTCACGACATAATAACCTGAGATCAATTATTAGGTGTTCCCCTTCCCTAGAATTCTAGGGGTATTACATGATGGATCACGTGTACCCCTTATGTGGTGGTGGCCCAAGATTTTGCACGAGTGGTGTGATGATATGCCATCACCCGTCGGTGGGGGATGGTGGATGATGCACCGCTATGATGGGGGTGATGCTGGGGTGTTGAAGACCTCGACATGTAGAGGTGCCCCTGTGGGGACCACTCCCAATATGGGGTGGCATTTTCAGCAGAGGAGATCCTTTCGGCAACAGATTTCCTTGGATGACAAAAAAACTGGTGCAGGTTGCTTCGATTGGCAGCTGACTTCGTTGACGTACAACAAGTGATCGTGGAAGATTTCAAGGGTTGTTGAACCAACCCTTGGACAACCTTGTTGTTGATTCCCTTTATAATGGGATTTGAATCCCATGAATTAGGGAGGGGTAGGGTAATTGTGTGTTCCTCTGACGAGATTCAGAGAGAGTTAATAGAAAAGATCCTCATGTTTCTCCCGTGGATGTAGGCTTCATAGCCGAACCACGTTAAATCTTGTGTGTTGCTCCGTTATACTCCCGTTTTTGGGTGTTTGAGATACCACGCACCTCCGATGCGCCCCATCAAGTGGTATCAGAGGCAAGTCGGAGCAAACAGAGGTGAACTGGTGAGGCGATGATGAGTTTTCTGGTGGCCGGAAAATTGAAAGTGGTCAGAGAATTTTTTGTGAGGCAATATTCGTGAAGAGGACGGTGAGACGATTCCAACGGTGCAAGCGGCAATGAAAACGGAGTTGAAACGAGCTCGGTAGGCTCAGTCAAAGTTTGGTCAAACTCGTAGGTGAACAATACCCCGTGCCGGAGAAGATGGTACTATTCACTCCACCGACAACAGTTTCGGTGATATTCCGGCAAGAACTCTGACATGCCACGTCAGCGCCACATTAGCGTCGTGTCAGTGGGTGATCTGGACTGTTGAACATATTTTGACCATAACTCGGTCAATTGGTGTCCGATTTCAGCGATCCAGGAGTCGATTACAACTATTTTGACCATTCCGGACACATTAGTATGGTTAGTTTTTCAAATATTTCAATCTATCAGGTGGAGAATAAGAGGTGTGACATCGACAGTGCTGATCGCGTTTTGTGACGGTGACGATGGCTGGTGGTGGAGCACTACCAAGATTTGATATCGAGAAGTTTGATGGTCGAAATAATTTCGGCTTGTGGCAAAGAACGATGAAGGATATTTTTTTGTAGTAGGGAATGATCATACCATTGATTGGAGAAAAGCCCGATGCAACCAGTAAAGATGATTGGGAAGAACTCGAGATGCGGGTCGTCAGCACAATTCGGCTATGTCTGGCGAATGAGGTAAAGTATTCGGTGTTGGACGAGACATCACCGAAGGAGATTTGGAAGAAGTTGGAGCAATGATATATGGAAAATTCACTGACCAACAAGTTGTTCCTGAAAAAGAAACTGTACCAGTTGCGCATGGATGAGGGAGTGAATTTATTGTAACACACCAATGAATTAAACAAGATCCTGAAACTGTTATTGGGGCTCTATGTGAAGGTTGGAGAGAAAGATAAAGCGCTTTTGCTTTTGTCATCGCTACCAAGCTCATTTGATGGGCTTGTGCCTGCATTGCTCGTGGGGAAGGAGACATTGAAGCTGGACGAGGTGATGGCGTCACTTCAAGATTCGGAGGCATTCTGAAGACCTACGACACATTCAAGCAAGAAAATCATGGTGATGCGAGATAATAAGCATGGGAGGAGCCGACATCGACAGTCAGGAGGTAAAGAATGGCGGCCAAAATCCCAGGGGAATGATCCAAGTGACATCACTTGTTTCTGGTGCGACAAGAAGGGTCACTATAAAAGTGATTGTGGAGAGTGCAAATGGTATGTTGCTGGGAAGAAGAAAGTTGAAGAGGAGGATGTGAACATCCCGGGATTATCAACAGATGATGAAATCTGCGTGATAATGGGAAACATGAAATCGGATGAGTGAGTTTAACGGGGAGAAGTGCAGTGTCATTACTGCAAAAGATACGGGCACATGAAGCGGGAATGCTGATTTCTAAAGAGGAAGAACGAGTGGGCTCAAAATCCAAAGGAAGACGGATGGGTTCTGGATTCAGGGATCTCAACACACATATGTACAACGAGAGGTGCATTTGATACTTTTCAGCAGGTGCGAGACTTGGTGAGACTTGTTGATGGGTCAACATGAAAGGTTCGAGGAGTCGAGATAGTGAAATTGAAGACACCCGACGGTGGAGTTCATAAACTGGCTGACGTGAAATTCGTTCCGAGGATGAGGCAGAACTTGATATCATTAAGTAGGCTTGATGAAAAAGGGTTCAAGATTTCCATAGAAGGTGGAGTGTTGGAAGTCTCACGCGGGGATGCATCAAATTTTACTGGGAAGGAGTCTCAAGGGTTGTATCATTTAATGGGCACCGCAGTCAGCCCGAGATCGAGTGAAGATGGTGGAAGTGCCACGTCATCTGGCATGAAGAACCGTGTTCAATTTGCTGATGAAGTATTCAACACCTGTAAGGAGACTGCAAGTCAAACTTCTACCCCAAATTGGTCGTGAGGGGGAGATTTGTGGGGGCTACTCCCAATATGGGGTGGCATTTTCAGCGGAGGAGATCCTGTCGGCAACAGATTTCCTTGGACGACAACAAACCTGGTGCATGTTGCTTCGGTTGGAAGCTGACTTCATTGACGTACAAAAAGTGATCGTGGAAGATTTCAAGGGTTGTTGAACTAACCCTTGGATAGCCTTGTTGTTGATTCCCTTTATAACAGGATTTGAATCCCATAAATTAGGGAGGGGTGGTGTAATTTTGTGTTCCTCTGACGAGATTCGGAGAGAGTGAATAGAGAAGATCCTCATGTTTCTCCCGTGGACGTAGGCTTCATAGCCGAACCATGTTAAATCTTGTGTGTTTCTCTGTTTGTTCTGTTTTGTGTGTTTGAGATACCATGCACCTCCGCTGCGCCCCATCAGCCCCCGCCCGATGGCGGGGGATGATGTCAATCAGCCAAGATGTACAAGAGAGTTTAGCTAGAAGAAAGACTGGAGGGTGCTGGGATGCAGTGTCGAGTGGCACGAAAGTCTTTAGGGATGGAAGATGTGGATGATAGCCCACAATAATAGTGCTTGAGGCGGTAGTAGGGATATTGATGGCTAGTGGCGATAGTGCTTGAGGTGGCCGACTGCTGGCGACGACACTGTGACTAAGGGCTGAAGGGTGCGGCTTTGGCCATTTGTTGATGGGATGATGATGAAGTGACTAATGAAGTGTGGTGTTTGATGAGTGGGATTGGAGAACCCCTACCTGACGGTCGGGCAGTGGTCCAACATTTGTGTGTGTCAACCCGACATGGCGTTCGATGAGATGATGACTAGAAGTTGTAAATTTTGCAGGGGATTCCCGTTCGGTGATCCAGGATGAACATAGTGGATTGGGCTATATAATTTGTATGGGGGAATTTGAGCCGCTATAGTTAGGGGTCTACGAGCTTATTTAATATGTGAATAATGTGGGTAGGTTATCCCATGGGGGAAATGACCTTCCCATAGGCCCATGTGGGTGAGATGTGCCTGTTTGTTTCATTTTACTTTTAACCCTAAGAACCTATAATATATATATATATAATTATAAATATAATTACTATAATTACTATTTAAATATATTTATTATAATATAATAATTAATTAAATTTATGTATTTATTTATAATTATAATTATAAATAAATATATTTAAAAACTGTTCATATATAATAATAAATATATAATTATGAATATAAAAAATATATTTATTATTTATATATAATGATGATGATGATGGAACTTCGAGCATGAATGATCAATAAGATACTTGGTGGGGCCCTAAATAATAGAAGAGAGGTAGGCACCCAAGAGGTCGAGGTGGCCCCTGAGGAAGGGGCAATAGACATAAAAGAAGGGACTGAGTGTTCATTTTCTTTTGGTGACATTTTCTATGTAACAACTGTGCCCCACTGACAACACAGACACCCTACCCTAACATGGTCATCGGGTCTTGGCTCACCAGGTACCACCCGTGGCTCTCGCAAATACGTGGTCTCGACCTTGGGGCCCACCGACATGTCTGGATGGGTCATCTGAATAATGGGTGTCCTCATAGGCCAACTCATCTTCTTGTAAGTGTGCTTTTTCCTCACTCAAACACACCCTAGGAAACTTCTCAGAAGGTCACCCATCCTAAACATTACTTCAGGCCAAGCACGTTTAACAATGGAGTTCTAATCAGGTAGGCTCCTGAAAAAGAAGGTTCACCTTGTTGACAAGAGTCATATCATTTAGTCATTTAACCCTTAATCATTCTGGGGTGTTACATTCACCCCCCCCCCCCCCCCCCTTAGAGAACAACGTCCTCGTTGGGGTCCCTACATCTCAACCTAGGCAGTACACCACACTTAAGGATGGGTACCACCTTTGATACTAAATATAACAACTGGGCCCTGCTGACAGCACATACACCCTGCTCTAACATGGCCTTCGGGTCCTGGACCCCCAGGTACCACCAATAGCCCCCACAGACACGACTGGGCCCCGCTGACAACACAGACACCCCTCCCTAACATGGTCGTCGGGTCTTGGCCCACCAAGTACCACCGGTTGCCTCTGCAGACATGTGATCCCCAACCTAGGGCCCACCCACATGCCTGGATGGGTTATTTGACTAATGACTGTCTCCACTGGCCAACACATGTCCTTTCCAATGTGCTTTGTCCTCCCTCACGCACACCTTGGGAAACTTCTTAGAAGGTTACTCATCCTGATCACTACTTTAGGGCAAGCACACTTAACTGTGAAGTTCTAATCTAGTAGGCACCTGAAAAGAAAGGTGCACTTTGTTGACATAAGTCATATCATTTAGTCATTTATCCATTTATCATTCTGAGGTGTTATAGTCTATTCCACTATTTAATATTGAATTCCATTTGCTTTCATTGCTTTGGTACTATTTTTTTAATAATAATTTTCTCGGACCATGGATCTTAATCCATAGTTCGCGGCATTTCTGGGTAAATATGTATTTATTTATTTATAATTATAATAATAAATAAATATATTTAAAAATATTGATATATAATTATAAATATATTTAAATAAATAAATAAATATATTTATTAATAAATAAATATAAATAAACTAAATATTTTTTTATTTAAATATATTTATTATAATTTTTGTTTTTTTAAATATATATATATATTTATTTATAATCTGTTTATAATTTTTTTAAAAATATAAATATGTTTATAATTGTATAATTAAATATTTAAATTAAAAAATTATTACAAAATCATTTAAATAGATTAACTATATAAATTTCAAAAATATTTTAAATATCATTACTTAATAAATAAAAATAAAAATATTCAAATAAATTAAAAACATATTAAAAATATTACATGTATATTTAATTAATTAATTTATAAATAAATATTATAAAATGATTAAATATATATAACATTATAATGAATATATAATAATAAATTAATTGATTAAATAAAATAAATTTCAAAAATACTAAAAAGTGAATTCGTAACATTTACGTGAATTCGAAACATACATATTTAAACATACACATCTACACACACATATACATACAAACATGTATACACACACATGCAGTTATACATGTAGATATATTTTAAATTACTTAATATCAATATAAATATATATATAAATAAATATATTCATTTATATATTATATAATTTTTTAATTAAAATATTAATATATTATAGTTACATTAATTATATGCACGCCTTTTAATCAATGTATATAAATAAACTATTAAACATATTGAGTAATATAAATTTTATAATTTTTATTGTATAAAATTAAGGATATAATTTATCATTAAAAGTCATATATTTCATATTTATATATTACATAAAATAATAAACTAATTTTAATATAAATCGTATTTACAAATATATATAAATATATATTTTTTATTTATAATAATATTAAGAATGTCTAGGTACCAAGTGTACTCAACCCAAAAAATTATCATTAAAAATTAAAATGCAAAAAGAACATCATGCAAACATGTGGAACAAAAAGTAACACCAAATCAGAAAAGTGGAAAAACAGTGCCACCCAAAAGAAAAAAAAATACTCTGAAGACGCATAAAAAATAGATCATATGCCCATTTAGGCCCAAAAGACCACATCAAAATGACCTAAAGGCCCAAGACACCCTCACCGGTTGATGCCGCCATGATGTCAACCCTCACGCACTCGACTGCATGGCGACATCAACAAGAGTTGTTGATATGCACATCATCAACAAGGGTTGCTCACTATCGACATCCCATTCAACCGACAACCTGTGGTGCCTGAGAATGTCATACATAACAAAGTCCCATAACACCATTGATCATCCCACCACTGACATCATCCCCATCATCGAAACATCGACCCATTTGACACTGACCCAAAAGCCCAAAAGAAAAAAAAATAATGGCCCAAATTCCCCTACCACCGCCAGGATCCACAATCACCATACGAAAACCCCCCCTCCACATGTGCTAAAAAGGAAAAAACAACAGCTTGTCTCCAGCCTATAATCATTTCCACTCCCTAAGTCGTCCCACCCCGCATTCTGAGGTCAACCCCTCAGCCTCATCTTGTCACATGGTCATCACCATCACCTCATGAGAGCACCACCGACAACCGACTCTAATCATACTATAAGTCGGGCTCCCTATGTTGTCACCTTGATCCCTATCGCATCCTGAGGTTTTCGTTGTCTCCCCACCACCCGAGGCCTCATTTCCACCCTAAAATCCACATCTCGATTGTCATTGGTATAAATAACCTAAGGTTGTCACCAGAGGTCAGCACCGTCTCCAATGTTTCACTTACTAAGGTCCCCAAATTCCATAACTTGCAGGATCTGACATAGTTGAATGCCCTCTCACACCAATCGACATCATCATGCCTCCATATTTGTCGTCCATGCATCTTCGTTGAAGTCCACATATGTAGACGTCATATCCAGCATCACTGCCACAGGGATCCCATACCTCACGAGATCATCATTATCTCCCTAGACTCAGGCCCTTCACCACCTCTAGGATCTCATCATAGTTACCACTTCAAGAAACTACCTTGGCTGTCACTGAGGTCCCCCACCCACAACGCCACATGTCACCGGTGAAAAAATCATCAATCTGTAATTGATATTGTATAAGATCCCAACCTTTTATAAAGTTGTATCAGTCTCATTTATAGATACTATTTTGTTTAGTGTTGAGTAATTTTAATTTGGGTTTTACCTTGGGGTGTTTTGGGTTAAAATTTGAGAAAAATGAAAGAAAAATGGTTGTTCACGCTTGGAACACGGTTAGGGAAAACCGTGTGCCCCATCCCATAAAACCATACATACTTGGACTAAGGGGAATCACACGACTGGGGAACATTTTGTCAAATCATGTGACCTCATAAGAGTAACTTGGAACCCCTACGAAAATAGGTGCATGTTTAGGTGCATGGTCAGGGAAAATCACGCGCCCTTTCCTAAAAAACCTTTCGAGAGAAATAAAGTCTCCTGAAAATTAATTCTTTAATTAACCAAACTCTCTAATTAATCCCAAATCTATCACCACTTTACCCTAGGTCCTATTTCATGATTTAAGAGATCTATGGATGAATTCTAAGCCTTCCCAAACTCTGTTCTTTGAAATTCTAAGACAGGATCTAATATCTTCACCCCTCATAGTAAGTGGATCCTATCTCATTACTTTCTTGTTCATTATCCTTTATTCTATCCTTCTTTTGATGGTTGTTATCCTCTATTTGTTAAATATATTTCTAGATCTGATGAATCTAGTTCTAGGCTTTTGGATCTAAATCTAGATCTGAGAGATCATGAATTGTTCCATCTTAATTTATGTTATAGACCAGGATCTTGTTCTACACCATTAATCCACTGAATTTTGGGGATTATAGTTGGGCATTCATTCATCAACGAATCAAGGTAGGTGGTTTAACATTAAAATATCATAGTACTAGTTTTTATTATGTGTATGAAAACTATATAATTGCATGATTTTTTAGAAATTTAATTTTATTAAAGAATTAATAAATTAAGGAACTGTGTAATTCTAGGATTTGGGAATAATTAATTAGAGAATTAATTTTGAGATAATGAGATTGTGAATTTGATAATTAATTCTGGATTTAATTATAAGATGTTGGTATTATTAATTGTGATAATTAATCATTGAATTAATTATCGGATATTGATATTATGAATAGAGACAATTAATTGTGGAATTAATTTTGTGATATTGATGTTAAGAATTAGATAATTAATTAGTGGATTAAAAATGATATATTGAAATTATTATTATGATTAATTAATATTGTAATTAATTAATGGGTTGTTGAGATATATTTAATATTTTGATGGTTTTAATTATGTATTATTAAGAGGTGAATAGTAACGTGGGCATTTGGCCAAGTATTGGGAATAATAACATGCTCATTAAATTAGGTGCTATTAAATGTTGAATGGTAACATGGATATTTGACTAAGTATTATGAATGGTAACATGCTCATTTAGTTATGTGTTATTATATGGTGAATGGTAACATGGACATCTATCCTTGTATTAAGAATGTTAACACGGTCATTCAATTGAGAAATGTTGAATGGTAACATGCTCATTCACTTGTGATATAATGAATGGTAACATGTAAATTCAAGTGTGATATCCCTTGGAGAGAGATTAGACTCCACCATGGGCGAAAGTAAGTATTGAGGTTCAGGTTTTTTGGGGAACCCAAGGGTTTGTGTGGTTAAATAGAGGATATTTGATAATATGATAACTATTTATTTAGTAATTGTAATTTTTTATTTATAAAACTACATTCACTAATTTTGGATTGGATTTGTATTAGACACTATTGGTGGTGGTCTACTAAGTTGTACTCACACCCTACTCAGGATACCTAATCATTACTTGAATAGATTTCATGGTTGTTGGATGGGTTAAGGGAAATGCCCCAGTGATAGATGGATGAATTGTGGATAGAGCAGGGATGAGGGAACTATACATGGTTCAGGACCCTCTTGAGAGTTTTCAAGTCTTTTATTTTCACTTTAGACACTTGATACATACTTATCATGGCATGTTTTCTGTTTGAGTTGGATATTATATTTCCTGCTTTGATTATCCAGATATATAGGCATTGTTTATGGAAATATGTTATTCCGCTGTTGATAATTTATTTCTATTGGTTTATTACTCTGATTAAAGAGGATATTTTCTCCCCATGATCTACATATCAGACCCTCACTTCTATTCGGCATTATTTGGCATATGGGGAGCCACAATTGAGGTGATGTGACTGAATAGATCGAGGCACCGGGGTGTGGCACCTGAGTTAGTACATCACAATGTGGTGTCAAAGGTGCTTTCTTTTCTTTTCCTTTTATCTTACTATTTGGGAAATATTGATATGAGACTATGAAGGTACTTTCCTTGGTTATGAGCTCGTTCATGGGAGTTGCAAACCCATTTATGTGAAAAAACCCCAATACCCAGGGAGGGATTATTTTATTAATGTTTCATGTTAAAGTTGAATATTATTTCTCCTTGAGTGATGCACCTGTTGTGTGATGTGATTATTATTTCTAGAAGCTAATTAGAATTTTCTTGTGGCCTGGTATGGCATGAGAGTTGAGTTTGCATGCATCATACAAGGCAATCAGGATTCTTTTTTGACATTCACCATTTTTGTAATGCATGGGAAAATAGGTTATGGGTAATTTGTTTAACTTGAACCGTTTTTACATTCTTGTGAAATTGAACAAAAAATGTTCTTGATATGAAATTTGGAATTACAAAATCATGAAAAATGTGAACCAATGGATGTATAATGTAAAAAATTGAACAATGAGAATGTGTTTACCCTTGTTAACCAAGACCTGAGTGTATGATGGTTAAGGGTAGTGATAGCGCCTAATTTTTGACCATATGGTGAGGTTTGAGGGAAAATACTTGTTGTAACTTGTTTTTATTTTTCTATTTTGTAATTTAATAAAGTTGTGTCATGATTCCTAAGATGTGTTTTCAACATTTTAGAGTTATGCCTCCAAGGTGACACTGGTTGAGAGGACGACAAGAGGATATGGCTAGTGATCCTCTACCAGTAGTGGAACCTAAGGCACCAATAGTTCTAGTTGAGGAAGTAGGGGAGAAGTTATAAGAGAACTTTTCTTTCTTCATGTAATACATGGAAAAATACCAAGGGTCGGTTATGAAGAGTATGTATGACCTAAAAAGAGAGTCTCGGTTGCATCAGCCTCTAACTTTTATTGGAGTTGGTGGGCTTAAGGATGTTGAGTTCTGGGTTGAGTCCATCAAGATGATACTTGAACTATTAGAGACTCCTAATAATGGGAGGTTTAAGTTATCCTCTTATATTCTATGAGGTTTATCAAAGCGCTGGTGGGAAATTCAGGCACCAACTGGAGAAGATGATGGTATTTTTTGGAAGGAATTCTTAATGAAGTTCTTGAAGAACTTCTATCTAGAGACGCTGACACATGAGAAATCATATAAGTTCATGTGGTTGAATCAGGGGACAATGTTTTTTATGGACTATGTTGGATGCTTTACAGACCTATGAGGATTTTCTCAAGCATTGGTAGGAGATGAGAAAACTATGGTGAAACGTTTCTGGGATGGACATAAGTGTGAGATTAAGTCCCAAGATATCCAATTTCAGTTAATGAAGTTTGATGAGGTGGTGGATTGGGCTCTCCTAGAAAAAGGGAAACCTAAGGGAGGCTTCCGGTGCAAGATAGGCGGTTCTAGTTGGATGACCAGGGGGTATGAATTTTGAGAGCAGGAAGCATCACTATGAGAACTTTAGCCAGGGTAGTTGGAAGAAGATTTCCTAGAAAGAGGGATCCGTTGCATAGGAACTTACTGGACTGGTCTGTCACCAGTGTGGTAGGTCAAGACATTATCATAGGAACTATTCCCAACCCCTCATGGAGTGCCTATATTTTGGTAAAATGGGACATCTACAGAGGTTCTATAGGAATCCATGACATAAAGTTAGTGATTGATGAGCTAGACAGAACTAGGGTGCAGGAAGGGGATCCTTTGCACCATATCATTCTGACAGCTGGAGTTCTTCTAGTCGAGGCAGTAGAGGTACTAGATATGGTGATTTTGGGAAAGAGTGCCAATATCAGCAGAGTGGTGCAACTCAAGGGAGTCAGACTGCATCAAAGGTAAGAGGTGCTGGACAATTACAAGAAGTGAATACTAAACTTTTGGATAGAGAGTCTAGACCATGAACAGTGGGAGGAACTATTCTTGCAGCTTATATGTTAGATAGTTCCTTATTTGAGAATGGTTCCTCTCATTCATTTATATATGAAAAACTTTTTTACAGTTTGGGCCTAGCTATGTAGTTTTTGAGTGGGGTGGTGATGATATATACACCACTGGGAGTATGATCTAGAGATATCTGCTTGTGCAAGGGATGTTCTCTCGAGATCGAGGAGTACCATTTTCTGTGGGACCTTTACATTCTTTATATGTCATGCTTTCACCTAATTATGGGTATGGACTGACTAGTCACATACTGAGCCTATATTTATTGTTACCATAGAGGAGTAACATTTAAATCTCCTAAGGGTGACTGTTACATTCACCATGGGGAGTGGGATATCTGAGAAGGCCAAGTAGGGCCAATTACTTAGAAACTGGGAGAGCTCATAGCCCAAGTTTCTAGTTTGTTGCTGGACAAAGGAGGTGTAAAGAAATATTTATTTCCAATAGTAGTGGAATTGTTTTAGAATTTTTTTTTCTAAAGACTTCTTAGGGACTCCACTAGAGAGAGATATCAAGTTTACTATTTAACTCATGATGGGGGATGAGACAGTTTCAATTCCACCTTATAGAATGGCATCGATAGAGCTTCAAGAGCTCAATCTCAGTTGGAGGAGTTGGAGGATAAGGGATTTATCCATTTGAGTATGTCAGCTTGGGGTTCTACGATATTTATTTCTAATAAGTATAATGGGACACTATGGTTGTGTGTTGATTATTGAAATTTTAATTAGATGATTCTAAAGAAACTGTATCCTATTAAGCATATAAAGGATCTATTTCACCAGTTGATAGGAGCTTGTTTGTTCTCGAAGATCGACTTGAGATCATGGTATCATCAACTGAGAGTTCATAATCCTGATATACCGAGGAATACTTTTAGAGGAAGGTATGGCCTTTATGAGATCATCATAATTTCATTTGGGTTAATAAACACACCGAAAATTTTTATGACCTTGATGAACATAATCCTTCATTCGTACCTAAATCAACTTATGGCTGAGTTTGTGGATGATAAAGTGGTTTATTCCAAGAATCATGACATTCAAGTACAACATCTTGATATCATCTTGATTACACTGAGAGAGAATGAAATATATGTCAAGCTATCTAAGTTTTAGTTTTGAACTGATCAGGTACACTTCTTGGGTTACATCATCTTAGAGGAAGGTGTGTCAGTGGATATAAAGAAGGTTTAGGAAATTTTATCATGGGAGTATCCCAATAATATTTTCAATTTTTGATGATTTCTTGGTTTAGCTGGATATTATCATAGGTTTATCTAGAAATTTTTCATATCAGCAATACCACTTAAATGCTTGACCAAAAAGGGGATATAGTTTTATCGGTTAGAAGCATGTGATAATGATTTCCAAGAGATAAATAATCATTTGAAATCATCACTGATTTTCATCCTACTTGATCTAGGTGAGGAGTATACAGTGTATTGTGATTCTTCTGGGATGGGACTCTGAGCAGTTTTGATGTAGGGAGATTGATTTTTTTGCATATGGGTCTCAGTAGTTGAGGCCTCATGAATGGAACTACCCCATTCATGAACTTGAGTTAGTATCAGTTGTTTATTCCTTTATGTAACACCCCGACCCCTCTAGGCTGGAGCTGGTGCATTACTTGTGATATTAGCATGGTTAGAAGGAATGAAAGTCCTAAAGTAAAAATTATTTAAGTAGTATTTAAGGAACTATATACATAGATGTAACTCAAATTACATTAGAAAAGGTTACACAATACAATACATAACAAAAACTAAAAACTACAACCACATGAACTCAATAAACGATCACCTCTTCATCACCTATTAATGGAAAATAATGAAAGGGGTGAGCTCAAATGCTCAGTAAGGGTTACAAATAGCAGAATCATGAATACAATAATAAGTGAATCATAATCAATATAACATAATCAATATGGCATGGTGAATAAATGAAAAACTCACACCATTAATAAACTGAGAATGAAACTGTATCCATAGATTTTTTCATAGTGAAAACCTCGTGGATAGTAAAAAATGATAATGAATAAAAATAATGCTTATTAATTGGACATAATGTATCTAGCACATGAAACCATAATACCGTTAAAACAGTTTAGTTCTATAAGTAGAAACCCGTTTGATTTTTTGAAACAAACTCGAAGGGTTTGTCGCCAAACTGATTTGTCTCATGAGACCTACCGATGCATCGAGGGGTTGTAGAGAGCCCCACCCACCTCTTCATCAAAATAATTCTTTATATATAGTTCAACATAAGATAAATATGACTTTACATTATCTGTATTGAATAGAGGATACAGATTCATCAATATATCCACAATCAAAACAACATTCAAAATAAATACCATATGTAAAATGATATACGACTTAGATAGTATTCAAATCCATGATATGAGAATGTGGAAATTTAAATAGAATATAATTTCAATTGAAAAGTGATCTCAAATGGGTAGTAGGTACACCACATAAGAAAGAGTAGGTGCACAATGCTAAGCAAGTCACAATGAAGTGAAAATTGAGACAAAGCTCGTTACCGCGTTGTATTCAATTGTGTCGTATGAAGTGTTGGGAGTTATTGATTTAAAATTTAAATTATGGGGGAGAGATAAGATTATTAATGGAGGTATTTTCTCAACATTAATGGAGGATTTTCTCCAAACATTAATGAAGAGTTATTCCCAATAATAATTGATGGAATAATGATGAAATTATGAATGTTGACCGCATTAATTATAGATATATGGACTGGGTGTCTATATAAGAGGATGTGGTAGCATGTTTTGGAATGTGGGCTGGAAAAGATATAGCCACCAAGAGATAGTGGCGAAGGGGTTTCCATGTTTCTTGTAACCGGTGTGAAGCGAAGATAGTGAGAATGAATTAGAGGTGATGACGCCGATGATGATGGCGTGTCAACGACGATGAATGAAAGAACGTGCGCGAAGATGATGACATGCGATGATGGAGAGAAAATTGTTGAAAATGATGTGCAAATGGATTCATGAAGATTCCATGTATCGAAAGTTATCTTGGTTGCGGAGATCAAGTGGAGTGTCCCGATTGCGATGATCGGTGGTATAATCAAAATGGTATGTTAATGGGTGTCAGTGTTGCATTGTAAAAGATCGGTTCACTTATATTAAAGTTCAGATAAGTATGAAAGATGGAAGTGGTTGTCCAGAAATAAAGTTACATTACATTAGTGAACATATAGGATATTACATGGTTTTAAATTTAATTTGTTTACTTAGAGTGAGGTTGAATTATTACATATATATAACCTTAGTGATAACCGTTTTAGTTAAACGGTGGGTTTGATTACAATGAACATGTTTTGCTTTATAAATTAATACCATTTGTACAAAAGGATTAAAGAACTAAAAATAGAATATATTACATATATAATAATCTGGTTTAACCATAACACAAATGGTTTCAAGACCATAATTAAAGATTATAATAGAAATTGATAAACTGTTGTCCTTGAATGTGCAAAATTAGCACCTCTCAAATGATGCTTTCATTTATTCCAAATAAAGGGTGTGGAAAGTTGATAAGATAATGAAACATCCCATTAGAAAAAAATTCTAGTACATGTATGGTACTGGAGTTATCATACTATTTGGGTGAAGGGAGGTGAGGAAAGAAACAAAAAGAAAAGGACTTAAAAGAAATGAAAGAATTGGAAAGAGGAGTTTACCTCTTGAGACTTCCTCCTTTGAGATCCTCTTAATGGGAGAGGTTTTGTTATTTTGAAGAGGCTAGGAGCTTTTGGATGTGGGGGTGTATCTTGGGGATATATTTGGGCAGAATATTGGCAAGACACAAGGCTTGAGAGGAGTGAAGAGAAGAGGGAGTGAAGGGGGGTTTTTATAGTGGAGGAGATATGAGTTTTTTTAGTATAAAATTCATTAATTTACTATTTCTCCATAAGACAAAGAATAGTGAGTCTTCCATGACCAAGAATAGTAATTTTATCATGTAAATAGGAATAAATTGGGCTTACATCAGCAGATCATCATCAATGAATCAATTAATCCATTATTTAGCATTTATTGTGAATTATCGAATTTTACTATTCATCAAAAATTGAAGTATTTCCTAAAAATACCAAAAATTCACCCTAACCATTTTTCGATGTGTAGAATCCAAAAATGAAGTCCATTTTTCAGAAATTATTTCCTAAATATGATTAATTAAATATTTAATTAAAATCATTATTTAATCGAAAAATATAAACACCTAAAATATTCATCTTCATTTTTAAGGTGCCTAAATTCACTTATACACTCAAGGGTATGGATACCTTTCATAAAAGTCACATTACTATTCATAAGGGTAAGTTACTATTCATAAGAGAATGTTACTATTCATATGGGTAGGTTACTATTCACCGAAAATTAAGTTAATTCTATCAGACTCTAAATATCATCTTGAACACAACCGTGTATGTCATATTTTTAAAATTCAAATCGCAGAGTTGGAAAATTTAAGTTTAATGGATAGGTTATGTATATCTTCTATAAGTAACCATGTTTTGTTCCATATAGTCTTAGTGGTTCATGAAATATAGGCTATAACTAGAATGTGTTTAAGAGAAACATACCAGGAAGTGTTTGGGGTTCTACATTATTCCCTCCTTCAGAAATTTCATCTGCGAAATTTTATGTATGAAACTCACCAAAAAGATGTGGGTGATTCTTTTTCATAACATCATCAGGTTCCCATGTTGCTTCCTCCATATTTTGGTTTCTCCAAAGAACCTTTACTAGAAAATTTGTCAAATTTCTCAATACTTGATCCCTTTTGTCAAGAATCCTGATAGGCTTTTCACAATATGAGAAATCAGGTTCCAGTTCAATTTCTTCATATGTGAGTATGTGCGTTGGGTTTGGAATGTATTTCTTTAACAATGACACATGGAACACATCATGAACTCTAGAGAGATTTGACGACATTGTTAAATGGTAAGCTACAGCTCCGATTCTTTCTAGAATTTCAAACGGTCCGATGTACCTGGGGCTCAGCTTCCCTTTCTTACCGAACCTTAAGACACCCTTCCATGGAAATAATTTCAGAAATACATGATCTCCCACATAGAATTCCAAGTCCTTTCTTCGGTTTTTAGCATAACTTTTCGTCCTACTTCGGGCTTCTTTAATATGGTCTTGTATTTTCTTCACCTTTTTTGTGGTCTCTTCAATAAGTTTTTGGCCTATAAGTTTCCTCTCACCAACTTCATCCCAAAAAGTTGGAATTCGACATCTCTTTCTATATAATTCTTCATATGGAGCCATTGGAATACAAGAATGGAAACTATTATTGTAGGAAAATTCCACCAAAGGAAAGTATTGATCCCACATACCTTGGAAGTCAAGAGAGCATGACCTCAGTATGTCTTCTATGGTTTTAATAGTCCTTTCAGACTGTCCATCAGTCTGGGGGTGATATGAAGTACTCATACGAAGCTCAGTATTCAAAGCATTCTGGAGACTTTTCCAGAATTTAGATGTAAACCTAGGATCTCGATCGGATAAAATCGATAGAGGTGCACCATGAAGTCTTACAACTTCATTAATATAAAGTCTCACCAAGATCTCAAGTGGAAAATCCAATCTTATAGGAAGGAAATGTGTTGATTTTGTGAGATGATCAATAATTACCCATATTGCATCATTCCTTATAGGTGTACTTGGTGGTTCAGTGACAAAATCCATTGTAATGTTATCCCACTTACACATAGGAAGAGGTAGAGGTTACATCACTCCTTTGGGATGTTGTCTCTCTACCTTCACTTTTTGAAAAAATAGACATCTTGAAACCTAGTCAGCAATATCCCACTTCATATTATCCCACCAAAAATATTCCTTCATATCTCTATACATCTTGGTGCTATCTGGGAGTATAGAGAAATTTAAGCTATGAGAATCATCTAATAGTTCCCTTTTTAGATCAGGTACGGATGGAACACATAACCTCTTCTCAAATTTCAGAACTCCTTCTTCATACACGAAGTCATCCAGTCACCCATCCTTGACAACATTAATTTTCTTGTATAGATTCTCATCATCAAATTGATAGCTTTTTATCTTCTCTAATAAAGATGGTTTAGAAATCATTATAAAGAGGAAATATGTTTCCCTTTCCTTAACAATTACCATATCCATATTTAGTAGATCCAAAAATGTAGGATCTCTCTCAGTCCTCATTTGAGTTAGAAGTCCATGATCTTTCCTGCTTAATGCATCTGCCACCTTATTCACCTTTCCCAGGTGGTAGTGTATTGAAAAATCATAATCTTTGAGTAACTCAATACATCTCATTTGCCTCATGTTGAGTTTTTTTTGTGTGAAAATGTATTTCAAACTCTTGTGGTCTGTATAAATCTCACATCTCTCTCTGTAGAGATAATGCCTCCATATTTTCAGAGCAAATATTACAGCTGCTAACTCAAGATCATGAGTTGGATAATTTTTCTCATGATTCTTCAACTATCTTGATTCATAAGAAATAACTTTATCATTTTTCATAAGGATGAAACCCAGTCCATTCTTTGATGCATTGCTGTATATTATAAATCTACCACTTCCAGATGGAAGAGTCAAAATTGGATCATTGACCAATCTTGTTTTCAATTCTTCGAAGCATTATGTACATTCTTTTGTCCACAAAAACTTAACTACTTTACATGTGATCTTGGTTAGTGGGTTATCCCATCAAGAAAAATTCTGAACAAAACACTGATAGTAACCTGATAAGCCAATAAAACTGCATACCTCAATTATGTTTGTTAGCGTGGGCCATTCTTGGATTGCCTTTGTCTTTACAGGATCAACTAGGATTTCATCCTTAGAGACCATATGGCCTAGAAAATAAACTAATTGAATCCATAATTCTCACTTTCTAAACTTCCCATATAATTTATTTCTTCGAAGAGTTCTCAAAATAATCTGCAAGTGATTATCTAGGTCTTCATAGATTTTTGAGTATACGAGGATATCATCTATGAATAACACAAAAAAGTTATCAAGATATTCCTTGAAAACTCTATTCATTAAATACATGAAAATAAAGGGTGCATTTGTTAGTCCAAGAGGCATCATTGTAAACATATAATGCCCATACCTAGTCTGAAATGTTGTCTTAGGAATATATTCCTTCTTCATAAGAAACTGATGATATTTGGATCGAAGTTCAATCTTCGAAAAGTATTGTTCTCCATGAAGTTAATCAAATAAATCATCAATCTGGGGAAGAGGATACTTATTCTTTATTGTAATAGCATTGATTTACCTGTAATCAATGCAAAGCCTCATAGATCCATCTTTCTTCTTGACAAAGTGGATAGGAGCTCTCCATGGAGAAACACTAGGTCGAATAAATAATTTTTCACTCAAATCCTATAGTTGTTTCTTTAGCTCTACTAATTCCAAAGTGGCCATTCTATAGGGAGTATTTGATATAGGTCTTGCAATAGGAATTAAATCAATAGAGAACTCAACTTCCCACTCTGGAGGATGTCCAGGTAAATCCTTTGGAAATACATCAATGTAATCATGCACTATGTGCACATCTTCAATTTGAAGATTTCTTTCCCCATCCATAGATATTGGTTTATCTTATTCTCCAAGTATTGCATTAAATAGAGCTACTGGGGGTGGTTCTAGATAAGAATCAGGTGGTTAAGTTTATACCCTAAAGACAAGGGATTCTACACCATTTTCATAAATTGTAACTTCCTCCTTCTTATAATAAATATCTGCATCACAATTTGACAACTAATTCATACCGAGAATTATATCAATGTAATTCATTGGTATGATGACAAGGTTAGCAATGAATGCACGTTTTGGTGTCTGGATGTGGACTAGTCAAAATGAATTTATTGCAATGATACATCCCCTGGTAGTTTTTACTAACAACTCATTTATTAAATAAAATTGGACACATCTAATTTTCATGGATAACTGAGAAGATATAAATGAATGCGATGATCCAGAATCAAATAAAGTGTTGGCTAAGTTTGAGGAAACAATTAAAGTACCTGCCACCACATCATTAGGAACTTTAACCTCTGCGGTTGTAATCACATAAGCTCTCCCTTGCTCTCTTGGACTTTTCTGAGTCATGTTTCCTTGGTGCTTAGGACACTCATTTTCATAGTGTCCCATATCTATATAATTGTAGCATTGAATATCATTGAATTGATTCTTCTCCTTGCATTCATCAGATTGATAACCCTTTTCTCCACAGTTATAGTAGACTCCCATGCCTTTCAATCATTTCTTGAGATGATTCTTTCCACAGTTCTCACATAATTGGAGTATCTTTGTTCCCTTCCTCTTATTTGGTGCTTCTCCTTTTCCTTTTTTGTTAGAGTACCGCTTCTTATCTTGGTTTCCTTTGTAAAGATTTGATCTAGAAAATTCCTTTTTTGTTTTGATGGCACTTGATACAATTTCATCATATGATGAAAATGATTGAGAAGCCAGTTCCCTTTGAAGACTTGTCTTAAGACCTTAAAAGAAATGATCAATATTGTCTGCTGAATCACATAAGTAATCTAAGTAATACCTGGCCATCGTTGTGAAGTAGCCTCATACTCTGTAATACTGTCTTCTTCCCTTCATTTTAAGCAAAGGAATTTACTCTTCATTTCAGTTCGTTGCTCATGAGGGAAATATTTTTCAAATAATATTTCCTTAAAATTACTCCATTCCATATCTTCTATTTCTTCTTCCTCTGTGGTATTTTGGATCAAATACCACCATTGATCTGCATCACCCTTGAGACAATATACTGCAAACACTACCTTCTCATTTTCATCACATCTTAGTGCCATGAATATCTTTTCAAGTGACTTGATCCACTACTTAGCTACTATCAGATTAGTAGTCCCACTAAAAGATGGGGGATTCTGCCACATGAAATGATCCAACATAGGTGTAGCATGGTTATTCATCACGAACTGGGTAAGTTGTCCAAATATGGTCATAATCTATCTTCTCCGACATTGATCGTGTTGAATTGCTCAGTGGGGAAATCCCTACATTTTCCACAAGTATTTATTCCCCTTCTTCCATTAGGTGCCATTTCTAAATAATTGAATACACTAGATCAGTTTTTGAATCTAAAATAGAAAGAACTTAATGTATATTGAAATTCTATGCATAGCTAATAACCTAAACATGGTTTCTATGAGGAAAAAATTACATTTCAATCCATCATAATGGATTGTAAATAAAATATGAATTATCCTAAGCATATCCCCTGGGATTTTCATAAAAAAGAGTGAAGAAAGGCCCATTTTCGTGTACCAGGATACCTCGGGTTAAGCCTGAAACTCTTTATCGGAGTTTTTACTCCAAGGTAAATCTGTGCCAGAGCCACCTCTTCCTGCTCGTATCCACACATGGATGTATTTACTAGAAATATTCACATAATCTATTCCTTAACAAAATTCTAGGATGTTCTTGTACATTTATCCTCAAATACTACCTTAGGGATTTGTTCCCTACTATATATTTCCTACTCTAGTTTTCAAGTTTCCTACTAAACTTCCTCTGATACCAATTGTAACACCCCGACCCCTCTAGGCTCGTGCCGGTGCATTAATTGTTATATTGGAATGGTTAGAATGAATGAAAATCCCAAATAAATGATCAGTTTAGTAGTCTTGAAGTAACTATATACATATATGTAACTCAAATTACATTGTAAAAGGTTAAAAAATACAATACATAACAAAAACTAAAAACTGCAACCACGTGAACTCAATAAATGATCACCTCTTCATCACCTGTTGATGGGAAATAATGAAAGGGGTGAGCTCAAACGCTTAGTAAGGGTTACGAATAGAATAATCATGAATACAATAATAAGTGAATCATAATCAATCTGACATAATCAATATGGCATGGTGAATAAATGAAAAACTCACGCCATTAATAAATTGAGAATGAAATTGCATCCATTGATTTTATCATAGTGAAAACCTTATGGATAGTAAAAACTGAAAATGAATAAAGATAATGATTATTAATTGGACATAATGTATCTATAACATGAAACTATATTACCATTAAAATGGTTTAGTTCTATGGGTAGAAACCCGTCTGATTTTTGGAAACAAACTCAAAGGGTTTGTCACCAAACTGATTTGTCTCATGAGACTTACCGATGCATCAAGGGGATGTAGAGAGTCCCACCCTCCTCTGCATACAAAGAATTATTTATAAATAGTTCATCATAAGATAAATATGACTTTTAAATTATCCATATTTAATAGAGGATAAGAATTCATCAATATTTCCACAGTCAAAACAACATTCAAAATAAATACCATATGTAAAATGATATACAGATTAGACAGTAATCATATTCATGATATGAGAATATGGAAATTTAAATGGAATATAATTTCAATTTAAAAGTTATCTAAAATGGGTAGTAGGTACACCACATAAGAAAGAGTAGGTGCACAATGCGAAGAAAGTCACAATGAAGTGAAAATTGAGACAAAGCTCGTTACTGCATTGTATTCAAATGTATCATATGAAAAAAAGTTAATAAACACCAAATGAATCACATAATACGATGAATATAAAGATAATAATGATAATATATATATATAATATTAGTATACCTATACTACATATAAGAAATAATAGGTGAACAATGGAAATCCCACAGAATTGAAAGTGAGATGAGAAAAACCCCTTATAAACATTTCGGCATGGTAACGAGTGATCTTCCAAGGGATTAATGAGAGGTAAAAGGGTATATCATTATTTATATTTCATAAGGGAAGTATGGGGGAGGTAAAAAAAACATACCCCATCATTAGGTATTAAAAATAAAAGATCACAACATAGGGGAGAGTCTTGAACAAAAGTGTGAGAGAGGATCCCTTACCTTATGCCTGAAGCTGTTTTTGACTTGTTATTAAAGACCTGAATAAACAAATTAGGCTTATTAATTCAAAATTCCAGAACCTATAATATATTTAAATGATGTATTATAACCCATTTTATTTCATTAAATGCCTTTTTGATTAGTTATAATGTTCAATTTCATTGTTCAGGCTTGTTTGATTACTTGTTTTTAAAAGATCAGTTCACTTATATTCAAGTTCAGATAAATATGAAAGATGGAAGTGGTTGTCCAGAAATGAAGTTATATTCCATTAGAGAACTTCCTGGAGATTACATGCTTTTAAATTTAATTTGTTTACTTAGAGTGAGGTTGAATTATTACATATATATAACCTTAGGGACAACCGTTTTGGTTAAACTGTGGATTTGATTACAATGAACATGTTTTTATTTATAACTTAATACCAATTATACAAAAGTATTAAAGAACTAAAAATAGGATATATTACATATATATTAATCTTGTTCAACCATAACACAAATGGTTTCATGACCATAATTTAATATTATAATAGAAATTGATAAACTGTTGTCCTTGAATGTGCTAAATTAGTACATCTCAAATGGTGCTTTCATTTCTTCAAAATAAAGGGTGGGGAAAGGAGATAAGATAATGAAATATACCATTAGCATAAAAAAATTATAGTACATGTATGTTATTGGAGTTATAATACTATTTAGGTGAAGGGAGGTGAGGAAAGAAACAAAAAGAAAAGAACTTAAAAGAAATGAAGGAATTGGAAAGAGGAGTTTACTTCTTGAGACTTCCTCCTTTGAGAACCTCTTAAGGGGAGAGGTTTTGATATTTTGAAGAGGCTAGGATCTTTTGGACATGTGGGAGGATCTTGGGGATATATTTGGGCAGAATATTGGAAATTCACAAGTATTGAGAGGAGTGAAGAGAAGAAGGAGTGAAGGGGGTTTATATAGTGGAGGAGAGAGAAGTTTTCTTAATATAAAATTTATTAATTTATTATTTCTCCATAATATAAGGAATAGTGAGTCTTTCATGACCAATAATAGTAATTTTATCATGTGAATACGAATCAATTGGTCTTACATTAGCATATCATCATCAATGACTTAATTAATCCATTATTTAGCATTTATTGTGAATTATAGGATTTTACTATTCATAAAAATTCAAGTATTTCAGAAAAATAAAAAAAAATCACCCTAACCATTTTTTGACATGTAGAATCCAAAAATGAAGTCCATTTTTCAAAAATAATTTACAAAATATTATTAATTAAAAATTTAATTAAAATCATTATTTAATCGAAAAATATAAACACTTAAAATATCCATCTTCATTTTTAAGGTGCCTAAATTCACTTATACACTCAAGGGTATGGATACCATTCATAAAAGACATATTACTATTCATAAGGGTAAGTTACTATTCATAGGGGCATATTACTATTCATAAGGGTAGGTTACTATTTACTGAAAATTAAGTTAATTCTATTAGACTCTAAATATCATCTTGAACATAATCGTGTATGTCGGATTTTTAAAATTCAAATCACAGAGTTGGAAAATTTAAGTTTAATGGCTAGGTTATGGATATCTCCTATAAGTAACCATGTTTTGTTTCATATAGGCTTAGTGATTCATGAAATATTGGATATAACTAGAATGTATTTAAGATAAACATACCATTAAGTGTTTGGGGTGCTAAACTTTATGTGTTGGTGACACTATGTATTGGATGAGAATTTTACTCTGTTTACTTATTATAAGAGTTTAATGTATATTTTATCCCAATGATATTTTAATCACTGTCATAGAAGGTGGGTTGAGTATATGAAGTCATTTGATTTTGAGGAAGCATATATGCCCAGAAAGGAAAACAATGTTTCCAATTCTATAAAAAGGAAGACACAGACTCAGTGAATTTAGAAGTCTAGTGTTGAGTGGTAGATTTTGGCTTTTCTGGCTAAAATGAACATTGTGGTTCAGGAGAGTAAGGAGAAGATGATTCTCATATCATCTTCAGTGGATTCTACTCTTTTCAAAAGGATCATATATAAAAAATATGAACATATAGAGTGCTTTACCTTGAAGGAAATACTTGAAGGTGTGAAGTCACCTTCATATTGGAGAATAAATGAGGATGAGATCATCTATGTCTAGAATCGGGTTGTTGTCCCTACGAGCATGCGAGAAGATTTGATGTGGGAATTTCATGCCTTGAAGTGGATGGTACATCTAGGTGTGACCAAAATATACCTTGACCCATGATGACATTTTTGGTGGTCGAGCATAGAAAAGGAAATAGCAAGTTTTGTGACTTGGAGGCTTGCTGAAACCATTACTCATTCTATAATGGAAGTGGGGTGACATGACTATGGAATTTGTGGTGGGTATCCTAAGGATTCCTAGGAAGAATGACTCTATTTGGGTTATTGTGGATTGACTGATGAATGAAGTGCATTTATTAATTTTATGGGAAACCTTCTCAATATTATAGTTGGGACAACTATATGTTCGAGAGATAGTCTGTTTTCAGGGAGTTCCACAGAATATAGTTTAAAACCACGAATCATGATTTACTTTACACTTCTGGAAGGGATTTCAAAAGGTACATGGTATACAGGTTTTGTTGACTACACTATTCCATCCACAGACAGATGGGAAGTCAGAGCATACAATACAAGTGATTGAGCATATTCTATGGACAAGTGTTCTTGGCTTTGGTGGGTCTTGGGAGAATCACATGGATTTAGTGTAGATTTCTTGTAACAAAATTTATTAGGAAACTTATCATATGTAACCATATGATTCTCTTTATGGTAGGTCATGCAGATCAAATTTATGCTGGATAGAGGCAGGTGAGTCTGAGATGTTGAGACCAAGTCTTGTGCAGGAGACATCGAAGAAAGTACAACTGATTCAGAAACATATGGCTATGGATCAGTGTATATTTAAGTCATATAATGATAGATGTCGATAAACCCTAGAGTTTATAGAGGCTGATTGTGCATTCCATCGGGTGTTGCCTAGGTTGGTCCGCCATAGGATACATAGATATGGAAAGTTGGCACCCATGTTTGTTGGACATTTTAAAATTGTGGATATAATCTAGTCGGTGGAATACCAGTTGGACCTTCCATATAAATATAGGGCTATGCACAAAGTTTTCGATGTGTTACAACTATGAAAATATAACCTTGATCCTTATTATTTGATCGATCTGTATGAAGTCGATCTTGAGATATATGCATCCTTTGGGAAGAATCTTATATATGTGTTGGATCTTAGTAAGAAAGGGTTGTAGGGAAATAATATACCAATAGTACATATGTTGTGGAAACATGAGTGCACGCATGAGTAAACATGGGAAATATAAGAAGATATGAGGGATTAATGGCCTAATATTTTTGACTCTGAATCTTAGAGAAGCTTGGGAGTGCATCTTGGGGAAGATCTATTATAAAGTGGGAAGATTGAAGATCCTAACATTTTCTAGAGTTCTTTCAGACTCATTTATAGGTACTATTTTGTTTAGTGTTGATTACTATTCATTTGGGTTTTATGTTGGGGTGTGTTAGGGTACAAATTTGAGAAAAATGAAAGAAAAAGGGTTTTGCACGATTGATGCACGGTTAAGGAAAACTATGTTCCCCAGCCCAGCTAACTGGGAAACCCTGGACAGAGGGTAATTGTATGGTTGGTTCATGGTTTTTCAAACCATGAACCCTCTTATGTGTAACTATTCACCCCTATAAAAAGGCACACAATTTAGGCACATGGTTAGGAAAAACCATGTGCCTCTACCCAGCAAACTGTGCATGAGAATTAAAGTCTCCTAAAAGTTAGTTTTTTAGTTACCCAAACACCCAAATTAATCCAAAATCAACCCCCATTCAACCCTTGGTCCTATTTTATGATTTTGGATATCTTTGAATGAATTCCAAGCCTTATTGAATTCCGTTATTTACGATTCGAATATCAAATCTAAGATATTTTCCCCTCTCGGTAAGTGGATCCTATCTTGTTGCTTTCACATTTATCCTCTATTATTCTCTCCTTTTGTTGGTTGTTATCCTCTATTTTTTAAATCTGGATCTAGATCTGATAAATATAGATCTAGTCTTGTAGATCTAAATCTAGATCTAAGAATTCTTGAATTATTCTATCTTGATTTAGGTTATAGATCTAGATCTCATTCTATATCATTACTTTGCTGAATTTTGGTGATTTTCATTGGGTGATCTTTCATTAACGAATCGAGGTAGGTGGTCTAATATTCAAATCTCGTAGTCATGATTTTGATTACATGTATGAAAATTGTATAATTTTTAGGTTTTTTTAAGAATTGAATTTTATAAAATAATTAATTAATATTGTCAATTAATTAATTAGGGAATTGTGTAATTATGGGACTTAGGGATAATTATTTGTAGAATTAATTATGAGATATTGAGATTGTGAAATTGATAATTAATTGCAGAATTAATTATAAGATGTTCAGATTTTTAATTTGGATAATTAATCATGGAATTAATTATTGGATATTGATATTATGAATAGAGAAAATTAATTGTGGAATTAATTGTGGGATATTGATATTAAGAATTTAATAATTAATTAGTGAATTAATTATGTGATATTTTAATTATGAGTATAATTAATTAATTGATGAATTAATTATTGGTTTGTTGAGATATATGTAACATTTTGATGTTTTCAAGTATGTGTTATTGAGTGGTGAATGGTAACATGGACATTCAACCAAGTATTATGAATCGTAACATGCTCATTCATATAGGTGTTATTAAATGGTGAATGGTAACACAAAAATTTGACCAATTATTATGAATGGTAAAATTACCATTAAATAATGTGTTATTTAATGGTGAATAGTAACATAGAAATTTGTCTAAGAATTATGAATGGTTACATGATCATTCAGTTATCTGTTATGAAATAGTTAATGGTAACATAGACATTCAGCCAAGTATTAAGAATGGTAACACAATTATTCAATTGAGAAATGGTGAATGATAACATGGTCATTCAGTTGTGATATTATGAATAGTAACATGGAAATTCAAATGTGATATCACTTAGGGATATATCAGAATCTGGCATGGGCCAAAATAAGTATTGAGGTTTGGGTTTTTTTGGGAACCCATGGGTTTGTGTAGTCAAATAGAGAATATTTTTTTATATGGTTAAATTATAATATTGAATAGTTTTAAAGTATAAATAGAATATATTTTTATCATTCAATATATTTCATTTCATTAGCATTAATTTTAATTGAATTCATATGTAAAAACATTTAAATCTTTTTCAATGTTTTAACTTTTAAAAACTCGTTCTCTCATTCCGACAACAGAATTGATTTTAAATTAATTACTAAAAATTCTGTGTTTTTAATTTTAAAAAATGCATTTCATAATTGGAATCAGTAGGTACAAATTATTTAAATAGATTTATTTTATTTTTGGGCATTATGAATAGTAACTTCAGTAATTTTTATTAATACGGTAAAAGGGTAAATCGAGAAATTAAGGGTAAGAATACTATTATAAAATTACCCAAAAACTTGTATTAATATCATTGGATGAGTGTGTTTCAACATAAATTATCCTTGGGTCTAAATGGTATCCATTTTAATTTACTTGGATGAGATTATAACATTTAATTTATTTTATTTAAATAAAAGTTTAATATGTCTCACTCAAATTTTAATAACAAAATTATTTTTTATAAAAGGTTATACAGAAGATAAATTCGACTATAATTACTAATTTAAAAGATACTTTTTTTCTTTATCATGGTAATTTATTTGTAATTTTTATAAAATAAAAAATTTTCTTAATAACTTATACATTAATGATGTAGAAATTATTTAATTGATGAAAAATAAATAATATAGTTTTAATTAAAATAATATTACCCATTTAAAGTCCCAAAAACATGACCAAATTTTATTGGTCAAGTATATCTCGACCATAATCATCCAAGGGTCTAGTTATTGAACATTTAGAGCGTTATAGAAGGGATTATGACATTTATATTATTTTATTTAAAGTGATGTTAAAGTTGTCACCTTCAGAATTTAATAAATATAACATTTTATATATTGGATTTTCTAGAAGTTAAATCGGACTACAGATATTATTCTAAAATCTTACAGATTTAAATTCATCATAGTATCTTATTTTTATTCAACAAATAAGTATATTAAATAATTACACAAAATTGATGTAGTGATTATTTTATTAATATAGATAACAAATAAATGTTATAAAAAATGTTAAAATAATTATAATTTGGTATAATTAACATTTATAATGAATTTTCTTGATGAACTTTACCTCTTAGAAATATAATAAAATTGTTTTTCTGAAGTTAACACTTTATCTTAAACTTTTTAAAAATTAATGAATTAAATAGTGTCAAAATTGACACTATTGATTATTTATCAAAATAATGTTTTATTAAATTATTTAATAACAATGTTTTTTTTTCTAAAAATATATGATAATTTTTATATGGTAGAAAATGTTATAATTTATATATTTATTATCAATTTGACATCATATAAGTAAATATTGAACCCTTTTAATGTTGAATTATTTGTTACCCTAGTAAAAAATTAAATAGAATAACTAAGTGTTAATAAAATGATAAGGTTTAAATTGATAGAAATACTTGTCAAAAATTTATTGGTTTATTAAATTTAAACCTTATCTAAAATAATCTTCCAATTTGGGTGAGTTTTTATTTTTTTGGATGTGGTTTTATTTTATTATCAATTAATATTTGTGAGGTTTCCAAAAGTGCCTCTCACCTCAATTTTAAAAGGGAACATACTCCCTCACATATTCAATTTACTTTAAGCGTTAAAGCTCTGACATACCCTACCCTTTCCCTTATAAACTTACCTTGTAACATTCAAGATGTTATGTTCTTCTTCAAAGACCAACTCTAGTTCTCTAAGAGGAGATTTAGAGGAAGCACTTCCAAGAAGAGATAATCTCCTCTATCGATTCTTTCAAACTTCTTTCTTCTTCTACTCCCTCTTAATGAGTTGTTTCATTATAAAGTAATAACTCCAGTATCACTTATATACTGATATGTTATTATTATTACGAAAAAACCATATTACATCTTCTATTCATACTACGAAAAACAAAATCACCATGCATACATACATACGGTTTACCGTCTCCACGCCGTGGTGTAATCTGTTTTTTTTTCACCACCAGCTTACATGGATGGGTATAATAATGGAAGTAACAACTATATATGATTATTATAAAATTATATTTATTATGAAATATTATACACCATCCACTTCAATACCATTCAACAATTATGATAATGATATCGTCGCCCGTGTGTACGTACGACTTACCGTCTCTATGATGTGATGTGATTCATTCTATACAATCTTCATTTAATCATGATTATATACATGTACATAATTAATAAATATGGTATATATTATGTTTATATAATTTTATTAATGATATAATTGTGACCTCATATGGAGAACCTGAATTTATTCGACAAAACATGCATAAGAACATAAAGTAGTTAATATCCGAATAACAACTAACAATGAAATGTTATTAATAAACAAATGATAATATGATCATATATGATAACATAAAAATAACTATGATTCTGAAATATCTCAATGAAATTATTTAAATCATTATACAGGAGGTTCAGATACATAAAAAGAAAATCAGACCTAAGGTAAGAGATAATTTTCCAATCTCATTATTATTTGAGATTATTTATACGTAATTATTTACTGGGGTATATTTATCATCCACATCCATGTTTCCAAAATATGTAGTATTTTTTTTATTATTATAAAAAATTTTAAATTCAATTTTATCCATTGGTAAATTTTTATTAAATGGTATGAAAGGAATCTTTTGTTGTTATTCGATATGAGGTACTTTTTGACTTTTCTGGAAAAAGTACGAGGATAATATTTTTTTAACTTATAAGGCATGAATGGATTTTTACATTTTAATAATGTCTTATTTACCTGAATCTTCATTTACATGTTTTCATGTTTATTTTAAAATAAATTCTTTTCTTTTAAAACTGTGCAGCATTTTGAGAAAAGAAGATGTTTTTGAATAAGAAATGATATTTTCCTCAAGAATTAATTTCAATTGTTTTATCAAAATTATTTTACATCTAAGATGGCATTATTTAAATTGGTTTATGTTTATATCCATATTATTACTATTATTTTATTGAGTTTATGATGGAGTGATTTTTATGAAATCCATTTATTTTATATGTATTATGATGGAATGATTTTTAAGAAACCCATTTTTGTTCCTTGGGTTATGCTATGATTAATGTTTTATGTTTTTATGGAAAACATAAGAATGAATTCATTATGAGATGGGTGGGACCTATTTATCCCTCCAATACATTGAGTAAATATTTATATCTCATGATATATACATTTTCGAAATGGGAAATGATCTTGGTTCAGTAATACAGGGCTGGAACGAGGAGTGAACTTGGTTCAATAATGGACATTATCCACTATGATGGTCTTGTAAATGAGCATTTACTAATATGAAGTGATTTTATATGCTTATGTGTTTGTCAAAAAACTTCATGTCTTATGTTATGACTTTTGGGATTATGTCCATTGATTCTTATAAACTTTTATCCCCCAACATGATATCACAATCTTTTATATGCTGGATAAGACTTTCAAATGTTATGTTCTTATGTATTATGATTATGATGTGATTGATATTTCCCTTTTTTAACCTTACCAAGCATATGAGATCACCCTTTAATATGTTTCTTTTCCCCATGTCATGGTGAAGGGTATTAGGTAATATATGTCAAAAAGGAGTCTAGTTATGAAGAAATAAGCAGAAGACCATGTAGATGTTTTATGAACCAATTGTTTATGTTTCCCAGCTTCTAAAGACACTATACCTATATGGTCCTGTCATGGATTTATTATACTTTATAATGAATATTCCTTAATTTTGAAGAAATATCAATGTATATAAAGTATGTGTCATTATAATATCCTCCCCAAGATCAATATATCAGACCCTCACTGTCAGTTGGTAGCCTATGGTGTACATGGAGGTGTTCTTAAGGTCATGTGACTGACCGAGTCAGGGAACCAGTGTATGGAACCCAAGTCGGGGTCCCACAGATTATTCATGCATATATTCTCATTCTATGTACATCTTATACCCATGTGTCAGAAACACCCAACCTCCATCCCCTCTGTTGAGCATGGAAAGTCTGTGTCACACCTTTATTATTCAATGATAAAGTAGTGGCCACCGAACCATGCCTCATCGTCCACACATCAAGATATCTTTGAAGTATTCTAGAATTGTATGATTTATATTTCCACCATCTCAACCCACTGATCCATCCTCACTGGTCCTTAGAAAGTGATCTCATTACTATGATATCACCTTCCATTTCATCACCTTTTCCAAATTCAATCGATTTAGCCTAATCGCGCTTGATCCCACAAGCTGCAAACATCTTGAAATGAACAAAAATCTCATCTGAGAAGATTTTGATAGAATTGCAGAAGCAATACCCATTGGAATCAAGAGAGAGAGGCTCTCCTTTGTTGAGACAGAATCTCTCCATCCTTATTTATTATTTAAATATATTTATTAGAATTTTATTACAATTTAATTGTATATATATTTATTTAAAATTTTATATATACTTTTTTTAAAACATTATATATATATATTAATTATTAAAAAATATATATTAATATATAATATTTATATTAATTATAAAAATATGTTTTTTAATTAATGTATATAAATAAACATTATTTTTTGAATATAAACATAATAATTATATATATATTGATAATATATTTTATTAAAAGGTTTTATCAGTGCAAAAAATATGGTTGATAAAGGTGAACATTTATCAGCACTAAAAATGTGCTGATAAAGGGTACACAATTATCAGTGATTTTTTTAACAATGATAAAAGTTATCTTTATCAGCACTTTTAGCTAGCATTGATAAATGTACTCCTTTATCAGCGGTTTCTGTTTAACACTGATAAAACCAGGCACTGCATATGAACTAATCTATGGTATTGTTGGTTATAGGCATAGGATGGGCTGCGGCTTAGGACTGATCAAGAAAGATGGATCAAATATGTATGTGGAGGTCAAGTGATGAGCCAAACCATCAGTGATCTTGTTTACAAGAAACTAAAATATACTCTTGAATACCTACCTCATTAGATATAAACACTTGATCAATGATTTGGGGGGTGATATTGGATATCTATTAAATTTTTTACCAGTTTAGATAATGGAAACTCTCAATGGATCCCACATCAACAACGAATCACAAGACTTCTTTCCAAAGGAAGGTGGTCGCTTGGGGTTTCAAACCCAGTGACACTTAGGAACCCACATTGGTGAAGTGGATGGGAGGTCAGTCTTATCACACCCTTTGGGGGGGGAGGGTTATTGCAGACTCTGTGACTCTCTTAAATATTTAATATCTATTTGTGAATCTAGAGCACCATCCCCTGAAGCAGAAAAAGGCCCAAAGGCACATAAAGGAACAGGATGTGATATGTTTTTCATTTGGAAAGTAGGACCACAGTAAGATGAATTGCACCCAACCAAAGAACCAAGGGTAAGATTTAGGTGCCTTAATTATCAAGTTTAATATTTCTTCAAATCATTGAGTTTTCATGATGTTATAAAATACTATTCATGTCATACGGGTTAAAATAGAGATTCCTTTCACTTTTTTGAAAAAACCCAAATAGTCTTTTTTTTAAATGACATGAATATTCCTTCATAGATGGGATTCCTAATCAATATAAGGATTCTATGATACAGGGAGGGATGTAAGGAAGATATTTGGGAAGGAATGTCCAAACAAATGGTTTTTGATATGTGAATAGAAGAGGATAGTGGAAGTGTCATGAGATATATGTCATGGAAAGTAGTAAATACACATGGTGCATTTATTTCACACCACAAGAAATTCAAGACGGTCTAGCACATTGGTTATCAGAATACATGATGTGTTGCTGGGATAAATTTCATGTTTGAGTTTATAATTAATAAGTTTTATCTATAATAATATTTGGTTGGTTTATATTTACTATTCTATAGTGGGATACAATATCCACTAAAACAAATAACTAAATATATATTTAGAAATTAATATTTCTATGAAAGTTTGAGGGAAGATATACTTGAGGGAAGTAGTACATGAAATATATATGATATCTAACATCCATAGAGTTTAGTTTGGATATATAGAATAAAATAATAGAAGATATATAAGAAACATAGAATGGTAGACATACGGTACACAATTCACTAATTTATCTGACAATGAATTATATATGTAAATGATAAAGGAAGTGAAATACAAGAGAAAGAATCATTAGATAGAAATAGTACACACAATTAAAATATAATATGTCACAAATAATAAGTTAAATTGGCATCAAAACAAAAAAATACTTAAATAGTAAACAAAGAGAAAGAGAAAAGCCTTATGATCGGGGGAATGCAATGGTGTATAATATACCTGATATACTTTGAAACAGAATATATACCTATAATAATTAAATCGTAGTTATTCCACCTTGAAGGTGACATAATAAAAGAATAATTTTAAAATACAGTAAAAAACTTGTATGATAAACAAACATCTTGTGCATCCTTATTAATCATATATGATTTCTCTCTTCCATGGAAGTTGCTTGGGAATTAAAATTCATGTGTGACATATTTTTAATGATTTTTTAATGATTAAAATTCAATTAATATATTCAAAAATTTTAATATATATATATATGGGGGGGGGGGAAGGGGCTACATTATAGAGAAAATAATATAACACACATGTGCAAGAAAGAACCTGGTGAGGCTCAAACTCGAGACATCATCATGACACACATGAGTAGCTACCACTAAGATGTACCCTAAGGGAAAAAATATGACTATATTATTAGTTTTAGGTGTAGTAGAATAATGTGAAGTTGGGTGATATATTAAAATATCTTTTAATAATCATTTATCAAAACCAAAATCTTGGATCTTTCATGTCAAATTTATAATTAATTTATTTAATATTTGAAGAAATAAAAACCTGGGATTAGGAAAATTCTTAGTTGGTGAATGTTGATCTTCTAAAAAGACCCTTTTAGATTACCTTTGTTGTGATGTGAGGATCCAAGGATAATATCCTTCTAGCAGTGATCCACATGTGCTCATATGATCTTCGAGAAACACCACTCGATCTCCATGTGCTAGCGCGGTTAGTCTAAGGTATTTCATTATTTATTCTTGATCGTTCATTATTAAGTATAGAAGAAATATTTCTTGCACTTCTCTTCTTGATAGGGAGATATAAGAAAGAGTTTAGAGATAATTTATTGTGCGCAACAAATATTTATTCACAATTTTGGATTCTCTGCACAATAGACATAACTGCCTATATTTAGAGTTTGTATTTAAGATAAAATAATATTTTATTGCATACCATTCATTAAATAACATTTTTTACCTTTAATAAATCTTATAATTCATAATAATAATTATATAATTATTATTTTATGGCAGACATGAATTTTCACAACAAGAAATATTATATAACGATCTTGTTAATTAATATTTCACACCAGACTCAGTCTTGGTTCATTTGAACTCCTTTAGAATTTAATGAACAACCGAATAAATATTTTATTCATAAATAAATATTTTATTCAAATAAATATTTATTAAAATATTCAATAAATAAAATAAACATTTTATTCAAAAGTTGGTGAATAAATATTTATTTAATTTATGCGATCAATATAACTTGAATAAAATTATTCCCCAGACACGAGAATAATATTTATTCCATTAATTAAATTCAAATATAATTTAATTAATATTTATGGAAACACTTATTGTGTGACCCTCTAGGATTCTTTCTCATTGCTATTAGGCAGGCTTGCCTAAAGTTGAAGATTACAATCTAGGAACAGGTCAAGGAATCCAAGTGAAATAACTTAATGTCACAACATCTAAAACCAAATATGAAATATATGTAATATACTCCCTTTATCACAATATCACATCAAGTAGTTTTCATTTCCATGTCACCAACCTATATGCTCGATATGTCTTTATTTGAAAATATAAAATAAAAATGTCATTACACTATGGCTATGGAATTTAATGTGACGGTTCTATTCCAATAAAGGGCTGATATATCAGATTCTATAAATATGGAAGGGAAAAATACTTCCTAATATTATTCATTAATGAAATGTCACACATGACACACCCAATGTACGTAACTTCTCCATGAACTGTTATTGTCATGGTTTATGAGATACATCTAAGTACATGAGTTGTAACATGCATTAATAATAATCATAAATTCTAAGGACCATCACACATGGTCATAGATAGGAATATCTAATTACACCAAAACATACAGAATACCTACTGGCAGGTTTGTTCTCATAATCTTCTATCTTTGATATTACCAAGTGTGAACTTCATGAGAAAAAACCTCATCTGTTTATGAGTACTCTCACCTAATAGTTTATGTACTATGTGTCCCTTCATAGTAAGTTATCCAATTGTAGAATATTAATTGAGAATATCTTCATAGTACATCAAGGTTCTCATCATAGTGGGGAACTGTTATGACCTTATGAATGTGACATATACTTGATGACATTATTACATTAGATTCATGCAGAACAAAAAAATGTAATAATTTTTTTATTAATATTCAATACATCGAATATACATGTAATCAAAGTACAAATAGTTGGTCTTAGGACACAAACTCCAATATATATAACATATTATAAAATAAAAACCCTTAAAACTATCTATAATATAGATTATGAACACAAAAGTCAACATCCCATGAATTTAAGTTTTTATAGAATGAATAATCAATTTAGGAATAATATTAAAAAAAATTAATATGAAAATAATGCGACATAACAAAATATACATTATAAATATTCAAAATAATAATATATTGAAAACTGGATATGAAATATGATTATAAATTATATGCATACATAATATACACATAGTAAATTGAAAAAATATAAAAATAATAAGGAAAATATTGTGAAATATTCATAAGATAATGGAGAAAACAAACATTCTTAAATAATCACTCGTAATACAAAACAAATAGTGTAGGTATCCTATTTTTGGTTATTAATTAAAGATAGTTAGTCCATATATGATAGAAGGTAGGTGCTCATTCCAAACCTAAAACATGAATTTATCATCTTGTGAAAAAACTAATCAAAACAAACCTCACTGTGTGAAGAATAGTAAAAAAATACCTCTTTCTGTAGATTGAAACCCCTATAAAGAATAATTATTTTGTATGTATATTTTTAATTATTTTATAGGAAAAGATCTTCAGTGAGTCAATATGATTTTGGAAGAGGCATGGGAGTATATAATTGCATATTTCATAAAATATACTCTGTGTAAAGGTGTATGTACTTTCGAACAAAGTATGCATACCATATGCACACATGTTCTTGTAATTAAAAACGAAATTAAAAAAAGTATGCATAATGTACAAATACTACTTACACATGTAAAAAAACAATATATAATGTACAAATAATTTAATTTCACACTTTATATTTCATGAAAAAGTGATAAAAATTACAAAATAACCAAAAAAATATTAAAAAAAATTATATGAAAAAAGGATGAAATTACACAATTATATGAAAAACAAAACAGGAAATTTTTTTCTCAATTGTGAAAATATGTGTGAATTTTCATCTATAAATCAGACTCAAAAAATTATTAAATACATTAAATTATGTTGAAAACAAAATCAAAAAATAAAAATGAGTTTTATGAAACATTCTTGACATTGATCTTTTTTCGAAGAGTTGAAACCCCTAGATCGAGGATTAGTATGTGCTCTACAATATGAATGATTAGTTTGAACTTTTTCTGAAGTGGAATGTTTCTACTTGTATTTTATTTCTTATGGAACTGAAAAAAATCTATATATTCCTTCTTGGTGATCAGTTTTAAAAACAAAATATCACTAACACAATAATACGATGATTGAAAATATGAAATATCTTACCTAGAGATGAACGTTGTAGTAAAATTTCACCAAGAAATAATGGAGATTTTATGTCTCTAAAAATTCACTAGGAATCAAATAAATAACTTATTGAGTATCTATTGGAAATAAATACCATCTTAGTAGATGAAAAATTGAATAATTCCTGGTTTTATATGTATTTGGGTAGTAAATAAAATATGAAATTGAACAACTATTTCTGTAACTATGATTTCCTGAAAATAAAAAAAATGTAGAAATTTCCTTAGTGTTTGGAATCTAAAAATGCATGGCAATATAAAAATGCTAAAAGATTGATAATAGAATTCTATGATCAGTTTATAAAATCAATTAATAAATCTAGTCATGCAAATAAATTTGAATAGACTATAATAATGTTAAACAATTACAACAAAAAAGTATCAAATAATCACCAATTTTAATATAAACATTATTAAATGAAAAATTTTCCTTCTAATAAAATTTACTCAACATCATAAAATAGGTATCTCAACTCTTCAAGAGTATTAATAACTATATAACATATTGGAAATAAGAATATAAAAACTATAAAAGTTTAATCAAAATATATAGTGAAACAAAAAATAATAATCCACACATAGATATTGAAGATTAACCCAACCATTTACAATTCTGTTCATATGAAATCAAATATAGGATTTCTAATTCATAATATGAAACAACCAACCATAAAAAGACTCATCAAAAAATTGAATCAATGAAACTTATGTGCAAGGTGCAGAGACTGAGCTTGCACTATGTCATTGGTGGTAATTTCTTGCAGCGTGTTTTTGAACTTTATTATAAAGAGAAACAAAAAATAAATAATGATATCAGAGAAACTATAGAAAAATTGAAAGTCCAGTGCTTGATGGGAAATAATTGCATCTAAATGATTGTCTAAATTTTGTGTGTTCCCTAGAAGAGACAACATAATGAGCTTCTACTTCTTGAGAGGAACTTGAAAACCACTACTTGAATGATGCATCCTCTAGTGAGGATAATTTCATGAGTGATATATAAATCCCTTATATATAAGCCTACATTGATATGTAAAGGTCACCCGTATCATTCCCCATAAATAAATGTTCACATATCATGCCCACCAATGACATTTATTCCCTAAGTAAACGAATTAAGAAAAATTATTTCACATGAATTCAGAAAAATTCAAAAGTATAACAATTTAATTTCATGCCTTTTGAAATTGGGTTTCAAATTATTTGGGCCTCTCATGATTATTCCCCATGAATACAAGTGAAACTATATAAAAGTGAAAGTTCATGAAATATAAATAAAATATAAAACTATGGTGATGGTGTATCCATACCATTTTATATCATTATAAAGTGAACTATTTAAAATATTAAAATGATACTGAAAAAATGAAAATTTTGAGTTTTTTAGACATGTTATTTCATTATTGTTTCTTTAAAACACAATAGAAATATTCATAGTGAAAATATACCTATCAAATATTGTGTAAATGTATGCTATAAAATTGTTTTTAGTAATGTAATTTCATGATTTAATAAATTCAAATATTATTCCAGAGAAAATGAATAATATAATGAATAAATGATGATGGAAAAAGGAAATATATTCTTTCTTTATTGAAACAATTCCACCAATAAAATAATACTAAAAAACTGAAATTTTGGAAGAGTTTTATTATATAAATTCATTACATGTTAAAAAAATTAGCACTATTGAATATAGTGAAACTGTATCACTTAAATAGGCTAAGAGCGGATAATAGAAAACAATTATAGTGATGATATATATAGATCTAACATGTTAGAACATGTCCTATCAATATTTAACAAATGTTTAAACTAATAATAGACAAATAAAACATGATTATTAATTACTGAATAAATGAAACTTATCAATTTATATTGAAAGAATGAAAAATGGTTAAAATATGTAGCCTCGTTATAGAATGTACTATGTAACAGTAATGTTCAAAGGGAAATGTTGTAGATTGATATATTGAAACAGAATAATAGAAAATTTTAATATAATGAGATATTCATATTTCTAAAATTAAAATATGGAATACCAGCACTATTATGTGTCCAAAGTCATCTACTGAAGATGATTCTTTAAAGACTTACCTAGGAGAAAGGGTCAAGCTTGTTTGCCTTAGGGGTAGTTTATTCATTGTGTGTTTGATTTTACTTTTACTATTTATAGGTAGTTTCTATAGAAAAAGGGAGGATAATGATGTCTATATAGATCAAATGTGGGAGGCGTGAGCCTTGCCCCTTGGAGTAATCTGAGGGGAGTATTTATTTCTTCTGATTCCTTGTTCTTTTGGAAAAAAAATACTTGTAACTACTGGGTACCAATGAATAATTCTAGAATATAGTCCTCGAGCTTGGATTTGTTTTTTACCGGAACCTCTATGGATCATGTTGTGCAGGTTTGTCTCAAGGCTGCACACTAGTGGGTTCTATTTTTTTTTCCTATGGATCCTCCTTTGGTCTTCTTCAGGGAGTTCGTGTTCCATTTGCGGCTTGCTAGGAGACTCATGGGGAGTCGAATGTTGATGTAATTTGGTTCATGAAGGACTTGGAGTGAGAAGAGATCGAAAACGTAGGGTTGGATCTCATGGTAGTTTTGCCTCGTGAAGAACATGGTACGCGAAGGCCTTAGACTCCAATTTGGCTTTATGATGTTTCGAGAGTGTGATGTTTTTGCTTCTGATCGCGAATGGTGGGGCTTGTGATAGAGATTTATTGCGGTGAAAGTAATTGCGTAGGGGCTAGTTTGCAATTTTAAGGATTTCAAGGGAGTGGTTCATGCTGGGATTGCAAAAAAGTGGTTCATGATAGAAGTTATCACTTAGAGGCTGGTTTACATTGGGATTTTGGTTCATGCAGTGGAGCTATGTTCACGAGAGTTTTGTGGGTGCTAGATTCTTGGTTCACGCAAGAGAGTTTTCTCTGGTTTGCACAAGGAAGTGTTGGACGCATTGAGGAATTTTATATGAGAAAGGGGTGGGCTTGTGAAGGGTTGTGGTCGGGAGCTGAAGCCTCCCCCTTTAACCGTGTTTTCTTAACATGGAATCAGACCTAGTAAATTGGTGGAAGACTCTTTCGTTGACTGATAAAGAGAAAGCATTGATTGCCCCATGAAAAGATAAAGAAACCTTCATGTCACATCGCATGTTTCTCTTGGTAGTTAGGATATTCTTAGAAAAACACTATTTCAATCAGGGGGACCTTAAAAATACTCTAAAAAATTTATGGAGATTGGAGGATGGTGTTTCCAAACCGAAAGTGGGAGAGGTTTTTCTTATATTCAAATTTTTTAATATCAAAGATAAAGAAAAGGTTCCCAAAGGTAGCCCATGGTATTTTGATAATCAGATCATTCTCATGGGGCGCAGGGCACTGTAGCAGTACTGTAGCGGGACTGTAGCAGCGGTGACACTGTTCATCAGCGGGTACTGTAGCGGCGGTAGGGCACTGTAGCGGCGACGATACTGTGTGGTACTGTAGAAGCAGGTTACTATTCACAAAATGTGAATTGACCTTAGAATTTGGGCCTACGGGCTAAGTAATGGGCTACAAGCCCACTGGGCCTTCGGGCTATGTAATGGGTTTCCCTCTACCCGGTTAAAAGAGAACTTTGATTTGATTTAATAATAAAAATGAGGGTTCTGCCCCAACCAAAAAAAATGGATGAATTTCCCAGGGGGATATTCAGAAAATTAAACTGACATGATCACCTTTCTAGATAGAAATCAAAGGAATCTTGTTTCACGGTAGAACAAAACGTGTTATGTGGGAAATTGGAGAACGCATTGGAAATTTTTTGGACTGGGATCGTTCTAACCCCATTCAATAGGGACCCATGGTGTAGATTAGATCCTTAGTTGATGTAACACATCCAATAATGAGGGGTATGTTCTTATAAATTGATGGGTCTAACACCTGGATTTCTTTTGAATTTGAAAATATTTCAATTTTATGTTTTTCTATGGGTGTATTGGACACCTAGAGAAAGTTTGTGACTCGAATATAGAGAATTAACAAAGAAAAATCATTTTACAATACAAACCTTGGCTTCACACAAAAACTGTAGAATCCATGATCATTTCTAATATGGAAAAACAAAAGGATCGAGACTGACTTGTGAAGGACTTCTTTAAGAGGGCTAAACCATAACATAAAAATTTCATCATGCTTGGACCAACAGATGTTTCTTAGGGTAATCAAGTTGATCAGTGGGCAGAAGGAGGACTATTGTGTAGCGCATTGGCCATATTCAGAACTGGGGAAAAGCATGTAAGTCAGAGTATGGAATCATATTCCATATCAATCCGAGTTCCCCATTATGTGAAACACAATGTCTTTCTATCATTTAGACCGATTCCAAATTATAAAGAACTGCCAAACCCAACTTCTGAGCCGAATCAATCGAATCACCAAAGCCTGATACAGGACCTAATTATATGTCTCCAGGTATCCCCTCCATGGATGCAACTGATACAATAGGGATAACATCATCAGGTAATTTTAACCACCAGACATAGAAAAGGATGACCCACAGAGATAGGGGTGGTGATCCTATTAATACTAATACTGAGGACCATAAAAATAAATTTGAGGATTATGAGTTGACTGAAAACCTCCCAAAATGGTGGAAAGTGGTGGGTGAAAGATAGTTCTTTGATGTTTGAGAGGAAGAGGAGGGTATGTCCCAGCCTCACCTAGAGGAATGAAAATCATATGTTGGAACAGTCGGGGACTTGGAAACCCACAAACGGTTCCGATGATCCAGTTCCATTGCACACAAAGTCACCCTGATTTGGGTTTCCTATTCAAAACCATATTGTAAAATAAGGACAACATGGGTATCACTTTCAAATGTGGATTTTAGGGATGCTTCCCAGTCCCCCGCCAAGGCCACTTTGGGGTATTGTGTCTTCTTTGGAAGGATAACATTGAAATCAGAATAACATCGTACTCTTAGAATCATGTGACTTCATCCATCCATGATGATCTCTCCCTACCAGGGATCTTTGTGGGTTTCTACAGATGACCCTTACAAAATGATAAATGAAAATCCTAGGACCTTCTCTATTCACTAGAACAAGGAATACCAGGCCCTATCCTCAATTGCAGTGACTTCAATGAGAATCTATTCTATAATTAAAAATTCGGATGTGCATGTAGTTCATTTTGATTGATGTTAGGCTTTAGGGATGTGATCTATAGGGAATATTTAGCTGATCTGGGCCATGAAGGAAGCCCCTTCACCTGGTTTCGGGGGAACATATAATTCATGTTCATTGCAAAGCTTCTAGATAGATTTATGGGGTTATCATAATGGACCAACATTTTCAAGATGTTTCATATCGCCCACCTGGTGCTAAATTGTTTGAACCACTGCCCTATTCTTATCAAATTATCTCATAGTGGTGATAACCCAAGATATGGTAAACCCTCATAGTTTTAATGCTTCTAGTAAAAGACCATGAATGTGAAGAAGTTATCCAATCATGTTGGAAGAGTGGAAAAGTGCACATTGATTATAACCTTCAGCTGGTGGCTTCTAATCTAAATTCATGGAGTAATAAAAAATTTTGTCAACCCAACAAGCACTGTGAATCCTTAGAGAGACATCTTACCTCCCTTCTTTCCTAGCCCCCAAAAGATGGTATTCTCTCCAGAATCAAGTTTATACAAGTAAAACTAGATGTGACACTTCGCATTAAGGAAGACTTCTAGGAAATGAACGCGTGTCAAACCAAAATTAAAGAAGGGGATTAAAACACTCGATACTTTCATCAGAATGCTTCTAATAGGCGTTGTACAAATAATATTTCAGGCCTATCTCACCCTAATGGTGGAACTGTGTCCAATATTGAAGGTATCCATGATATTATTTCATGTTATTTTTAGAAACTCTATACTGTAGGAGTTTCCATCTTTTGTACTGAGGTTGAGTTTTTCATCAAACATGTGATCACCAATGAGATGAACTGTTAGCTCACAAAAGATTTATCAGATGATGATATTCTTCAGGCTATTAAGAAGACCCATTCCATAAAATCCATGGGTCCTGATGGATTCTATGCTCTTTTCTTTAAGAAATACTGGCACATTCTCTACCCTAACATGTGCACTCTTATGAAAGGTATTTGGGCTAGGTAAATCAACCTCTTCTCAATTAATGATACAATTATTAACCTCATCCCAAAGATTAAGAAACCCCTCTTGGATTCAGACTTTAGGGAAATCAGTCTCTGCAATGTCTTATATAAGATCTTCTCAATGGTTCTGGCCAATCATTTGCGCACTTGGTTACCTTCTATTATCTCTGAAAATCAATGTTCTTTTATATCAAAAAAGATTATCACAGACAATTAAATTGTGGCCCAGGAAGTTTTTCATTCCATGAAAATGCGATCTACTACGAAAAGAGGTACTATGTCCTAGAAACTGGATATGACCAAGGCCTACAATAGAGTGGAATGTAACTTTTTCTGGTCTGTTCTGAAAAAATGGGTTTCTGCTGAAAATAGATAGATATGATCATGGAATGTGTTTTGTCTATCTCTTTTTGTATTAACATCAATGAAAGACTCATCCAAGCCTTCTTTATCACCACAGGGTTTTTTCCATGGAGATCCCCTCTCCCTCTTTCTCTTCATATTGGTGGCTGATGTTTTTTCTAACCTCATTTCCTTGGAATCTTCCTTTGATTTGACTCATGGGGAAAAGGTTTGCTGAGATAGCCCACATGTTTCACATTTTTTCTTTGCATAAGACTACCAGTTATTATCTATAGCTACTCATAATTAATGCCTCGATATTTTCCATGTGATCTGCCTTTATGAGAGGGCCTATGGACAAGTGATCAATCCAGGAAAGTCAAAAATCTCTTTCAGTTCTGGTGTTCCACCGACCAAGAGAGTAGAGCTTTGCCTCACTGCAGGTATTCAAATGGTCGATAAGCATCAAAAAATATCTAGGGCTTCCCACGTTAGTTGGCTGATCAAAAAAAGAAATATTCTCATCTACAGTGGATAGAATCGAGAAAAAAATCCAAGGTTGGATGCCGATTTTTTTTTCAAAAGAGGGTAAGGAAACTCTCATCAAGGCCACTCTTCATTCTATTCCCAGCTATATCATGTCTCTTTTTAAGATTCCGGGTGCGATTGTTGACCAAATTCGCTCCCATATTTCTAACTTCTGGTGGGGTAAAAATAATGGAATAAAAAAAATACACTGGATTTCTTGGAAGGCACTCTACACCCCCAAAACAGGTAGTGGAATGGGATTTCGAGATCTCCATCTCTTTAACAATGCCCTTTTGGAAAAACAGGGTTGGCACATCATGACTCGTCCATCTTCTCTCTGTGATCGGATCTTTCATGAAAAATATTTTCCCCAATCATATTTCTAGAACTCCTCACTTGGATTTCACCCCAGCTCTCTATGGATAAGTCTTTAGGGATCATAGAATTTATATAATAAAGGGTTGGGATGGAGGATTGGGGATGGTACAAAAGTTTACATTTGGACTGAACCCTGGTTGATTGATAAAGACTGTATGTGGGATACTTCCCCATCCATTCCTAGCTATGATAATGCCACCATTCATTTCTTATTCAACAATCATGGTACTAGGTGGTGCATGTAAAAAATCAATCCTTGGTTTAACGAAATGGGAAAAAGGGTTATCCTTAGTATCCCCTGTGTGATGGATGCAGGGAAAGACTATTTATTTTGGAGCAATGACATTTTTGGATCTTATACGGTGACATCATGATATAGGCTCACTCTTGATGCTCAGGTTGAAGAAGGGGGTGGGTGGGTTGGAAAACCCTTTGGCATCTTAATGTCCCCCAAAAAATCCTCTATTTCTAGTGGTATGTTTTCAATGGTATTCTTCCCACCAGAGATTTACTCATTTTTCACCATGTTACGAACGAAAAGCAGTGTCCCCTCTGCTCGATTATACTGGAATATCCCCTTCATGCGATCATCCACTACTTAGGGGTGGAATCGATCTAGATTCCTTGGGGATCTGTTATGGATCTTATGTTGGATACGGTGACAAACCTTCCATCACTGCTGATGTTGTGGTCTTTTTCATTCTTTGTTGATAAAATTACATCATTGTGCATTAAGGCTTGGATCATCTGGGTTTGATGAAATGAATTCATCTTTAATCACACAGAAAAGACTTAAAGGTTCTCGATTGAACAAACTTCCTTCTGGATTAATGGGTGTAATAGGGACTGTGATCATCATGGTCTCTTTGGCACTCATATAGCTGTTTCACAACGGTGCAATCCCCCGTAAGGGATCCTTAAGATTAATGTTGATGCGTCTCTTTCCATGGATGGAGTTTTTGGTATTGGACTTTTGGCCTGGGACCATCATGGAAAAATCATTTCTGCCAAACATGAATCAAAGCACGCACTCAACGATCCCGTTGTTGCTGAAGCATACACTGTCCTTTCCAGGATATTTTTTGCAAAATAATCAAGATGGGAAGCTATTAACATTGAATCATATTGTCTCACCATCATCAACACTATTAGTCTTCATGAATATGGCCTCCAATCATTTGTCTTACTCGTCATTAAAATCCAGTCTCTTTGTCAAATCTTCACAGCCTACTCCTTCTCTTTCATCAACAGGGATGAAAATGAAGTAGCTTATCTTATGGTTTCTTGTGGCCTTCCTTGTGTGAATCACATTTTCCTTGATCATTTCCCTTAATTGTTGAATGAATTTGTAACTTCTTATCTTTGTGATTAATATACCATCTTCCTTTTTCAAAAAAAGAGGCCATCATGCATGTTTTTCCTTTTCTACTGCACCATCCTGGAAAATAACACAATGACCTTCCTTTCAGTTGATTAATTGAGTTATGTGTTGATACGAGCTTCATCAATGACACAAATTTTGAATATGATCACAATATCACTATGTATTGTACACCTGGTGATGGCATGGAAGTATTTTGGGATAAAATACAAAACTATGATAAATGTATTGAACTATCATATTTTTCTAATGATGATATGATCACTTGTCTAGAACAGGATGAGACATATTTTATGATCCATTATACATTCTTTTATATTAGAATTATGATTGTACATATTTTTATGGATGATCTTGGGAATTATTGTCTACTTTTGTTGTTGATTTTTCATCCAAAATTGTACTGGGATGAGTTTAAATTTGAACTCCTTATCCAATTTAGTTCTGCAGAGGATTATAATCCTATGAAATAGTTGAAAAATGTTCAATAAATTGGTATAGTTGATGAGTATATTATAGAGGTTGAACAATTTTACTTTTGGATTTCTGGTCTCAAAGTCTCTTGGTATATCAGTTTTTTCTTGGGAGGCTTATAAATAGAAATTGAAAGTTTGATTTTGAATCATGAACCAAAGGACAAGGCATGACTCATTTTTATAGAATGTCAAACAAGAGCTTCTAATTATAGGAATTATTCACTACCGTGACTCTGGATGCTTCGGAATGAGCTTCAGTGTGGTTCAACCTCCATTTTCCAAAGATGTTACATTTCCAGAGAGTACTAATTGGACTCGCATAGAACCTCAGGGTGGCTATGATGATTGTTTCTTCCCTAGAATGGGTGTGAAAAATCATTTTAAGTCTGAGTATGAGGAAGTTTGAGCTAAGGGATTTTGTTTATCTTATGATTCAAGCTAAGGGAATTTATATCAAGGTTTTGGAATTCCTTGAACCCCAACATGAGTGTGGGATCCACTCCCAATTAGGGAGAGTGTTTTTTGGGCGAAATCAGCAAAGGATTGAACACTTTGTCAGTAAGAAGAAAAAGTCTACTTTCGTGGGCAGTCAAGGCTGAAAACCATCTAGTAGCAGGAGAAATATGAGGTTTGAGGAGTGAGACTCAGTGAGACTTGGTATTAATTCCCTTAGCTTTAACCATAAGAGAAAAAAGACCTAAATGAAGGAGATCTTAAAGAAATTTGAGCAGTGAAATATGTTGAAATCGCTCAAAAAAAATATTCATGAAGAATAAATTGTACTAGTTGTTCATGGAAGAGGGAAAAAATTTGTTGGATCACACAAATGAATTCAACAAGATCTTAATGCAATTATTGGGGCTCTGTGTGAAGTTTGGAGAGGAAGAAAAAGAACTTTTTCTTTTTCCATCACTACCAAGTTCATTTGATAGACTTGTGACTACATTTCTCTTGGGGAATGAAATATAGAAGCTGGATGAGGTGATGGAATCACTTCAAGATTTAGAGGCATTCTGAAGACCTGCGATGCATTCAAGTGAGAAAATCATGGTGATGCAAGATGATCGACATGGGAGGAGCCGATATCAGAAGTTATGAGGTAAAGAATAGAATCCAAAATTGAGGATAAGTGATCCAAGATAAATCACATGTTTCTGGTACGAGAAAAAGAGTCACTATAAAAGTGACCGTGGAGAGTGAAAATAGTAAGTTTTTGGGAAAGAGAAAGTTGAAGAGAAGTATGAGAACATCACATAATTATTAGAATATGATGAAGTCTACGTGACAACAAGAAGCTTGCAATCAGATGAGATAGTTGAATGGGGAGAAGTGCAGTGTCTTTACTACAAATGATACATGCACCTGAAGTGGGAATGTCAAATTTTAAAAAGGAATAACAAGTAGGCTCAAAATCTAAAGGAATACGGGTGGGTTTTGGATTTGGGGAGATCAGTACACATAAGTATGATGAAAGGATCATTTCATACTTTTTAGTAGGTGTGAGACTCAGTGAGACTTGGTGATGGTTAAACATGCGAGGTTTGAGGAGTGAGGATAGTGAAATTGAAGACACCCAAGGGAGGAGTATGAAAACTGAGTGACGTGAAATTTGTTCCAAGGATGAAACAAAACTTGGTATCATTAAGTAGGATCGACATTAAAGGGTTCAAGCTTTTCATAGTGGGTGGGGTATTGAAAGTATCATGTGGCGATGGAGAAAAGCATACTGGGAAAGAGTCCCAAGGGTTGTATCATATTATGGGGACCATAGTCAGCCTGAGCTCAATCGAAGATAGTGGAAAAAACATGTCATCTGGTGTGAAGAAGTGTGTTCAGTTAGCCGATGAAGTTTTCAAAGCCTATAAGGATATTGTAGGTCTGGTTACTACCCCAAATTTTTTATGAGGGGGAGATTTTTGGGGGCCACTCCCAATTAGGGAGAGTGTTTAGTGGGAGAAATCAGGGAGGATTCAACACTCTGTTATCAAGGAGAAGGAGTCTCCTTTGGTGGGAAATCAGGGCCAATGAGCATCCTGTGTCAGGAGAAATGTCATGGGTAGATGAGCTACCCAAAACAACCCTTAGAAGAATTACTTTTTTTCCTTCTATTTAATGGGATGTAATACCATGTTTTTTAAAAGGTGTGTAAGGCTATGTGTATTTGTGCGATCCTCCAGAAAGTTTGAGATAGAGAGAATAAAATCAATAACCCCTCTCTTGTGGATATAGGATTCAAGTCGAACCACGTAAAAATTCGTGTTCTTTGATTTTCTCTGTTGTTGTGTGATTTTCGGTGCCAAGAACATTTGATTCTACCTTAAAAGTGGTGTTAGAGGGAGCCGGAGCGAGTGGAGTCGAAACAGTGAACTGGTAGTGAGTTTTCCAGTGATCTGAAAATTGAAAGTGGTTGGAAAATTTTTTTGAAGCCAAATTTGTGAAAAGGATGATGAGACGATTCCAACAGTGCACACGACATTGAAAATGGAGTTGAAATGAAAGAGATAATCTTGGTCAAAGATTGGTCAAAATAGTGGGTAAACAGTAACCCCGTGCCAGAGAAGATGATACTGTTCAACCAGCCGGTGAAAATTCCAATGATTCGGGCAGCTGCTCCGATAGGCATGCCAGCACCACATTAGTTCCACATCGTTGCCACGTCATAATGCGATATGGACCGTTGAATTTGTTTTGGGGATATCTCGGGCTGTTGGTGTCTATTTTCGACGACCTGGGAGTCGATTCCAACTATTTAGACCGTTTCAGACACATCTGTATTGTTAGTTTTTTAAAATTATCACTCTATCATGTGGTTTAAGAAGGGTGTGACATCAATGGTGGTAATCGCGTTTTGTGACATCAACGATGGATGGTGGCAGATCAATACCAACATTTGAGATTGAGATGTTCAATGGTCAGAAAAATTTGGTTTGTGGAAAATAAGAGTGAAATATATTATTATGAATCATGGCATGATCAGACCGTCGATCAGAGAAAATCTCGAGATAATCAGTGACAATGATTGGGAAGAGCTTGAGATTCGAGTCTTCAACACAATTCTATTGTGTCTAGAAAATAATGTAAAGTACTCGGTGTTGGATGAGACCACACTGAATGAGATCTGGATGTAGTTGGAGTAGCGACATATGGTGAAATAGCTCACCAAAAATTATTCCTGAAGAAGAAATTGTATAAGTTATGCATGGATGAGGGAACAAATATTTTGGATCACACCAATGAATTCAAAAAGATCCTGATGCAATTATTGGGGCTCGGTTGAAGGTTGGAGAGGAAGAATTTTTTTTCTTTTTTCATCACTAAAAAGTTCATTTGATGGATTTGTGACTGCATTGGGGAAGGAAACATAGAATCTTGATGAGGTGATGGTGTCGATTCAAAATTCAGAGGCATTCTGAAGACCTGTGATGCATTTAGGCGGGAAAATCATGGTGATGTGAGATGATCAATGTGGGAGGAGCTAATATAAGAATTAAGGAGGTAAAGAATGGTGTCCAAAATCGAGGAGACATGATCCAAGAGAAATTATGTGTTTCGGGTATGAGAAAAATGGTCACTATAAAGGGATTGTGGAGAGTGCAAACAGTTTGTTTTTGGGAAAGATAAAGTTGAAGAGAAGGATGAGAACATCATAGAATTATCAACAGATGATGAATTCTACATGACAAAAAGAAGCTTTCACTTAGATGAGAGAGTTGAATGGAGAGAAGTGCAGTGTCATTACTAAAAAAGTTACAGGCACATGAAGTGAGAATGTCTCATTTTAGAAAAGAAGAACAAGCAGGCTCAAAATCCAAAGGAAGATGGATGAGTTTTGTATTTGGAGAGCTCAGTAAACATATGTACGAAGAAAGGTTTATTTCATACTTTCCAGTAGGTGAAAGACTTAGTGAGACTTAGTGATGGGTCAACATGTGAGGTTCGAGGAGTCAGGATAGTGAAATTGAAGACACCCGATGGAGGAGTATGAGAACTGGGTGACATGAAATTCATTATGAGGATGAAATGAAACTTGGTATCATTAAGTAGTCTCAATGTGAAAGGGTTCAAGATTTCCATAGTGGATGGAGTATTTAATGTCTTACATGGAGATGCAGCAAATCTTACTGGGAAGGAGTCCCAAGGGTTTTATCATTTTATGGGGACCACATTCAGCCCAAGATCAATTGAAGATAGTGGAAGCGACATGTCATCTGGTGTGAAGAAGCGTGTTCGATTTTCCAATGAAGTTTTCAATGCTTATAAGGATACAACAGGTCTTATTACTACCCCAAATTTTTCATGAGGGGGATATTTGTGGGGGAAACTCCCAATTAGGGAGAGTGTTTTGTGGGAGTAATCAGCGGAGGATTCAACACTCTGTCAGCAAGGAGAATGAGTCTCCTTTGGTGGGTAGTAAAGGCTGATGAGCAGCTAGCAGCGGGAGAAATGTAATGGGTAGATGAGCTACCCAAAACAACCCTTGATAGTGTGGGTTTTATTCCTTCTATTTAATGGGATTTAATCCCATGTTTTTTAAGAGTTGTGTAAGTTTGTGTATATTTGTGTGATCCTCTAGAATGTTTGAGCCGGAGAGGATAAAAGCAACAAGCCCCCGTTTCTCCTGTGGATGTAGGATTCAAGACAAACCAAATTAAAAATTTGTGTTCTTCCATTTTATCCATTCTTGTGTAATTTTTGGTTCCATACACTTTTGTTGAAACCTTACAACGAGGAGGGTGATTTTTCATAACCTCTTTTAGTGGATGATATTCCCACTATAGAGTCACAAAGTGATTTGGGGGATATTTCTTGTCAATCAACGTATATTGCTTCATGAGAGGCTCCACAGGTTTATAGTTTCATGTACCAGCTATTAGAGGAGACTATTACCTATTTTATAATGCTAGTTTTGGTTTATAGAGGGAATATTCATAATTTTGTTTCCACTACCCTACTATGTAAATTTTATGATCTAGTGGTTCCAAATACTTTTTTAGTGCACATTTAGGCGATGGAGACTCAGTTCTATCAAGTGGGAAATGTGTTTCTTTACCCATTCGATTTAGTGAGTTAACTATAAAGGTTTATGCTTACCTTTTTAGTACTTTACGACCTGAAATAGTTATTATTGTGGATTTTCTAGAGACTCTTGGCTATGTCACTACTCATTGGAAGAATCTCACAATGATTTTTTTGGATATAGACGTTCCCATATTCTTTTGCGAGGATTGTTCTCTTCATTAAATTTTTGTTGGGATTCTCAATATTGTTTTCTTTTTGATAGACAACATTTGGATTTTTATTCTTTATTGAAAACTGGGTCTATAGCTTATGCTCCATATTTTTTCTTGGAGTTTAATTTTCAGCAGGATCTTCAACCACTTTTCTCTAACATCCAGCATGTTTTTTCTAAGCCCATGGTTCACCACCCCAGCAACTTATAGATTATTCCATAAACTTATTCCTTTGATAGTACCTATTAACATAAACTTGTACAAGATGGACCATTCTCTAAAAGATAAGTTTGAGCATCAGGTTTGATAATTATTGGCTCAGGGTGATTCAGACATGGTAATAGTCTATATTCTAGACTGATACCATTTGTGAAAAAGAAGGATAGTGGTTAGCATATGTGTGTTGATTTACAAACCTTAAATAAGATTACTATTCTAGATCATTTCCTGATTCCTCTGATCAAAGATCTCTTGGATGAGTTGTATTAGGTTACCTATTTTACTAATCTTGATTTGACATTCTATTTTCACCTGGTTCATATGTGTGAGTCTAATATTGGAAAAACTATTGTTTGTACTCATGAGGGCCATTATAATTATTTATTTATATCATCCACCATAATTAATGATCCCTCCACTTTCCAATAGACTATGAATTCAGTATTCGAACCACATCTTCAAAAGGGAGTCCTCATTTTTTTGATGATATACTAATTTATAGTTTTTTTAAATAATTTTTCCCATTTATGGTTGGTTATGAGCATATTGCAAGACAATTCATTCTTTGGGAATCACAAAAAAATGTACTTTTGGCAGTACACAAGTAGTGTACTTGGGATATTTGATTTCCCAGTAGGGGGTTTCAGTCGATCCAGAAAAGGTGTCCATGGTTATATCTTGGTCAATTAAAACAATTTTATGAGGTGTTCATGGGGTTTTGGGCCTTAGAATGTATTATTGGAAGTTTTTTAAAGACTACTAAAATCATCAAGCATCTCACAAGGATTACAAGGAAATATACTTTCCACCGGATTTCACAGGCTCAAGAGGCTTTTGAAACACTGAAGACTACCTTGGTTTCTGCATCTATTTTAAGGTTACTTGATTTCTCCAAGAATTTTATAATTGACTGTGATGTTTCTGGGAGTGTGATGGGTGTTTTCCTATTATAGTATGACCCTCCCCTAGATTAATTTTGTAAAGCACTTTCTAATTTTAGTTTGGCTAAGTCAACCTATAAAAAGGAGTTGATGGCCTTAGTTCATGTTGTGAAAAAATATATGCAATATTTTTTGGGTTGTTATTTTTTTGTGATTATATATAATAAAATTTTAAAACATTTATTGACTTAGTAGATTCCTTCAATAGACCAACAATATTGGTAGGAAAAAAATTTAGGCTTTGAGTTTCAAGTTGTTTACAAACCATGGAAACATAATTGTGTTTTTGATGCTTTGTCACACTCTCTTGATGAGAAGGTTTGGGGGATGCTGGTCTCCAAACCCTTTTGGGTTGATTTTCAGCAGGTTCAATATGATCTTTTATTAGATAAAAACTTGCAGTATGTTTTTCACCATTTAGAGCAGGATCCTGGTGAACAACTGGGCTATTCCCTTCAGTGTGATTTTTTATTTATTTCATGATAGGTAGGTACTTAGGAAAGGCTATTCATTGATACCAATTATTCTCTATTATTACCATTCTTACCATGAAGGGTATCATAAAGGGTTTTAAAAAAATTATAAATGATTCATGGTTGGTTTTTTTTGTGGGGAATGACTCAAGCTGTCAGGAAATGTGTTTGTGAATATCCAGTCTACCAGTCACATAAATCCCTAACACTTTCTCCCGAGGGGCTTCTCTAACCACTACCCGTACTAAAACTTATTTGGAACTAAATATATATGGATTTTATTTCTGGATTCCCAAAATCACATGTTTATGAGGTTATTCTGGTTATGGTTGATCACTTGTCTAAGTATGCTCATTTCTTAACCTTAAAGGGCCCCTACACAGCTTGTGATGTGTCCACATTATTAATGAAGTAGGTTTTCTATCTCCATGGTGTGCCAAGTGCTCAGTGATCATGAACCACTATTTTCTAGTGTTTTTTTGAAAGAATTATTTTGTTTTTATGGAATCACATTGAAGATGATATTATCTTATCACCCCCAAATGGATAGTCAAACAAAAGTTTTCAACTATAGTATTGAAATGTTTTTACCTAGTTTTCCCTCTTTAAAGACAACTCACTAGGCACAGTGGTTACCTTGGGCTGAATATAGTTACAAAATCTATTTCTATGTGTTTTCTAGTTTCACTCCCTTTCAAATTGTTTATGACTAACAACCTCTAGAATTGATTTGTTTCATGATAAGAGAGACTATTTTTTAGGCTATTGTTGTGTATTTTCTTGACCGGGGAGAAGTTTTACAGTAGCTTTGTATGAACCTACTTGCAACCCAAAATCAAATGCGTCGGTATTCTAATAAAAAGCATCACCCCGTGGTTTTTCTTGTTGGTGACAAGGTGTTGGTAATGTTTCATGCTCAACAAACCAATTTTTTGAGTTCTAAACTCTACCAGAAGTAGGAGGATATATTTTATGTCACTTTTATAGTGATTGAGTGTATTGTAAGTATTTCTTACCAATGGGATTTTTCTTTTCATAGTTGATACTATCTCATTTTTCATGTCTCTCTGTATAAAAATAATCTTGGTAATCATTTTACTAACAATTTTTCAAATCTATTTCCTCATGATGTTTGGGATCAAGATGTTCTGGAAGATTTTATTTTATATCTGTTGTTCTGGTCTCGATCTCCAGTGGATAATGCATTAGTGTGGTCACTCTCCTAAGTATTCGACTTGGGAAAGTGCAGCTCTTATTCTAGCTAATTACGTTTATTTTCACCCTGAGGACAAGGTGTTTCCTCAGGATGGCGAGACTATGAAGAGGCCAGAGTCATCTAATAAAGTTGATCCTTTGAATACATACTCTAGGAGGAAGGGTCAATCTTGTTTTCATTAGAGGATGTTTGGTCATTTTTTGTTTGATTTTCATTTTACTAATTTTATGGAGTTTATTATGGGAAAAGGGAGGATAGTGATTTTTGTATAGATCAGTTGTGGGAGGCAGGAGCCTTGGCCCTTGGAGTAATCTAAAGGGAGAATTTATTTATTTTTATTCTTCAATTTTAAAGGACGAACATACCTGCAAATACTGAATACCAGTGAATTATACTATAATATACTCCTTCCTTATTAGCTCTCTATCTATGACTCTACCAAGTATTGAACATAATACCGATTAAATGATACTGGTAAAATAAAAATATTTTATTTCAATATTGAAAAAATTACTGTGTTCAAATGAATCTATAAAATAGAAAATCTTAAGATAGATTTTTGACCATACAATTTTTTGAACTTTATTAACATGTCTTTTTAAAGATTATAGTGATCTAAAATTTCAAATACATATTATTGTAAAAAAAAATTCAATGCCTTACTAGAATTATCATAAATTTGAATATTCCATTCATCGAACACATAAAAACCCCCATACCGACTTTCAAATAAATTTTTATCCAATAAAACATGACAAGGAATGCCAACATATTCATCAAAATATAACAAGAATTCCTTTTTGAAAGGGGAAGGGGTAGGGTGTAGGGGGTGTGCATAGGGGGTGCCTAGGGTGTGTAGGGGAGGGGTATGGGGCAAGGGGTGTGTTGGGGGTAGGGGGGAGGGGCAGGGGGTAGGGTACATGGGGTGTGCTGGGGGCAGTGGGTGTGCTGGGGGCAGGGGGTGTAGGTTGGGGGTGCAGGGGGGAAGTGGGGGTGCAGGGGGGGGGGGAGTGCTGGGTGCTAGTGGGGGGAGTGGGGGTGTGGTTGAGGGGAGTGGGGGTGCATGTGGTTGGGGGGTGTAGTGGGCAGAGGGGTTGCAGGTGGGGGCTGCTGGGGGCAGTGGGGGGTGCAAGTGTGGGGGGGGGGGGGGGTAGGTGGGGTGGGTGGGGGTGGGGTGGTGCAGGTGGGGTGGGTGGGGTGGGGTGGTGCAGGTGGGGGGGGGGGGCAGTGGGCAGTGGGGTGGAAGGTGGGGGTGTACTGGGGGGTAGGGGGAGGGGGTGTGTTGGGTGCGTGGGGTGTGCAGGGGGTAGGGGGTGTGCTGAGGGTAGGGAGGGTATATGTGGGGGTGCAGGGGGTAGTGGGGGTGAAGGTGTGTGGGGGTGGGTTAGTGGGGGTGTAGGTGGGGGGGAGTGGGGATGTAGGTGGGGGGGAGTGGGGTCCAGGTGGGTGGGGTGTGTGCAGAGTGTAGTGGGGTTACAGGTGGGGGGTGTTGGGGGTAGTGGGGTGCAGGTGGGGAGTGTAGGTGGGGGGAGGGGTGTGGGGGTGTAGGTGGGGGGGTGTAGTGATCCGTGGGGTTGTAGGTAGAGTGGGGGGGGGTGCAGGGGGTAGTGGGGTTGCAGGTGGGGGGGGGTGGGGTAGGTGGTTGTGGGGGTGATCCTTATATTATTTCTACTTTCCAACCTTCAAACTAAAATACATACTCCCATCATTTTGGATGATCTATTAGGTGTATACTAAAAAATACCTAATCACCCATGATCCAATAGGTATAATTTCCATGATGAAAGACAACTCACTGCCTTAATCCAAGAAAGAAAACTCATGTCTCTCTATACCAGTAAAACGAACCAAACCAAAGATACGTATATGGATATAGCTTAGTTTATAGCCATGGGTTTAATTAAAATCGTGGCTGTATTGTTCTTTAAACCCATGGTGGGATCATTTCTATATGATGGGGATTTAATGTGTGGTATATATAGGAGACTTATAAATCTTGAAATCTAATTATTACATGTCATTTGAGTTTAGGTGTACTAATCAGTGGATTTATTTATGATTTTTCATGAAGTTTGATGAAATTTTAAGTTGTTTTGGGTTGATAAATTTGATTTTTTGTGTTTCTTAGGTCTGGGTGGGTGTCCAGAGTGGACCCCACACTTGGCTTGTTTCCTGAGTATAGTATATTACCCGGTGAGTTTAGAATCAATTAGACCGCTTGTAGTTCTAATTTAAAAATGTTTTTTTGTTTGATTAATAAGTATTCATGGATGATACAGGGGATATAAGGATCATTGGTGGTTGGTACAATCTTGAGATCGATTTATGGATTATTGTTTGAGGTAGGTGTCCTTTATATTACTAATTATCTTGATTATTTGGATTATATTATGTTTGCATAATCATTAATATTATCCTGATCATGTTGGTATTGGATTCATGTATCATTTATCATGTATAGTTGACACACAAATCCCATATATTTAAGAAGTCTTTATATCTCACTTTTCCCATTATTTCCTTATAGGTGGTTTCTTATGATGAGGCTGTTTCTATCCACCGCCATCAAAGGCAGTGAGTTTGACATCTGATTCGGGTAAGGTTTCTTCCATTTTTATTCTTTGGCGTAATTTTAAATAGGTATTTTGTGATTTTTGGGTTTCCTATATTTTTTAGTGTGTTTTAGATCTCGTTGAGGTTGATTCGAGCCACTTGTCGAAGGTAACTAACTGTGTATGCATAGGTAAGAATGTATATAATATGTTCTCCCATTATATATATGTCCACCCATGGAAGCATGATTACATATAAGGGTCTAGGTGTGCTTATGTATATATATGGAAAATGAATACGTGTGTGGGTGATAACGGTATTATGCATGTGAGCATATATATAAGGATCCTCTTGTGTTTGTTAAAGGCCATGAAGACAAGTACATAGGGATTAGGGAGTCCTTATGTATATGAAAAGGTGCATATGTTCGAAGGATGGATGGAGCATCTTAGAGTTTTCACTGATAAAAGTGTCAAGCACCGAGTGTGGCTTGGATCTTTTGAGGTAGGGTCCCTCTCCCAGCCTCTTTAATTCAAGAATGTTTTAAATTGCATTTAGTTGACTTCTTAATTATACTTGTTTATATTAAATTTTAATTCATGAATAAGTGTTAGTTAAGACAATTGTTTCGTTTTATAAACAAGTCATGGTTTTGTAATAAAACCTCTCCAAGGGAGGTGTGCTGTCTGCGAAAACTCACTGTGGTAGTTTATGCTTTTATAGCTTACTTGACATTGTTGCATTGATTTTTTCCATTTTAATCCTTACCCCTTTTTCTCTCATTTGAGACACCACGAGCATCTCCAATGATTTTTTTGACTCAGAGTTTCTGATAGACAAATTATAATCTTACCATAGTCACAAAAACACCCATTAGTAATTAATTATAGTGTGGCTATGCTTTCATTTCACAGCACCCTCTGAAATGGTTTCCATCTCTTCACCATGGATCTCAATTACCTTGACACATATGGTGTAATCCCAAATTTAACATTATGTTGTTACTAGAAATCATAGATGACCCTTACGTAGCCATCATCTTTCTCATATGACCTTAACATAGGTCACTAATTACCTTGATATAGTCTCCTTAACTTTAGAGATGACAATATCCGCATTTTGAGAAAACATGAATTGAGTATTCTCATAAAAATATAAATCTTAAAGAAAATGTTTATTTTATTTTCATCAAACACAAACAAACGTCCTTGAAAACATGACACTTTCTTTAGTAACATCACTATGAAATTGACCTAGATAAAACCGACTACCTTACTAGGAATAATTCACCACTTAGTACATAAGTAATTAGATTTCTTGGAACTGCTTGAAGCACCTTTATTGGTTCTCTTTGATTTCCCCACTCATTTGAAGATTCAATGTTCTTTTGATTGATTAATAGGGTTTAAAGGTTTTATAATTGAGTGAGAAATAGAATGAACTATAGAAGGTATTTTTTCAATAATTAGATCCATGAAATTTGGTTAATTATCATATTTAATTCTCACAAAAATTTCAACATTGTTACTCTAATATCTGAACATGGAACGGTGATTCTCTTATCACAACATACCAATCTTTTCAGAAAAATTCTTATTGAAATTCCCATAACCACACTCATTAGGTGGTTTTGGTTATAGATCCAAAACATCTAACACCAAACATGACCAATGCCACGATGAATGGGTCCTCCAACATCTCTCTTTAACACACCTTACAAGAGTCTACCATGGGGAAAAATATCCCATAGTTGGGCTCCCTATTTCCCATACTTTAGAAATGTACTATAGTGTTCACCATAGAAGGGTCTCCTCCAGGTGGTAATTTTGGCATCTTTAGGCCATCCAAGAGATTTAGGAATCTTCTACTCATTATTATTACTTCGACTATAGACTCAAAAATGATCATGATTCCACTATTTTATAATTCATTTAAAAGAAACATTGCATCCATGAGTTTTACCATGACATGGTTAAAAAATAATTTCCATTTTCTATCCACTATGATCATGGTCCGTATCCTCCATGAGGTGGTCTTCCTCTCTTTGTTGACACTATATATAAGTCCCACAATAGCCTTTAGTGAAGGGATCCACTAATTCATCACTCAATATGATAAATATACCACCTTTGAAGTCTTTTGGTTCTAACTTATACCAAAACCACTAGTTCTTGAATACTGCTTGGTTCCACCTCTCCCTAGGTTCTTATTTCCCCATCATAGAACCACTTTTTACTAGAATTTTGTTCCTCATTCACCACCCAATGCTAGTTGTAGTTGATAAGGCTCCTGAGATATGACCATGATAGTTATCTTCTTCTTCTCTACTCTCCCTTTATATTTCTTAAGAAAATATTTTTTTAGTTTTTTTGAATACATTTCACATACATAAATCATGAAATAAAATAAATGATTGTAAAAATTGAAATGAAATGATTCTTGGAAACTATTTTTTGACCTAAAGGTCTATAAACATTGGTGTGTTAATTGAGGGATAATATGTGTCAAAAAAATGTAGGATATGACCAATTCAATTAGTGGATGCAGAAGAATATGGAATTCAGCAGTTCCAATAGAGAAACATCATTAGCCCCAACCTACTCTCATGTAGTAGGAAAACAACATTCAAATACCATTTAAAATAATTTCTTAGAAGTTATTAGACACTCAACTACCCCCAGCACAACACCACCCCACACTATTCTCTAAATCTACAGCCCAATCCCATGTTCCCATCATCCCCACTCTCTTGAAATTACAAATTTTACTCAAGTTGGAAAGACTAAATAATTAAAATAGAACCACCACCTTGTCATAGATTATAAATTTATTGACACAGATACATCTTCCACTTTAGAACATCACAAAACCTGACCTCCTCCATTGATTTTTTTGATGTTATTTCAACATTATGGTATTCCTCTTCCCATTTCATTAAAATATAGATGAAAAAATTACTCAATAAGAATCTAAATTTTAAGAAATATTCTATTTGTCATACCTATTGAAGCCTAACATTGGAAGTGTTATTCTTAATCAGTAATTTTAGAGGATCTATCATCTTCTTATAATTGACTTCTTCCTCAACTAGATTCTAAAACATCAACCAATGACCTAATAATTCCCTATTTGGATTTCATTTCAAATTTCCCCTTGACATCTGAATGAGTCCCACAACCAAACATGCACCTCTAGTAGTTTTTTTACGGGAAAAACTAAAGCAAACAGACAATTCAATAAAATTTTGTATTTGAGATAAATAAAAGTATTAAAAACATTAAGAGGTTTGATATCTATAATTCCTAGAGAAAACATAACATCCATGTTTAAATTGTCTATTTTCTTTATCAAGAATTGCATATTCATTCCAAAATTTTTCAACATATAGGAATTTGAAGTGATATTTCTAAAATATTTCTATTATTTTATTCTCAGAGTGAGTTATCTCTTAAACTATTAGAGATTTACAATATATATAGAACATTTTATTTTTCAAAATAGAATTCCAAATTAGGAATATTATATTTGGAATTTCATATATTTCTTGTTGGCTCTGTGGTTTTGAACAATGGTTTCCTAAAGCTAAAAAACTAGACTTGCCTGTTCTGAATCACTTCCCTTAATGACCTTATGTTTAGAAAGAATATTAAATTTCTTCCGATGGGGGTGTCCAGTAGGGGGGTTCAAGGGGGTCCAGTTGGGGTGGTTCAAGGGGGTTGTGTAGTGGGGGTGTCTAGCAGGGTGGTGCAAGGGGGTCCAACAGGGGTGGTGCAAGGGGACTGGGGTGGGAAAGGGGAGTGCAAGAGATGTTTAAGGGGGTTTGTAGGGTGTGTGTGCATGGGGAAATGGGTGGGTAGGGAGGTGAAAGTGATATTTATGGAGAGTGAAAGGGATGCTATACAAGGGGGGGTGCAAGGGGGTGTGTAGTAGGGGTGGTGCAAGGGGTGTCCATTAGGGGCGTGCAAGGGGATATGGGGGTGAAAGGGGGACAAGGTGAAGGGGTGTGAAAGGGATGTTTAAGTGGGTGTGATGGGTGTGTGTGCAAGGGGACATGGGTGGGAAGGGGGCGTAAGGTATGTTTGGGGGGGGGGGGTTCAAGGGGGGTTCTGTGGGGGGGGGGGGGTGCAAGGGGGTGTGTGCTGGGGGGTGCAGTAGGTGTGGTGCAAGGGGTGTCCAGTAGAGGTGAGTAGGGTGGGGTGGGGGGGATGGGGGTGTGCAAGGGGAAGGGGGGGTGCAAGAAGGGCTATTCAGGGGGCCTGTGCGGCGGAGGGGGGGGGTTGTTGTGTAGGGGGGTGTAAGGGGGTGGGGGTGGGGTCTAGGGGTGTCTGTCTCAGGGGGTGGGGGTGCTGTCTAGGGGGGGTGTCTGTCCAGGGGGTGGGGGATGATTTCCAAGGGGGTGAAAGGGGTGTCCAGAAAGGGTTGTGCAAGGGGTGTCCAGTAGGGGTGTGCAAGGGGTGTGTGCAAGGGGAAAGTGGGGTGTGGGGTGGGGGTGGGGCAAGGGGGGCTGTTCAAGGGGTGCAAGGGACTAAGGCCTAACCCTCTATCCAGGGGGTATGTCCAAAAGGGGGGGGGGTGTCTAGAAGGGGGTGAAAGGGGGTTTAAGGGGGGGGGGGGTGCAGTAGGGGTGGTGTAAGGGGTGTCCAGTAGGGGTGTGGAGGGGGGTGTGCAAGGGTGTGTGTGTAAGGGGATAAGGGGGGTGCAAGGGGGTGTACATGAAGGACATGGGTGTGCATTGGGTGCATGGGGGGTGTCTGTCCATGGGGGTGGGGGCTGTCTAGGGGGTTGTTTGTCCAAGGTGGTGGGGGGTGCTGTCCAGGGGGTGTCTGTCTGGGGTGGGTGCTGTTCAGGGGGTGTCTATCCAGTGGGGGTGGGGAGGTGTTGTTCAGGGGGGTGTCTGTCCATGGGGTGGGGGTGCTATCCGCGGGGGGGGGGGGGGGGGGGGGGGTGCAAGGGGGTGTGGGTGTGTAGTGGGGTTCAAGGGGAGGTGTCCAGCATGGGTGATGCAAGGGGGGTCCAGCAGGGGGTGAGGGGGTGCAGGTGTGAAAGGGGGTGTGTGAAAGGGGGCTAGGGGTGTGTAGGGGGGGTGCAAGTGATGTGTAGGGGGTGCGGGGGGGGGGGGGGGGGGGGTTGTGAAGGGGGTTGTTTGTCTAGGGGAGGGCTGTTTTCCATGGGGTTCTCCATCCAAGGGGAGGGGGGGTCTGTCTAGGGGGTGTCCAGGAGTGGGGGTGCAGTGGGGGTGTCCATTAGGGGTGTGAAAATTTCCAAGGGTGTGTGTACAAGGGGACATGGGGGTGTGTAGGGGGGTGAAAGGGGTCTGGAAGGGGGTGCGGGGGGGGGGGGGGGGTAGGGGGTGCGAGGGGGGGGGGCTGTGCAGAGGGGTGTAAGAAGCCAGAACTGGATGAATGGTGATGATTGTTTTAGGAAATGTGAAGACATATAGCCATAGTTGGGAACCATGGCTATAGATGATGATTGATTTTAGTCTATTCCACAGTTTTCAAAATGTGGCTACAAGGTTGTATCCACAGTTCAAAACCGTGGATATAGGGTTTACCCTATAGCCACACCAATACCAGTCGCTATTAAGTAAACCGTGGCTATAACCTATAGCCACAATTTTTGGACCTAGAGCCACATTTTAAAAATGTGGCTATAGATTTATTTTCTAGTAGTGAATAATTATATTTCCTATGATGCCATTATAAATTGTTCATCTTTGTACACTTTCTTATTGAAATCCACTTTCATGAATACCAATTCATCTATTTTTAGCACTCATATTATCAACCTACTTGGATTTAAAAATTGGCACTTGGAATGTTGTATAATCCAAATCCCATATTTTTTTGATGATTCTAAAGTATGACATATTCATATAAATTGGATTTCTCTCTTGGTACTAGATATATACATCGCTTCATCCATAAGTGTAACTCCACTATTTTTAACAGTCCTACCTTCATAATGATCATTTATATAGAATGTATAGCCATTAATTACATTACCATTATAAGATAATACATGCACACTTGGTCCTATGGATAACCATAAATATTGTTCTAAAATTGAATCTGGATATTCATATGACTCCTTAAATATATGTTTTTGAAACTATCCTATAAACTATTGATTATGTGTATTTGATATCCAGATTTCATCCCTTGATGTATTCAAATTCCTAATAATCTCTTTGTGGGTTTCAACATATGAGGAAACTGCTAAACTGTTATGCACAATGTAAAGGTGGGCCTACTATCGATCTATAAAATTTATTATGAAAGCATCTATTCTAGAAATTATTTCACCCACAAGACACCCAATGTGATGAGATTTTAGTAGACCAGTGATTTCCACATCGGATAGGTAGTCAGTATAGAATTCAATAACTTCCTCATCAATATATCACCCTACAATACAACCCTCTGAATGATTTTTTTTAACATACCATTTCAAAATCATCATATACCATTGAATGTGGTACATCCATCTATAATGTACATGAACACATATTGGAATCTCTCACACCAAGGGATCCATCATGTGAACCATCATATCAAATACTGTCGATGAGAAGAACATTTCTAATTCACATAATATGATGGTAATTTCCTTTTCCATAGTTGAAAATTTCTCTAACTCTATAAAATTTATGAATATATATTTGAAAAATAATAGGTCTTGGTAAATTTATGATTAAAAATCTTGGGAAAATTTCAACATAAAGCTACATGCATTAGATCTTGCATCAAAACATGGAAATAATTTTATTTTAGACCCTTTAACTTAAAATCATTCATTAAAATAATATTATTGATATTTTATGAACACCCCTATGGAAACTTTTTATCATTAAAGAAGACAAAAAACTGATATCTCATCTAAATGTAAAGAGGGTAAGTAGCTATAGGAAGAAAAGTTCATTTTTCAACATTCACTAGTGCCAAATATTCCTTTATTCTCATGTCAATAATGCCTAACCTAGCCTTAATTCCCTCATTTGTTTTTACAACTGAATTTAGTAACGTTCCAATGATAGGATCACAAAAAAAATTTCATCATGCATGACATTAAGAAAACACATGACATATAAAAAATTCTAGTATACTAATTCAAAAAAAGTGATATATTTTTTCCAACCATTTTTATAAGGTTTTTCAAATAAGGTTTAAGAAAATTGGTGTCTATGTATTTTAATTTCTAAAACAGTCGATCATCTATTAGTGGATATGGTGTTGTATTTTCTTCTAAACTCCCATCAAATTATGTCATCCAAGATCGGTACTTTTATCACCAGTGTAGAAATATGTAATTTCCTATAAATACAATCTTCAATGAATGTTTCAACCTAATTGACCATGTACCTTGTTCATAAATGATACACCCTTGATTTATTTTAATGCTATATCTTGAAATTTTTCCATAAGTAAGAAATTCATTTATCACCTGATAAAACATGTTTCTAAACATGAAATATTAATTTCTATAAACATCATACTATGTAACACCTAAATATCACAATAATTTTAAATCTTCAATCAATGAATCCAAATAAATATAAATATCATGTATTAAATGTATGATGGTCTAGATACATCATACTTACTGGAAACAAAATATTTTTCACTATCAGGTGATGAGGGATCAAAATTTCATGACCCGAACCAATGGGGATTGAGCTAAAACCACCCCTATCCCACCTCCATAGGCCTTGGAATTGTGAAAAGCGGTGAAAGGAATAAATAATATGGGAGGAATTTTCTAAATGTACCTATACACACACACAACAAAAAATATACATACATAAGTGTAGAGGAATAATAATAAAAGATGCAACATCTAGTAAATAAATCGTGTATGTAAAATATATATGGTGTACAAGAGTACGATTTTGTAATTTGAAAAAAAGGGAAAAAATACACACCCAACCAGAAAGATGTCCCTAACTAAAAAAACTATAAAAGTAAAGTTATTAGAGAGCCTGACTCTAGATCTCCAAGCCTCAACCTTCATATATAGTCTAAGGCACTAGGGTATCCCTATGCTCCTCTGCAAGCACTACTGACCTTCCCACCATCTTCATAAAAAACGACACATGTAGAAAAATCTTATGCAAGGGTAAGTATATACATACCTAGTAGGATGCCCAAATGATGATGAGACGAGTTGTAAGATATGCAGTAGGAATATACAACTCAACCCACTTAAATAGTGAAATGATAACCAATCAACATGGATATATATTCTCATAAAAGAAACTTGAATGAGAGAGAAAGGGTATATCCATCTCACATCCTACCACAAGAGAATACTTTTCCATCAGTTTTATGAGGTCCACCAATGATTCCAAGCATCTCACATGTCTATCTAGTAGAAACATCCATGTCAAGGCACATCTCACTATTGTTCCGTATAATCATGGGAACATAATATCTAGGTAGAGGACCCATGAATTGTTACAATAGGAGGGTTCCAATTAAATAGTCAAAAGAGGTCCCATGCCCTATCCCAGTATCAGGGTGCCACTCTAGTGGTAGAGGACCCATTCCATGACTCCATAGGTGGGTTCCACTCTAATAGTCGATAGACGACCCATGCCCTATCCCAGTAGGAGGGTTCCACTCTAGTGGTCGGGGACCCATGTCCTGACTTCATAGGAGGGTGCCATACTGATAGCTGATATAAGACCCATTCCCTATCATAATATGAGGGTTCCACTTTAGTGGTCATGGAACCATTCCCTACCTCCATAGGAGGGTGCCTCATTAATAGTCAATAGAGGACCCATTCCCCATCCCATTAGAAGGGTGCCACTCTAGTGTCTTTGATGATCCAACCCGATCAATGCCATTATCGAGCATCTCCCAAAGAAGTATCACACTCATAACATCATTCATTATATATCAAGATCCTATAATAAGTCCACCATCACATTCTTTATAAAAACACTTAGGATAGGATACACGCTGACCAAAATCTGAGTCCAAACAAAGGAGATATGAGAGGTAGGATATTTCTCAAAAGGATGGACACGACATGTATGGGAACCTACACAATGTGTAGTGCCACTTTTCTGCATGACCTTTTCCTTTTCCACTTCATGGATAATTTACCATGTATCCCTACACAGTGTGTAAGGGTACTACATGGTGTGCCTCAACCACCTAGGGTCCTTCCTGTGCTAATGGTTGTGTCTATATACCTTAGTTGTTTCCATGTGCCTTGGACATTTAATCTAGTCACATTATTGCCTGTGTACTACCATAGTACACATCTGGTCACCATAATTGGTTCACATATCATGTGGGGGTCCTACATGGTGTGTGATATTTTACTCAGCCAAAAATCCTAGCTTCCACAGCCAAGGGACTACAAGGGGTGTGTTCATCCCAATATATGCCATGTAGTCCGAGTTTTTCACAGAATCATAGATCCATTATATGTGTCTCATGTCTATATCCTCCACCATATATCCCACCATTGGCCACCCAAAATCGTAGGAAATCCATCTCTGGTCATCATTTTTGGTTGTCTGTTGGCCTAAAAACGGTCTCGATCATCCCATATGAAGCTCGCGCAACACCATTGCTCCTCCAATGCCATGAAAATCATTCCTAGATCCCGAATCCATGAGAATAATCACCCATATCCTACTAATCATCCAAATATATCCTCTTATCACTGATTTATATGTCACATGTGAATCTTTTTCAAATCTGGTGTTCTGATCACGGTCGATCCCACTCAACAATGTCGAGACGACACCCTATAGGAAAATCATCAATGATCATGAAGAACAATGGGGGAAAAGCATATAAACCAAATGTGAAATAATCATTGGCTAAGTGTTCTTGAATAGAAAATTATATTGGGAAAATATGGGATGAGAAAACATGGCACAATGGGGTAAATCGAATAAATAAATTGAATGTGATATGTGGGTGTACGCAAAGGATCAAATTAATGTCGATCAAATAGAATGAATTGATAATTCTCAACAATTTAATAATAAGGGAAAAAATCCACACTTTAAGATTCCTACCCTGATTTTTGGATCATTTGATGGTGAAGAAAGCTACTGCCAATGAAGGAGAATGATCTATTTTGTTTGTTCTGTCTTGATTCACCTTGATCGGGAGGCACGTCATCGTTAGATATCAATATACCAATAAAGAATGTGGAATTATTCTATCAACGGTTCTAGGGTTAGGTAGGTAACCCTTGATATTCTACAAAATGGATTACTTATAGAGGTAATTAGGTTTAGGTCGTTTAATTAATTAATTATAAAAATTAATTAATTAATCCACTAAATGCACCCACCAACAAACGTTTTATCATAACGTCCCACACCCACTAACATTAGGTTGTGCCTAGGGTAAACCTCACATTATAGATTCAACTTTGATTTCATATTTTCTATACAATACCCCACTTAATAGTTATCCAATTTTTCTTGAAAATTTCCTATTTGTAATATAAAATATACTTAATATTTTTTAAAATTATTTCCAAGGACATCAGGCCTTGGAATCACATGTCATCTCAACACCTAGATCCAAAAATATTTATAGATATATTTGATAGTATTATAAGAAAAATAAAGGCCTCTATATTATCCCTTCCTCTAATATTTTCATCCACTAGAAGAAAAAACTGTGAAAAAATCTTGGGATACTGAGTCTGCATCTAGCTCTCTTGATCCTAGGAGCTCTTCTACATACTCACATTCTACTAAAACACATTAACCAAGGAGATAGTCTATCCATATAGGGTCCTCTCCATCCAATCCTACATCACCACTTGGTTCTTTTCAAAAAGTGGCTCAATCCTTGATGTCCATCTTTTCCCAATCAATAATGTGTGTGGGATCATGCACATATCATCTTAGTTGAAAAAAATAGAAGACATTGTGAACCTACTTCAATTGTGGGGGTTGGGGGAGGACCTAATCAACCTATCCTACCTTCTTCATGATCTCAAATTTCCCAATGAACCTTAGGGATAACTTTCCTTCTAATCGAATATCCTCAAGTCTCATCATGGGGAGACTCTCAGGAATATATGGTCTCCATGCTCGAACTCCAAGGGACTACAATGTCAATATACATAAGATTTATATCAGCTATGAGCTGTCCTCATCTGCTCATAGATGACCTAGACCTTATCCATCATCGCATGCACCATCTCTAGCCTTTCAAGAGATGTCATCTTGATCTTAGTCTAGGATAAGGGTCGCCTACAAGGTCTTATATGCAGGGCCTCAAAAGGTGCCATGCTGACAGTAGAGTGGTAGATATTTTTGTACATAAATTCTACCAATGGAAAGTGATCCACCTATCCATGGATGAATTATAACATAGAAGACCTAAGAATATCCTATAGTACCTATATAGTGATGTTAGTCTGCCTATCTATCTAGGGGTGAAAGGCTGTAATCATCCTCATCTAGGTCCAAAATGACCACTGAAATCCTCTCCAAAACCATGATGTGAACCATGAATCATGGTTGGATACAATCATTTAGGTAACCCCATGAAGGAGAATGATCTCCCATATGTACAATTTCCCCAAAATCTCTACAAAAAATATACTCCCTGAAAGAAAGAAAGTGTGATGACTTCATATGTCGGTCAACTATCACCTAGATGGTGTCATGGGACCATGCTGTTTGTGGAAGCCCTGTATCAAATTACATAGATATGCCATCCCATTTTTACTTCGGGATCTCAAGAGGCTTCAACCAACCTTATATAACCTAGTGCTCAGCCTTCACCTTCTAACATGTGATACATAGAGATATGAACTCAATGAAACTTTGTCTCATTCCATCCAAAAAAAAACAACCATTAAAGGTCTCTGTACATCTTCCCCACACTGGTATGTAAAGACAAATGAGATATGTGAAACTCTCCCATCACCAAATCTTTCATCATGACCAGGACCACTTTCCACCCCTAGAAAATGATGACATGATTCCCTCCTCTAGAAAATCAATCCCATAAATCTCCTGAGTAAATATGTTCTAGTAGGATCTCAATGTCAATGTTTACCAACTTAGACTCTCTCACACATTGGAGGAGTGGAGGAGTCAACTCCATCAGCTGAAGAAAATACTCTCCCTCCTCCTCAACTCGTCTTAGCTGTAAGGAATCTAATTACTCAGACGCTTCCACAACCAAGTGAGCCTCAGACTTACTACTAATGGAATCTTCCCCCACATTTCCCTTTCTAAGAGTATAGACTATCTCAAAGTCATAGTCCAACAGGAACTCCAACTAGTGCCTCTATCTCAAGTTCAAGTCTCTCTGTGTGAAGAAATACTTGAGAATATGATGGTCTGAGTAAACAACAAAGTGATCTCCAATAATATAGTTCCTTCACATTCTCATAAAGAAGACTATCAGTTCCATCTCCAAGTCACGTGTCGTGTAGTTCTACTCATGGGGTCTCAACTACCTTGACCCATATGTGATCACTACCTTCCTCTTCATAAACATGTATTCAAGACCAACTCTTGAGGCATGAAAATGTACTACATACTCCACACCCTCATATGGTAGTCTCAAAATAGAATCACTCATCAGCCTTAGCCCAAAATATTTAAAGGATCTCGATCACTACTTAGTCTAGGTAAACAACTTACATTTCAACATTAGGGTGGTCAAAGGGGTTTCAATCTTAGAAAATTATTACACAAACCTATGGTAGTACCCTGCAAATCCAAAAAAAATCACTTCACTTATGACATGCTCTTGGATGGATTTCAAGAAAGAACTGCATTTATCTTCACTATGTCTATATCTAGTCCATGATCAAAAATGACAATCCCTAGAAAGTAAACCTTGGGTATCCAGAACTGGAACTTCAAGGGCTTACCATAAATTTAGTTCTCCCAAAGAAAATCTAGGACCATACTCAAGTACTCTGCATTCTCCTCTTATGGTGTTGATTATATGAGTATGTAATCAATAAAAAACAATTAATCAATCCAAGTACACATGGAACATTTGGTTCCTAAAATCCATAAACAAAGTGGGGTAATTTTTCACCCTGAAAGTCATCACCAGGAACTCATAGAGTCCATGTCAATATCTAAATGCTAGATTTGTAATATCATACACACGAACTCTAAAATCATGGTAGTTGGACTTAAGATAAATCTTTGAGAACAAACTCATGCCTCATAAATGATAAAATAGGTTTTCAATACTCAAAATGGGGTACTTTTTTTTATTGTGGCCTAGTTCAAGCAATGATAATCCACATGAAGTCACACGATATTTCCCACCTTTTTCATGAACAATACCAGAGCTTCCTAAGGGGAAACACTAGTTTAGATAAAACACTTCTCTTGAAGGTCCCCCAACTAAAACTGTAGCTCACAAATCTTTCTAGGGGCTATTTGATATGTCATAAAAGATATCAGAGTGGTCTCAGGATGTATGTCGATGAAAAAATCCATCTCCCACCTCAAAGGTAGTCTCATAACATCATTAGAGAAAACATCCATATAATCCTATAAAACTGAAGGGATCTAAATTCCTAAAGAGTGTTCTATTCCAATGGATACACTCTCTAACTAATGGGTGATGGGTTTAATCCTTCTTCTCACAAAACCAACTCATCTTTCCAGGAGATCTCTCTCACCCACAATGAAGAATCTAATCCCATTAGTGAAAAGGCATCCGAATCGTCTATAGTTATAGTTAATTTGATCTTATACCATGGAAAAATAGTCCATACCCAAGATGAAATAATAGGGTTTCATCATGATAACTAAAAGGTTCGATGAGAAACTCTCTCCACCAAGAAATAGATTGCTCTTCCGATAGATAAAAGAGACCGATGATGCATTCCACATGAGAACCTCAAGGAAAAGTAGCTGTAGTAATGTCTCAAATGGGAGATCAAGATACTTCAATAGTAGTAAATGGATGAAGTAATGAATCATACCAATATATATTAGTACTAAATAAAGAGTATGATAAAAATAGATCGTACCTCTAATTATCTCATGTGTTTTTTGGCCATACGCCTCCATCACCTGCAGCTGCCCAAGACCCTAACCTCCAGTTCCCTGAGCCTGACATGGGACACCTATTGGAAGTGGGAGAAGTAGCTCATAACACCATCCAACACATAAATATCTTCTTCTTGGAGCCCCACCTTCTCATTTTCCAGCTCTACCACCCAGGGGTCCACCCTACCCTCACCTGGGATATTCATCACGACACTACCTCAACCGTGGAAGTCCATATTCTATATTGCTACTAACCTCAACATTCCAGGTCGATCAATCACATACCATGTGACCTCAACCATCACATGCATAGCACCACACCTCTAGGGGATAACCTAGTCCTCTACGTAGTCTCTGTGCCGCCTAACCATGTTCCTGAGTCTGATCCTAGGAAGATCCCATATGCTAAGATCCTTCCGTCTGGTGCATGTTAGCTAGTTTAGATGACTAGGACCTATTAAACCCACTACTAGATCCAAATGCATGGATTTACTTTGATAGGATGCTCTCCATCACCACTTCCCACTCCAACACTCCAACATATGCTGGAATTGATAGGGGTACCACACTGGCACATATGTCACTACGGAGACCCTACTCAAACATCCATGATCAGAAGTAGAAATACTAATTCATGTTAAGGGAGTATCATGTATGGTTTTTGAACCTTGAAACATAATCATAAACTATCATCCATCCTTGTTGTATATCAATAAGCTCTTGAATCTAAACTGAGCACAAGAATGAGGGGTAGTACTCATCACGAAATAGCTCCTAGATGTCAGTTCATGAGAGTGTCAACTCATCATGCATCTGTACAATTAGAATAAAATTTTACTAGATTCTATTAGAAAAAGACAAGATGCTAGTGAAACCACCAAATTAGAAAATGTATGGATAATAATGAAAACACAAATCACTGAATCTATTCAATCGTCTATTACCTGGAGATTTGGCTCACCATGGAACCTCAGTGGACTCTGGCGCTGAACTCATAGAGTGTGCTAAGCCTTCACACATCCTCATCCTACTATTATAGTATTATATATTTCTCTAAATGTGGGTGTGATGCTAACTATCCACTTTTAAGAAGGTTCTCATGTGATAGTCCCTAAACTGAGGCCTCATCACTCATCAAATCTTTATTATGATCTGGAATCAGTAAACTAGCTGGTTGTGTTCATAAAGGAATCCTAAAAATTTAGTCAACACATACCATGATAAAATCATAATATATAAATTGGTATATGAATCAAGAATTAATGTCAAAGAATCAATAATATATGATGCACTTACCATTTATCCCTACAACCAATGTCTTGGTATGCTGAGTTGATAAGCGGGTAGTCAGAGTCTTGGTGAATGGATACGTTAGACACCTCACCAACACTGGGTTTCTTTTTTTTAATCCTACACTCGAAACACTTATCATTTCCATAAGTCTCAACCAAATTCTAATAAGGGGACAACTCCAAACACCATCCCGAGGAATGAACTTCCCAGATACGAAATTTTCATGACTATACCCAATAGAATTTGAGCCTCAACTACCCCAATCCCACCTCCATATGCATGGGGCAGGCGTCAAGCACTGAAAGGAATAAATAATATGGGAGGAAATTTCCAAATGTACCTATATTCACACACCAAAACATCTCTATGAAGAAGTACTGAGGAATAATAATAAAATATGCACCATCTAGAAAATAAACCATGCATGTAAAACCTCTAGGAAGTAAAAGAGTAAGAAACTATAATATTAAAAATAAAAGGGGTAAAATACATGTCCAACCATAAAGATTTATGAACCTAAAAAAACAAGAAAATTAAATTACCGAGAGAGCTTGGATCAAGATATCCAAGCCCTGACCACTGTATATGGTCTAATGCACCAGGGTATCCCTATGGTCCTCTCCAATCACCACCAACCTATTTTTCATCTGCATAAGACACAACATATACTGGAAAATTCCATGTAGGGGTGAGTATATACATACCCTGTAGGACACCATGAAAGATAAAGTGGGGAGTAGTAAGAGACATGATAGTAATTGACGGCTCAACACATAGAACGAGTGAAATGACAACTAGTTAGTAGGGATATATATATGCTCAAAAATGAAACCCATATAGGTGAAAAAGGGATCTCCATATCACAGTACAACATAGGAAAAGAGTCTTCCATTAGTTTCCATAGGTTTATCAATGATTCCTAAAATCTTGCATGTCTTTCCAGTAGAAAAATCCATTTAAATCCACACTTCATCACTGTACTGAACTATCAAGTGGAAATAATCTCTACGTAGAGTATCTATGAACTGGAAAAATAGGAGGGTTCCACTCAAATATTCAATAGAGGACCCATGTCCTTCCCTAGTAAGATGGTTCCACTCTAGTGGTCGAGGACCCATTCACCGATTCTATAGGAGGGTTCTACTATGATAGTTGATAGAGGACCCAATCCCTCTCCCATTATGAGGGTGCCACTTTAGTGGTGAAGGAACCATGCCTTGACTCCAAAAGAGGGTTCCAATATGATAATCTATAGAGGACCCTATGCCATGTCCTAGTAGTAGGGTGCCACTATAGTGGTCAAGGTCCCATGCCCTAACTCTGTAGGAGTGTGCCACTCTAATATTCAATATAGGATACATGCCCTATCCCAGTAGGAGGGAACCACTCTAGTGTCTCTTTTGATCCTTCCCGATCAATATCGAGAATCGCCTAAATAATAATCACAATCAAAACATATCACATTGTATAAAGGCCCCCATTATGTTCTATGTGGAAAAACACTTAGGATAGAATACTCATAAGAAAACATCTGACTCTAAACAAATGATATATGAGAAATATGAGTTTCTTTAAACAGATGGTACATGACATGTAAGGGGCGCCACATGATGTGTGGTCCTACTTTTATTTTTGTCGGTGTCCTTTTTTAGTACATGTATCACTATCCATTTATCCCTACATGACATTTAAGGGGTCTACATGAAATTCCTCTTCCACTCAGGGTCCTACCTATGCTTCTAACTATGTTTGTGTACCTTAGCTATATCTATGTACCTTTAGCGCATACACTGGACTTTTAATATGGTTGTGTATGTGTCAGTGTACTTTTAGAGTACATGAAGAGTCACCAACACTGGGTCACATCACATGTGGGGTTCCAATAGAGTTTGTGATATTTAACTCACCTATAAACCTTAATCATCATAGTCAGGGGCCTACACGATGTGTGTTCATCCCACTACACACTATGAAGTCAGTATATTCGTAGAATCTTAGATCTATTCTATGCATATCAATTATATATCCTCCTATATAGATCCCATTTTGACCACTCAAAATCAATGGAAATACAACTTTGGTATTCATTTCTAGTCATCTGTTGGCTTGAAGATAGATCTTGATCTTCTCTTATGAAGCTTGTGTTCCGCTGTCCCTACTCCTGTGTCGTTCTAATTGCTCTCGAATACCAGATCCACAGAAATCATCACTTGTATCCATCCAAGAATCACAACATGTCCTATAATCACCTATCTATACATCTAATGTGAATATAATATGAATTTGGGGGTCCAATCGTGCTCGATCTCACCCGGTAATGTCAAGCTGAGTCCCCATAGGCCAATCGGTGAAGATCACAAAGAACAATGGGGGGAAATCAAATAAACCAAAGGTTCAATAATCATTAACCAAGAATTATTGTCCAAATAATTATATTAGTAATATATATGTCCTGAAAGTATGGAATAATGGGGTAAATTGAATAAATAAATTAAATTCAATGTGTGGGCACATGCAGAGGATCAAATTAACCTAGATCAAAGAGAAGGATTTCATCATGCTCAATAATTTAATTATAAGGATGTAAATACACATATGATGAGTTCAACCTCAGGATTGTATCATTTGATGATGAAGAATTCTACTACCTACAAAGTGGGATGATCCATTGTATTCACTGTGTCTCGATCCTCCTTGATCTAGAGGCTCATCGTCATCTGATCTCAATCCGCAAATGAAGAATGTCAAATTCTCCTCTCAAAGGTTATGTGGATAACCCTGGATATTCTCCATAATGGTTTAATTATATAGGAAATTTTGTTTAGGTAATTTAGTGAAATAAATAAATATATAAATAAATTAATTAATTAATCCACTGAACAAATCCTCCAATGACCATTTTATCTAAACATCCCCTGCCGACTAACTTTAGGACGCACCTATGGTAAACCTCACATTATGGATTCAACCACGGTATTATATTTTTGATATTAGAATCCATTTAGGAGTTATCCCATTTTTCTTGAAAATTTCACCCATGTAATATAAAATATATTTAATATTTTTATAAAATTAATTTTGGGCACACTAAGTCACAGAATCACATACAGACTCGCTGCCAAGATCTAGAAATATTTACAAACATATTTCAATGTCTTAAAAGGAAAAAAGTGTCTTTATAAATAATAATTTATACTTATTTTCATGAAGTAAACACTTGGGGATATCCATTAGTTGAGATCATGAGGATAGACCCACCAAATGGAACACCACATGTTTCAGGTGTCATTGGCCATTCTTTTCTACAGACATGTGTATTAGTCTCTTGAATTGAGATTATTATCAATTTTTTTCCATTTGATCATGCACTTTTCTGCAAGGAAAGAACCATGATAATGAAATCATAGTGAGGTATATTGTTTTGGGTGCCTCATTGGTGGTATGACATTGGTTGAATGGTCAATATATAATTTGTTGCTTATGAGTTGAGGAAGTAACATCTCGAGTCTAGTTAACTTGGATGGTACTACCTTAATAAATCCATTTCCATGGTAGTCAAGGGTAAATCCATCCAGTTAGATCAAAAATAATAAAGCGATAAAGTATGATGACATAAGTGTGTGTATTTCGTTATGAGATATTGTATGACTAAGAGATTATATTTCACAGTGCTTGTTTATTGTTTAATTGTCATTGTTGTGACTATTCCTTGTCTCTTTAGGGGCCATGATGGGTTGTAAGTTTTTTCACTTTTTATATGAATAGTATTCAATACTATAGAAATAAGGTCCTAGAGGGTCACACATAATAGTGTATTCAATAATCTACCATATTCTGATGAATATGGGTCTAGTAAATGGTAGGCCCCATAACTAGGGTTCGAGATTTTGCCGAGGATGTAAGATCACTAATGAAAAATAAATTCATATTATTTGAGTTTAGAAAAATTAGTTATGATTTTATTTCTTAATAGTTTTTACAAGTGTTTAATTTAACATGAAGAATAATATTATACAAAAAAATAATATTTTAATATTCAAGGTTTATTTAATATTAGTGGTAATTACATGTTGAGTTAATGACTCGAGTTTATCACATAATATATTTAATATATATTACAAGTATGTTATAAAATATAAATAATATTTATGACAAAGTTATTTCATCATAATTATGTAATTATTACTAATTTAGTGGAAGTTAAATATATGGGGCTCGAGGAACCCTTTCAGGTTATTTGAGCATCCACTATATATAGGATTAGAGAGGTTGTCACATTAAGATGATTCACTGTGAGTTATTCAGAACCTCTCTCTCCTTTCTTTCTTTCTAGAGGGAGAAGATATTGATCCAAGTGATAAGATTGATATTGTATCATTGTATCAAAGTATCATCAATACAGTGATCATCAGGATATCAAATACATTGTCGAATAACCATGATAGCACCCTAAATTTGACGATTGATGTTCCTGTGGATTTATAAAGTGTGTGTGGATGATTTAGAGGGATTCTGCTCTGGATCCTCCAAGTAATGATTATTGATGACAATCATATGTTTAGTGAGACTTCAAATTGAAATAGTCACTACTATAAATGTGGGATATACCCACGAGGCTATACCAACGATTTTTAAAAACCATTGGTATATCCTACCCTATCCCAACGGTTTGGCCTAACCATTGGGATATGGTGATTATATGAAGCCTATCTCAATAGTTCTAAAAAAAATTTCAATATCCAATATCTATGCCAACGGTTTTAAAAAACCATTCGCATAGTTATTCCCCAAATACATAGAGCAGACGCCCCTCCCCTCCTCCCATCGAGTCATAATTCTAATCTCTTGTAGCAGTATTGGCATTCCACCTTCTTCCCAACCCATGACAAAATGATCTATATTCTCTTCTTGATTTCATATCATTCTTCTTCTATATTAAATCAATGGATTCTAAATAATTTAGGTATTATATCAACCATCCATTTCATTTTTATTTTTAGTCTAAAACACCACGACATAATATTTTTTTGTGGACATTTAATTTCTTTTTATCCTCATCAATCTAGTTTTATTTAGGCTTACTTATAATAGGTTCATTTTGTTTCGGGTTAGTTCAGACCAGTTTGGTACAGTTTGGGTTTGTTCTGTTCAATTTTGGATCGGTTCATTATTTTTTGTTTTACTTGATTTTTTTATTTTGGTTTTATTTAGTTTAGTCTAATCTATATATTTCTATATTAAATTAATGCAGCTACAACTTTATTAGGTATGGAACATGACCTTGCAACATGAAATCGTCAAAAATTTATTACAAAATAAATCTTATGACTACAAAACTTATATAAAATCTCAACAGTCTTCTATTTCATTTTTAGCAAACATCAAAAATCCATTCTGATATTTAATTCCATTAAGAACTACACAATCATATTCATATTTAATTTCTAGATTCAGTTAATCAATAATTTATTAATTTTAAGTTTTATATATTTCTGAACTGTTCATCCAAAATTGATCCTCATTTTCTCCAAGTGAAGATACTCTTTATCATTCTTATATACAAAATCAAATATCATTTTGTGACATAAAAACACTTGATAAAATATTCCGAATCAACTAAATTATTATAGAAATTGTGCAAAAATATTGATTTTTATATATTCTCATTTGAAAATCATAGTTAAATAAAATGAGGACATCATAAAAATCATCTCATGCCATCTTTATTGAATAACATCTTAAACAATGGATATAAAAGTAATAATGATATTTTGATCTCAAAATCATGACATAAGAATCCTTTGATATGAATTTCATATTTGGAATATAAATTATAGTTACTTGTTCATTCACATTTAGAATTATAAAAATTTCATAAAGGGATGAATCATATGGTAGTTTAGATTAATCGCATGAAACATTAAATAATATGTACACATATTACTCAAATGTAACATTAATTTCTCATATACATCTTTAAATTAGTCAAACGTAGATGAATCATTGAGTCGAAATGGATCTTTTGAAGGTTTCTAATGGATTTTACATTTTTTCAAATAAATGATACACATATCCAATCTTAGACTCATTTTATCCATCATAATTATTATATATTATACGTTTAAACTAACCCATCCTAATAAAAAAACTAGAATGGAAAATATTTGAACCAAACCAATCCAAAACGAACCAACTTGAATAGAACCAAGTTGTAATAAATTGAACTGAACCATATCAAAAAACACAAAAACAAACCAAATATAATTGATTTGAACCAAACCAAAGAGAATTGATTTGAACCAAGTGAAATCGAACTAATTTGAACCAAAATAACCCAATTTAAATCAAGATATTCCAAATTGAAACAAAATAAATTGAACCTAACAATATTCACTTGAACTAAAGATACAAAACCCCAATTTAATCAAACTAGAAAAAATCAATAATAACTAACCTAACCTAACTTCAATAAAACTAAATTTAAATAAACCTAATTTAATAAAATTAACCAAAAAAAACTAAACCAAATCAAATGAACCTGAACCAGACCAAATTGAAGGGGAGATTAACTAAGACACCAATATGAATGTCCTTTATTCCCCATCAATTTATTCACTAAATTAAATCTAATTTAAATAACACCCCTATGCATTTATATTATATTAGACACATTATCATTATTAAAGTCTTGAACCTTGATGTATTTGAAACATTATTCCATTCAACACCATATATAACATCATAAAATATATAATTCATTAATTTTAAAAAGTTTTAATTATAGAGAATATGTTGATTCAATAATTTTGTTAATTTATTTTTTCTTTTTATTCAAAAAATTCCCACATTTATGTTTCTTAATGAATTTTATTTTAACTAAATTTCAAGAAATTATTATTCATGGAAATATATTCAAGTCATTGATCCATGGGGAATATTTTTTTAAAGCATTCGTAACATGTTTTAACATATTATGGAATCATTGTTCACACCTTTTGTATGAAAGTGGAATGTATTGAATCAGCCCCTATATTCGGAAGAGTGGACATAGATTATATACCCTATGATATCGAGAAAGTATGGTTAATCAACCTTATGTTTGGATGTAACCTTATGTTTGATAATAAGGAAAAATGGATAAGAAAAACTGCATAAGGAACCTTACATTTGAGGAAAAAATGTATGGTACATCAACCCTACTTTTGTAATCAACCCTATGTTTGGAGTTTTATCATCAGATGAAGGAACCCTACATTTGACTATTCAACGATGAATTTTTATTTAAATATATTATCTATGATTTATGAAATGGTCTTGGAAGACATAAATATATTTTCAAAGACTGTTTACAACTAATTCAAAGGATAGTTATGTTTTTTAAATGATCATAGTAAACAGAGTAAATTGTTCCTATTTTTAAGGGAAGTTATGACCTCTCTTGAATTATCCTAAATTCAAATATTCATGATTTATTCTGTGATATTTCTACAGTTAGTTTAACCTGGACCTGTTTGACATATAGTATAAATATCATGACACTCTTCCTCAGAAAAGAGAAGAATATATAGGAAAAGTGATATACATAAAAATATGTGTTCCATTTCCATCAGAGCTAAATATAGGATACATGAATGTTTAAACATCCATATGGTGTTTTCTCTATCGTAATTTAAAGAAATCCTATGCTATATTAAAGATGTATTTGAGGTTGTGCATTATTGAAGATATGAATACATCTGTTAGTGGTTATTGATGCTATGAATTTTAATCTGTATTCTCAACAAAATCAATCTCTATAGATTTGGTGGAGTTTTGACTGCTCAGACTCAAACATGGTTAAGTGTTAGATTCTTGCACTAAGCTGTGGATTAACGGTTCCTTGTAAAATAACTATAAGGATATTTAAATCCTAATTGTAATGGTGTCATTTTCTTGCACTCATTTTTTATTAAAGATATTAGTATAAGAGGACCTAGTGAAAATCCCCAAGCTTATGGAGTTGAGAATTAGTCAAGCGTACTAAAGGATATTTGTTCCCTAAACCACTATACATCATTGTTTTCATTTATTTTATTTATTTCCACTTCTCGTTCTTATTTAATATAAAAGGAATGGATCACTACAAAACATGAGAGATGTTTTGAATATTTCAATGTTTTTAAAACTACAATTCACTCCCCACTTGTGTCTTTTTATTAGTTATTATCATTACGACCTAACCATTGTTATCAAATGTAGGGTTATAATTGTATATTTTCTTCTTGATATTTTTACCTGACATCAACTATTAACATCACAGGATGTTCTCTAATTCTATATTTCTTTTTTTGGAAATCCTTGCGTATATTTGGCTCTATTTGATAGTGAAAATTAATATCAAAGGCTAGACTTATTTTGGAATATTCTGTTTGATCTATTCAAACATCAATAAGTGGTATTGGAAGGCTCTACTAATTATTTTCTACCTCTAACAAGCCTGAGTTAAAGATTCAGATGAAGACATCGTGAAATTACTGACTTTAGAGAAGGTATGTCAGTGATCAGTGATCTGTATTTTAATGGTGATAATTATGGATTTTGTAAATCCCATATGATTATTTATTTCAAATTCTGGGAATAAGGGTTTGTTTGAAGGATATTAAACCTTATGATATGCTAAAGGAAAGTTTGGATGATTGGAATAATAAATAATAAAGGGAATATGATCTCAATAAAAATCAATGAATGCTATTGTGTGTGGTTTAAGAACCGATAAATTCAATCAAGTATCTCGATGTCCTACTTCATATGACATGTGGCACACTATTTCCATTTCTTATGAAGGAACTGAGAATATCTTGAAACTAAGGTACACAACTGTAAAACTGATGTTTGATACATTCAGGATGAATGAAAGTGATACTATCACTCAAATGAATAAAATATTGACAGAGATTGAAATCAATGTAGTTGATTTAGGAGATTTAGTTTCATAATCAGAACAATCATTAAAATTACTTAGTGTATGGAACTCTATGTGGAATGGAATATCTGTAGCTATATGTCCAATCTAAACCTGTGAAAAATTTGACTATGAAAGAGTTGATTGGAACTTTAATAATGTATGAAGTTGAGATGTAGGCTTAAGCAGAAAATCATATACAATGTGAAGAAGATGCTCATGGATGAATCATATGATTGAAATCATCCCAATTTAGATAAAGATTTATCAAATCCTACTATTTTTTTTGAAAAACTGTACACAAAGAAAAATAAATTGAATAATGAAAGTAGATACTATGAATGCAAGGAAAAATGTCATACAAAAGAAAAATATTCTTTAATCAAAGCTCAAAGGAAAGATAACTACAAGAGAGAGGGAAAGAAATTCACAAAGGCTACCTAGATTAATACTTTTGGTTCTCATGACAAATATTTTACATATTCTGAGTCTGAGCATAAAAATAAAATGGCATGTTTATTTCCCATACTAATAATGAGGTACAATTCTCTTACTCTCAAAACTCTTGTTGTGAGAAAATGTATTATAATGAATTAAATAGATATTTTTTAATGAAAAAATACATATATGAATAATTAAATAAATATCATATAAAAATTATAAACACTTATGATACTGTTTTATTAGATAAAGAAAATTTGTCAAAACAAAATAATGATTTAAAGTATAATGCTTCTAAAGTTCCCTTTGATTTGCATGATACTAAGATTAAATAATTATTTTCTAAAGATGATAATTTAAAAAAATATTAAAGTATGTTAATCAAGGGAGAAATTTATTTAAATCAAATCATTAGAAATAATAAAATATCTAAACTAAAATTTGGAATAGTAAGTAATGGTGAAAAACTAAAACTATATAAAAATTATTTTGTTTTTAGTTTAAATGGAAAAGACATGCCTACTATTAAATATTTTTATTGTGTTTATAATGGTAATTATGAAAATTATTTCTGTTTTATAAAAACTAAAATTTATGGTTTCAAAAAAAATTATTGCTCAAAAGAATTATTTAACTTGAAAAATATAATTCATAGTTAAAATAAACAACTTTGGTTACCAAAAAATTTAATTTCTAACACTAATGGACCCAAAATCATATGAGTAAAAAACAAAACTTGCATTTTATATTTTTTAGGATTATCCTAGTAAGATTTATCATCAAATATTTAAGTTTTCAATTGATGGATACATTAAATTATCTACCAAAGGAGTGAACAAATCATAAGTAGTTCATTATCAAATTTTTTTTCTCAGTACTAAAAATACTACTCTGAGAAGTATTTAATTATAATATCTATATACTTCTAGTACATTAACTATTTAATACAGGTGGAGAAATATATTTCTAAAAAATTTGATAAAAGCTATAACGGAATATTCAAATATCTAAAAAATCCTTGTTTCAAATATTTTTTGAAATTACATTACTTGATTAAATTAAGAAAAGTTTATATTTTCTTTTTATAAACCACTTTATAATCATTTTGTTTTGAGTTCTTAGAATTTCATTTTCTTATGAAACCTGAACATCTTTCTTATGAAAACATATCTTTTCATAAGTCGAAATCTGTAATGATTATTATTTGTTTTTTGGCTAATAAATATGAAACATTGGCTTTATTATGTCAGAAAAGAACATATCCACTTATTCATAAATCTTTTTATTTTATCTGTCTTATTCTTTGGAATATATTTTTCAAAAGCTTCTAGGATACTAGAAACCAAAAGATGAAACAAACAAGTTCTATATGTTTAGAATAAAATCATTCTTAGAAAAGAAAAAATGGCTTATATTGAAAGATGGAATCATAAAAAAAGAAAAAGTAAAGCTACATTCTACTTTTTATGTGACTAGAAAGTCTTATGATGATATATATAAATAATATGTGTCAAATTATTCTTTTGTTTGATTACAAAATGAATACCAGTATATGAAAGATAATTTTATTTCTGCTTGAAGAATGTCCTTTTTCTTTATATCAAAGAACAGTAGAAGTTCAAAATAGATTAGAAGAGTTGTCAAAAGTTTTAGATTCTTTAAGCAAAAATGTTCGAAGTTTTGGAAGATCAGGAAAACAGTCTACTCCTTCTTAATCCTTCAATTTTATTTTTTTATTATTTATAAATCAACAATATGTGTAATTTTTTATTTAATATTTAGTGAAAATTGTATTATGAGATAAATTCATAATTTTTTTTATGTTTATTAGGTAAATAATGAACTTAGTTTTTCTTAATTATCTTAGTTTATTACTATAGCTAATAATTTTGGCTTCATGTAAATTTTTTATTTTAATTCATTGAATAATCCTATATTCCATGAGTGATAGATTTAAGAAAATAATTTTTTTATATGCTCCTTGTTCAATTATTAATATCTTCTTGTAGAAAGCATAAATTTAGGGGGAGTTAAATTTATTAATCTTTTCTTTTTGATGTAAAAAAGGGGGATTAGTTTTTATGTTTTAATTTTATAGCATTAAGAAGTTTATATGATGAAATTTTATATTATAAATTTGGAAGAATTTATTCTCATTTATTCTTAATATTCTTAATAGAGGGGATAATTTTATAATTTATAATTTCATTTTACACTTTCATGTTTATATTATTGGGGGAGAGTTTTTTTTAGAAAATAATTTATATGTGGGAAGTTTTAATCTTTATAATAGGGGAGAATTTTACTTTATAGAAGAAATAATATAAAGAGAAAGAGAAATTAGTTTATTTTGAAAATTGATTTTAAAGTTTACATATTTTTGTTATGGGTTTTGTGACCATCAAAAGGGGGAGATTATTGAGCATGTGTTGATTCAATAATTTTTTTAATTAATTTTTTTTGTTTTTATTCTCACAAACACCCACATTTTTGTTTCTGATGAATTTGATTTTAAGTGAATTTTAGGAAATTATTATTTGTGGAAATATTTATTCTAGAAATATATTCATGTCATTTATCCATGGAGAATATTTTGTTAAAGTATTCGGAAAATGTTTTAACGTATTCTAGAAACATTTTTTATACGCAATATATGAAAACATAACATATGGAATCAAACCTACATTCAGTGTCATGACCCACCTTCACCAAGATGAGAGAAGGGACAACAAATTGCCATACCCTTCCTTCTTCAAGTTGAAGGAGAGATAATGACCCCTGAGACCCGCCTTCAATTGGTCCTGGAGTGGAGACTAGCACCAAGGGTATATAATCACACACAAGATAGAAGGAATTACCCCTTTTCTTTATTAGGATCGGGAGATAAGATAGTAAATCCCAACAACACTAAAAATAGAGGTAAAAGTAAAGCCAAAGAAAATCATACCCATATGCATGTTACAAAAGTAAATGCCACAAAGTACAAGGAGACTACAAAGGTAAAGTACCAAAGAAAAGAAAAACAACAACTACATCTGTCCCAACGTCTGAGCTAGTATGGCCCTGCACGATCCCTGAAGTCCTCCTAAAAACCTGAAAGTAGTTTTATATATGTAGGGTGAGCATACATGTATACTCAGTAGGGAAAACCAAAGACTCTCATGCACAAGTGGGGAGGCATTCTAATTACCTGTGAGAAAAGAGATAAACAAAGCACCTAGCAAGGAAAAATATCCACCCAAGCCTCACCAAGTCACACTCCCCAAATAACGCAAGTCAAGTAATGTATATTAATAACACATCGATGTTTGGGTACCCTGCACCACTTTCCCACTGGTTATTGAAGACATCATACGCATCGAACCAATCCTGCCATTCTCACTGCAGTCCCACTACCACAACCCACCCGTACACACTTGGGACACAACCACACATCCCGCCCACAAACACCTAGGCCACAATCACCACACGTAACCACGCCCGCAAACACCTGGGCCAGAACAACTACTGTCATGCCCGAAGACACCTGGGCCTCATCCCGAAGATTCTTGGGAAAAAACCTACCCACAAACACCTGGGCCAACCACCAAAACTACCCTGCCCAATGAATCTTGGGCTATAATGGACCTCAGGCCATTACAGCCTACCCGAAGAGTCTTGGGCTATTCGGGAAAGGGAGCAGAAAATGAGCTAATAACCAACCACTCAAAGGTGTGTTGAAAAAAACACCCTCCCCCATGGAATGGGGGTGTTCGGCACTAAGTTCTCAACTTGGGTGGGGCACGAATAAGAAACATAAGAACTACAATTATATGTATAGGTAACAAGCACTCATCCCAACCTAGGTTTTCCAAAGACAACCTAAGCACAAACACCCTCGTTACTATTCATTTGTAAAATAAATGTACAACACTCATGACCAAGTCACAACTCACTCCCAAAACCAACTCCCCATTTAAACCATTCTTGGTTTCATGTTCAAGTGATCCCATTTAAGTAAATTCTACACTACTGGGCAACTAACAGGCATAACCACAAGCTAGAGAAAAAGGAACATCCAAACAGAAATTTAAGCATTCACACACGGTTCTCTTGTAAAGTCACAACAACAAAGGGATCTGTGAGATCCCTCAAAGTATTAGAACCAAACCAAGATTCGAGATACAGCCCCACACAGCTTCAGATTCACAACCAATAACCGTACCACAACATAGGATCCCATCCTCATCCACATCACCTCATAATCATCGAGAAGAACGTACATACATGCCTCCAAGATAGAACAAGGAAGTTTCCAGACTCAAGTACATCCTTCACTAAGTTTTCTTCTTTCTGTTTGGTTAACCGGGGTGATCACACAAGGTTTGTTGTTCACTGGACATTCATTTAATCGGCCGAGCTTTCATAATTAACCAAATTACCATGTTGGAGCCATTCAATTATTGCATAAGACAATGGTTCATTAGTGCGCAAGAAAAGGCCACCAACGACCATGATTTTCTGTGAGCATTACCCATACAGTTCACAACATATAGAAATTATAAAAGAGTACAACAGAAAAGTCAAACACACCCCATCATTCTTTAACAGTCTGTTTATTATCTTTGTTAAGGTTTGGTTTCATTCATTCCCATAGAACAATAGTGTACCCACCCCGCATGTTACACAGTAAAGAGAGATGAAGGAAACCCCTACTTGGTTGATCAAGGATCTACGTTCTTCTCTACGCGCCAAGAACTGGGGATGCACGACTTACAGGGGAGGAATTTCGGGGACTCCAAGGATGATCAGAAAAACTCCATCACAGGCTCACCATAAGGCATGGGAAGGGGGGGGACTCCAAGTATACCAGGGAGAAGAAAGAAATCCATCCATGAAGTGGAAGGAAGAAACTCTATCATGATATAAAGATGAGATTCTATTTTTATGGGATAAGGAATTTTGAATAGCTAAAAAGTGGGATCATGCTTTCCTTTATGGTTGGGAGGTTACACACGATGGGATTAATTATTTTTTAATTATTCCCATTGGAGGGGTGGTCATAACAGCTATGTGTTAAACAATATTCTTTAAAAGAAGGAAAAACGTGCAACGGGGGAGGAACTGGTAGGTACGGGGAAAGGGTGTGACACCGAGGAAAACCACATGTATTGGTAAGTTTAAGGTTTTCCCAACTTTTGGGGGATTTTATATATTATATATGGGCTTTAAATGGATTTTAAAGGGGCATTAAATCATCTTTACGTTAAAAGATATGTTGTGGGAGCGGAAAAAGTCGGAAACTAGAAAAAGGGGCCACCTTCATGGTGCCACCGTGACTGGTGTGCGTATGTCACGGTGCCACCATAACTGGTGCCCCCCCATGACCGGTGCCACCATTTGGGTGGATCCATGTTTTGGCAATGTAATGGGCCAGGTGGGTTTGGGCCATTACATCATATTTCTCTCAAACTATTATCGCCCACAAGAATCAAAACTAGACCCGAAGAAAAGAGGGTTTCCGAACAACCACCTCGAAAGATACCTCTCAAGATTGAACCTCAATGACATCTAGGAACACCTCTTCCTCAAGTAACCAGACAACATTCGAAGGGCAAACTGTCCAGTCATATGTATTAGGGAGTTTCTTCCTCCATGTCAAGATACTATCCGCTTTGGGTGGCACTGACTCACCTGCACGGGTTTAATCGCATCCACCTTAATGCATCTTGATTAGGGATTAGGTACTCCCCTCCCCATAGTTAGGACTCTTCACACACATCCACAAAATAAAGAAAACTGCTTGTTCCATAGTTAACAAGGGAAAGCGTTCCATCACAACAAGTACAAACAAAACAGAACAAAACTCAAAACAGCTCTGGGTACTGGGTGCGCATCTACATATCCCATTACAAGGTACTTTCCTCGAGCCCTCCATGCCTCCACAACACACGAACCAAAGGAATGGTCCATCCATGAAGCACATTCTTTTCACGATCCTCGGTACTCAGTGGTCTTTCCACAAAAGTCATGTCATCCTTGATATCCATCTTTCCTCAATCGAGGACGTGTGAAACGTCGTGTAGATACCGTCAGAGTTTTGAAACATGGAAGATGTCATGTATTCTTAGTAACAGCGGTGGTAGTGCTAGCTAATAAGCCACTTCTCCAACCCTCCACAATACTTCGAAGGGTCCGATGAACCTTGGAGAAAGCTTACTCCCCCTGCTGAACCTCCGTTGTCCACGCTGAGGGGAGAACTTCAAGAATACGTGGCCCCAACCTCAAACTCCAAGGGTCTCCTCCTATTATTGGCATATGACTTCGGCCAGTCCTGAGCTGCCTTTATCCTCTCCCGTATAAGCTGAACCTTCTTCGTCATGCACTGCACCACTTTCGGGCCAAGAACACCTGTTTCCCCATCCTTGGTCCAACACACAGGTTAGCGACATGGCCTTCTATACAAGGCTTCGAATGGAGCCATGCTAATGGTAGAATGATAGCTATTATAGTAGCAAAATTCTAACAGAGGCAAGTGTCGCACCCATGATCCCCCAAAATCTAGAATACATGCTCGTAGCATATCCTCCAATGTCTGGATGGTGATCTCTATCTGTCCATCTCTCTGGGGATGGAAAGCAGTGCTAAGACGTAGCTGGGTGCTAAAATCATGCTTCAATTCCCTCCAGACTCGTGAGGTAAACCGTGCATACCTATCCGATACTATGGACCTAGTAACTCCATGAAATCTCACCACCACATCCACGTACCTCCGTGCTAAGGCATCCACTGCACACTACAATAAAAACCGGGTTTAGCGGCGGTTTTGTGAAGCCGGTTCACAAAACCGCCGCTAAACGTTTTCACCGAAAGGTTTCGCAGCGGATTTTAATAAACCGCCGCGAAACCCATATTTTTTTAAAAAAACACGACCCTTCCCTACCCCCACCCCACGTTTCCCCCAAACCCTCGATCGCAGACCCGTTTTCCCCTAACCCCCCAGCCCCGGAGACCCCCAACTGTCCAGCGACCCCCGCGCCCTCCCTTATTCCCCTAACCCCCCGGCCCCGGCGACCCCCAACCATCCAGCGACCCCACGACCATCTTGGGTGAGATTAATTTTTAATCTATATATGTACTTTTTCACATTGATATTGAATTGATTCAAATTGAGTTATTAGGGTATGAGTGACTTTATGATTCTTATCCTTATGTTTAGATCTAATATGAATGTTTTTTTCATAAAGAATGAATTTATAATGATACTGGGGAGGGAAATATTAAGGAACAATATGGGAGGAATTTAATTAGATATCTCGATCATATCCTGGACAGATTAGAAAATACATATTGACTCAAACAAGTTGAGGGACTACATTAGGCCAAGGTGGTGCACTTAAGGTAGATATGTCCTCTTCTCAATAACATTATTTCTTAGAATGTTCCCTCAATGAAATTCAATATTAATTATATAATGGTTTTTGTCCTCTTACATTAAATTTGTGATTTTTTTCATTTATAGTGGTTGTCTTAATAGGTTCTGAAAAAGAGGGGTAATGGATATAATGATGTATTTTCCCTTATCATCAACACATAGAGTTGATGGTAGTGATATTTTTGGAAGTTTCCAAAGCACTTTATCTTGAATTTTGTCATGGGTGTGTATACCATATTAGCATGACTTGGTCCATGGAGCATCTTCTAATCTTGTGTGTTCTCCTCTTAATTCATTATTAATATCATGTTTTTTGGTACTAGAATACCCCTTCATAATAAAACATATTAACCAAATCACCAAGAGACCCATTTAATCATTAAAATTTATAAAATATAAAAAGTAACATGCTTTTCCAATTATCACGTATGTGGTCATCACAAACTACAATCATGGAAAATCTTTATAAAATGCACTTGATGATTGGAAGAGTTTATGATTCTTAGAGATTAATGATTCCCATCAAGAAGAAAATAAATAAAGTTAGAGTTATGATATAATATCAATTGAGACATGAAAAATATAACATTGGTCATACATAGAGATTTTTAATACTATTATATACATGATTCTATCATATGGTGTTCTGTTTTGATAACTTTCACATTGTAGGCATGCTTCGACTTGTTTCTTAAGATACTCCATTGATGATTGTGATTGTATTTAGAGATAATTTGAATACAATGGAATGAATAAGTTATAAGAAATAAAATTTAATTCTATGATAACTATGAAAAAAATTCTATTTTGGTAGTGAAAATGAAATATGGGGGTTTCAAGGTGAAATGACCATTTCAGTAGGCATTTCAACATTGATGTTTTTCACTATGAAATAGATTATGGTTAAAATACCATGGTAGAGGGAGTTAACACATAAGGTTCTGGTGGTAATCCATAGGGATCCCAAAATGGGCATTTCAATGGTTTCTGCATACCATGGCGGGAATGTGAAATGGCTAGGGCTGTATTTCAATGTTTTCTAGGCATCCACCATAAGGATTTAAAAAACATTGTAAATTTTACCATAGTAATAATACATTAACACTAGAATAATGAAACAATTTTTTATAATAAATAAATATATAATTAAAATATATTGAAGAAAAATGGATACTGGTGACACTACAATAAAAATCGGGTTTAGCGGCGGTTTTGTGGCGTCGGTTCACAAAACCGCCGCTAAATATTTTTTCCGAAAGGTTTCGTGGTGGTTTTTAATAAACCACCGCGAAACCCATATTTTTTAAAAAAAAATACGACCCTTCCCTACCACCCACCTTGCGAAACCAATATTTTTTTAACACCATTGTTTATCGCTTTATTGCATACACTATATGCTCAGACTAGACATGTTCAGACACCATTGGTGGTGGAATACTGAGTTATACTCACCCTATTTTGGCCACTATTTTGTACCTTATAATATTTCATGGATGCCGAACAATATCTTTAGTAAGAACATTTTATTTATCACCATGGGATTCTCAAACATGCTAGCAAAGATCTTCATAAGTTCTGAACTAGTGTCACTTACTAAATATTTTAAATTTATTATGATTTAATTAAGTATAATAGTTTGTGTTAAAGTTGTAAATTCATTTATAAATAATTTCTTCAAATTAACTGATATTAGGACTTGAAATATACATAAATGTTTGAAGTAAAAATTGGACATGTCCTTTGTATTATATGAAATCCAAATTTTAAGGTTTGCATTATTTTTTTTAATATGATTTGTTTTAAATATTGAAGATAAATTTTTATATTACTAAACACAAAACATATTTAAGTGAAAATAACATACATCATTCATTATTTTTCAAAAGAGATTTTAATGAGAACCCCACTATGGAAATCCAAGTGTATGAATTAAAATTGCACAACCTAATGATATAATGAATAACAAAGGTCTCTCCAAATTAAAGGAAATAAGAAAAACTATCAAATTCAAAGAGATAGGTAAATTCAAATATATAGTGAAAAGATTGAAAAAGATAAAGAGCGATGAAACATGACCAATTTTCATGAACTGACCTAGGCTACCCATAATCCGGGTACCCAAGCTGGCCTGCGACAAGTCTCAAAGGGTGTCATATAAGGGCTAAATATTTCTAGTAATTCCTTTGTACTAATGGTATGAAAATCATGCATCTTTGGTGTGTTCAATGACATCAATTTCAATGGGGTGTTGTTTGAGGCAACATAAATGTGTGATCGACAATGTTTTGATAAGTGTGTAACCCGATATTCTTAATGCTCCTCAATGAGGTATTGACGTTGTCTCCTAGGGACCAGAATTGTTCGGTTTGTCTGGGCATGCTAAGTAAGTGGTAAATGTGATCAATGTATCATCTTTATTATATTATACACACTTTATGATCAATGGGTCATCTTTATTATATTATGTTTCTGTAATCTTACACTATCATATATATGAAACTCTTTCTCTATTTAGTAGTAACTATGTGTTTTTTTATTGTGTAGGAACATTGTGATATACATGGATAAAAACTGGATCACATTACCGAGGAACACACCTCAATATGTTAAGGGTTTGAATGAGTTTTTAGATTTTGAAATTTCTAATCGATCCGTTGAAGGGAGAATAATATGTCCATGTCCTAAATGTAAATTTAGAACATGGTTGAAGAGACATGAAGTTTATGAACATTTAATATTGAAGAAATTCCCTGATTAATATTTGTGTTTGATTTGGCATGGAGAATCGAACAATGAAGAAAGATTGAGAACTAATGTTAATCCACATAATGAGGTCCCAAGTTTGTCGACAATGGAAAATGAAATGCAAAACCTCATAAATGATGCATTCGGCACTACAAGACACCACTATGAGCATCAAAACATATCAGAACAACCAGAAGAGGGTGATACAAATTGAAACGTGAAAAGTGATATTCTTGATACTGTAACACAAGCAGATCAAGATTGTAACATATCATTGGATCCTACTTTTGATTTTGTGGATCCAAATGTAAGGGAAAAATTCAGTGAGGAAAATGCATTTCATGATTTATTTGACGATGGAAATCAAGAGTTTTATAGTGGGTGTTTGAAATATTCAAATCTTTCATTTCTTATGAAGTTGTACCATATCAAATGTCTATGTGGAATTACAAATAAGGCAATGTCCATGTTATTGGAATTGATTTGTGATGCATTTTCTGAAGCAAAAATCCAAGAATCTTTTTATGATATGAAAAAAGTTGTTAACAAGCTTGGTCTGAATTATATAAAAATACATGCATGTCCCAATGATTGTATTCTTTATTGGGGAGAGGATTAAAGTAGACATAATTGTAAAAAAATGTTCTTCTTCTAGATGGCAGTCAAAGGGTGATGTTGGAAGTTGAACTGAACATAATTTCATGGAGAAGAAGAAAAGGAACACACCTGCAAAAGTTTTGCGTTACTTTCCATTGAATCCTCGATTGCAAAAATTATTCATGTCATAAAAAACCGCCGAACATATGAAGTGGCATTTTGTAGATAATAACAATGATGGGTTAATGAGACATCCACGAGATTCCCAATTGTGGAAGACATTTGATTCATTACATCCATATTTCTCAGCTAATCCAAGGAATGTTCGATTGGGATTGGTTGTCGATGGATTCAACCCATTTGGGACTTTGAGTACCAGTTATAGCATTTGGCCATTTGTTTTGATCCATTATAATCTGCCTTCGTGGATGTGTATGCAACAAACATCTTTTATCATTTTGATGATTATTCCTGAAAAAAAAATGCCCGGAAATGATATTGATGTATACCTACAGCCTTTGATTGAAGAATTGTAGGAGTTATGGAGAAACAGTGTTGAGACATTTGATGTTTCTTCTAAAACAATGTTCAAAATGCATGCTGCATTAATGTGGACCATTAGTGACTTCCCTGGGCTTGGGAATTTATCTAGTTGAAACACTTATACGGGTTTGTATTGTCCCGTTTGTAACTTTGATTTCGAGCCCAAACGGCTACCTCACAGTAGAAAATGGTGCTTCTTGTGCCATCAAAGATTTCTTGATGCATCTCATAGATTTCGACTGAACAAATAAAATTTTAATGGTTCCATTAATCATAGACCACCTCCAAAGTTGTTAACTGGTTCTGAAATATTGACACAGCTTGAAAATGTTAAAAAAGGATTTGGGATGTAACATCCCAAGTAAGTAATGAAAAATAGATATTTTTATCTATGTCTATTAATTATTAAGATAGTGTTTTAGAGGCTTAAAAAGAAAATAAATCCAATCTTAAGCATGGAATACACTAATATTCTTAAAAGATTGTTTTACTGCCTTTTGATGGAAAACCATTTTTGAATCTATATTTTGACAATTTTATAAACTATGTTTGTCAAAATAATCTTATTCTTTATGATTGGGACATCAAAATGTACCTTGTGTGAATTTTTGGTATTTTTCTGACAATGTTCATTTTTTAATGAATAGTGAAAAATACTGCATTTTATATCAAAACTGTTTTTAATCTAATTTATTTATATGATTAGATTATGTTGGTTTTTAAGTGAAATTAGAATATATTTTTACCATTTTATCCAATGGTTTTCATTGGAATCAATTTCACTTTGAAATTAGACTTAAACTGGTGTCAATCTTTTGATACTTATTGTTTTGTAAAAACACGCTATTTGCTCTGGCAGCGGGAATTTATTATTAAATTAATTAATGTGACTTATATGATTTTAATTTTGTAAAATAGACTTCATTTTTGAATTCGGAATATCAAATATAGCTTAGGGTGAATTTTTGGTAATTTTCTGAAAAACTTCAATTTTTGATGAATAGTGAAACCACTAAGTGGTAATCAAGCAAACTGATTTTTCAGTTAAATGAAAGTTTACCACTAATGTGTATTGAATTTTGAAAATCCGACATACATGGTTGTCATTAAGAAGTAAAATGTGGTTCAATGAGATTATAATAATTTTTTGGTGAATAGTAACTTATTAAGTTCTTAATCGCGATTAGTGGTAATTAGGGTAGTTTAAGGTATAAATAATGCTTTAATAATAGGAAATGACCTAGAAACATGTCCCAACCTTATTGGTTGTGTCATGGACGACCAATACAAGCCATGGGTCAACTTGGGGACCCCATGGAGACACTTTGGTTTGGAAATGACATAAATAACTTTTTATTAAATGTTAAAGTAAAAATGACACAAACAAGAGATGTTTTACGAAAACAATTTTTACATAGGGTTATAAAGCTCAGATATTTGATTATAAATAGTAATTGGAAAGCTAAAAAGATTTCCTATATCATAGTATTTTGTTTATGATTTTTAGACATTAAATAAATTAAATTATTTATGACATAATAATGATGCAGCGATGACATCATTATTTGACGATTTAAATAAAATGGAAAGACAATGTAAAATCTATGAACTACACATGGCCAAAACCAATTGGATGAGTGGATTTAGAACCCTTATCACCTTATCCACTAATTATATCAATGTGGGACCTTTTAAAACCGAAACACATTTTCAAATAAAGTAATATTTCTTTACTTTCCAAAAGTGCCCCTCCTCTCCTCTTATAAAAGGACCCCACCTCTACCTCATTTCACACACTCCTCAAGCCTTTGGCTCGGCCAACCCCTGCCCATTTACTCTCTCCACATCCCTCTCCTCATCCTATAGGATTCCCTTTGGGCAGAATCCTTTCAAATGAAGCCTTTAGGATCAAATCAAAAGGAGTTACACTTTTTAAGGTAATTCATTCTCTCATGTTCATTTGTTTTATTTTGCTTCTCCAACCCCCTAAACTCTTTTTATTTACTTATTTTGTAACAACACCAGTATCTTAAATATAAAAGGATGTTGTTATAATATTTATTTGAGCTAAACTCTCACACAACTACATCAAATGGTTAAAGAACATACGGTTTCCGTGGATGGCGAAATTCTGCCTCCCGAAACGATGATTGTTCAATACTCATTTAACACCTTCAAAGGTGTCCATTATGATGTCACTATTTTTATATATGATATATAATATGTTTATGTTTTCCTTAAGCTTCTTTTTTTTCATTTTGGGCATACCTTTATGGTTTCCATTATGGGTAAACACGATATCTTCATTTTAGGAAGTGCGGACTACCGCCCCCTCAAAGTGATTTGATTCGTTAAATACCATATGTGGGACATATAAAGGATGGAACTATGATATTACATATGATATTATACTGGAATTATAATATATCTTTATATCATTATGATTCCATTCTATAAAATACGAAATAGAAATGAAAGTAGCGTTCATTCGTACGTACGGCTTACCGTCTCCATGAACGGTGCATTTCATTTCTTACCTCTAAATGATTATGTAATATTATAAATGCATGTATTTACTGGATATATATGACATATATGATATCTACATCATGAATACCATTCTGGATATAATTAACCTTTGACCAAATTAACAACATGTAAGTGTAAGAAGTCTATTTTTGACTTAAGAACCAAATACCGAAAAAATGAACATTATTAACTTAACTGATTACATGATGTTCATAACATGGTATAAAAGGAATAATGAACTTGAAAAAGATTCATAAGCAAGTAGATATTAACTCAAGTTTATCATTCAGTAGATTAAAGAACGGTTGGGTCAAGTCGGATACGAGGTATGGGACTTCGTCTCAATCTCCTTTCGTTGAGGCATATTTTATTTTATACACAACTTTCTTTTATACGGTGTATAAACCCCTTTGACTTTTACTTTTATTCAAAAGGATTTTTTTTTACGAAGCGTTTACTAAACGACAAAAGGGAATTTTTTTGTCGTACGTATGCGGCGACAACGACTTCTCCGCCGTCGTGACCGTTATTTGAGTTTCGGCTTCCTCTACAAGCCATACCTTCTTTTTAAAAGAAAAATAAATACCATATTTTACTTTTCTTTTATTCTAGTATTGAAAATGGTTTTAATAATGTTTTTATATCAATTTTTTGTATTGATATCTCATGATTGAAATGTGGAAATTTTATGTTTCCTTTATGCATGTTCTATGTGATATGATTATGTTATGGTTCTTGGGCATTATTATGAAGACGGGTGGTTCCGTGATAAACTAAGGGTGGGTGAGCCCGTTATAGCTCTCCAATGCATTGCGTAACGCGAAGGAGTGAAACTTTAAGGTTTCTCTGAAGAGATTTTAGGGAATATACTGTGATGGGTATTCCAAACGTAACCAAGAGGGTTACTCCCTACGTAAGAATGTTATGAATGCCTCAAGTTACCTTTATGTCTTATGATTTCTATGATTTATTCATGATTTTATGAGGTATGTTAAAGTGCCTATGTTTTATGTGTAAAGTATGATTTCATTCTTATGTATATATGAACTCATGTTTCCTTTCCATGTTTTTTTTATAACCCATACTGAGTTTTTATGCTCATCCCAAGTTTTTGAAATGTTTTTCACAGGTCAAGGGAAAGGTACATGATAAGATGATAGAGTCAAGGATGTGTCAAGAAATAATCCATGTTTTATTTTAAATGTGTTTCCATTGATGGGAATGAAGAATACTATCTTTATGTAACCACATTGTTTATATGTGGAATGTAATGCAAGTTTTATGATCTAATTATCTAAAACTCTAAACCCAAAAAGATCCTCAATGTGTAATCTTGTAATAACTCAAGATTAAGTAAGGTTTAAGGATGGGGCCTTATAGTTGGTATCAAAGGTCGGTTTAGATAACTTTAGGAGTTAGAATTATATTAAATGATTATCCAAAAATATTTTTTTTTGAAATGATATAGCATTTAAAGATTACCATGTTTCTTTATCTAAGACATGTTTGTTCAGAATGGTTTTCCGTAGAGGAAACAGGGAAGAAGTGCTAGGAAGGCATACAGAAGGAAATAACCTTCCGAATCAGCATCCAGAAATGGTCGGAATTGGAACTGAACAGTTTGTTGCAGTGATGGCACAATTGACTCAAGCGATAAATGGCGGTGGTATCCATGCACGAGATCAGCCAGATCAACCGCAGAGGAACATGTCAGTGGTGGAACATTTCATGAGGCAACATCCACCATCATTCAGAGGATCATCTGACCCTGTGCTAGCTGAAGGGTGGATTAAAGCACTGGAGAAGATTTTTGATGTCATGGGGTGTTCAGACAATCAAAAGGTTAGTCTTGCTATTTACCGTTTGGAGGGTGAAGCAGATCAGTGGTGGTCTATGGTTAAAAATATCAGGGATGCCGATGAGATTGATGCTCTTGACTGGGATGAATTCAAAGGTATGTTTCTTGAGAAGTATTTTCCTAAGGCTGTTCGACTTAGGATGGAAAAACAATTCTTGGAATTGAGGCAAGAGGAAGACTCAGTGGCTGCCTATAAAGAAAGGTTCACTCGATTGGCAAGGTATGCTCCAAATTTTATCCGGGACCTTGATAGTAAAATAAATCATTTTTACTCAGGATTAAAGCCAAAATATCGAAGGGCATTAGCTTCTCGTGAGTTTAAAAGTTATGAAAAGCTTGTTCGATGTGCTGAGAAGGTGGAAATGGAGTTTTCCGATGACCAAGTTTTCTATAACAACCACCAGAAGAAGAGACCGAGGTGGCAGGAGAAATGTAAGAATTCTTCAAAAAAGTCTGATGGTAAGAGAACTAAGTTTCCAGTTTGTGATAGATGTGGAAAACGGCATGCTGGGGAATGTCTTCTGAATTCTGTAAAGTGCTACCGATGTGGTAAGATGGGACATAAGGCTCGTGATTGCACTGAAAAGGATCAAGGTGAAGGTAAGAAAAAATTTGATTTATAGTTAGTGAAATGTTTTAAGTGCAATGAGATGGGTCACTATGCAAATGAGTGTCCGAAAAAGAGCTTGAGTGATGGGAAGCAGTTAGACTACAAGCAGAAAGGGGTGGTGAAATCCTTTGCAAATACTTCAGCAGATGTCGGGCCATCAAATGAAGTTGTATCAGGTACTTTGTTTGTTTTTTCAGATTATGCCAGTGTGTTGTTTGATTCAGGGTCTACACATTCTTTCATCTCTGAAACCTTTTCTAGTAAAATGGGAATACCATCTCAAGAAATGACTCCTGAACTTTTGGTAAAAACACCTGGGGGAAATGTCGAGGCAAAAAGAATTTATAAGAATCTTCTTATCCTTATCCGTGGAAAGAACCTACTTGCAAACCTTATTGTTCTACCTCTAGTTGAGTTTGATGTTATCCTGGGTATGGATTGGCTCTCTATTTACCATGCTAAGATTGACTGTAGAGCTAAAGAAGTTTCTTTTCAGAAAGACTTTCAGTTTGTTTACAGGAATGAACCCTTACTTTTGATAACATATCAAGAGGCCGAGAAACTTGTAAAAGATGGAAATGAATGTTACCTTGCACACGTCGTTGAAAATAAAGGAACTGTTCAGATTAATGATGTGCCAGTGGTAAATGAGTATCCTGATGTTTTTCCTGATGAGTTGCCTGGAATAATACGAGATCAGGAAGTTGAGTTTACTGTTGACTTAGTTCCTAATGCTAAGCCAATTTCAAAACCCCCTTATCGAATGGCACAAATTGAACTTTTAGAGTTGAAGGAGAAATTGCAAGATTTATTAGAGAAAGGTTTCATTAGACCTAGCACATCACCATGGGGTGCTCCTGTTTTATTTGTTAAAAAGAAAGATGGTTCTATGAGACTTTTCATTGATTATAGAGCCTCGAATAATATCACTATTAAGAACAAATATCCTTTGCCTCATATCGATGATTTGTTTGATCAGCTCCAGGGAGCTCAGTTTTTTTCAAAGATTGACTTGAGATCGGGGTACCATCAGCTGAAGGTAAAGGAGGCAGATATTCCGAAGACCGCGTTCCGTACGAGATATGGCCATTATGAATTTGTAGTAATGCCTTTTGGGCTAACCAATGCACCTGCTGCATTCATGGATTTAATGAATAGAATTTTCCATGAGTTCTTGGATAAGTTTGTGGTGGTTTTCATTGATGATATTTTGGTGTTTTCTAAAAGTAAATAGGAGCATGAAAAACATTTAAGGGTTATCTTGCAAACCTTAAAAGAAAAGAAACTGTATGGGAAATTCAGAAAGTGTGAGTTTTGGTTGCAACAAATTTCTTTCCTTGGTCACATTGTTTCTAAAGATGGAATAACTGTTGATCCTGCAAAAACAAAAGTTGTGGAAGAATGGCCAAGACCCACAAATGTAACCGAGATTCGTAGATTCCTTGGTTTGGCGGGCTATTACCGAAGGTTTGTTAGAAATTTTTCACGGTTATCTAGTCCAATGACTAAGCTAACTCATAAGGGTGTTAAGTTTATCTGGACAAAAGAATGTGATGATTGTTTTCAGGAATTGAAAAGAAGATTGGTGAATGCTCCAGTTTTGGAACTACCTTCCAGGAATGGTGAGTTTGTTATATACAGTGATGCTTCATTGAAAGGACTTGGTTGCGTCCTAATGCAGAATGATCAGGTAATTGCTTATGCTTCACGACAGTTGAAAACTCATGAGGTAAATTACCCTACACATGATTTGGAACTAGCTGCTGTTGTTTTTGCTTTAAAAATTTGGAGGCATCATTTGTATGGAGTAAAGTGTGAAATATATACCGATCACAAAAGTTTAAAGTATATATTCACTCAGAAAGAGTTAAACATGAGACAGAGGAGATGGCTAGAATTAATCAAGGATTATGATTGTACAATTCATTACCATCCGGGAAAAGCAAATAAAGTGGATGATGCTTTGAGTCGAAAAAGTAATGCTTCATTAACAATGTTGCGTTTGGAACGTGATCCTTTGGTTAAGGATTTGATGAACTTTGGCATAGAAGTTGTTGGTGTAGGAAGTCCTTCTGTTTTGTTTCAGGTATCAGTGAGATCTTCTCTATCAGATAGAATCAAGCAAGAACAGAAGTAAGACAGTGAGTTGCAGAAAAAGGTAGAGCTGGTTCAGAAAGGTAAGTTGCCTGAATTCAACATTGATAATGATTGTGTTTTGAGATTTGGGAAGAGATTGTGTGTGCCTTGTGATTCACAGTTGAAGAGAGAGATGTTATGTGAAGCTCATAGTTCTCTGTTTTCAGTTCATCCGGGCAGTACTAAGATGTATAGAGATCTGTGGGAGTATTACTGGTGGGATGGAATGAAAAGAGACATTTTTGATTTTACTGTGAAGTGTTTGACTTGTCAGCAGGTTAAAGCAGAGCGGCAGTTATCGAAAGGGATGCTTCAGCCTTTACCAGTGCCAGAGTGGAAATGGGAGAATATATCCATGGACTTTGTTGTGGTATTACCGAAGACATCTCGAGGTAATAATGCAATCTGGGTTATTGTTGATCGCTTGACCAAATCTGCTCATTTCCTTGCAATACAAGATACTTTCTCTCTTGATCAACTTTCCCGTTTGTATCTTAAAGATATATTCAGGTTACATGGAGTTCCTCTCTCCATTATATCAGACCGTGATCCCAGGTTTACTTATAACTTTTGGAAAGGCCTTTAGAAGTCGTTGGGTACTGAATTAAATTTTAGTACAGCTTTTCATCTTCAATCAGATTGGCAGTCAGAACGAACAATTCAGACATTGGAGGATATGCTATGAGCTTGTTCTATGGATTATCAGGGAAGTTGGGACCAACATCTTTCTTTGGTTGAATTTTCATATAATAACAGTTTCCATTCCAGTATACAGATGGCACCATTTCAGGCATTATATGGGAAGCGGTGTCGAACTCCAGCTTTCTGGGATGAAGTGGGTGAAAGGAAGTTGATGGGACCAGAATTGGTAGAAGAGATGGTAGAAAAAGTTCAGCTGATTCAGAAACACATGAGAACAGCTCAGAGCAGGCAGAAGAGTTATGCGGATAACCGGAGGAAGGATCTATCTTTCGAGGTAGGTGATCATGTTTTTCTCAAGGTTTCTCCTTGGAAAAGTGTGATGAGATTTGGTAAGAAAGGAAAGTTGAGTCCAAGGTTTGTTGGACCATACGAAATTCGGGAGAGAGTTGGATCAGTTGCATACCGGGTGGCTTTACCTCCGAGTTTATCTCAGGTACACAATGTTTTTCACATTTCGATGTTGAGAAAGTATATGCCAGATCCATCTCATGTTTTGAGTCCAGATGTAGTTCAGCTGGAAGAGAACCTATCTTATGAGGAACAACCGGTCCAGATTCTTGACCACAGGGAGAAAGTGTTACGGAATAAGGTGATTAAGCAGGTAAAGGTTTTGTGAAAAAACCACATGATTGAAGAGGCAATATGGGAATCTGAAAATGCAATGAGGGATAAGTACCCCCATTTATTCGATAAGTAAATAAATTGCGGGGACACAATTTTCTAAAGGGGGGAAGGATGTAATATCCCAAGTAAGTAATGAATAATATATATTTTTATCTATGTCTATTAATTATTAAGATAGTGTTTTAGAGGCTTAAAATGAAAATAAATCCAATCTTAAGCATGGAATACACTAATATTCTTAAAAGATTGTTTTACTGCCTTTTGATGGAAAACCATTTTTGAATCTATATTTTGACAATTTTATAAACCATTTTTGTCAAAATAATCTTATTCTTTATGATTGGGACATCAAAATTTACCTTGTGTGAATTTTTGGTATTTTTCTGACAATGTTCATTTTTTAATGAATAGTGAAAAATACTGCATTTTACATCAAAACTGTTTTTAATCTAATTTATTTATATGATTAGATTATGTTGGTTTTGAAATTAAATTAGAATATATTTTTACCATTTTATCCAATGGTTGTCATTGGAATTAATTTCACTTTGAAATTAGACTTAAACTGGTGTCAATCTTTTGATACTTATTGTTTTGTAAAAACACGCTATTTGCTCTGGCAGCGGTAATTTATTATTAAATTAATTAATGTGACTTATATGATTTGAATTTTGTAAAATATACTACATTTTTGAATTCGGAATATCAAATATAGCTTAGGGTGAATTTTTGGTAATTTTCTGAAAAACTTCAATTTTTGATGAATAGTGAAACCACTAAGTGGTAATCAAGCAAACTGATTTTTCAGTTAAATGAAAGTTTACCACCAATGTGTATTGAATTTTTAAAATCCAACATACATGGTTGTAATTAAGAAGTAAAATGTGGTTCAATGAGATTATAATAATTTTTTTGGTGAATAGTAACTTATTAAGTTCTTAATCGCGATTAGTGGTAATTAGGGTAGTTTAAGGTATAAATAATGCTTTAATAATAGGAAATGACCTAGACACATGTCCCAACCTTATTGGTTGTGTCATGGCCGACCAAGACAAGACATGGGTCAACTTGGGGACTTCATGGAGACACTTTGGTTTGGAAATGACATAAATAACTTTTTATTAAATGTTAAAGTAAAAATGACACAAACAAGAGATGTTTTACGAAAACAATTTTTACATAGGGTTATAAAGATCATATATTTGATTATAAATAGTCATTGGAAAGCTAAAAAGATTTCCTATATCATAGTATTTTGTTTATGATTTTTATACATTAAATAAATTAAATTATTTATGACATAATAATGATGAAGCGATGACATCATTATTTGACGATTTAAATAAAATGGAAAGACAATGTAAAATCTATGAACTACACATGGACAAAACCAATTGGATGAGTGTATTTCGAACCCTTATCACCTTATCCACGAAATATATCAATGTGGGACCTTTTAAAGCCGAAACACAGTTTCAAATAAAGTAATATTTCTTTACTTTCCAAAAGTGCCCCTCCTCTCCTCTTATAAAAGGCCCCCACCTCTACCTCATTTCACACACTCCTAAAGCCTTTGGCTCGTCCAAACCCTGCCCATTTACTCTCTCCACATCCCTCTACTCATACTAGAGGATTCCCTTTGGGCAGAATCCTTTCAAAGGAAGCCTTTAGGCTCAAATCAAAAGGAGTTACACTTTTTAAGGTAATTCATTCTCTCATGTTCATTTGTTTTATTTTGCTTCTCCAACCCCCTAAACTCTTTTTATTTACTTATTTTGTAACAAAACCAGTATCTTAAATATACAAGGATGTTTTTATAATATTTATTTGAGCTACACTCTCACACAACTACATCAAATGGTTAAAGAACATACGGTTTCCGTGGATGGCGAAATTCTGCCTCCCGAAACGATGATTGTTCAATACTCATTTAACACCTTCAAAGGTGGCCATTATGATGTCACTATTTTTATATATGATATATAATATGTTTATGTTTTACTTAAGCTTCGTTTTTTTCATTTTGGGAATACCTTTATGGTTTCCATTATGGGTAAACACGATATCTTCATTTTAGGAAGTGCGGACAACCGCCCCCTCAAAGTGATTTGATTCGTTAAATACCATATGTGGGACATATAAAGGATGGAACTATGATATTATATATGATATTATACTGGAATTATAATATATCTTTATATAATTATGATTCCATTCTATAAAATACGAAATAGAAATGAAAGTAGCGTTCATGCGTACGTACGGCTTACCGTCTCCATGAACGGTGCATTTCATTTCTTACCTCTAAATGATTATGTAATATTATAAATGCATGTATGTACTGGATATATATGACATATATGATATCTAAATCATGAATAACATTCTGGATATAATGAACCTTTGACCAAATTAACAACATGTAAGTCTAAGAAGTCTATTTTTGACTTAAGAACCAAATACCGACAAAATGAACATTATTAACTTAACTGATTACATGATGTTCATAACATGGTATAAAAGTAATAATGAACTTGAAAAAGATTCATAAGCAAGTAGAGATTAAATCAAGTTTATCATTCAGGAGATTAAAGAACGGTCGGGTCAAGTCGGATACGAGGTATGTGACTTCGTCTCAATCTCCTTTCGTTGAGGCATATTTTATTTTATACACAACTTTCGTTTATACGGTGTATAAACCCCTTTTACTTTTACATTTAGTCAAAAGGAATTTTTTTTACGAAGAGTTTATTAAATGACAAAAGGGAATGTTTTTGTCGTATGTATGCGGCGACAACGACTTCTCCGCCGTCGTGACCGTTATTTGAGTTTCGGCTTCCTCTACAAGCCATACCTTCTTTTTAAAAGAAAAATAAATACCATATTTTACTTTTCTTTTATTCTAGTATTGAAAATGGTTTTCATAATGTTTTTATATCAATTTTTTGTATTGATATCTAATGATTGAAATGTGGAAATTTTATGTTTCCTTTATGCATGTTCTATGTGATATGATTATGTTATGGTTCTTGGGCATTATTATGAAGACGGGTGGTTCCGTGATAAACTAAGGGCGGGTGGGCCCGTTATAGATCTCCAATGAATTGGGTAACGCGAAGGAGTGAAACGTTAAGGTTTCTCCGAAGAGATTTTAGGGAATATACTGTGATGGGTATTCCAAACGTAACCAAGAGGGTTACTCCCTACGTAAGTATGTTATGAATGCCTCAAGTTACCTTTATGTCTTATGATTTCTATGATTTATTAATGATTTTATTAGGTATGTTAAAGTGCCTATGTTTTATGTGTAAAGTATGATTTCATTCTTATGTATATATGAACTCATGTTTCCTTTCCATGTTTTTTTTATAACCCATACTGAGTTTTTATGCTCATCCCAAGTTTTTGAAATGTTTTTCACAGGTCAAGGGAAAGGTACATGATAAGATGATATAGTCAAGGATGTGTCAAGAAATAATCCATGTTTTATTTTAAATGTGTTTCCATTGATGGGAATGAATAATACTATCTTTCTGTAACCACATTGTTTATATGTGGAATGTAATGAATGTTTTATGATCTAATTCTCTAAAACTCTAAACCCGAAAAGATACTCAATGTGTAATATTGTAATAACTCAAGATTAAGTAAGGTTTAAGGCTGGGGCCTTATATGGGAAGGTTCATCATTTGAATGATAATGGAAAACAAGTGCGAAGTGCATCGTCAAGTGAAATCAGAACGCAACAATGGAAGAAAAAAAGTATATTCTTCAAACTTCCGTATTGGGAATTTAATTTGTTGCGCCACAATCTTGATTTGATTCATATTGAGAAGAATGTATGTGATAATTTGATTTTCACATTATTAATGAGCATGGAAAGTCTAAGGATCATCTCAATGCTCCCAAAGACTTACAAGTAATGAATGTAAAACATGATCTCTGGCCAGATGAGAATGAAAAGTATGCTCCAACCATTTTTTCAAGGAAAAATAGGGATAAAGATACATTCCTTCGAATTTTAAAGAATGTGAAGGTATCTGATGGGTATTTGAGTAACATCTTGAGGTGTGTTGACTTGAAGAATCTTAAGTTATATGGATTGAAAAGTCATGATTCACATATTTGTTTACAACAGTTACTACCATTGCCATTACGTACATTATTACCTGAAAAAGTTATTGCCATTGTACTCCAATTCTACACATTTTTCAAGCTGTTATGTGAGAAAGATCTACATCCATTTCATCTTGAAAACCTCCAGGAGAGGTTTTTATTGACCCTTTGTTCAATGGAGATGATCTTTCCTCCATCATTTTTTACTGTCACGATGCATTTAACTATGAATTTGGTTGAAGAAGCTAAACTAGGAGTCCCCGTTCATTATCGATGGATGTATCCAATTGAGAGGTATTTTATTTATATGTTTCCAGTTAAGTAAACAATTTTTGGAATTTAAATAAATGCATAATATTATTATTTTATTTCACAGATATATTGGGCATTTGAAAGTATACGTGAGAAATAAAGATCAACCAGAAGGCTCTATTGCTGAAGGCTATTTGGCCAAGGAGTGTCTCACGTTTTGTTCCAGATATTTGGATGATATTTAGACAAGATTTAATCGAGTTGGACGTGTTGACTACACATCAACTCAATCTCAAATGCATCAGAAATCAAAAATATTTCCTACTATTGGCCGATCAGTTGGGAGGACCTCATATATGACACTGACAGAATTGGAATTATTACAGGCACATAGATATGTGCTACTGAATAGTGAAATTATAGATCCATTTATTAAAGAGTTGAGGATACAAACAAAGAGACAAATGAGAGGCCGAACACGAAATGAGAAAGATATAACACAAGTTATGAATAAAGAGCTGGTAGAATGGTTTGCACGACGTGTAAGTTTATAAATATTGCAATAAATACGAATACTAGTTTGACACATACAATTTGTAAATCTATTAAATTATATTTTTTTTTCAGATCATTAATACTGATACTCGAGAAAACTTGTCAGAATATTTGAAGTTTCTTGCTAGAGGTCCTATAAAACAAGTTAGAAAGTTTGAAACTTATAATGTGAATGGATTTAGATTTCGTACAGTCGATCGAGAAGTGGGTTTGAAAACATAGAGTAGTGTTATATTTACATTTTCCGAAGTGGGATACTATGGAAAGATGCATGATATTATTGAATTAAACTACCATGGGCATTTTTATGTTATTTTATTCAAATGAAAATGGGTCAATATTATCAGAGTTGTTAAAAGATATTCCTTGAAATTTACTTCTGTAAACTTCTCTCGCTTGATGGATGTTGGTGATCGTGAACTGCATGATCCATATATCTTAGCATCGCAAGAAAAAATGGTATATTATGTGAATGATGTTGTGGATGAAGGGTGGAGTGTAGTTACTCACGTAATACAAAGAGATTTGTATGATATGGGTGATGAAGTGGAAGATTTGACCTCTGCAATTGAATTTCATCAACAACAGGAAGCAGAATTATTTGTCCATCATGATATTGAAAATATTAGTCTAGAAAGGATGAATGAAGTGTATTAAGAAATGGATCAGAAAACCAACATTATTGAAGGAGAAAATGATTGTATGTACAATTATTTATTCATTTAACAACCACTTGTTTCATTTCTGCAGTCATTCATTATCATTGTTATATATTTTTTTTGTTAGTACTGGGAATGTATTATCATTTTTAATTTTTTTTCTGCATAATTTTTTGAAATATATATTCTAAACTTAATTTTATTTGATTAAATGATAGGAATTTCATGGAAGAAGCGATACACTATTTCATCTAGTTCTGCGATAGATGACGATCTGTCTATCCCCACGGCATCTGAGGCACCAGCTGCCTACACCCCTGCACCATCTCCCCCTAAACCATCTATGACACCATCTGTGGATGTCTCATTAGGGGATGAGTCATCGACTCCCCCTTCAGGAGCCTCAGTAGTGGGGCAGCGACATGCCCCTTCCAGTTCATCACGAACATTCTGGAGGGTCACAGTCACAGGTACAAATTTTAATTAAATAAATTTATTGCATTTTGTTTATACTAATTGTTTTCTCATTGCAGATGAAAAAAATGAAACCGTGGAAAAACACATAAAAATTTCAGATGTTTGGAACATTAATGGCGAGAAGATAGTCGTGCCATTTTATTCTTATGGGGTCCTGACAGATGATTTCGCGGGGTTACTTGGCCAGATTATAGGTCAGCTGGCAGCAGAGCCCATTTCCCTGCCTATTTCATATGATGATTGGAGGAATATGCCTCTAAACTGGAAAAATGAAGTTTTTGATTCTCAGATAAAGGTAATTTTATTACTTTATGGTTTAATTGAATGTCATTTTACTAATATGTTCAAAATGAATTTCTGTATACAGATGTTCTTCCACTTTACCGTTGCTGATGTGATAGCACAGAAGTGGACATTGAAAAATCTTGGTAAAAAATGGAAAGATTTCAAATGGAGGTTGTGGTGTGATGTCAACGATACTTCGTTGACCGTGCAGTAAATGTATGAGAAGCTACCCAGTGGGGTACCGAAAGAACAGTGGAAAGTTTTTGTCGATAGACATCGTGATGAGAAGTGGATGGTATTGAAATATATATTATTATATTATCCACATTTTACATTTATACATGTATATGAAGAGGATATGAAATTGAATACATTACTGTTAAATTGAATTTTATTTATTTCAGGATCTCTCAAGACAGAATGCATCAAACCGGGCAAAGCAAGTCTTCCCGCACACTACAGGCTCAAAAAGCTTTTCTAGAAGCCGAATGTCATTGGTAATCATTTACTTAGTTTAAATAATTATAAGACAATATTATCTATTTAAAATATTAAATTTTTGATTTATCTTTGTTTAATGCAGTCATAGAGTTTAGGGCATGAAGCATCCCAAACTGAACTGTGACTGGATGTTCATAAAAAAACAGATGGAGGTTTTGTTAATGATCCTGCCAAAGAAGTTGGGGTATGAAGTCAATTTTTTATTATAATAACTTATTATCAGTTTTTAATGTGTTAATATATATTGATATTTTATTTATAGGTAAAAATTAATGAAATATGGGATTCCAATCCTAGGTAATCCTACTCAGTCTCCCAGGATGACCCAATTGCTAAAGTCTTTGGGAAGGAGCATCCTGGTAGAGTGCACGGGATGGGTTTGGGACCCGTACCGTCTGAGGTCTTTGGCAGGACAACAGGGATTCTAGCTGCATCTACTCCTGGTTATAGTCATTTCATACCTGAAGATGCTCAGAGGGAGATGTCTTCTCTATGAAACACATTTCACTAGCAGGGGGATCTGATATCTTCTTTGCAGAAAGAGTTGCTTGAAATATGTCAGCATATGAGAAGATATGCCCCCAGTGGTAGTGCATCAACTAGTGGTGAGCAGGTAAATCACAAAAAATCAAAATCATTTAGTTTTCAAACTTTTATTGGTTTTAAGTTTAATTATAAATATGCAACAATATTTAATTTTCAATATAATATTCTCACAGGTGGCAGCAGGTAGTGGAGATGGAGGTGGAGAGGGTGACGATGAATCATCGGACCATGAGTAGTAGTATTGTTGATGTGTTGAACAAATATGAGAATGATTGGTTTGTATATGTAACATGTATGGAACATAGTTTCCACCAAACATTTCCATGTCCTAACATTTTCTTGATTTCTCATGTTTCCTTCTATGCATTTATTTATTTATTTATGATGTTTCATTTTATGTCTTGATTTCTCGAGTGTGGTATACATCATTCCATTTAGGCCTGTGTTTGAATTGGTAGTCGAGATTTTGGATGACTAAAGAGTGATCCTTTTGTTATTTTGTTCTGGTTATATAAATTGGAACCTAGTAGGCTGTATAGAGACCAAACATAAGAGGATGATGGGAATGTGGTTTAGCCTAATCATGTGATACGAATCATATACTCACTAATAAAAGTAGTTGGAAACAAAAATGGTGAACCTAACATGGAAGCTTAAACAAAATGCATGTGTCACCCACATGTTAGGCTCCTTTTTCTCTCTCAAAATATGAAATGTGGACAAACATGGATCCGATACAATTGACTATACATGTGTTTATTTATTGATATGCTGATTTCATGAGTATTTCTTGTAAATGTTTCTCATAAGTATTCTGGAACTTTCAACTAGAACCCCCTTTGATCCAAATGACATTTTACTACTTTAATAACACATATTCTTCGACTACTGCACAAGTTGGATCCTCATTTAAAACTAGGGATCTATTATTAACCTTGAACCCTCAATATTGGGTCTCAAATTCACTGGTTTGGGAGTCACACCTAAATGGTACCTTTCCATCTTCAGAGGAAGCTAAAAAATCCATTCATCTCAAAAATTCCTACTAGATGTCTACTCGACAATGACTAGTGGAACATAATTTGTTGTAAATAGTTTCCATCTCAAACCATTTCATGGTCATATCTATGGAAGGAAATAACATGTTCCTACCTTATCTAGGGAGGTTGATCAAGAGGTCACTGATGGACTCATCTAGATAGCATAAGGGACCCTCCAAAGGGATCCTTCTAGCATTCACCATCACCAATGCTACAAAAAAATGAAACCTATATATGATGTGTGTGTTTACCTCAGGAGTATGACCTATTTCTCCCAAACCTAGGTAGTCAGGAAAACCCACTGAGGGTAGTGAACAATCAACCCAGAACATGCCCCTACATCTATACCCTCCAAAGAATCCCACTAACTAAATATGGTGGCAAACTATGAGCAAGAGGACACATTTTCCAACATTTACTAAGCTTGTCGGTATAATCTGGTATTATTCAAATAAATCACCAAGAATATTTTGGTACAAAATATAGGGAATACCCATATCCTTTCCCACTGACTTGATTAACATCGGTATATACCTATATGAAATGGAGGAAAAGATCAGGCCCATACACATTCTCCAACAATAGAATAAGAAAATATGCATGTTATGGTCACTGAAGTCACCTAGAATATTCTAAAAATGGTTAAAGGGAAGACACACAACTATTCTACCATAATTTGGGTGACTCATTAACACAATATGAAGATATTTAGAGAAGATACACATCTTTTCTCCCAATGTACTGTGTATCTAGTTGAATGTAGAGGTTATAAGAGTTTGGGTCATATCTTGCACATCTTCAAAACTTTTCCACTAGTTCCTCCTAGGGGGATAAGATCTTTACATATTCCACATTATTATGTGGGTCCTCTTAATTTTTAGTAGGGATGTAGCTATAATACCACATACTGCTGAGGCCAAGGTGGTAGTCGACATAGTTGATACTAGACTCAGGAATTAATGTGCATGAAATGTGATCCCACTCAGAATAGTCAGGTTGTAGCATAGATTCATGGTATGGGAAAACTAAATGACGTTCAACATATGATAGGGAGCATAATTCAAATTCATCTATTGTTTGAGGTACTAATCTAGTAACCTCTACTATAGATTCTACATTATTTAACACAAGTGCATCATACAATATTATATTTGATACATTTCTAGAGATTCTGGTCCTTGATATAGTGTATTTATGTGTCATTAAGAATCTGTAAACCTCATTGGTTATTCTATCAATGATTGTTCACTGATGGAATTATTTTCCGCATCAGATAGGAAAATGTTTTTTATATAGAATTCATTCTTTCCCATCATGTAACTGTATGATGTAATTATTGGAATGGATTTCATGCTTCCCTATAGATCCATTATTGATTATTATCACTATAAAATTATGGTTTATTGTTTGTATGATGTCTCCTGTTTCATCATGTTGGGGATACCAAGTTCGAAATAACATTTTATTTGTTTGTATGATGTCTCCTATTCCATTTTCTGGTTTGATTTGTTTTTTAGGGTAGTGGGGCAGTAGAAGCAAAACTGCATTTTTTTTTCTGGTTAGCATTTCGCGGTGGTTTTAACCGCCGCTAATGCTTTACTGGTCAGCATTAGCAGTGGCTATAACTGCCACTAATGCTTTACTTGTAAACCATTAGCGGCGGTTAAAACCACCGCGAAATGTAATCAGTTTATATTTAGCGGTAGTTTTCACCGCCGCGACAGAGGCGCATCAAACGCCTGAATATCACGTTGGTTAAGTTACACGTGTACAGGTCCCTCTGACTTTTAAGGAAAATATGACCGTTGGAAAGGAGGCCGACCTTTCCTATAAATAGGAGCTCATTTGAAAGAGATCAATGCTAACTGATGAATAACTTCTTCAACATTGTGCATACATGATGTTGAAGTGATTTCTAGAGAGAGAGGCTCTTATTAACTCTCAAAGCTTCGTGTGACTCTGAATGTTGGTGATTACATTCGAGGACTTCCGGGGATAGGAAGACAGAGGTGCCAACTACCTTGAAGTTTGAGGGCTTCCTTGCTGAGGAATACAGAGGTTGCTAACTACCTTGAAGTTGAGAGATTGTGGGGATAGCAAGACAGAGACTCCAGTCTTCATATCAAGGACTTACCCTGGCGTGGGTAAGACAGACTTGCTTGAAAGTATAAATCAAGAGACCTTTATCCAAGGTTGTTGGATACCCTTCTCTTTGGGTTAAAAGACTTATATCTTGTTACCTGTAGTTTTACTACTTTTTTATTTCCGCTGCATTTTGTATTGTAAGGAAAGTATAACTTTCTTATACTTCTCTACTTGTATTCTGATTCATTTAGATTCTATACGCTTTAAGGCAGAATCTCATATTGCAATATTTAGTTAAGTTTCAATTTCCGGATTCATATTTCTGGAACCTACGTTTGGAATCTCTTTCCAGTTTTAAGCAATTACAAAGGACTTGAAGTTTATAACTTCATTCCTTATTCCAAGTTTTCATTTGGTGTTAGAGGTGTTGTGAATTTACTTAGTTTAACTTTATTAAACTTAGCTCTTTTCTTTGTTTAAGGAAAACATAGTTATTCGTAACTAACTTTAAAGGTTCCAAAGGAATTTTTAAAGTATACAATTCACCCCCCTCTTGTATATTGAGAATCTACATCATTATTTCGATCCTATAGTTAAAACCGCCATGAATAAAAAAATATCTAGCACCCATCAAACTGCCACTAAAGTCACGAAAACCGCTGTGAAATGAGGAATCTACAACACTTCCCTTAAACCGCCACAAAATAGAGAAAACCACCGCTAATAGATTACCGACGCCCAGTTTAGCGGCAGTTTCTGTAAACCGCTGCCAAACCATATAGCGGTGGTTTAAACCGCCGCTATATGAAAAAAACCACAGGTAATGGCCGGGTTTGTTGTAGTGGCACCTGACTCCTTGATTTCAAGAAAGTGAGCCGATTTCATCAACCGGTCCACCACTACCCAGGTAGCGTCGCAACCTCCTTGGACCTTGGGTAACCCTATGACGAAATCCATCGAGATGTCATCCCACTTCCACTCGGGGACATCTAAAGGTTGTAACAGACCACATGGAACACGATGTTCAGCTTTCACCTCCTGTCACACTAGGCACATGGCCATGAACTCTACCACTTCCTTCTTTAACCCGGGCCACCAAAACTGACTCCTCAGACCCTGGTATATATTGGAAACTCTCGGGTGAACTGCTAGGGGTGAGTTGTGGAACTCACCAAGAACCCTCTCGCGCATCGCCTCTGGAACAAACAACTTCCCTCGAAAAAGCATCTGATTCTGACCATCCTCTGTCCACCCTTCCAGAGCATCGACTTGGTTAACCCAGTCACGCATCAATTCACTCTCTATGTCTCCCCACTGAGAGTCCTCCACCTGCCGTAGTAGAGAAGACTGCACTGTCATCTGATACAGGCAAAATCTACCACCATACTTCCTCGCATCCAGGTGCAGGGAAACCAACTCCTCCATCACCTTCCAAGCATCTACCGACTCTCAAACCGCATCCTTCTGCGACTTCCTTCTCAAGGAATCGGCCACCACATTCCCTTTTCCTAAGGTGTAGGAAATATCTAAGTCATAGTACTGAAGGAACTCCATCCACCTCCACTGTCGTAAGTTCAGGTCCCGCTGGGAGAAGACACACTTCAAGATTTTTTTATTCATGAAGACCACAAAGCGCTCCCCGATGAGGTAATGCCGCCACAACTTTAGTGCAAAAACGACCGCCGCAAGCTCCAAATCATGGGTGGCATAATTTCGCTCATGGGGGCGTAACTATCTAGACCCATAAGAGATCACCCCTTGTCATTGCATCAGTAAACACTTGAGGTCTTGTCTTGAAGCATCATAGAAAACCTCATATGCGTCCCCTTCTTCTAGAAATCTTAGTACTGGGGCACTTACCATCTTCTCCTTCAGATATATGAAGGCTTCTTCGCACTGCCCATTCCACACGAAAGCCTGGTCCTTCCTGGTCAAAGTCGTCAAAGGTGCTACAACTTTGGAGAAGTTGGGCATGAACCTCTGATAGTAACCTTCCAGTCCAAGGAAACTACAAACCTCTGCCACATTCTTAGGTGCTACCCAAGAAACAACTTATTCGACCTTCACCGGGTCCACCGCTATTCCCTGCTCAGACACCACGTTCCCAAAGAAGTGCATTTCTTGCGTCCAGAACTTGCACTTGGAAAACTTCCCATAGAGTTGGAGTAGGCAGAGGACCTCTAAAACCATTATCAGGTGCTCAGTGTGATCCTCCTATGATCTTGAGTAGATCAAGATGTCGTCAATAAACACGAATATGAACCGATCTAGGTATTTCTGGAAGATGGAGTTCATGAGCCCCATGAACACAACTGGAGCGTTCGTAACACCGAACAACATGACCACAAACTCAAAGTGCCCATATCCGCACTTGAAGGCAGTCTTCGAGACGTTGCCCTACTTCACCCTCAACTGGTGATATTCTGACCGCAGGTCAATCTTAGAGAACCAACCTACTCTGCTCAACTTGTCAAAGAGATCATCTATCCTCGGGAGGGGGTAATGATTCTTAACTGTTACTTGGTTCAGTCTCTTGTAGTCTATGCACAACCTGAGACCACCATCTTCCTTCTTTGCGAACAAGACTGGAGCACCCCATGGTGACACACTTGGTCGAAAAAAACCCTTCTTCATCAGATCTTCAATCTGAATCCGCAACTCCCTCAACTCAAAAGGTTCCATCTGGTAGGGACCCATCAAAATTGGGTGGGCACCAGGTTGCAAGTCTATCCCGAACTCAATATCACGCCGAAGGGGTAGAGTCGCCACCTCTTCAGGGAAGATGTCTATAAACTCAGTGACGATCCCTGGAACTTCCACCATTTCTGCATCCATTGACTCCACCAATAGTTCATCTAACAAGGAAAGGAGGGGATCCTATCGCCTGCTACTTTTACGGAAACCCCGCTCACCGATGAAAGTTACATGTCGGCCTCCCAAATCTGAAAACACAACCCTTCCTCGAAAGTAGTGAATGATGACACATAAAAAGAACAACCAATCAATGCTTAGGATGACATCGTATGGATGTATCTGCAACAACAGAAGATACCTGATAGACTGATGTGTCCCTATCATCAGTCTAAACCCCCGAAAAACATAAAACAAGTCAGTCTGACCTTCGACTGGTGAGCTCAACACTAGGGGAACTGGTAGTCTCTCAGCATCTAAATCCAGATCATGAGCCATACTAGGTGCAACAAGGGATTTTGAAGCTCCTGTATCAAACAAGGCATATGCAAGAGTACTAAACAAGTCGATTGTACCTCGAATGACTTCTGACCCTGCTGTAACTACTGCCTCTACAACGTGCAACTATCCACGCTCAGCTACCCTGCCTCTCGGCTGTCGGCTGCCTCCCCGACCATGCCCTGGTCGAGGTCCCTGAGGGGCACCCTGGGTTCGGCCTCCTCCTGCAATGCATTCCCTGTGAGGAGCGGGAGCTTGCTTCCCCTGCTGCTGCTACTGAAAGGGCCTAGCTGGAAACTGCTACTGTTGAGGTGGGCGCCGAACCTGCCCACCCTCTCTATATTGTACTCTATCTGGGCACTGATTATGAAGGTACCCATGGATTCCACAGATGAAGCATCTCGGTCCTGGGCCCTAAAGGAAAGGGAGAGGGTTGGGAGATCAGAATTGGAACTACTGAGGCCTGCTTCCTACTGGTCGAAACCTAGAGGGTCCTGATACTGGTGGCCTGTTGCTGACGACCTTCCCCTTTGACGAGCCCAACTAGATTCCCTCTCACAATACAACTCCCTGCGTGTGCATCCTTTCCAACACTTCATCCTTCTTCTGGACCTCCAAGTATGTCATTAGGGTGAAGGGAGTAACAACGTACTGGAGATAAGGTCAAAGTGCCTCCTCCAAACGACTCACCCGAGACTCCTCATCCGGAAAGAGGTCGAGAGAAAAGTGATGGAGATCCTTGAACTTGATCCCCAAATACCTCATTGACATACGCCCTGCTAGAGGGAGAGTAGTTCCTGCCTCTTCTCAGCCTTCATCGTTGAAGAGAGGAATTCCTCCCAAAACTCCTTCTCGAAGTCAGTCCACGTAACCACAACCTCCCTCTTCTCCCCAAGATAAAGTGTCCACCCCTGACGTACTGATCCACGCATTTGGATTACATCCAGAGGAACCCAGTACTCTTTTGGATCCTGGATCAAGCTAAAATCTATCACCAGCTCCTCTAGCCAGCTCTTTGTCTCCATGTCTGAGATACTACCATCGCACTTCCTGAGGGTCTGACACTGAAAGGCAGGAAGTTTCCTCTACCACTTATCATCCTCCTCCTCTCAGTATTCCCTCTGTCGATCAGCCAAGTCAACCTCCTGATCCTCGATCGCCCACACTACTCATGGTCATCTCCCAGGTTCCATAGCTGAAAGGTAAACAAGGAATGCCTAAGCCCGAGTAGTGTAGAAAATTGTTCTTAAATTTTCTTAGACTTCTTATTCATTTTAAATCCCCAAATACCCATGAAACACAAGAACACAAGTCATTATGATGCATGTAACTTCCCTAGGGTCTCTAACCTAAAATCAGTGTAGCCTTACTTGGTCGTTCGGTAGGCCCAGAGTCCTTGCATCATATCACGGGGGCCCCAAAAATCCTATGTCCTATCCGGTCTTCCCTGGCCTATTTCACACACCAAGATCACCCGACACTGTTGCCCTACCATCCCATGCAATCCTCACTATGCCTAACTCTAGACTCCATATTATCTCTCAACCGGTTTCTGATGCCATTATATCACGACCCGCCTTCACCAAGATCAGAGAAGGGACAACAGATTTCCATACCCTTCTTTCTTCAAGTTAAAGGAGAGATAATGACCCCCGAGACCCGCCTTCAATAGGCCCCGGAGTGGCGACTAGCACTAAGGTTATAGAATCACACACAATATGGAAGACATTACCCTTTTTCTTTATTAGGATCGGGAGATAAGATAGTAAATCCCAACAACACCAAAACTGGAGGTAAAAGTAAATACAAAGAAAACCATACCCATATGCATGTTACAAAAGTAAATGCCACAAAGTACAAGGAGACTACAAAGGTAAACTACCAAAGAAAAGAAAAACAGAAACTACAACTGTCCCAATGTTTGAGCTAGTATGCCCCTGCACGATCCCTGAAGTCCTCGTGGAAACCTGAAAACAGTTTTATATATGTAGGGTGATCATAAAAGTATACTCATTAGGGAAAACCAAATACTCTCTTGCACAAGTGGGGAGGCATTCTAATGCCCAGTGAGAAAATAGATAACCAAAGCACATAGAAAGGAAAACTATCCACCCAAGCATCAACAAGGCACACTCCCCAAATAATGCAAGTCAAGTAATGTATAGTAATAACACATCGATGTTTAGGTACCCCACACCACTTTCCCACTGGTTATTGAAGACATCGTACGCATCAAACCAATCCCTCCATTCTCACCGCAGTCCCACTACCACACCCCACCCGCACACACCTAGGCCACAACCACACATCCCGCCCGCAAGCACCTGGGCCACAATCACCATATGTAACCATGTCCACAAATACCTGGGCCAAAACAACTACTGCCATGCCTGAAGACACCTGGGCCTCATCCTGAAGATTCTTGGGAAACAACCTTCCCGCACACACCTAGGAAAACCACCACAACTACCCTACCTAAAGAATCTTGGGCTATAATGGACCTCCGACCATCACAGTTTTCCCGAAGAGTCTTGGGATATCCGGGAAAGGGAGTAGAAAAGGAGCTAATAACCAGCCACTCATAGGAGTGTTGGAAAAAACACCCTCCCCCATGGAATGGGGGTGTTCGGCACTAAGTGATCAACTTGGGTGGGGTGCGAATAAGAAACATAAGAACTACAATTATATGTATAGGTAACAAGCACTCATCCCAACCTAGGTTTTCCAAATCCAACCTAAGCACAAACACCCTCATTACTATTCATTCATAAAATAAAAGTACAACACTCATGGGCAAGTCACAACTCACTCCCAAAACCAACTCCCCATTTAACCCATTCTTGGTTTCATGTTCAAGTGATCCCATTTAAGTATATTCTGCACTACTGGGAAACTAACAGGAATAACCACAAGCTAGAGAAAAAGGAATATCCAAACAAAAATTTAAGCATTCACACCCGGTTCTCTTGTAAAGTCACAACAACAAAGGGATTCATGAGATCCCTCAAAGTACTGGAACCAAACCAAGCCTCGAGATACAACCCCACACAACTTCAGATTCACAACCAACAACCATACCACAACAGAGGATCCCATCCTCATCCACATCACCTCATAAGCATCGAGTAGAACGAACAAACATGCCTCCAAGACAGAACAAGGAAGTTTCCAGACTCAAGTACATCCTTCACTATGTTTTCTTCTTTCTTTTTGGTTAACCGGGGTGATCAAACAAGGTTTTTTGTTAACTAGACATTCATTTAATCGACCTAGTTTACTTAATTAACTAAATTCCCATGTTGGATCCATTCAATTATCATAGAAGGCAAGGGTTCATTATTGCGCAAGGAAAGACCACCAACGACCATGATTTTCAGTGAGCATAGCCCATACAATTCACAACATATAGAAATTATAAAACAGTATAGAAGAAAAGTCAAACACACCCCATCATTCTTTAACAACCTATTTATTATCTTCATTAAGGTTTATTTTCATCCATTCCCATAGAAAAATAGCATACCCACCCCGCATGTTACACAGTAAAGAGAGACGAAGGAAAACCCTACTTGGTTTATCAAGGATCGAAGTTCTTCTCCACACGCCAAGAACTTTGGATGCGTGACTTGCAGGGGAGGAATGTTGGGGACTCCAAGGATGAGTAGAAAAAATCCAGCATAGGCGCACCACAAGCCTTGGGAAGTGGGGACTCTAAGAGAATCAGGGAGAAGAAAGAAATACAGCCAAGAAGGGGAAGGAAGAAACTCTAGCGTGATATAAAGACGAGATTCTCTTGTTACGGGATAAGGAATTTTGAACGAATAAAAAGTCGAATCATGTTTTCCTTTGCGGTTGGTAGGTTACACATGATGGGAATAATTATTATTTAATTATTCGCATTAGATGGGTGGTCATAGTGGCTATGCATTAAAAAATATTATTTAAACGGAGGAAAAATGCGCAATGGGGGTGGAACTGGTACGTACGGGGAAAGGGGGTGACATTGTGGAAACAACACATTTTGGTAAGTTTAAGGTTTGCCCGACTTCTGGGGGATTTTAGATATTATTTATGGGATTTAAATTGCTTAGAAAGGGGAATTAAATCATCTTTATGTAAAATGATATGTTACGGGAGTGGAAAAAGTCATAAACTAGAAAAAGGGACGAAGACCGCTCGGTGAGGAAACGGTGGCACCGTCACCATGCCACCGTCACGGTGCCACCCTCATGGTGCCACCATGACCGGTGCCACCGTGACTGGTGTGCGTCTGTCACAGTGCCACCATAACTGGCGCCCCCGTGACCGGTGGCACCATTTCGTTAGAGCTATGTTTTGGAAAAGTAATGGGCCAGGTGGGTCCAGGATATTACATTCGGAATAGAATGCATGGATCATATACCCTATGCTGTTGAGAAAGTATGGTTAATCAACCATAAATTTGGATGGAACCTTACATTTGAGTATAAGGAAAGTATGGATAAGGAACCCTACATAAGTGAGGAAGCCTATGTCAGAGGAAACAAAAGTATGGTTTATCAACCCTAATTTTGTAATCAAATGTATGTTTTCAACCCTACATTTGGAGTTTTGTTTTCACATGAAGGAACCATATGTTTAACCATGAAATGATGAAGTTTTATTTAAAGATATTACTCATGATTTATACAATAGTCTTGGAAAACATAAATATCTATTCAAAGCTAGTTTATGACCAGTTCAAAGGTTCGTTGTGTCTGTTTTAAAGTCTCAAATTCAATAGAGTAAATCATTCTTATTTATAAAGGAAGTTATGAACTCTCTTTAATGATTTTTAATTCAAATATTCATGATTTATTCTGTGATATTTCTGGAGTTTTTATGACCTGGAGATGCTCAAACTAAAGTAAAAATATGAGGACACTCTTCATTGGAAAAAGAACGAATATATAGGAAAAGTGATATATGTAAAAATCCATGAGTCTTTATTTCAAATATACAATTTGGAAACATACATATTTAAATATCTATCATGTGTTTTTCTATTTATTTTTTAAGAAATACTATATAACATTGAAGATCTATCTATTGATGTGCATTATTGAATATCTAGATACATATATCAGTTGTTACTGTAATTATGAAGATTAATTTGTATTCTCAACAAAATAAATATCTATTGATTTGGAAGTGTTTCGAATTCTTGGACTCATTCATGGTTAAGTTTTAGATTCTTTCACTAAGATATGGATTTACAGTTCCTTTTAAAATAACAAGAAGGCTATTTAAATCCTTTTTGTAAAGGTGTAAACTAACTACACTCAAATTTTGATTAAAGGTCTTAGGATAAGTGAAACTATTGAAATTCACCAAGCTCATGGAGTTTAGCTTTGGTAGAGTGGACTAAGGGTTATTTGTTCCCCAAACTAATATACATCATTTTATTTATTTCTTTTATTTATTTCCACTGCTTGATCATCATTAATAGTAAAGGAATGGATCACTGTATAATAAGATAGGTGTTTTGAATCTGTCAAAGTATTTAAAACCACAATTCATCCCCCTCTTATGACTTTATCTTCATAATTATCATCCTAACCTAACATCAATTGTTCAATGTGGAGATACCACACATATCACAATAAATATAAAAAAATGTATAATTCTAAGGGGGTATATTTTAAGGACTACATATATTATAAGAGAAGTAAATCCATCTTCAAGAACTACATAGTCATCACTTTTTAGGTCTGTCTAAGTGAATTGGTTATTTACCTCACACATGGGGCCCTATCTCATGCCAAGAACTTCTAAAAAACGCATTAGAACATTTATAATAACTTATGAATTTATTTTAAATTATATTAAATACATATTAAGTCACCTAGTGAATGTAATAAATATAATATAGCTACCTAGAAATATAAATCATTTATACATGAATTTATTGAATAATAATAACAATAGTTAAAAAGTGAATAGAATAAAAGAAAAAAAATAAAACCAACAATTATAAACCCAATTTTTTGTGGTATTATGTATAGTTATTACTCATTGATATAATTTAATTCAATATCATGGTTGTATTATAGTATTATATATATATATATATATTGTATTCTATATTATGATTATCATAAAGACTAGTGTGTCCGTTATGGTTTCATTTAAAGTGAACAATTTTCATTTCCTTAAATATATTTTTGATTTAAATTCAATATTATTTTATTTATTTTAGGACATGGAATATAATTTTTTTTATAAAATTGATAGAAGTTGGATGTATGAAACCGATTGTATATCAAGTGATTTTTAAAACATGTTGGAGGGATTTTTAGATTTTTCATTTAACAATTCTTTAGATAGTGCTCACATACACTTACCAAGTTATAATTTTTTTTGGAAGAAATTGGTTGAGTCATTAAGAAGTTAGATACCATATAAAAAAATACGGTTTCCTAAAAAACTACTATTTTTGTTGTCATAATAGAGATAAAATGCAATCTCAAAATTTTCATGATCCAAATGAGAGGGATGGATTGGAGAATTTATTATATGAATGATTTCTATTTATTCTTTATCATGGGAAGGAAGGGACACTGCCCCAAGAAGACTTCAATACGACCACACATGATTCATGTACTGAAAATGATGATGTTGAAGGGATGAAAAAATTAAATGTTGTTTCCACAACTACATTATATCAACAATATGGTAAAATGAAAAGACTGGAATTTTTAATTAGACTATTCATGGGAAAACCATCTATGGGATTCCTAATACTCCCATCAATAACATTCTTACCCTCTTTAAGGAATTACTTCAAGATTCTGAATATATTCCCTTAAAACATTATAAGGAATTAAAGTCAATTGAGGAAATTGGATTTTCAAAAAACAATATTCATGCTTTCTTAAAAGAATATAGATTATTTTGGGAGGAAACCACTAAATGAAATGATTATATAAAATGTTTCACATCTTGATGGAATGAAAATACTGATCGAACGCCATATCATGTTCCACATAAAGCAATATGGAAATTTCCATTGATCCTAAGACACTATAATATTTTCATGTATAATGAAATATCAATAAATATGTGATGGCATGATACCAAGATAAATATGGATAATGATGAATTGGTTCATCCTAGAGATGGATTTTTATGGCAGTCATTTGATGCTTGATATCCTAATTTTATAGTTGGCATGTGTAATATGAGGTCGAGTCTTTCATGTGATGGATTTAATATTTTTGAGTAGATGATTTCTTTTCATAACACACGTCCAATTTTCATACACATTTATAACCTTCTTCCATGGATGTGTATGGAAAAACCTTTCACTTTTTATGAGTATACAAATATCTGTACCATATGATCCTAGAAATGTTATATATTTATACATGCAACCTTTAATATAAGAGTTGAAACATTTTTTTATTGTGGGTGTGCAGGCATATGATGCATATTCTAAAGACATATTTCATATGTGTGTTGCATTTATGTGGATGATAAATGATTTTCCTTCTTATACAATGATGTATGGAAGGGAATACTATCATTTACTATTTGTATAATGAATACATAATCCAGAAGACTTAAATATCACTATAGTTTCAGTTTTATAGTAAATCAATGGTTCTTTCCAATGGACCATCTATATAGAAATAATCATCGATGGTTTGAAAATACCATAGAGACTGGAAATAAACCTCAGTTTATGTCTAGAACTAATGTACTTAATGAATTTAAATATTTTATTTTTTCATTCAGGAAGGGTCAGATGAAATCTAGAAAGATGAATAATGTCTCCATTGTAACTAATTACAATTTTAAGAAGAAAAATATCTTATTTTAGTTGCCTTATTGATCAACCAAATTGTTATGTCATTTCTTAGACATAATAAACATTGAAAATAATATACATGAAATGTTGCTTTCAATTATTCTAAATTTTATGGGAAATACAAAAGATTATTTAAAATCTTGGTGTTACTTGGTGGATTAGAGTATCATACCATAATTTTATCCTATGTGTATCAGTGAAAATAAATTGAAAGTTCTATGTGCTTCTTAGGTGATGCCACATGCATAAAAAATCAATTTATAAAAGTAAAAGAGACTATTAATGTTCCTAATGGCTATTCAAGAAACATATCTAAATGGGTTAACATAAGATATTTGAAGTTGAAATCTTTGATGAATCATGATTATCACATCATTTGGCATGATTTGATTACAATATTAGTCCTTCATCTACTTCCCAATAATGTAAGGGTGTCAGTTATTTGGTTGTACCATTTTTATAGATATATTTACACTATGAAGTTGTCTAATTATTTCTTGTGTTTTTTTTGCAGAGGAACCATTAATTTTGTTTGAGTTAGAGAAAATATTTCCTCCATAGTTTTTTATAGTCATGATGCATCTAATTGTATATATTCTAACAGAAATATTTCATAGAGGACCTGTTTCTTTTTGTTGGATGTATCCAACAGAAATAAATACATACACCTTGAAGTCTTATGTTCAGAGCATGAATCATCCTAAAGTTTCTATCATGAAAGGATATTTAGCTCAAGAATGTATGGATTTTTTTCAATGTATTTGTATAATGTGACAACAAGATGGAATAGACCAATGAGAAATAAAGAAGAATAGTATGAGAAAATTGAACCACGTTTTCCATCAATTCCCCAAATAGAGGGGATTCTCGAATATGGTACATCACACAGTTTTGTTTAGGCGTCACTACATCAAGTAAGTAAATTGTAAATGTATATCTTATATCCTCGCATGTAATTGTACATATCAACTAACTAATTTCTACTTTTTGGCAGGGAACATAAAAAAATGATTAACAGAAATCATCATTCTTTATCTATGAGAATTAGATAGACATTTCATAGAAAAGAGTTTTCTACTTGGTTGAAATTGATGGTTGAAATATTAATATAATAAATTTAAAAAATTAATATTTAATTAATTTTAATATTCATTTACATTTTAGGTGTTATGTTTTCCTACCGACTCTATCTCTAAGAAAATAAGAGATTTGGATTTTATTCTTAATTCCATGGTTCGTGAATTAAAATCAAATGTGATCAATGGGTAAGAATTTATTATCACTGAATGAGCAATGAACCTAATAACATGACATGATGGGGTTATGGTAACTATTATAACAGACCGTTATGCCAGTGCATTGAATAGTATACCTTAATTTGAAAATGTATCTTATTATGGAGTCATTGAGGAAATACTAATATTGGATTATTATTTTCATGGTCGAGTCACTATGATAAAATGTATGTTGTTTGATTCGATGAACATGAATGACACATTTATTGAAGATTGTGTATTTCAAGTTATTAACATGAATCACACTTTTTCAGCTAATGAGACATATATATTGGCATCAATGATGAAACAAGTTTTTTATGTGATAGATCATATGCAACCTGAATTTGTTGTCATTATTAAAGTAATCCCAAGAAATATTTTTGATGTTGGTGATGATGTAATTGACACCATCCCTACTCCCATTCACCCCGATCAATTTATTACCTACGAGGACTCCAATAGTTCAATTTTCAGAGTTTATTGTGAACCTAATGCTATTAGGTTCCAGGTGTAGTAGAAGCACATTGGTGGGTCGCCAAACTTTAAATTTAGCATTAACAATGATCAATCCGAGATCTGTCACGATGTAAAATGCCAAATCTTCAGAATAGAACAAAGAACGAAAAACAAAAGAGGGAGTCCTAGAACTATAGAGATAGGATTATCATATGTTGGTTATAATTAATTTAATTAATTGACAGGAATTACCTTGATGGAATTATTTCTTCATTGATGTCTATGGTCACAATCCGATTTGATCTGTAGTTGCATTGTAGAATCCAAGTGTAGGATTCCTCTAGGGGTGATCCACAAGTGCTCCACGTATCTCTTGATGTCGCTGAAGGGATATCCGGGTGATAGCACAGAAGAACCTTCGCTTGCGATGTCCGCCTTCGATCACCTTGATCCGGTGGTGGTGGATCTCTCTCGGTCTTAAGAGTGTTCTTGGAGGAAGGATTTCTTTTGGACTTGAGAGTACTCTCCAGAATTTTTGTGCACAACGATTTGGGAAAAGTGTTGGGGTTTTGAGGATATTTATAATCGGGTTTGAGGTTATAGAGTTATGACAATAAATAAACATGTTACACATTTTATTTATTTCATTAACTCTTATTGAAAACCCCCATGTAGAATGATTAATTCCTTGGCATGTTCCCACACTAATTATAATAAATATTATTTAATAAAACGATATTATTTCCTCAAAATCTGGACTGAAAAAACTACACAGTGTGTAATCATTAATACATGGCATGTACACTTTTCCATGAAAACTACACGACGTGTACATTCAATGTACACGGTGTGTTTATCTTGTTTTCATTTTTCTTTATTTCCTGCACCACATTTATTAGACCTTGAGTAATGAATATTTATTTCTCAAATAAATGTAACTGTATTATTCGCTAATAAATATATATTATTTCACCCACAATATATTCTTTTGAATAAATAGTTTCAAAATAAATGCGAGTAGGAATCCTCAAATAATTATTAAACCACAGTCGGGAATAATCTTTATTTAACTTGTTAAATTAATATTTAACAGAGATATATGGACACACTTAGTGTGTGACCCTCCAGGCCTCTTTCTCAGTGGCGTTAGGAAGAGCCTGCCTAAAGTCCAAGGTTAGCATCTAGCAACATGCCAAGGCAGCCATAGCGAAATAATTTAACACTGCAATGACGTTTCACCTCATACGAATTCTTACTGTGTAATATAATCCCTTTGTCATGATATCTTGAATCAAGCGGGTTGCATGCTACTGCCATCAACCCATGTGCTCAATTATTCTTTCTTTGAATTTCCAAAATTGAACTTGCCTATTCCTCAACATGGCCATGAATTTATTTAGGCTATATCAATTCCATCAAAGGGAATGAGATATCTACTTCTGTTATGAAACAGAAGGGGCAAATCCTTTCTCGCATTATCTATTAATGTAGTATTAATCGTAACTCAATGAATATATCCTACCTCACTGCGAACAGTGTGTCATCACATTTTTCATCAATACATCTAATTGCACGAGTTGTAATACCCATTAATAATAATATTAATGTCTAAGGACCAATAAACACGTCCGCAGATAGGAACTTCCAATGACACTATGAAATGTGGATTTCCTACTAGCGGGTCTCGTTATCATAATATCCTCTTGGATATTACCAAGGGTGCACACCATGAGAAGGTGCCTCAATGTTTTATGAGTCCTCACCCCTAATGGATTATATTATTTGTGTCCCTCAAATAACATCATCCAGATATAGAACATATATTCAAGAACAGTGTTATGGCACTTCTGGATTCTCATCATAGCAGGGATCCGCTATGACCCTTTAATGCAGTAGCTATCCTTAGGACATTATCACATGCATTGTCAGGCAGAATAACAATCAAGATGTGATAAGATATTTATTAATGAATAAAGTACAAAGTAGTTGGTTCTAGGCCACCAACTCCAACGGACTCCTACTTGGACTAGAGCCAACTGCTAATAACCTTTAATCTGCTAGCTCTCACATGATATTCATGCTTCTACTGAGATAGGTATTTAGTCATGGGTTCCACCACGTTCTCTTCTGTGGACACTCTTCTCACTGAAACTTCACCCCTTTGATAGAAATCCCTCAAGAGGTGATACTTATGGAGTATGTTCTTTGTCTGTTGATGTGACCTTGGTTCTTTTGCAAGAGCCACCACTGTAGTATTATCACAATACAACATGATACGGTATTTACTGCTAGGAACTACATAAAGCTCCTAGAAAAAGTTCCTAATCCAGATGGCTTCCTTAGATGCATCAGAATCCACTATATATTCAGACACCACTGTAGAATTGGCGAAAACTGGATGCTTTGAAATCTTATAGATCACAACTCCTCCATTAAGATAGAAAACATATATAGATTGTGACTTCAGATCCTTTTGATCTATCTAAATACCAGCATTAGCATACCCTATGATGACAAGATCCTCGTCTCCTCTATACACCAAGAACATATCCTTAGTTATTATCAGATACTTAAGGATAGTATTAACAACAGTCCAATGTTGTTATCCTGGATCTTCTTGATATCTGCCTACCATGCTCAGTGCATAGGCAACATCAATCCTGGTATATAACATGGCATACATGATGGATCATATAGAAAAAGCGTATGTGATCTTACTCATTCTATATTTCTCCTATTGTGTTTGAGGACACATTTTCTTAGAAAGATCTAGGCCATGTGACACTAGTTCCAATACCCTCTTAGACTATTCCATACTAAATCTCTTTAGTATCTGGTCAATGTATGTACCCTGACTTAGTCCAAGCAGCCTCTTGGATCTATCACAAATGATCTTGATCCCTAGAATGTAGACTGCTTCACCCAAGTCCTTCATGGAGAAACACTTGTTCAACAAGTCCTTAACTGACTGTAAGACTGATACATCATTTCCAATGAGAAATATGTCGTCAAAATATACTACTAGGATAATGATTTAATTCTCATTAAACCACTTATAAACACATGGCTCACATTCGTTCTTAATGATACCAAATTCCTTTATGGCTTCATCAAATTGAATGTTCCATGACCTGGATAATTTCTTTAATCCATAAATGGATTTCTGCAACTTGAAAACCCATTTGGTTTCACCTGGTGTCACAAACCCTTCTGGTTGTGTCATATAGACATCTTCCTAAAGATTACCCTTAAGAAATTCCATTTTGACATCCATCTGCCAAATCTCGTAGTCATGGTAAGCTGCTATGGAAAGTATTATTCTTATGGATTTAAACATGGAAACTAGTGAGAAGGTTTCATAATTGTCAATTCCTTGACGCTGTCTGAATCTTTTAACCACTAGCCTTGCTTTATAGGTGCTAACTTGACCTTCCATGTCCAATTTTCTCTTGAATACCCATTTTCAACCAATAGTCTTTACATCAACTCGCTCATCGACTAGAACCCAAACTTGGTTCTGATACATGGAATCCATCTCAGAATTCATATCTTCCAACCATCTTGCAACTTCTGAGCTTTCTACTGCTTCCTTGTAGGATAGAGGTTCATCGCTGTCCAACAATAATGATTCACCATCCTCGGTGACTAGGAAACCAAATCTCTCTGGTTCCCTTACCTCTCTTGAGCTCCTACGTAGTACTTGTGTTTATGTAACCTCTTCCACGGGGACCTGTGGAACCTGTTCTTGTACCAACTCCTGTGTATCTTGAGCATCAACTTCGTTGAATTAAATCTTGCTCCCACTATCCTTCTTGAGGATGTGATCCCTCTCAAGAAAGACAGCTTGTCTGGCGACAGTCACTTTCATGTCTGAAGGGTTATATAGGTAATATCCTTCCATTTACTTGGGATATCCTATAAAGATACACCTATTTTGGACTCCTCATGTATTGATCATGTTTTAATGATCACAAATATATTTAATAATCCCAAATCTCATTAATGATCACCAATATTATTCAATCATGTGAATTTATGTTTCAAATTCACTCATGCTTTATAATGGTTAAGATCAATCAAATTCATGCATATTTTTGTTTAAATATGAATACTGTTATTTTCCTAAGTGCAAGACATAGTTAGACAGACACCGTGATGCAAGACACCGTGAAGCAATACATAGTTAGCCAGACACCGTGAAGCAAGACACCATGAAGCAAGACACTGTGACTGAGACACCGTGACCGAGACACCGTGACCGAGACACCGTGACCGAGACACCGTGACCAAGACACTATGACCGAGACATCGTGACCAAGACATCATAAGCCAAGACACCATGAAGGCAAGACACCATGAATATCAGACATTGTGACACTCAGACCGTGACACTCAGACACCGTGAAGGAGACACTGTTTTCTCAACTTACTGTGACACCGTTTCTTAAACTATTTTTTCACCTTTTAATTTAATGTTTAACAGTCATATTTGATTCCTTTAATGCACTGAAATAATTAATGTTTATTTGTAGACATAGTATGAGGTATGAGACACAAAACACATGGAACCTATCGGCTAAATCTCATGCATTTGAAGATAAAGAGTAGAGAGTGCCCGACAACAAAAAAGGAAGTGCGTGATACTGAACAGAAAACAAGAGTGTAAGCATAACCACAAAGAACACTTTTCAAGATTTTCAAAGAAAGCATTTTCACATGCATACAATACAACTCTGTGGAAGAACATACAAAGTACAATGGAATACAGAGAACGTATTCACATTGTCAAAGCTCGTAGAGAACACAAGATGAATCACGACACTCTATTTTTCAACACAAAAACCCGAGAAGGACTCAGAAGAATTTCTGCTAAATTAAAGGAGTCCAGAGTTGCACTTGAAATCACTAGAGCATTATAAACTCATATCTACTCTCTCTTAGTGATTCTTTTACTTATCTTTTGAGCAGTGTGTGTACTCTGTATATTCCACACACACACTAAATCCTATGATAAACTAAAGGATTTTTAAATCCTTACACCAAACTCTCTATTTCTTTTTACCCACGACAACTGTGGAAGAGGTCCCTGTGTAGCCTGGTTATTGATTTTTTTTACCCACAAAAACTGTGGAATAGGTCCCTGTGTGACCTGGACAGCCTGTGTATTGTTGTTAACCCCGATCCAGGGTGTGGATCAAAGTTTATTAATATAAAATTCTTGGTGGTAGGTGATCACCAAGTGGAGTGGATTAGGTCTCGACTTGAGACTGAACCACTTGTTTCATATCCGCTGTGCTATTTAAATTTAGTCTTATCTATTTTACTGCTTTATTGCATAATCCAGAAAACACTAATTTCACTTTGATAGTTATTCTTAGAAAGAAGTTATAACTGATTTGTCTTAGTAGGATAACTACAAAATAAATATTAATAATATATATTAAGATTACTAAGAATTAATCAATCTTCTAAGAAGTTGTTTAAATAGTCAAACTCTTATAATAGTATAACCTTGATTAGATGGGCTGTATCTTTTATTGAGGAAAACCATTTCTTTTGAAATAATATTTTTTTGTAACAGAAGTTTTTATAGTCACTCAATTAAACCCTCCCCTATTGAGTGAACTACTCCGACCAACATTTGGTATCAGAGGGTTCTTTATTAGGACTCTGTGTAATCTTACTCAACTATGATTGTAGTTGTACTTTAAAGATCTGTAAATTTCTGTTAATTCTAAATTTCTATCTCTTTTAAAGTAATTTGTTAGTATGGATAATATATTTGAAGGTTCTGCAACCAATAGACCACAATTCTTTAATGGAACCAACTATGCTCAATGGAAAATTAAAATGAAAATGCATCTAGAGAGTATGAGCTTTGAAATTTGGCCATCAATTATAGATGAATAAAAACTTCATGTGACTGATATAATTACATGGGATGAACCTACAAAACTTTCTTACAATAACAATTGAAAATCCATGAATGATTTATACTATTCTTTAAGAGATGAAGAATTTAATAGGATTTCTTCTTGTAAAACTACCCATGAAATTTGGGATACCTTGTCTGTCTCACATAAAGGCACATCTAGTGTAAAATAAATGAGACTTAATACTTATACTATAAAATATGATAATTTCAAGATGAAACATGATGAGCCTATTTCTGACATGTATCTTAGGTTCAATGAGATTGTTAACACAATGATTTCTCTTGAAAGATAAGTCACTGCCAAAGAACAGATCATGAGAATTCTTAGGTGTTTACCTGAAAGATGGAGGGGAACCTCTGTCTCAATTAGATAATGATGTGACATTAGCAAGCTACATGTAAAATAACTCATTGAGAAACTGATGATGTATGAGGAAGAGCTGAAAGTCAACAAAGAAGAGGAGGATGAACCAAAGAGGAAATATGTAGCATTCAAGACCACCTTCTCAAAGCACAAAGACAAAGGGAAACTAGAAGCTTCTGTAGAAAGTTCCACCACTAAACAATCATCACTTGAGAGTGATGAGAAGATGGCTCAACTGGCCAGAAGATTCAAATGATTTTACGAAAAGAAGAACTTTTTCAGAAATCCTAACTTCAAGAGCAAGTATGATCAAAAAGGAAATTAGAAAAAGGACTGGAAAAGAAGTGACAAAATTGATGAAATTGTATGCTCTGAATGTAAATGAAAAGGACATATAAAGGCTGACTGTCTAAAGATCAAATATAAGAAGAAGTATGAGGATAAGGACAAGAAGTACAAAAAGGAAATGAATGCAAATTGGAGTGCCTCTGAGGATAGTTCAAGTGACTCAGAGACATCACATGATGAACCAGATAACAAAGAAAACATGTGTTTTATGACAAAAACATCTGAGGTAACACAAAACTCTTCTATGCATAATTAATACTATTCTGAAGAGGAAAGTGACTCTGAAAATATGACTAATGAATAAATGTTTGAATACTATAACATGCTTGAAGATACATGCAATGAATTAAAAGATAAATATAAATCACTGAAGAAACAACATGCTCTCACTACAAATGTTAAGTATGAACTTACTACTGGAAAAGAGAAAAATACTCAACTGCTCAATGAAAACAATGAATTAAAAATTTCTAATGATCAATTAAAAAGTGACTTAGAAAAGTTTACTAATGGGAAAATACCCTTACCCAAATTATAGGAAAAAAATATCCCCTAAATACAATATTGGCATTGGTTATCAACCAAGTAAAATAAACCTTGGTAGAACGAATTTTATTTCCAAGTATAGGACATATAATTTTGTTCCCAATTCTGGACACAACTCATCTAGATCGAGTCATGATACATACTCTACTATTTCAAGTTTTTATGGACCAAATATAGTTTATTTTCAAACACTTTACATAATGATTATAGGAAACCTATGAGACAAATATGGGTTCCTAAAGCACTTATTACTAATTTTACTTGACCCAAACAAGTATGGGTACCAAAATCTATCTTTTCTTGATCATGTTATAAGAAATCTGCTTAAAGAGCTCCTGCAAGAATCTATGGTACTTGGACAGTGGGTGTTCAAGGCACATGACAGAAGACTACTCATGTTTCAAGAATATGATAAAAGTATATGGAGGACATGTCACATTTGGTGACAATGCCAAAGGGAAGATCGTTGTCTTAGGCCAGATTGGTAACTCTGATTCAATTATAATTTCTAAAGTAGTGTTTGTTAATGGATTAAAATATAATTTTCTTAGTATCTCACAATTATGTGATGACGAATATCATGTTAAATTTGAAGATGATTCCTGTAATGTCTTTAATTCTAAATATGAATTAGTATTTTCTGCGTTAAGGAATGAGAACGTTTATTCTATTAATTTAGATTCCTTAACTTCTCAAAATGTTTGATGCCTAAGTGTATTTCATAAAGAATATTGGATCTGGCATAGGAGACTAGGAAACTGTAATGTTCACTCCCTTAGAAAGATAACTAGAAAAGGCCTAGTTAAAGACTTACCCAAACTTGAGTTTCCAAATGAAAAAGTGTGTAATCCTTGTCAAAAGGGAAAACAACACAAAATCTCTTTCAAACCAAAGAAAGAAGTTTCTACTTCTCAACCTCTCGAATTGGTTCACATGGATTTGTTTGGACCATCTAGAGTTTCTAGTTTAAATGGGAAGCACTATGTTTATGTTCTAGTATATGATTTATCTAGATATACCTAGACCTTTTTCATGGCTCACAAAAGTGATGCCTGCTATTATTTTACTAAATATTCCATGTCTGTAGAAAACCTTAGTGGCCTTAAAATGAAATCTTTAAGGAGTGATCATGGATGTGAGTTTGAAAATCAAGAGTTTGAATCCTTTTTCTCACAAAATGGTTATAGTCACAATTTCTCTGCCCCTAGAACACCTCATCAAAATGGTGTTTTATAAAGAAGAAATAGAACCTTGCAAGAAATTGCTAGAACAATGCTTAGTGAATATGACTTACCTATTTAATTTTGGGCTGAAGCTGTTAATATAACATGCTACATAATCAATAGAGTCTTAATTAGAACAATTCTCAAAAAGAACCCATATGAACTTTGGAATAATAGGAAGCCTAAGGTTAATTAATTTAGAGTTTTTGGTTACAAAGTCATTATTCTCAACAGTAAGGATAATCTTGAAAAATTTGCTTCCAAAAGTGATGAAGGAATTTTCCTAGGTTACACAATATTAAGTAAATATTATAGAGTATTCAATAAAAGAACTAAATGTGTGGAAGAATATGTTCATATCAAGTTTGATGAAATAGATCCACATGATCCTAGAACCATCCTAGAAAATCTGGAGGAAGATGTATCAAATTTGAACATCAACTCAAAATCCTAAAATTCCTCTGTGAAAGAATCTGTGAAAACTTCCAATTTTGGAAATTCTCTTTAATTGAATCATAATGAACCAGAATCTGTTGACGAACCTGAAATCACTAGTCCCTCTTTTTCTAGAAAGGTTAGAACCCATAGAAACCATCCCTTAGATGCTGTTGTAGGAGACTTAGAGAAAGGAACACAAACTAGAGATTCTCTTAGAAATCAGGTTGAACGTCAAGCATTATTTTCACAACTTGAACCAAAAAACATTAATGATGTCATCAATGATGAATTTTTCTTAATGGATATGCAAGAAGAGCTTAATCAGTTTGGAAGAAACAAATTTTGGAAACTTGTTGAAAGACCCAAGGACACTTTCATCATAGGCACAAAATGGGTGTTTAGAAATAAAGTATATGAAGCTGGAAATATATTTAGGAACAAGGATAGATTAGTTGCATAAGGCTACAGTCAAGAAGAAGGAATTGGCTATGAGGAGACCTTTTCTCCCGTAGCCAGACTTGAAGCCATCAAAATCCTACTTGCCTATGCTGCACATCTGAATTTCAAACTATATCAAATGGATGTTAAGAGTGCATTATTAAATGGGTATATAGCTGAGGGTGTCTTTGTTGAACAACCCATTGGATTTACAAATCCTCATTCTCCCAATCATATTTTCAAACTATAAAAATATTTATATGGTTTAAAACAAGCTACAAGATCTTGGTATGATAGATTAAGTACTTTTCTTATTTGGAAAGGTTTTAGAAAAAGAATAGCTGATCCCAATCTCTTTATAAAATGAATTTCTAATGATGTTTTAGTTGTTCAAATCTATGTAGACAATATTATTTTTTGATCTTCAAAAAATTCATCAAGTATTGATTTTTCTAAAATGATGCAAAACAAATTTGAAATGAGTTTAATGGGTGAACTAAAATTCTTTCTTGGATTTAAAATATTTCAGAATAATGATGGAATTGTTTTAAATCAAAGTAAATACACTAGAGATCTTCTAAAACATTTTGGATTGGATAGCACTAAAAGTAGTGACACTCCCATGAGTACCACCTGTAAGTTGGATCTTGATGAAGATGGAAAATCTACTGATCAAACCCCTTATAGAGGAATTATTGGAAGTTTACTCTACTTAACTGCTAGCTGTCCTGACATAATGTTTAGTGTGTGTATGTGTGCTCGTTTTCAATAAAATCCTAAATAATCTCATTTAAATGCTGTAAAGGTAATTTTCAACTACCTCGAGTATACACCTAATCTAAAACTGTTCTATCCTAAAGTACAATCATTTTAACTAGTTAGTTATTCTGATGCTAACTTTGGTGGCTATAAGTTAGATATAAAGAGAACCTATGGAACATGTCACCTTTTAGGAAAGTCACTAGTATCATGGTGTAGTAAGAAACAAAATTATGTTGCATTATCTACTGCAGAAGATGAATACATAGCTGCTGGCAGTTGTTGTGCACAAATTTTGTGGATGAAACACACATTACTAGATTATGGATATCAATTCAGACATGTACCAACAAATTGTGACAACACAAGTGATATTAACATCTCAAAAAAATCATATTTCACATTATTGGACAAAACATATTGATGTAAGACATCACTTTTTGAGAGATCATTATCAAAAAGGTGATATTAACTTAGAATTCATTGGAACTAAATATCAACTTGCTGATATTTTCACTAAACCATTAAATTCTGAGAGAATAGACTACATCATACATGACCTTGGCATGATAAATCTCAAATAGATATCTTAATTGTATTACTGTTCAATATTTTACTATGTTTTACTTTACTGTTTCATGATTATGATTTCAAAGTTACTGTCTCTCATGTTTACGGTCTCACCGTTAGCACTTTGTAGTCACGTTTTGACATTTACTGTCTCACTGTAACACGCATTGACAAGTTCACTCACTGTGTCACCCTGACATTCACTCACTATCTCACCGTGATGACCACTTATTGTCTCACCGTAATGTCCATTTATTGTCGTACCGTGACAACCAATCACTGTCTCACCATGACAACAATTCACAGTCTCACTGTGAAAATTATTTATGATTTTCTTTAAACCCATATCGAGGTAATTTTTATTTCACCTCTTTTACATTCCCGCGTATTTGTTTTTGTGACGTTTGACATTCCCAAATGATAAAACAAATAATTTCACTCGGTTCTTCACCCAGACTTTTCCCTACTCACCCGATTCGAACCCCTTCAACCTTGCAACCCTCTTTCTCTCTCGTGACCTTCAGTGGATGCCAAGAATGAAGTGATCATCATCATCCACACCTGAGAAGAACAACTCTAAGAAAAATAAGATAGCACCTAAGCTGACGCCCGAAGGACCTTTGAATCCAAACCTGGTAAATCGAAGTGTTGTTCCTGAGAAAGAAATCGTCCCTGAATGGATTTTTTCTAGAAAATCTCTAGTCCTGAAAGTGTTAAGAGAACAAGGCTGGTTAGAATGGTTCTCAAAGGATAATAGACCCATTTATCCGAGGTTAGTTTCTCAAATTCTACCAGAACACACAGTTTTCCTTTGATTCTAGTGAAAGAATTGTTGTGAGGAGCTGAATTAATGGCCAAAGATATTCCTTCTCATCGAGGTTATGGGCTGTATTCCTTAGGATACCTCACGAAGGAATTTGTGATGATTATCATAGATAACCCCCACCTACAACTGATTTCTTTGACCACAAAGATGCTTTGAAAATCCTAACTGATAATGGCACCAAGAGAAGGGCCATAGATTCTGAACATGATGGGGAAACCAGGCTCTTGTTTAAGTTTGTTCAAAATATGTTTAGTCCGAGGTAAGGTGACTTTGCTGTGTTAAAGTACCAAGATGTTTTTTTGATTCATCTTATGAAGAATGGATACAAAATCAAATTGTGCAAGTACATCATTCACCATATGTGTGAACTGATCAAGGTTACATCCAAATCCACCTCTCTGTTCTACTCTCGGATGATTTCAACCATGCTTGTTGCCAAAGGAGTAGTTGTACCCAATGAATAAGTTCTTGTGGATTGCGAGTAATGTCTCTCTAAACCCATCATTAGGAGAATGAAGATTAACTGGAAACCTTGGAAAATGGACTGGGTGGAAGACAACAATAAGATTTATGAGAATTTTAATCCTGTGGATTATTCATCAAGGACGAAGGACATTTCTGATCCTGGTTTGGAACCAGATGAAATTGGTGAGTATTCAGAAGAAGCAGAAGAAGAGGCTGAAGTACCTCATAGGGAAGAAGTTGTTGTTGAGTAAGAAAGGACTATTGTTCCTCCTGTTGTTCTTGAAGAATAAGTTCTTATCCCTAGAGATGATGTTAATCTAGAAATCCAACCTGATGCTAAAAGAGAATCAATTATCACAGAACCTAAGCAACAAGTCATGGAAGAAACAAATATGGAACAACTCTCTGTCATGGAAGAGGCTGTAGTAGAAGAAATATATACTATGCTAGAAACAAATATGGAACAACTCTCTATTATGGAAGAAGAAAATCTGGAAGAACCCCCAGAGAAACAACCTGTTCCTGAGATAATACCCTCTACTGAAGAGAGGATGGAGATAGCCTTTCAGTTGGATATACATGAGATGATTGAGGAACTTAGAGATGAACATGTGGTTTTAGAACTAGCTCCTAAGCCTCTAGATCCTGAAAAGGAATCATCTGTTGAGGGGGAGGAAACCCAAAATCTTGAGACTGATGAAGCATCACATCCGGCTGAGTCTAGTCCTATGGACACCCAATACGAATTCCCTATCTTTTATGATGTGAGTGAATCTCAGAAAGTTACTACAACTGGGCTTGATCTTTCCTCACTATTTCAGTTGAAGTAAGTTTCTATCTTTGTCCTTGAGAAGGAACCTGAACCTGAACCTACCCCTGTACCAATTCCTTCACCTAAACCTACACCTGAACCCCTACCTGAACAACTATCCTTCGTCAGTAAGGATGATTTGAAGGATTTTGGAGACACTATCTTGTCTGGAGTTGAGAATATTTTGAATTCCCAACCTCGTGTTATGTCACATCTGAGTGAGAGAGATGCCTCACTGCTTTTGGAGAAGATTATTTGGCAGATCCAACCTAAAATGCTGCATGAAATTCAAGAAGTTCGAGTTGAAAATAAGTTGCTGAGTAATGAAGTCTCAACCCTGAAAATCATGGTTGAAGATATGAAAAAAGAGCTGCATTCCAGATCATAACCTATTGCTTCCTCTCTAGAACCTTCTTTTTCTCAAATTTCACGAGATGTTGTGTCTCATATTCACCCTTACCTATTATCCTTTGATGAAAATATTGCAGAAAGGCACAAATAGTTGTTGAAATAAATGAGATAACTTGTGGTGAACCTAAATAAACTCATTGATGAATACACTGGTTGTCTTCAAAAGGTACTGAATCAGCTCAAGTCTCTAACCACAGTAGTCAAAGCTTCTCATACCTCTGGTGAATCCTCTACACTTGCCTTGGACAATTATTTTCTCAGATCTATAGTCCAAAAAGAGCTTCAAACTGCTTTCAGTGGCTTCAATGTGACTTCTTTATCTGAAGTTGTCAAGGATAGTGATAGAGTTCTTGACCTTGTGCAAATCCATTCCACGATTTCCAATGATGCCCAACAGGAGATTGCTAAGAAAGTAGATTTCTATTTCAACTGGATTTTCTCCAAGACTAATATGAACAGTCACTTCAAATACCTTGTAGAGAATCTGATAATTCCTCCTGTAACCCAAGCCTTAAAAAATCAAGTCCATAAGCTAATCGAGTTTACCATATTGTTGGAAAAGTTCATGGAAAACAAAGATGACTTTGAAAAGGCCATGAAATATAGTGGATAAATCATTACAGACTTCATAAAACTTATGAGACCGTATCTCCATGTCTAGAGTACAACAATTGTTGCTCCCGTGGCTACTTCTCTCAGACCTGGACTACCTACTTTTACCTCTACCTTACCCTCAACTACCATGTCTGTTGGCCAAGATCTTAGTCAGATCAGTCCTGTCATTCTTGACCAGCAACGACCAAGATCTTTCACTGCTCCTACTTTGGTTCCCCCAATCTTTGAAGGTCTACCTTTACCATCTCTATCTACCACCTCTCTGCCTTCTTCTACCTCAACCACTGCCCATATGGGTTCCTCTTTTGCTGCTGATAAAGGCAAAGAGAAGGCCAATCCCTGAAGAAGACCGGTGATTACTACTTTTTGATGGGGATGCCATTTCTATATTTCTACTTTATGATGTATGAAACTATGATTATTTTTTTAATGGAATGTGCACTCTTTTCCCTCTCTTACTTCAATTTTTTGATAATCGCAAAAGGGTGAGAAGTTATATGTTTTTCTATATGTTATTTTCTCTATAGCTGCATCTAATTTCCACTTTAACTGTGTATGATTTGTTATCATCAAAAAGGGGGATACTGTTGGACTCCTCATGTATTAATCATGTTTTAATGATCACAAATCTCTTTAATAATCCCAAATCTCATTAATTATCACCAATATTATTCAATCATGTGTATTTATGTTTCAAATTCACTCATGCTTTATAATGGTTAAGATCAATCAAATTCATGTATATTTTTGCTTAAATATAAATACTATTATTTGCCTAAGTACAAGACACCGTGAAGCAAGACACAGTTAGCCAGAAACCGTGAAGCAAGACATAGTTAGCCAGACACCGTGAAGCAAGACACCGTGAAGCAACACACTATGACTGAGACACCGTGACCGAGACACTATGACCGAGACACCATGACAGAGACACCGTGACCAAGACACCGTGACCAAGACACCGTGACCGAGACACCATAAGTCAAGACACTATGAAGGAAAGACACCATAAAGATTAGCCATCATGACACTCATACCGTGACACTCAGACACCGTGAAGGAGACACCGTTTTCTCAACTTACTATTACATCGTTTCTTAAACTATTTTGTCATCCTTTAATTTAATGTTTAATGGTCATATTTGATTCCTTTAATGCACTGAAATAATTAATGTTTATTTGTAGACATAGTGTGAGGTAAGAGGCATGAAACACATGGAACCTGTCGGCTAAATATCATGCATTCAAAGATAAAGAGTAGAGAGTGCCCAATGAAAAAAAGGAAGTACGCGATACTGAATAGAAAACAAGCGTGTGAGCACGACCACGGAGAACTATTTTCAATATTTTCAAAGAAATAATTTTCACATTCCTACAATCTGACTCTGATGAAGAACATATAAAGTACACTGGAATCCAAATAACATGTTCACATTTTCAAAGCTCATGGAGAACACAAGCTGAATCGCGACACTCTTTTTTTCAACACAAAAACCCGAGAAGGACTCAGAAGCATTTTTGCTAAATCAAAGGAGTCTAGAGCTGTCACATACATGACATATTTTGAAGGTATTTTTCATATAATTTACATCCTTGATTTTTTGGGGGGTTTTCCATGCATTTTTGAAGGAAATGGTGGGTTTCCAAAATTTGGTCCAACCCGAAAGCCCATTTCCAGTTTTGAAAGTAAATATTGTTTCTTTAATAACTCCTTCATTTTTTAACCTTTTTCACCCATTAAAATTCCAAAATGACCTTAATTTAACTATTAAAACCACAAAAGAATTTGTGTCCCCTCTAAGATTCATTAAAATATTGGATTTGGGTGATTAAATTAGGTATTGGGCCAACCCGAAATCCCATTTCCAGTTTTAAAATTGTTTTGTAATTATTTAATAAAATATTCATTTTTATCCTTTTTTGGTGATTAAACCTCTCACCTTCTCCCAATGTACCTAGACGCACCCCCAGATTCGTTTCCCCCTCTTTGGATATCACGTCTGTTGAGAATTAGGGCCAGACTTCTCTAGTTTCTAAAAATGTTCAGATTTCGCAAGTAAGTGACTATCCTTCTAAGTTCTCTCCTTTTCCTTGAGATTTCTCCCATTTTTCTTGAATCCCCAAATGTCCAGAAGCTAGGGAATCATACCTAGGGTTTCATTTTGAGTTTCTTGGTTCAATCCTCTAGTTTTAGGTTTGATATCACTCCCTTGTGGTGCGGTGGTCGTGCAGTTGAAGTTACGCACTAGGATTTGTGGTTCTTGACACTTTTGGTAGGTGATTCCATTGTGCATGCAATTTTTGTGACTTAGCTTGCTGTATTTTTGGTATTTTCATGTTTATTTCATTTTAATGTTTCTGAAAAAATTGGTTTTAGTGGAATTTATAAAGCAAATGAATTTTAAGTGCCAACTTTTGGTGAAATTGGGGGTTTTACATACAAATCTTTTATTGGTTCATTTGGGGTTGTCCTATAATTACATAATTAATTTTATTGAATTTTATTTGGACTGGAAATCGTGTTTTTAATGTTTATTATTTTTGATTGTTGATACGAGATTTTTTTAGATGGTGTTTGGGAAGAAAATGGGCTTAAAGTGCCGTGTTTGTGTGAAAACATGGGTTTTTAAAGGATATAACTTCTTGGTTCACATGGGGCTGACCCGTAACTGAATTTTTGGTTTCATTAAAGGGAATTGAACTGCCATTTTGTTTTTTTGACTTAAAAGTATGCACATAGTGTGAAAAGTGGATATTTCAAATAATTTTGGGTGTAAAATAATGTGAGATTTTGAGAGGTTGTTTTATTAAAAATCTAAGTGTTTTTTTGCGTGTTTTAAGTGGTATAAAATGTGATAGCTAATGTATTGTTTTTGTTTGACCAGTAATGATGTTTTATATGAAAATTGATTTATGTTGAATGCTGAAAATGATTGGGTACAAAAGGGGAAGCCCGGGTACCTAGGTGGGGCGAATTTGTACTAGTACGGCTAGTGGACCGGATGGGTTTTGTCCCAGTTTCACTTAGCATTTGGATAACGAAAACTATAACTAAAGTATGTGGATGATTATTGGGGACCAATAGGTTATGGGTATGTTCCCTAATAGTGGATCGTGCATGATAACAAATTTTGTTATTGTAACTTTACACCGAGGTACGAGGTACATAGGGCCCAAGACAACCTAGTGCCTAGGGGTGTTCCCAATGTTGTTGCTCATTGGATTTGTAGTATTTACCCATGTCTTAGGGTGTCTTTGGAAGTAAATTAAAGTAGCTACATTTATATTTAAATGTGTGAAAATTATGAAAATTTTGGATTGAAAATTGTTTTCAAATGAAAGTTATATTTCTTGGAATTTTAACACGGCTTTTCTTTGCCTATTAAAACTGCTTGCTTTATCACATTGTATTGCATGATATTTGGAATCATTGGGTGGTATCCTACTAGGATTAGGCTCACACCCTACTTACACCCCTTGGGTGTAAGTAGACTTGGTTATGTTTGATTCAGGTAAAGGAAAGGCTAAGGGTGATGGCGGTTCAGGGTGTTAGTCCCCATCGCTAGGGCAGAGTTGTGGAGAAGGCTTGCAGGTGATGACCCCCCTTGTCGTGTGGAGTCCATGGGGATGTATTACTGTTTTCATTATTTGTATTTGGACCACTTTTAGTGTCTTTAAACATATGTATTCAAATCTGGTTTTGTTAAGAATTGTTTAGCATGAAAATTTCAGATTTATATTTTGGATTGTTTTTAATATTTTATGATTTCATACTTGGGTAAATCATTCCCAAATATAAATTAACGATACCCAGACACTTGTTCCAGCCCGTGGGGATAGGGAACGCCCTTCAGGCCTTGACATGAGCCGGGTTTGGTGCTGGTTTGCTGGCAACCAGATTCGGTTCGTGACAAAATGGTATCAGAGGAGGAACCCAGCCTTAAGTGCGGTGCACTGCCTGGGTTGAGATGTAGGGCCCACAACAAGGGTGATATGCTCTAAAGGGGGGTTGATTGTAATAGCCCCGAATGATAAAGGGTTAAATGACTAAATGATATGACTCATATCAACAAGGTGCACGTTTCTTTTTGGGAGCCTATCTGATTAGAACTCCACAGTTAACCGTGCTTGGCCTGGAGTAGTGATCAGGATGGGTGACCTTTTGGGAAGTTTTCTAGGATGTGTGTGAGTAAGGACAAAGCACACTGGAAAGGAACATGTGTTGGCCTGTGGGGACTATCATTAGTCAGATGACCCGTTCAGGCACGTGGGTGGACCCTGGGGTGGGACCCATGTGTCTGTAGGGAAATTGGTGGTACCTGGTGGGCCAGGACCCGACGACCATGTTAAGGTGGGGTGGTTGTGCTATCACCGGGACCCGGTTGTCACATTTGTTATGAGAGGAGGTTAAAGTTTTTGGGTTATATTTCTATTTTGGGATGAGTCGGGATAGATAGGAGCTAGGACTGTCGGGGCTCAGGGTTTTGGTTATGAGTAGGGTGCCTGGCCTGCACCACTCATGGAAAACCTTGAGTCACTAGGGGATGTTGGAATTTATGGATTGACTTCACTTCCTGGTGAGACGTGTGGGATACAGACTACATGTGGACATCAGGAGGATGTGAATTAGTTGTTTCTTTTATTATTAGAATGTGTTTAGATTATTTATATTTGATGTATTTGATTACAATTTTCAGAATTGTGGTATTGATTATTGTTTTGTGACTGTTTCATTTTGTAGTAACATGCCTCCCTGGGGGTGGGACCCATGTGTCTGTAGGGAAATTGGTGGTACCAGGTGGGCCAGGACCCGACGACCATGTTAAGGTGGGGTGGTTATGCTATCACCGGGACTCGGTTGTCACATTTGTTATGAGATGAGGTTAAAGTTTTTGGGTTATATTTATATTTTGGGATGATTCAGGATAGATAGGAGCTAGGACTGTCGGGGATCAGGGTTTTGGTTGTGAGTAGGGTGCCTGTCCTGCACCACTCATGGAAAACCTTGAGTCACCAGGGGATTTTGGAATTTATGGATTGACTTCACTTCCTGGTGAGACGTGTGGGATACAGACCACATGTGGACATCAGGCGGATGTGAAGTAGTTGTTTCTTTTATTATTAGAATGTGTTTACATTATTTATATTTGATGTATTTGATTAAAATTTTCAGAATTGTGGTATTGATTATTGTTTTGTGACTGTTGCATTTTGTAGCAACATGCCTCCCCGGAAAGCTCTCACGCACCCATGGGAGAAATACGGAGAGAGTTCTCCCACACCAATTGATCAGAGGCTAGTCGAGGCTATGGTACGGGCTATCTAGGCTCTAGGATATGGATCAGATCCAGTTCCATCTCCTGTTAGAGAGGATGAGACTGGTCCTAGAAAGGAAAAGGTCCAGGAGTTCCTGAAAAATAAGCCTCCAACCTTTCGAGGCATCTCAGAACCCCAAGAAGTAGAGGAATGTATTGAGAAGATCGAGCATATGTTTGAGTTCCTAGAAAAACCTGAGGAGCTCAGGGTGAAGTGTGCCTCCTTTTTGTTGGAGGGTCCCAGCCGTAAATGGTGGGATTCAGTGCTTCAGGCTGGGAAGAATGAGCAGATGTGCTGGGGAGATTTCAAGGTTGTCTTCAATGAATAGTACTGCCTTGAGGTGTTGGCTTATGCCAGGTCTAGAGAGTTCATGGAACTTGTACAGCGAAATCTATCTGTGATGGAGTATGCCATCCGTTTCACTGATTTGGCTCGGTATGCTCTAGAAATTGTCTCTAATGAGAAAGCGAAGGCCCAGAGGTTTGAGAAAGGCTTGTGACTAGAGATATACTCCCAGGTGTTCTTGTTTAAGATGAGGACCTATGATGAGGTCATTGATCGGGCGTTCACGGTGAAGATTGATAGGAAAGTCAGGGATGGTTTCTATGGTTCAGTATCAGTAGTGGGAAGTGGCAGCTCCTCAGAGAAGAGAAGGAAGCAGGACGACCATGGGAAGAAAGGAGGTGGCAGTTCAGGCCACTCTTCCAGGTAGTTTTCGTCTGTGGCTTCTAATGCGAGATTGGTCATGTGCCACCAGTGTGGGAAGCCTGGGCACATCTGACCACCATGTCCACTTCCTCCGAAGCCTTGTTACCGGTGTGGAGGTATGGGGCATTTGTAGCGTTTCTGTGGTGTGGCACGTCCACTTACGAGTGGGTTTGGGCCAGTGGCTTCAAGAGGAGTGCCAACACAATCTGAGTTGTCAAGGACTAGGGGATCTCGATTTGGCAGCCGTGGTGGTAGATCTGGGTCATCTTCTGGGCAGAGCCAGTTCAGGTCACAGCCACAGACTAGAGTTCGTATTCAGGTAGAGACCAGACATCTCCATGTGGTCGATCAGGCACCTGCAGGATCAGAGGCGGGACCGTCGACAGTTCGAGGTACCGTTTTGATCGCATCTTCTATAGCTACTGCTCTTTTTGATACTGGTGCCTCTATTTCATTCATTTCTGCCCATTTTGTGGACATGCTGAATTTTCCAATTGAGTTGATGTCTTTCACGACGGAGCTTGTGACACTGCTGGGAAAGAAGAAGGAGTAGGGCCTCAGGTTCCCCTCGTGTGTGCTTTCCATGTCAGGGGTTGAGATGGAGTGGGACCTCCTAGTTCTAGATATAGAACTATTTGACATAATACTTGGGCATGGATTGGATAGTACACTTCCAGGCACACATCGATTGTTACAGACGGCCTGTGAGTTTCAAGGCACTTGATGGGAGTCGTCAGGTTTTTCGTGGAGAATGGGATCCTCGGTTAGGTCGTGCGGGGCCTCCACTCCTAGATTTGGGAAGTGTTTTCTTCCTTTTGTCTTCGCTCATGCTAGAGGATGGTCATTCCCCTGATGGTTCACTACCTCATGTAGTAAATGAGTTTCCAGAGGTATTCCCGGATGATTTTTCAGGTTTTCCCCCGGAGCAGGATGTGGAGTTTTCAATTGATTTGGCATCGGGAACACAAATGATATCTCTTCCCTCTTATCGCATGGCCCCCACCGAGCTAAGGGAATTAAAGATACAGCTGGACAAATTAGAATCCAAAGGATTCATTCGCCCGAGCATCTCTCCTTGGACCGCTCCTGTGTTGTTCGTGAAAAAGGATGATGGATCCATCCGGTTGTACATTGACTACTGGAATCTGAATAAGGTAACAATTAAGAATAAATACACTTTTACCAAAATAGATGATTTGTTCGATCAGTTGAAGGGGGAAAAGTGGTTCTCAAAGATAGACATGCGTTCAGGGTATCATCAACTTCGGGTAAAAGAGTCAGATATCCCAAAGACAGCCTTTTGAAGTAGGTACAACCACTTTGAGTATTTGGTCATGCCCTTCGGATTGACCAATGCTCCAGTGGTCTTTATGGCCCTCATGAACAGGGTGTTTCATCAGTATCTCGATTCCTTTGTTGTGGTGTTCGTGGATGACATTCTGGTATACTCTAGCTCTGAGGAGGAACATGAACATCACTTGAGGATCATTTTGGGTACATTACGGGATCACCGCCTCTATGAAAAGTTGTCAAAATGAACTTTCTGGATCAGGGAGGTGATATTTCTAGGGCATGTGATCTCAAAGCACAGAGTTTTAGTGGAACTTGAGAAAATTAGTGCGGTCATGTCATGGGAGCAACCGAAGAATGTGTTCGAGATCAGGAGTTTTCTTGGCTTGGCTGGTTATTACAGGCCATTCGTTCGAGATTTCTCTTGTCTTGCTTCACCGATGACTGCCCTCACCCGGAAAGGGGTGAAGTTTGTATGAGGTCCAGAATTTCAGGCATCATTCGAGAAGATGAAGAGGCGATTGACTACTGCCCCCATGCTGATTTTTCCAGAGGATGGAAAGGGATATGTGGTCTATTGTGATGCTTCAGGTATGGGTCTTGGGTGCGTGCTAATGCAGGATGATCATGTGGTCGCATATGTATCTCACCAACTTCTACCACATGAAAAGAACTACCCGACCCATGACTTGGAGTTGGCAGTGGTGATTCATGCTTTGAAGACATGGTGTCACTACCTCTTTGGGAAGAAGTTTGTGGTATATTCTGATCACAAAAGTTTGGCTTATATCTTCTCACAGAAGGACCTCACTTGAGGCAGCGTCGCTGGATCGAGTACTTGCAGGGGTTTGACTTTGACATTGTCTATACCCCAGGAAAGGGTAATGTAGTGGCCATCGCCTTGAGAAGAAGGGTTCCAATGAAGGCTTTGAGTAAGTCCAGTGATGAGTGGGAATTTATGGGGCTCTTTTCTCAAATGCATGTAGAGACTAGGGAACACAGTGGAGGGGAATTCTTGGCGAGCGTCCAGTTGACTCCTTCTCTATTGGAGTTGATTCAGCGGGAACAGCCCAGTGATGAGCTTTGTCAGCGGTCGAAGCAGTTTCTTCATGGTGGGGAGACATCCTCTGATTGGTCGTCATCTCCCGAGGTCATCTTGTGCTTCAAGGGCCGTTCAGTAGTTCCGTTATCTCTGCGGAAGGTGGTGATGCTGGATAGCCACCAGTCTTAATGGGCTGTTCATCCGGGTGCCACTAAGATGTATTATAATGTCCGTCGGCGGTTTCGGTGGCCTGGTATGAGACGAGACATAGCAGACTTTGTGTCGAGATGCTACACATGCCAACAGGTGAAAGTAGAGAACCAATGGCCCTCCGGTTTTCTCCAACCACTGCCCATTCCTACCTGGAAGTTGGACGAGGTTTCCATGGACTTCATTATTGGCTTACCTCATACACCTCAGGGTACAAATTCCATTTGGGTGGCGATTGATCATCTGACCAAATAATCCCACTTCATTCCGATCAGAGATACTTCTAAAGTGGATGAGTTGGGCCGTTTGTATCTTCAAGAGGTGGTGAGACTCCATGGTGTTCCATCAGAAGTTTTCTCATATAGAGACCCTTATTTCACATCTCGATTTTGGGAAGGCCTTCAGAAGGCCTTGGGGTCCCAGATTAAGATGAGTACAACATACCATCCTCAGATGGATGGTCAGACAGAGCGGAAGAATCAGATTTTGGAGGACATGCTTCATGCATGTGTCCTAGACTTTGGAGGTTCCTGGGATACCCATTTGGGATTGGTTGAGTTTTCTTATAATAACAGTTATCAATCCTCAATTTGAATGGATCCTTTTGAGGCGCTCTATAGTCGGCCTTGTCGGTCCCCCCTGTGTTGGGATGAGGTAGGTGAGACCTCACTACTGGGGTCGAGTATGGTGCATGAGACATCTGAGAAGGTAAAATTAATCAGGAAACGTTCATTGACAGCTCAGAGTTGTCATAAATCATATGCTGGCCGGAGGCGTCGAGACCTAGAGTTTTCTGTGGGTGATAGGGTATTCTTGAAAGTGGCCCCTCGTCTGGGCCATCGTCGATTGGGGAAGCAAGGGAAGCTGACGCCACAGTATGTCGGGCCATTTGATATCGTAGAGCATATTGGAAAGGTGTCATACTGGTTGGGCTTACCTCCTCAGTTGACGTTCATCCATGATGTCTTCCACGTCTCTCAGTTGAATAAATACAACCCAAATCCGTCCCATGTGTTGAGTTGGGAAGAACTGGAGATAGGGCCTGACTTGTCTTTTGTTGAGCGGCCGGTGAAAATAGTGGAATCCCAAGAGAAGGTACTTCGAGGGAAGTCTATTCCTTTAGTCCGGGTTCTATGGCAGCATGGAAATGATACACATGAGACATGGGAGCGAAAGTCATGGGTCGAGAAAGTGTACCCGTTCTTGTTTTCCAATCAAGCTTCATGTTGACTTTCCGGGGTGGAAAGTCCTTCATGGTGGGGAGAATTGTCACATAAATGAAATATTTTGAAGTTATTTTTCATATAATTTACATCCTTGCTTTTTTTTGGGGTTTTCCATGCATTTTTGAAGGAAATGGTGGGTTTCCAAAATTTGGGCCAACCCGAGAGCCCATTTCCAGTTTTGAAAGTAAATTTTGTTTCTTTAATAACTCCTTAGTTGTTTAACCTTTTTCACCCATTAAAATTCCAAAATGACCTTAATTTAACAATTAAAACCACCAAAAAATTTTGGGCCCCTTAAATATTCCTTAGAATCTTGGATTTGGGTGATCAAATTAGGTATTGGGCCAACCCGAAAGCCCATTTCCAGTTTTAAAATTGTTTTGTAAGTCTTTAATAAAATATTCATTTTTTATCCTTTTTTGGTGATTCCACCTCTCACCTTCTCCCACTTTACATAGGCGCACCCCCAGATTATTTTACCCCTCTTTGGAGATCGCATATGTCGAGAAGTAGGGCCGAACTTCTCTGGTTTCTAAAAACGTCCAGATTTCTCAAGTGACTATCCTTCTAAGTTCTCTCCTTTTCCTTGAGATTTCTCCCTTTTTTCTTGAATCCCCAAATGTCCAGAAGCTAGGGAATCGTACCTAGGGTTTCATTTTGAGTTTCGTGGTTCAATCCTCTAGTTTTAGGTTTGATATCACTCCCTTGTGGTGCGGTGGTCGTGCGGTTGAAGTTCCGCACTAGGATTTGCGGTTCTTGACACTTTTGGTAGGTGATTCCATTGTGCATGAAATTTTTGTGACTTAGATTGCTGTGTTTTTGGTATTTTAATGTTTATTTCATTTTAATTTTTCTGTAGAAATATTTTTTAGTGGAATTTATAAAGCAAATGAATTTTAAGTGCCAAGTTTTGGTGAAATTGGGGGTTTTACATACAAATCTTTTATTGGTTCATTAGGGGTTTTCCAATAATTACATAATTGATTTTATTGAATATTATTAGGACTGGAAATAATGTTTTTAATGTTTATTGTTTTTGATTGTTTCTGCGAGATTTTGTTTAGATGGTGTTTGGGAAGCAAATGGGCTTAAAGTGCCGTGTTTGTGTGAAAACAGGGGTTTTTAAAGGATATAACTTCTTGGTTCACATGGGGCTGCCCCATAACTGAATTTTTGGTTTCATTAAAGGGTATTGAACTGAAATTTTGTTTTTTTGACTTAAAAGTGTGCACATAGTGTGAAAAGTGGATATTTCAAAGAATTTTTGGTGCAAAATAATGTGAGATTTTGAGAGGTTGTTTTATTAAAAATCTAAGCGTTTTGTTGCATGTTTTAAGTGGTATAAAATGTGATAGATATTGTATTGTTTTTGTTTGACCAGTAATGATTTTTTATATGAAAATTGATTTATGTTGCATGCTGAAATTGATTGAGCAAAAAAGGGGAAGCCCGAGTACCTAGGTGGGGCGGATTTGTACTAGTACGGCTAGTGGACCGGATGGGTTTTGTCCCTGTTTCACTTAGCATTTGGATAATGAAAACTCTAACTAAACTATGTGGATGATTATTGGGGACCACTAGGTTATGGGTATGTTCCATACTAGTGGCTCATGCACGAGAACATATTTTGTTATGGTAACTTTACACCGAGGTACGAGGTACATAGGGCCCAAGACAACGTAGTGCCTAGGGGTGTTCCCAATGTTGTTGCTCATTGGATTTGTATTATTTACCCATGTGTTAGGGTGTTTTTGGTAGTAAATTATAGTAGCTACATTTATATTTAAATATGTTAACATTCTGAAAATTTTGGATTGAAAACTGTTTTCAAATGAAAGTTACGTTTCTTGGAATTTTAACACTGCTTTTCCTTGCCTATTAAAACTGCTTGCTTTATCACATTGTATTGCATTATATTTGGAATCATTGGGTGGTATCCTACTGGGATTAGGATAAAACCCTACTTACACCCCTTGGGTGTAAGTAGACTTGGTTATGTTTGATTCAGGTAAAGGAAAGGCTAAGAGTGATGGTGGTTCATGGTGTTAGTCCTCATCGCTGGGGCGGAGTTGTGGAGAAGGATTGTGGGTGATGACCCCCCTTGTTGTGTGGAGTCCATGGGGATGTCTTCCTGTTGTCATTATTTGTATTTGGACCACTTTTAGTGACTTTAAACATATGTATTCAGATCTGGATTTGTTAAGAATTGTTTAGCATGAAAATTTCAGATTTATATTTTCGATTGTTTTTAATGTTTTATGCTTTCATACTAGGGTAAATCATTCCCAAATCTAAATTAATGATACCTGGGAACTTGTGCCAGCTCATGGGGATAGGGAACACCCTTCGGTCCTTGCCATGAGCTGGGTTTGGTGCCGGTTTGCTGGCGACCAGATTCGGTTCGTGACAAGAGCTGCACTTCAAATCACTAGAGCATTCTAAACTCATATCTACTCTCTCTTAGTGATTATTTTACTTACCTTTTGAGCAGTGTGTGTACTCTGTATATTCCACACACACACTGACTCTTGTGCTAAACTGAAGGATTTCTAAATCCTTACACCAAACTCTCTATTTCTTTTTACCCATGAAAATTGTGGAAGAGGTCCCTGTGCAGCCTGGTTATTTCTTTTTTTTACCCACAAAAACTGTGGAAGAGGTCCCTGTGTGACCTAGACAGTCTGTGTACTATTGTTAAACCTGATCTAGGGTGTGGATCAAAGTTTATTAATATAAACTGCTTGGTCGTAGGTGATCACCAAGTGGAGTGTATTAGGTATCATCTTGAGACTGAACCACTTGTTTCATATCTGCTGTGCTATTTAAATTTAGTCTTCTCTATTTTACTGATTTATTGCATAATCCAGAAAACTCTAATTTCACTTTGATATTTAGTCTTGGAAAGAAGTTATAACTGATTGTATTAGTAGGATACACTACTACAAACACGGCCTTTATCAGTGTTAGAAAAGTGCTGATAAAGCCAGCGTAGATAAAGGGGGGTCCCCTTTATTAGTGCTCTGAAAAGCGCTGATATAGGACCCCTTTATCAGTGCTGATAAAAGTACCCCATTATCAGCGCTTTTTTTAGCGGTGATAAAGGGGTCCTATATCAGCCCTTCCTTTATCAGCGCTTTCATTTTAGCACTGATAAAGGGCCATTTTATGAGCGCTTTTAAAAAAGCGCTGATAAAAGTTAAAAAAATTCAAAAAAAATCAAAAAAATTAAAAAAAAATTAAAAAAAAATTAAAAAATACTGCGAATCGGTTGGGCTTTTATAGCGCTTGAGCCCCCCATTTTACAGTGTTTTTCTGCCCCTGTACAGCACCCCATATACCCCACGCACCCCCTTCACCATTTAACAGCTCTTGATGCTATATTCCCCCATGCGCGCGAGCTCCTGCCTCCCATAGGATTTGAACTTGAGACCTCCCCCCCTGCGCGCCTAAGCCTTTACCACTACTCTATTTTGATTTGTCTTCCAATTCATGATATCTCTCTCTATATATATATATTTAGTTATATTTATTCGTATAGCAATATATATTTATATTAATATATATATAGTTATTAGATTATAATATATATATATATAGTTATATTATAATATATATATATACTTATATTATAATATATATATATAGTTATATTAATATATATATAGTAATATTAATATATATATAGTAATATTAATATATATATATATATAGTGATATTAATATATATCTATATCTATATATATATATATATATTTAGTTATATTTATTCATATAGTAATATATATTTATATTAATATATATATAGTTATATTAACATATATATAGTTATATAAATATATATATATATAGTTAAATTAATATATTTATATTTATATTAATACTAATATATATATATATGTAGTTATATTAATATATATATAGTTATTAGATTAATATATATATATAGTTAGATTAATATATATATATATAAAGTTAGATTAATATATATATATATAGTTAGATTAATATATTGGTATATAAATATTCATATATTGGTATTTTAAATAAAATGGATATTAGTTATTATTTAGATAAAGCTAATATATTTTATATGTAAATATGATTAATTATTTCTTTAAAAAATTTAATTTTTAGGTGCGAATATATAAAAAATATGTACATATAGTTATATATTTGATTATAAATAGCAGTTCATTATAAAAAAGGATGAAATTTCAAAGAAATAATATCAATATGAATGTAATAACTTGGAATAAATTTAGTCCCCACCAAGAAAAGCCAATAACACCCTCTTAAACGAGTTTGAAAATCCACAAAATGTTAAAAAATCTGGGTACCCCGACAAAAAACTCAGTTTTGGAGGCCTTCTGGGCCTCTTTTGGCCTCGAAAAATTCTTGAACAAGGTCCCCCAGGGTCACAACGACGTAGAGCTCGTCGCAGGCTTCGATTTGATATGTGGTAGAGCTCAAACGGACACCCGGATCAAAAGTTATGGCCGTTTGAAGTTTGAGTTGCGTTTTCAACATATTTTGGATCTTTTTTTAATTTTTTTTAATTTTTTTGTCCTCAAATTGTTATTAAATGACTATTACTCCATAATTATTATCAAATTATTAATTAAATTTTTTTTCAAATTTTTTAAGAAGTCATTTTCACTAAATATCTTATATATTAAGTATAATAAGTGTAAATGTACATTTATACTTATCTAAAATATATTTAAAAATTATATATTATATTTATATAACAATATAACTATATTTATATATTAATATATTAATATATTAATATATTTTTAATTTTATTTTGAAGCCGACCCTTTATCAACGCTTGTAAAAAAAGCGTTGATAAAGCCCCCCCCCCCCTTTATCAGCACTACTAAACTAGCGCTGATAAAGGGGGGCACTGCGAAAAACTGTTTTTGTGGTAGTGATAACTTCAAAAGTAATATTAATAATACATATTAATATTACTGAGATTTAATCAATCTTCTAAGAAGTTGTTTAAATAGTCAAACTCTTATAAAAGTATAACCTTGATTAGCCGGGTTGTATCTTTTATTGGGGAAAACCATTTCTTTTGAAATAATATTTTTTTGTAACAAAAATTTTTATAGTCACTCAATTCACCCCTCCCCTCTTGAGTGAACTACTCCGACCAACAACCTTATGCCCCGGGGTGCTAGTTTGTTGCCTGATAAGGCCTTAACAAATGCCTTGCATCCCCATACACATGTGTGAGACAATGTGGGTTCCCTTCCATTCCATAACTCGAATGGAATTCCATTTTCCGCCTTAGTTGGTACTCAGTTTAATGTGTATAATGCAGTTTGTAATGAATATCCCCAAAAGGATAATAGAAGATCTGCATGACTCATCATTGACCTCACCATGTCTAACAAGGTGTGGTTCCTCCTTTAACTAACACTGTTCCACTGTGGTGTATAAGGAGGAGTGAGCTGAGACAGAATCCCAGACTCCCATAGAATATCATGAACTATTGGTTCAGATATTCTCCACCTCAATCCAATCGAAGTTTCTTTATCTTCTTACCAAGCTGATTCTCTACTTCATTCTTGAATTCCTTAAATTTCTATAAGGATTCTGACTTATACCTCATTAAGTAGACATAGCCATATCTACTCAAATCATCAGTAAAAGTAATGAAGTAAGAATATCCACCTCTAGTTTCTACTGAAAATGGTTCACACACATCTATGTACACCAATCCTAGAAGCTCTGTGGCCCTTCCACCTTTTCCACCGAAGGTCGACTTGGTCATTTTTCCTTGTAAACAAGCATGACATCTATCAAGTGGGTTTAGCTGAGTAGAGTCCAAATAGCCATCTTTCCAGAGCTTTGTCAAGTGATTCTCGTTTACATGACCAAGACGGTGATGCCACAATTGGGTGATGTATGAGTTACGTGAGATTGTTTCTTTATCGATTTCCAACACTTGGTTTTAGTAATTTAATACATACAAACCATTATTTAAATTTTCCATACCATAACATATGTTGTTCTTATTAAAGATAAAACCCTTATTTCTAAACTTGAAAATAAATCCATCCATATCCAAACAAGATACAGAAATTATGTTCTTGGTAACACTAGGCACATAATAACAGTTATGTAAAACCAAAATCATCCCAGTTGTCAATGAGAGGTGGTAATCTCCAATAGCCAACACAACCAGCCTTGCACCATTGGCAGCTCGAAGATCCACCTCTCCTCTAGAAATCTTTCTAAATCTACTTGGTTCCTGCATTTGAATATAGATGTGAGCCCCACAAGCTATATCTAATACCCAATGTGTAGAAATGGAAATATTACACTCGATAACAAACACACCTTTAGCATCCCCACGCTTCTGGGTGCAGTTCCTCTTCCAGTGGCCTTGATTTCCACATGAAAAACATACTGCCTCTCATTCCTTTCCCTGCCTCTAGATCTTCCCTTTCTTGGAAGGATGACGCTTGGGGGCTTTAGACTGCTTATAAGTCTTTTTCCCCTTTTCCTTGTACTTCCTTTTCTTATTCACCATAAGGAATGTGGGTTTGTCATAACCCATGTCCTTATCTACCCGGTGAATTAAGGTAAGAAGTTCCAATAGACTCTTCTCATTGTTCCTCATGTTGTAGTTGACAATAAATCTAGAGAAGGTCTTGGTCAGTGATGATAGGATGAGATCTGTACGCAACTCATCCGGGAACTTAATCCCTAAGATGTCCAGACGTTCAATGTATCCAATAAGCTTGACTACATGAGGCCCAGCTGGCGCAGACTCTCCAAGCTTAGTTGTAAACAAAGAATTGGAGATCTCATATCTCTCATGTCTCACTATCTCTTGGTAGAGATTCTTAGGGTGAGACATCATGTTATACGCATCCATGGTTTCATGTTTCTTCAATAGATCATTAGACATGGACGATAGCATGAAACACTGGACATCTGTGGTATCATCCATGTGTTTCATGTAGAGAGATAGTTCCTCATCACTGTCCTCCTTTCCAAAAGCAACTGTAATAGGCTCTTCCATCACATACAATTTCATTTCATGGAGAAGGATGATGCGTAAACACCTCTGCCACTCTTGGAAATTGGTGCCGGTGAGAAGGTTTTCCTTCTTGAGTATGGTTCACAATGATATTCTTGAAGTCATTTTTCTTGTCGTTTCTACAAATTAAGATGAGAAAATGTTTAGTAATTTATTATAAAAACTGATAAAAATAAATAAATTAATACTTATTAGTCTCCCACTATTTTATTGAAATCCAATATCCCTCGCCATTGAATTCAGAATATTTTGCTGCCAGAATATTATAGTGGAAAGGATCCATATTGCCCTTCGTATTAACCCAACTAGGGTTGGTCAAGCAACTTGATGGGTTTTAGGTAGGTATCCCAAATTCCAACTGCATTAACTCGCAACTCCTTGATCTGATAAGTGGACTCCCCAATCATAAAATTCTTTTATTTTGGATTTCCTCAACCATTGCCTCTTCGTCACACCAAGTCCTGTTGTTGTAGTCAACCCTTGATGTGAACCAAGTCAAGTCAACCCAAAACCTTGAATTAAAATTCCCCGATTATTAAAATCACCCCAACTAGGGTTGGTCAAGTACTTTGAACTATGGTTTGATTCTAACCAAGATTATGGAAGGCTATACCGACTTAATATTTATTTGAGGGATTTTATCCTTATTCGTAAATTTCCAATTTATTATCTTTTATTACATGCTTGTTAATATTAAGTGAGATATACTTAAGTGATTAACCATGTCTAAGATAATATTTATACATAAGCCAGTTTTATTTTAGTTCCATCTTGAATGATCGTTTAATTCATTAATTGTATGATCATGACAATACACCCATAATAAATAAACCATGAAACTGGCAGAAATAAAATAAATGGTATGATCATGAGTTTTTTCTATTGGTTAGTTTATCTAGCGGTTGATAAACTAACCCAAGAACTAGGGGAGAAACACCCTGAACCTTTTGGGTTCATGTTTATAGCTTTCCACATGTCCACCTTTGTATCTCCTTGGATTGGTTTCGCCTTGGCTCCTAACTTGAGCTGCCTTCACTAGCTTGGGAGTTTCATCCATTACATATGCATTTATCTCACACGCAGGTGAGGGGTAAAAAGGGTTTTTTACATAAGATAATCCTTAGGCACGCAGACCCTACATATTAAGGAGAAGAAGGCTTGCCGGACAACAAATTTAATTTAAATAAATTAATTAAAAGAAACCATTCACATACAAAGGTCTTGGTCTAGCTCATGATCATCCATACATGCAACAATATTTACACATAAATAAAACTATCATTCAATTCTTTAATCTTTCTTGTTTAAGATAAATCACACTCGAATCAATTAATTATCTTTAATTAATCAATCCTTTTATCTTAAACCCTTTTCTGAATTTCCTTGAGATTCTCATCCATCATAATTTTAAACAAATAAATTCATTTAAAATTATCCTTATACATAACTTGTACCTTATAGGCAACCCGATGAATTTCCATTCATTATGAAAATGTTAAATTAAACACATATATATAAAACACCTATCACGTGTTGTGCCTCAGCTTTACGCCTGCACTAAGTTACAAGTCTCAAGGGTTTGTATAATATAATAATAAATTTTAATAAATCTGTGTAATTTAGATGAGTACACGACGTGTAGTTCTGACTACACGGTGTGTAATTTTTTTTCACCATTCATACGAAGTACACGCATGGGGACATGGCGTGTTGATGTACTTTGAAACTTTTTGGAGTACACGATGTGTTCAGTGGGACACACACCTTGTAGTTTCCACATTACACAGTTTTCAGCCGGGAAAGCCATGTATGGGGTACATGGTCTAACCCTAAACTGAAGGGACTACACGTCATGTTCAGTTGGACCACGTAGCGTGTAATCTGGAAACCATGTGCCACATGTTCCTAGTCAACACATAGTGTCATAAATGAATTAGGTAGGATCCAATACACGACCTGATTTGGAGGATCAGTCAATGCATTGAACCTAGACAACATGGCGTGCACTTCCGAATACACGCCTTTTATTCTGGTGTTGTATGGCCAGGAGATTTTGGCACCTCTGAGTGAGTTCCACTATTTTATTTTAATAAAAATTAAAAGAAAAATTTGTTTATGTAATGTGAACGAGAAACGATAGGGGAGGAACAGATCTTGAGATTCAGATTTTTAAGAACGATTAACTTGAATTAAAACAACTAAATTATTAAATGCATAAATCACCAACAAAAAACTAAATAATTATAATCAATGATATGACCCCTATGATACCACTTGTAGGTTCTGGGTGTATTGGAAGCGCGTTGGTGGGTCGCCCAACTTTAATTTTAGCATTAACAACGATCAATCTGAGATCCATCATGATGTAAAACACCAGATCTTCGAAATAGAACGAAGAACAAAAAACAAAAGAGGGATTCCCGGAACCATAGAGATAGGATCATCATATGTTGGTTCTAATTAATTTAATTAATTGAAAAGAATTACCTTGATGGAATTCTTTCTTCGTTGATGTCTCCGGTCACGATCTGATGTGATCCGTCATTGCATCGTAGAATCCATGTGTAGGATTCCTCTAGCAGTGATCCACACATGCTCCACATATCTCTAGACGTTGTTGAAGGGATATATGGGTGCTATCATGGAAGAACCTTTGCTTGTGATGACCGCCTTCGATCGCCTTGATCCAGTGGTGGTTGATCTCTCTCGGTCTTGAGAGCGTTCTTGGAGGAAGGAGTTCTTTTGGCCTTGAGAGAACTCTCCAAATTTTTTGTGCACAATGATTAGGGAAAAGTGTTGGGGTTGTGAGGATATTTATAATTGGGTTTGAGGTTATAGAGTTATGACAATAAATAAACATGTTACATGTTTTATTTATTTCATTAACTCTTATTGAAAACCCTCATGTCAAAGGATTAATTCCTTGACATGCACCCACAATGATTATAATAAATATCATTTAATAAAATGATATTATTTCCTCAAAATCCCGACTGGAAAAACTACACGGCGTGTAATCATTCATACACGGGGTGTAATTATTTTCCATGAAAACTATACAGCGTGTACATTTAATGTACACGACGTGTTTATCTTGTTTTCATTTTTCTTTATTTCCTCCACCACATTTATTAGACCTTGAGTAATGGATTTTTATTTCTCAAATAAATGTAACTACATTACTCGCTAATAAATATATATTATTTCACCCACAATATATACTCTCGAATAACTAGTGTCGAAATAAATGTGATCAGACATCCTTAAATAATTATTAAACCACAGTCAGGAATAATCTTTATTTAACTTGTTAAATTAATATTTAAATGAGATACATGGACACAAATAGTGTGTGACCCTCTAGGCCTCTTTCTTAGTGGCATTAGGCGGAGCCTGCCTAAAGTCCAAGGTTAGCATCTAGCAACATGCCAAGGAAACCATAGAGAAAGAAGTTAATTTCGCAATGACGTGTCACCTCATACGAATGGTTACCATGTAATATAATCCCTTTGTCACGATATCTCAAATCAAGCGGGTTGCATGCTAGTGCCATCAACCCATGTTCTCAATTATTCTTTCTTTGAATTTCCAGAATTGAAATTTTCCATTCCTCACCATGGACATGGATTTATTTAGGCTATATCAATTCTATCAAAGGGCCTGAGATATCTACTTCCCTTATGGAATAGAAGGGACAAATCCTTTCTTGCATTATCTTTTAATGTAGTATTACTCGTGACGCACCCAACGTATCCTACCTCACTACGAACAGTGTGTCGTCACAGTTTTCGTCAATACATCTAAGTGTGCGAGTTGCAATACCCATTAATAATAATCTTCAAGTCTAAGGACCAATACACATGTCCACGGATAGGAACATCCAATGAAATAATGAAATGTGGGTTTCTTACTGGCGGGTCTCATTCTCATAATATCCTCCTGGATATTACCAAGGGTGCACACCATGAGAAGGCACCTCAATGTTTTATGAGTCCTCACCCATAATGTCATGTATTATTTGTGTCCTTCAAATAACATCATCTAGCCATAGAACATATATTCAAGAACAGTGTTATAGCACTTCCAGGTTCTCATCATAGTAGGGATCCTCTATGACCCTTTAATGCAACAGCTATCCTTAGGACATTATCACATGCATTGCCATGCAGAAGAACAATCAAGATGTGATAAGATATTTATTAATGAATAAAGTACAAAGTAGTTGGGTATATTCCACCAAATCCAACAATGTTTTTGTGGGAAATATATAGAATCATCCATATGTGTTCTCAATTTTGTTGGTTTAGCTCAACTTTCATTATTAATGTTGGTACTCTTTACATTGATTTACTATTGATTACAAATATTTTATATCCAACTTGACATTCATATAAATTTTCAATATATAGTGGTTGTAGTTTTCTTTAAGTTTCATTTTATAATTTTTAATTGAACTATATTATAACCTATCAAACCAAACAAAACTAGAATAATTAAATTGGTAAAATAAACAAGTTGAATTGAATTTAAACATATTAAAATAATTAAAATGAAAATAAAAATCAATAAAAATAATGACCTAATCAAAAAAACAAAAATGCGACTTAACACCAAATATGATCCAAATGACCTATGACAAATAAAAGTGAAAAAATAACCAAATAAATTGACAAAAATGAACCAAATGGCCTAACAAAATTTGAATTTTATTGAATTGAAAATATAAGAAAACTATATCATACCAATGCTAAACATTATTATTTGAACATATTGATTTTTCTTTGATACATCTTTTTTGTTTTGGTATTCTTCCCACTAAATAAAAAATGATTTTTTTATATCACTATGTATCTTTTATTTGGGTGTACAATTGGTATTAACTAATTAAGTTAGGTCACATCTTCTTTCTTGTTTGTATTACACATTAGTTATGGATTTCTATTTGCATATTTGTTATCAAATACAGAAAATTAAAAACATTTAAGAGATATGAAGGAAAATAAAGATAGAAAATAATATCTGAATGATAGAGATGGGAACCCCTCCTTTAGTTTCTATTGTGAGTATTTTATTTCAAATATATATATAAATAACATATAAGTTGTGTGATTAATATTGTTTTTAACATTTAATCATGATCCACCACCTAGGAAAAAATTATTCTCGACAATACTAGTGGTACCACTGCTCAGCTATACAATACGAGGTGGGGGGGGGGGGGGGAAAGAGCCACATGCACCACTCAGCATACCCGATCAAACCTTGTACCTTCCTCTTACATACCATCTAGAACACCTTCTGATCTGGTAGTGCCCTTAGAGGCACCTAATATATTTGGGCCGCAAATGATTTATCTACTATGTGCACATGATCCCCACATATATTTCCCTTATCAAATGATGGATCTTACTCCCCATCCATATTATGCATTTTCACATACTTCTATTCCATATCCTTTCCCATTTAATTTTTTTATCCCTAAGATTCTACATTTTTTCTCCTCCTACTTCTACTATGACACATTATGAGCCTCTGGACTAGACATCGGGTCCCACTCCTTCTGTATAGGTAGACGGTTTTTCAGAGCCTAGGGATCCAATGACACCCTGCCTGAATAGACCGAAGGCCTTATATTATTATTGTTTTTTTAAAATACACATTTTAAGGGTTTAACGGTAACCCTTGAAAGGACCGTGGGCTAGATACATATTAAATGACCCAAAGGTTTTAGATGAATATGGAAAGAATCATACCAAACATTACTTATAATTGGCCCTCCCTAGCATCTATATCATTATGAAGATTTCCAACTTTTTATGACTGGTCGAGTAGCTATCCAGTGTAGTGGTGAAAAGGATCGGTACTAATGGAATGTTCCATACACTATCATTCTCCAAAATTTGGTTATCCCTACTTTGGTGAATGTGCCTACTATGAATCCTCATTAGTAGCTTATTCCTTGTAGAGACTACATTTGAACTTCAGGTGGCTTGGAGGCTATGGGGTGGCTCGAATGCCTTGAGGTGGATAAAAGTCCTTGAGGTGGACTAAAATACTTATTGGCCTAGAGGCCTTTGGTGTCCCTAAGGCCTTAAGGACTCAGAGGACCAAACCAGTGGCCCAAATACCAAATTAGATGAATAGTCCTGGCTGTTACAGTACTGAACATTACCTGCTATAGTGCATTCTACAATACCTGCTATAGTAACTTCTAAATCACCTTTTATAGTACCCCAAATTATTCCTCCAATCAGATTTGATCTGGGGCCTCATGGATGCATCAATTATATTTATAGAACCCTAGAAATTTTATTTACCATAATTCATTTTTCATTATAAGATGTATTAATATAATATTTTTTTCATTAACACCTAGATCTTTCGAGAGGCGGGATGGGTGTACACACATGTATGTGGTGTGAAACCACAACACATCGTTGATGGTGGAGTATAATGAGTACAACCAAATGATTGGAAAAATAGGGCGATAATGTAGGAGTTTTATGGCGACACTTCCCAAATACTCTGACATCATTCCCATCAGGCCACTCTCTTGGAGACAGCTTCTAAATTAAGTAAAGGATAATTCTTGGGTGAAAACATGGGTAAGAAAATTCATTGGATTTAATGTTATATTGTAATTTTATTTATATGAATTTATATTTTGGTGCCATATTTGTTAAATTCTCTCAATGGTGAGGCTACAAGGACAACCCAGATCATGGAAATAGTTTAGCTATAGAGGGAATATAAGCCTGAGTTGTATAGTGGCTATAATTCTACAATTGGTACAGATTTAGAGGCCATAACTTCCATGAATGAATTTATAGTAGAATATGACCAGGAAATGATTGATCATTGGATGAGTACCAAGTTCAAGTTAATAATAAAATTGATTTTTTTGAATGGAAATTACCATGATTTTCATTAATAATTTGTATTGCATTATTATAAATTATTTTTTAGGAAGTTTCAGGGAGAAATAAAAAAACAAGTATGCTATGAAATACCTCTACACTTTGGAGTAGATTACGATGCCGAACTATGAGAGGTACCAGGTATAAAACTTGTTTATAATTTTTCTTTAGGAATTACATTTTATTTTTTTTCCTCCATATTTCATTCTATTTCTAATTAATCTAGATAATTGATCATAAATTATTTAGTTTATTATTGAAATTATTTAGTGTGTACTAAAATTTCAAGATACGTATTGTTATGTTTTCAAGAATGTCATGGATCTATAAATCCATTGATCATTTTATTGAATGTCCACCCTTTTAATAGGAATATAACAATTATGGTTGAGTGAATAATCATATATCTTTTTTGAGATAATATTGATTTCAACTGAGGTATTCTACCCATGTGAAATATACATGGAATGAATTCGTTCATATGATGAACTTATAGTGAAGGTAAGAATTTAAATAACATGATTGGTGGGAAGAAGAATAGAGTGTAGGGGAAATAGGATCATTAGACCATATTACCAGTCTAACTACACACTTCTACAACTTAGAATGAGAATATAAGGTATATAAATACATTCAAAACTCAATCACAAAGAACTAGTTTATTCCCCCTCAGATCAACCCAAAAATTAGTTCTCCATTAAGGGATAGAAATAATTATAGTGGATGAAAACACAATTTAAATGAAATATGAAGGAGAAAAAAATCACTACTATTGTATTAAAATGAATGAAAGGAATTACAATTGAAAATAGGAAAGCCTAAATTAAAATTTTTCTGGACTGAATAACATTATAATGAAAGAAGGATAATATAAATATGTATTAGTAGATTCTCTAGACTTCATAGACTTTGATCAGTGTGTTGGATCCCTCCACAGTAGTATAATTGATAACCAGATGTTCCCATGTGGCAATAATCATCCGTAACTTTCTTTAAATTTTAAGTCTCTAAAATATTATATTAATCCACTATTGGATTCCTTTTAAATTAAACATGATATTGTTTCATTATTATTGGTCAAAAAAAGATATGGAAATTATTTTAAATGTATAATAATGTTCGGATACATGCCATTCTATAAAAATACTTGTCATTCTTTCATGTTGTGAAGGGGTTATGTTCATGATGTGGTCCTTAATGGTTTCTCTATCTTAGAACATTTTGTTCCCTTCTTGATGAGACTTCTATTACCACAACAAGATATTTGAAGCTGAATCTTCATTTATTCAATACCTTTTCATCATTAGTCAATTTATAGTTTGAAAATTATCCTCATATAGTTTGATATATCTTTTTCAAATCATACTCATATAGTTTTTAAAAGTATCTTTTTAAAAGTATCCTCATATAGTTTGAAAATTATTCTCATATAGTATTAATGGTATCTTCATATATGTTTATATATATTTTTAATTTTTTGAATATATTAACTAATAAAAATGGTGATTCCTAATCATATGAATATTCTAAAAGGATTGATGTTGATTGAACACCTAATTCAAAGTATTTAATGTATATATGGTTATGAATTGGGATGATTAATTTTATGGATTCGTATTCAAATTTCAATTTATACTTACATGACTTAAATTCAAAAAATTTTGGACATTGACATGAGATATTATGATATAGAATTCATTGAGGGAGAATAGTTTTTAAATAGATGATTTAATCATTCCAACGTATCCTAATGTCTAATAGATGTAGGGTATTTATCATGAAAGGTATCTAATTACTTAAATGAATTATAAAAGGAGAAATTTTATTGGGGGATAACTATGAACTAATGGGATTTGATAATTCTAATAGTGGTAAAATATCCACTACATATGAAACAACCTAAAGGATTGTTGAAAATTTTCATTCATATCATGTAAATCTATGTTAATATTTGGGGATGGTTTATACTTAACAGGTTGAATAGTATCATTATACATGGTATTTATGATTCTACCAATGGTGATGATATTTCATTTCTTTTTTGATGGGAAATATATATATATTGATCAATAATTAATATATTGAGGTCTCTTTACTTGTGAAAATTTTAGATTATTAAAATGTAATATAAATATGAAACTCCTGATTAACAAGTTTAGGGACTCTCATTCAATGATTTTAGGAACCCCTAAATTGATATTCATGAATTTTTTTAGTGGAATTCAAATTATACACTACATATGGGGTTCAAAGCTTAAATAAGGGCAACATAAACTTGCTAGAATTATTTATCAATAGTTCTAATGTATTTCACTTCCCAAGTAAATGGTATGTATTGGTAGTTCTGGAACATGAATGTTTTCCACTAGTAGTTTTTGAAACATGATATGTATTCATACTTTTTATAGTTTGAGAATGATATATTATTGAGACTCATATGGAAAAAATAAGTTTTAAATTGTTAATATAATTCATCTACCATATGTTTTTTTCAACTTCATTTAGAATTAATATCCATTTGATTTTAGTTATGAAAATAATTACTAATAAAATATTCTTAATTATGGTTTTCTACATTCAATGTCATTTCATATAGAGGTCTTGAATATTGAATGACATGTGCCTTGAGCAAAATTGTTTTTATCAAGCAGAAATAAAAAATATTGAAGCACAGTAAATGAAGCGACACAAAATATGGTTGTAGGTTTTGCATTATTGATTTAAAATTTTAAAATCTATTTTGAAACTTAATAGTCAATTTATATTTGTCATATTTTTATTTGGAGTCCATTGAGGAGAAGGAAACTCACAACTTTGGGCCAAAATATCACTTGCCTAATGTTTTTGGAGATGAGAACCATGGAAGAGTGCACCATAGACTAAGGAAGAGTATTGTCTCAATGAGATATTATCCCACTTTAGGTGCCAGTTTTGGTAGCATCGGGTTGGAAAAATCTAATACACAGGCAGCACAGGCTCAGGTCTAGGCAGAAGAGGCCAAAAAATGCATATACATGTGCATGAGAGGAATCAAAGGGACAACAATGAATTTATGAAATTTATTTTATTCTTATTCCCATCAATTTCACCAGATACCATTGTGGCTTGTGATGTTTATATCCTAATGATTCATATATCATACAATGCACCAGGTAGTGGTCCTATTGGTGGTCATGATGATGATGTTTTTAATGATGGCGATGGTGAGGATGACGATGAGGAAGAGGGTGAGGAAGAGGGTGAGGATGAGGCTGAGGATGAGGGAGAGGATTATGATGAGGATGAGGATTAGGATTATGGTGACCGTAGTGATGATTATGTGGGAAAGATTGACCCTTTAAATTTTTTATTGATATTTATGATATTTTATGTTTGATGATTTGTTCTAAATGATTATATGTGATGTTTTGAATTTATGTTATCACTGGTAGAATTCATTAATTGGTTTCATGTGTTATCATTATATGCATATTTGTTGATGATGTCAGTTTGCATGTAATTGACTAAGGTGGGGTGATTGTGTGGCTTCTGGTGGCTATTTGAACAGGTTATGTTTGTTTGTTTGCAATTTTTGTTGGCAGGGTGGGGGTGTTGTAGGTCTCGAAACTAGGGGGTTCTATACCAATGGTTTCAAAACCATTGGTATAGACCTATAACAATGATTTACGTGGAACCATTGGTATAGAGCTCTGCTGAAGGTTCAAAACTGTTGGTATAGACCTATACCAATGGTTTGAACCATTGGTATAGGTCTATACCAACCCTTTTGAACAGTTGGAATAGGTCTATACCAATGGTTCCATTAAAACTATTCGGTAGATCAAAATTCTACTGATCTTACACCAACAGTTCACTAAAAATCAATGGTATAGGCCTTTTACAACAGCCATATACCCAACAGTTCTCTAACCTATACTATGGGTTTGGAACCATTGGTACAAGCTAGAATTCCAGTAGTGAGATATTTTTTGGTTTATATTTTTGTGCTTTTAATAATCCATGAGAGATCCTCGGACCGTACCAAGCCTTGGATCACCAGAGACAACATGTTTTATCGCTCCGATGATAATTTATTTTAAATCCCTGACACATCGGATTTTTTTGCATGCTCCAGTACCAAGAGTTCATATTAAAGGGATAGTGTAATTTCTCTAAGCCAATGAAAAACTAATTTGCATTAAATTAAGTATAGGGTTTAATTTTGGTCCCAACACAAAAATTTGTGCGTCGAACCGATATGAGATGACCAAGTCATGACCATCTCAAAATTTTAATATGGATTGCATTTGGTTTTTCTGGGTACTGAAATTGATACAGATCAAACACAATTAATTTTTTTAAATGGATGAACAATATATGAATATATATATATATATATATAATTTTTTGGTTTTAATATACAATCAGAACACCATTCATATTATGATTTCCGGAATACCTTACTCCAACTAGTGGAAATGAGTCCACCCAATGGTGGTTTTATTGTTTTACAACAAACCACTTTTGTGTGGAGGGGGATGTGGAAAATTTAAAAGTAATAGTTAGATTGTTTTGTTCATCTTCACAAAACAAATACCCCAATTATGGGGTTGCAACGGGTCAAGAAAACAAAAATAGCACACTTTGTTTGCTCAAAATGTTATTGCTAGGTTAAAAATACAATCAAATACTTCTTGTGAAAGTTTATATTGTGCCGCTCCATCCTCATACCTGGACCCACCGATGCCAGGGGTCTCCTACTCCTTGATCTTCCTTCCTCTCTAGTTCTCACACCGCTCCCATATGTATGTCGCGAGGTTGCCGGAGCGTAGAAACCCTCCTCCCTGGCCAAGCCCCCATAGCGGTTGGACCATTACCCTTAAGACCGAGTGGCCGCACTATATCCTTCACCTCAACTGAGGATACCCACTCGACATGTCTCCCACCTCGCTGGCCACCTCCCTCATGAGCTCCGAACACCACTCGCCTTGACCTCCAGACGACCGATTGGTCAACCACCCTGGGAAGCTGCCTTTGCCTATGCCTTCAATGTCTGCCATTGTCGCATGGTCCTTAGCCTTGGTCGAACCCTGTTGGGGTGTAGTGGAGGTGCGTGGACACAAAAACACACAAAAATGGGAGTAAAAGGAGAAACACAGAGATTTAAGGTGGTTCAGTCGGATGACCTACATCCACAGGAGAATGGGTTATTTCTCTATTCTCGTCTCTCCGATTCTCTACGGAGGATTAAAAACATACACCACATCTTACACCACATGGGATTACATCCCATTAAATAGAAGAAGAAAAAACTAGTCTTCTCCCCGTTGGTGGGTTGTTCATCTACCCATGAGAATACCTCCATAGCTGGATGATCACCAACAGGGACTTCTCCCGTAGCCACCTGGGTAGGTTCTGCCGACAACGAAGACCCCCAAATATGGAGTGCCCCCAAAAAATCTCCCCCTCACAACCAATTTGGGGTATAATCTTGACCTACAGTCTCCTTGAAGGTGTTGAAAACTTCATAGGCAAATCGAACACGCTTTTTCAAGCCAGATGATGTGGCACTTCCACTAGCTTCAATCGAGCTCGGGCTGAATGTAGTCCCCATTAAATGATACAACCCTTGGGACTCCTTCCCAGTAAAAATCACTTCATCCACATGTGAGACTTCCATCACTCCATCTGATATGGAAATCTTGAACCCTTTCGCATCGAGCCTACTTAATTATATCAGGTTCCATCTCATCCTCGGAACAAATTTCACGTCAGCCAGTTTACGAACTCCTCCATCAGGTGTCTTCAATTTCACAATCCTGACTCCTCAAACATCACATGTAGACCCATCATCATGTCTCACTGAATCTTTCACCTACCAAAAAAGTATGAAACGAACCTTTCGTCGTCCAAATGTGCACTGAGATCTCGGAATTCAGAACCCATCCATCTTCCTTTGGATTTTGATCCCACTCATTATTCCTTCTTAGAAAATGACATTCCCACTTCATGTGAAAATATCTTTTGTAGTAATGAAACTGCACTTCTCCCCATTCAACTCTCTCATCTGATTATGAGCTTCTCATTGTCACACATATTTCATCATCTGCTGATAAACCTGTGATGCTCACATCCCCCTCTTCAACTTTTTCTTTCCTTGCAACGTACCGTTTGCGCTCTCTATAGTCACTTTTATAGTGACCGTTTTTCTTACACTGTGAACAGGTGATTTCTCTAGGATCATGCCCCCTGGATTTTTTCCACCATTATTTACCTCATGACTTTCGATGTCGGATCTTCCCACATTGATCATCCTATATCACCATGATTTTCTCACCTGAATGCGTCACGAGTCTTTGAAATGCCTCCGAATCTTGAAGTGACGCCATCACATCTTCCAGCTTCAATGTCTCCTTCCCCATGATCCATGCAGTCACAAGCCCATCAAATGAGCTTGGTAGGGATGATAAAAGAAAAAGTGCTTTATCTTTCTCTCCAACCTTCACACCGAGCCCCAATAACTGTGTTAGGATTTTGTTGAATTCATTGGTGTGATCCAACAAATTCATTCCCTCATCCATGCGCAACTGGTACAATTTCTTCTTTAAGAACAATTTTTTGGTGAGCGAATTCTCCATATACCACTGCTCCAACTTCTTCCAGATTTCCTTCGAGGATGTATCGTCCAACACCGATTACTTTACCTCATTCACCAGACATAGTCGAATTGTGCTGATGACCTGCATCTCGAGCTCTTCCCAATCATCAACACTAGTTGTCTCAGGATTTTCTCCAATCAACGGTCTGATCATGCCCTATTGCACCAATAGATCTTTCACTGTTCTTTTCCATAAGCCAAAATTGTTTCGACCATTGAACTTCTCAATATCAAATCTTGGTAATGCTCCGCCACCAGCCATCGTCATTGTCGCAAAAATGAAATCACCACTGTCAATGTAGAACCCTTCTAAAACCACCTGATAGAGTGTGAATTTTGAAAAACTAACCATATAGATGCGACTGGAATGGTTGAAATAGTTGGAATCAACTCCTGGATCACTGAAATCGGACGTCGATTGGCCGATATATCGCCAAAACAAACTCAACAGTCCAGATCTCCTGCTAATGTGGCACTGACGTGGCTCACTGGAATTCCTGTTGGAATCTAGCCGGAATTGTAACTGGCAGAATGAACAGTGCCGTCTTCTTTGGCAGGGGTTACTGTTCACCCCCCGGGTTTAACCAAACATTGACATCAGTTATCTCCTTCATTTCAGCTCCGTTTTCAACATTGCTTACGCTGTTGGAATCGTCTCGTCGTCCTCTTCACGGGTCTGGTCTCAGAAAATTTTCATGACCACTTTCAATTTTCCGGTCACCAGAAAATTCGTCGTCACCTCACCGGTTCAAATCCGCTCGCTCTGACTCACCTCTGATACCACTTGTTAGGGCACAATGGAGGTGTGTGGCCAAAAAAAACAGACAAAAATGGGAGTAAACAGAGCAACACAGAGATTTAACGCGGTTCGGTCAGATGACCTACGTCCCCGGGAGAATGGGGTATTTCTCTATTCACGTCTCTCCGGTTCTCAATGGAGGATTACAAACATACAACACATCTTACACCACATGGGATTACATCCCATTAAATTGAAGAAGAAGAAAACCTATCTTCTCCTAGTTGGTTGGTAGTTCATCTACCCATGAGAATACCTCCACCACCGACTGTTCACCAAAGGGGACTTCTCCCGCAGTCACTTAGGTAAGTTCTACCAACAATGAAGACTCCCAAATAGGGAGTGGCCCCCACAAACCCTATGTTTCCCACCACCACTATCGAGTTGAGTCTGACACCACTAGCTATCTACTATGGCCACCTAGAGCTGTCACCGTTTCTCCAGCGACCACTCCTGTTGGATCACGGGCCCATAGGATGACCGACCATCCCCAATGCTGATTATCCCCCTTTCCATCTAGATGTGGACATGCCCAACCCACAACCTATTCCATGCTGAGAGGTAACCCACTGCATAGCCTTGATTTCCACTATAACCGGTTCAGGGCAGGTCTTCCTCACCTTAAACAGGTTGGACAGACTTGCTTGCCCCAGAACACTCCTGCCCCGGGTCTACTAAGCCCGGTGTGTACCAATGAGGGATCGACTTGACCAACAATGTGCCGAGATGGGGCTTTCGGGGCACATGATAAATTAATATAATTAAAAATTAATTAATTACATTAATTAATTTTTATTATTAAATTGAATTTATTAAAAAATACTTGCTTGAATTTTATAATATTTTAATATTTTTGGTTAAATTAATTTAATTTAAGTATTAAATTAAATTAATTGGTTAATTTAATTTATGAATTAAATTATGTTAATATCGGGACCAAATAAGGATAAAAAATTTGAATACATTATTTGAATTTAATTAATTCATTTAATTTATTTAAATTACCCTCATAATTTAATTTATAGAAATTTAATTTTATCACACATTTATTTATTATACCAACAGGTCTTGGTCATTTGACTAATCTTTCATGTCTGGTTTACTTTTGTTTAATTAATTATTTCTTGTATGTGATGACTGTAATAAGTAGTTGATTAAATGATGGTCTATGCATCATCTTTTCATTCAATGTGTATAAGGGCTTGTATGTCCAATTTATATGTTGTATATTGCACTCCCTATTCCCTGCCGCCTGCATGCGAGTACATATGTACAGTTGACAATGATGTTATAAGTCATGAACCCCGCCAAGATAAGGTGAAACCCACATGAAATGTTGAAACACTGGATGAGTATTAATTGCATCATGAGTCAAGCTACCACTCGGGTATGAAACCCCCTAGGTCACGATTGATCCGTTAATTTTAAAATCGATCAATTACATTAAGTTTCTCAAGACCAGTCAGGTATACTTATTTACTTTATGAATTGTTTTTTATTTTGTGTGTGTGTGTGTTTACTATGAGATCACATAAAATAATAAACAAGAAAAATGCATAAGGATGTTTCATACGTTTTTTTATTAATGCATGTTCAATTTTGAGTTTGACAACATAGTTTGAACATATTTAATAAAAGTGTATTACATTCATCAAGAAATAATAAAATCTCTCAAAGAAATATTAAGTCATAAAACATCTTTCATCATTTGAATTTGAACACAACCAAGTGTTCGAGGGTGATCAGTCAGCTATTGTTGATGGTGCCTCCTACTACTGGGGTGTTCTTATGAGAATGATGAGTTGACTTAACTAAAGTTGGTAGTAAAGGAGTAGACATAACTAGCTTGTTTCAACTTCAGAGGAAAGAATTGAGTAAATCATATTTAGGATTTTAGAATCTGGGACTCCACTCAACATATCAAGGAGTCGCAGGTAAATGTGTTTGGATAGTAAAACACCTACCTTGAACTCTCTATGTAGTGGTGCACCCATAGGTAATAGACTATGAGGGAACGTTCAAGGATCCTTTCCAATATAATACTCAAGCAATAGAGTATCCCAATTCTAGTATATAGGATTGGTAGAGTTCAATAAAATAGGAGACATTTAATGCTTTAATTAATTAATCAAAATGTATAAATCGATAATCAAAGATAAAAGTAAAAACTTCTAGTTTTATTTTTTAGAAAATTGAATGTAATACCACAAGAAATATCATGATATCTAATGGACAAAGAAAATGTCCATGCTGGAATGAGTTTCCAAGAGAAGTAAAGTTGCTTGTGCAAAGTACTAGAACATCAGAAATATAAGGTGTTAGTGTCCCCAATACTTGTTCTACCACCTCATTGAAGCGAGGGTGTTTAAAAATGCTTATAGGAGACTCATGTATGGTACAAATTATGGTTATTTCAAAATGATATCATCAATATTCTGATGTAAGTTATAGATACAACATCAGGACATGGATGATTCACATGTTGTCTCATATCCAAGAATCCTGCAAGGAGAAAGTGTATCTAGATATGAATTTTTGATAATTACACTGGTTACGTGTAAATATGAAAGGTGTATCATGATCTTTCAATACATACCATTCCAATATAATTCTCACCCATATACTCCAGTTTCATTTAAGAATAAAAAATGAACATTATGGAGAAAAATATTTCGTTACCTTCTATGAAAGGTTCTCTAAGAAATAAGAACATTAAAGAAAGATTAATCTTTAGTTCTTATGATGAACAAGTTGAAAGAAAAGGTAAAAAGGCCAATGGAAAGTGTGACGCCAAAAGCACCTTCACAAAATCCTTCATAGAAAGAGGTATTAAACCAGAAGTAATTTTCTTTGCATATGATGAAATAAAATATATGGAAGATAAATGCAATGGAGTGAATTGAATAAGAAATTAATTGCTTCTTCTTCAGTGAATATTCATCAATTGTAGCTAATGTTTCTATTATAATTCATGGATATTAAGTATTATATGCTAATAACATATGTTTATTTGTATACAGTAATCAAGTTATTATAGAAATGTTTCTAGAAGTAAGGTGTATTCTTGAAAGTAGATGAGAAATGGTGGTTCCTAAGTCAGTAGTGAGAAGTACACAACTTCTTAATGCAATGTTTAATTATTCAAGTTGAAAATTTAGTTTATCACTAAAAAATTTACCTCATGTGTCTGTTGGAAACAAGGAGACATTTTCCCAATTTAGGAATGAATATTTTTCGTGGTGTCTAATACTCAACCAATAGTTCATTAATACATGAATCATAGGCAATACATAATGAATTTAAAATGAAATACTTATATGCTGAGTTGTGGAAAGATAATACCATGTCAAGAAGAACTAAATAGTTGTCAAGGATATACCCAGTATGGTTTTAGATTGACTGAAAATTAATTAATTTTTATTATCAAAAGCCCTTTTAAGGGGTGAGGGGGAATCCGAAATGACATTAATGACATAAGGACATAAACTAGGCCCCAACAATCAAAGAGCCATCAGTAACCAGATCAAGACAACAAGGTAGTGCTCCTCCCCATCAACAAAGAAAGTTAAGTCTGACATCCACATTCTCATCGCTTCTGGGCTAGGTGTCCCATGCAGATCTGCACAAGCCTGGTACCGATGAAAAATGGCATACCCTCGTGAACGTCCAAATCCAGATAGTGAAGGTCACGTGAAATCTTCCTGCTCTGAACCTCATCTAAAGAAACCCCTTGAACAAGGTCCGGATGCTTACCCTTGAACGCGGGTCACAGATCACAGCATCACAGGATGCGCAACCACCACAAGATTCATTCACGAAGAAAAGAAAATTCATCAAACATAAAAGGACAAATGAAAAAAAATCGACATCCCAGATGCCCGAACCGCCACCGAAAGCCAGCGTCGTTGCCACGAACCCACGAGGCTCCCGTTGAAACCACAGCTGCACCCAAACAACCCGAAGAAGCCATAAACTCCGAGGAGAGAGAACCCACACTGGATGCTAAAATGAATAGTCACGCAGGAAGCGATAAGAACCCATGAGGGATGGGAATGGAGCCACCCCGGCGATGTCGACCATCCAAAGAACCACAAATCTCGTCGCCGCCATCAGAACCGCTCGCAAAGACCACAACAATCCACCCGAAGCATCACCCAGCCAGAGCACAATGCGGAGACCAGATCGCGACCCCTACACAGCAGAAGAACATCATGATCCCGAAGCCTAGAGGCCAGATCACGACCCCATCGCAGAACAGGACCACAAACCCTCTTCAAAAAAAAGGACCATGACCCCTCACTAGAAGAAACCCTGACGCCGTGGAACCAGACCTCAACCCCAATGCCGCACTGAATCACTATCCCTGCACCAAACGAACAGGGACCCCAACGCCATTCCACATGCTGAAACTCAACTCCTTCCCCGCACGAGACCATGACCCTTCGCTTGATGAACATGAACACAATCCCGCTGCCGCGGAAACCGGATCTCGAACCGAACACCGCCTGGACCGTGACCCCGATGTCGTGGAAGATCCGACCACCCTACTATAGAAGGATTCCAACCCTACGCCACCAGATCCTAGACCATCAGATGTGAACCACTACACCTCAAACTGACCAGGAGAAACCTAGGAGAAACCGCCGCCCAAACGAGAACGAAGGAGGACAGCGGTGACAGGGGAAACCCTAATGTCGCAGCGCCCCTTACAGGTCCATATGGTTTTAGACTCGTCATATTTAAATACTGTAAGTATTATCACACAGTTATGTACTTAGTTTTGGAAAAATAAACATTTATAAATAAAGGTAATCCATAAGGATTTAGGAATTAGTTCATCTAGAGAGCGTAAGCTCATCCAATCGTAAGCTAGTGTCAAATATAATTCATATGATTCCTTTAAGTATTTAAGGAATGTGAAAGTGAAGTATGGTATATTCATGGTCAGAAGAAATGATATGCTTCCAGTGGGCATGTCAAATAGTATCATGACTAAGCATTTATCGATCAATACAATGTAGCATTGAGTAATTTCTAAATGCACATTAACGTATCCCAATCATGTTTGAGATAAAAATAAGAAGGATCGATGATTAGATTTACATATTAAAATTGATCAAAAAAATTCAATTTGAATTAATTCCATAATTCACATTTTCTTATACACATTAGATTCAAGATGTGGGTAAAAGGAGAATCAATGTTAAAATATATGCATTGTTGATACTTCTATATTTCGAGCCATGATTTTCAAATCGAGACATCACCCCATCAACATATGCTAACTATAATAAAAAATGGATATCATATGAGTTATTGTTTTATAGAAATATATTAGGTCATAAGAATAAGTGTTTAGATGCAAATAGTTTTTTGAGGATATAAACAAACTTGCATCAATAAAAACAGAATGTGCATCTATAGCAATCATCATAATTTTTTTTGGATATTAAAGAAATCCCTAGGATATTAAAGATATAGTAAGATTATAGAATATATTTCTATTAAAGGCTTTAAATTTCTATTTGAGATAGTTGGAGGAAGATTGACTTGGGTTTAGTCAATGATGGAGATGCACGAGTAGTTGGCATAGGGATGAGTTCCACAAGAGGTGTGGAAGAGAAGGTTCCAAAGACACATACTTAGAAAGAAGGATAACATAAAAGTGGTGGTTTTATATTCATCATGGATGGTGATGCATTATTCATTGAAAATAATAAATCATACAAGTAAGAAGTATATGTAAATATGTTAAAACTGACAAGATCAATTAAAATTCAATAATGGATTCCATGCATCAAAGTGTGAGGGATTATTATTTTGGATACTACGGTGGGTATTCAAGTGAGACTATACATGGATGTTACAGGTGTGGTACCAATAAGTCTTTATTGGTAATACTAAATCATTATGCTTAATTCCATTAGAATTTTACTTGTCACAAATAATTTCTATGATCATTTTATTGAGAATTGGATGTCTAGACCACCAACCTAGAAGGTTTCAATATTTTACTTGTCACAAATAATTTCTATGTTCATTTTATTGAGAATTGGATGTCTAGACCACCAACCTAGAAGGTTTCTATATGATGAAACCCAAAAGGGATGGTGATGCCATAAAATAACAATAAAGGGTGAGAGTTAATGAAATCTAATTCAGGACTAAAGTAACCAACTAGATCACAAAATATTCTTTTGGAATGAATATTTTCCATGTGTTTACAAGAGGTTAGTTGGAGATCCATTACTTTCCAAGAAAAATATGTTTGATAAAATTTGGGAAACAACAATTAATATTATAGTTACTTAAGACTATGATGAATGAAATTCTCCATAGATTGAATTAAAGTAGCAACATAAGTTATAGGGAACAAGATCTACTGAGACAGATATAAAGGTTTCTTAAACCTATTTAATCGTACATATAATGACAAGGTATTAAAAAATTAAATTTGGAACAATTCTAGAGTGAATTGTTTCCAGTCACATGGAAAAAATCTCTCCAAGTATACTTGTATGGGACATAAGATAGGATTAATGTAGCGAGCTGAATTCCATACACATTAGAGATGGATCAATCACATATTCCAAGATATGTATATGTTTTGATATTTCCAAGATATACTTTATAATTGGTAAATATCAGTTATATCCCGGAGAACTGTAGGGGAAGTAGTCAAATCTATCCAATTATACTTGGGACCAAGTATAGAGGATATATCCCTAGTATCTAGAGTGAAGGGGATAATAGTTTTTAGGGGACACAAACTAGTCTTCCTTGGATCAATGTGATCTAGTATCATAGTTATGATAAGGTAATGCGAAAGTTAATCTCATTCACGCTTTTGATATCCATGTCTACAAATACTGTGTGCATTGTGGCATCAGAGGTAGCTAATAAGCAGTGTAAAATATTAAATGATTTGTTACAATTATTTGAATCACACCTAGTAAGTAAAGTATTGTCATTATGGTACTCTTACTTGCCAATATGTCATGTTTTCACAGTGTAAAAAATGGTATACACTCTAGGATTACATCTATTGAGGAGTTTTACTCAATGAGATGTGGTTTCACAAAGAAGAATAGCCAAGTAGTGGAGATGTGGCAGACCCAACAACTAAAGTCACGACTCAAAAGAAATATGATACTAACCATGTGACAGCTACAAGGATAGTTATTAAGTTGGATCTAGTGAGAGTGGGAGTGTTTTAAAAGTAGGCTCCCTAAACCCATATTTATCAGTACTTTTGATTACTATATCATGTATATAGTGACTTATATATGATGCACAATTGACATTTTATTGTATGCATTTATGTGTATACTATTAAATTGAAATGTCTGTAGATTAATTTTCATATTAAAAGGTTATAACAGATCTCAGGCTATAATGAGAACCTCAATATTCTATTTGTTAATCTTAAAAAAAATCTTATAGTCTAGAAACATCACACTAACTGGACACAATTGATTTTTGTCTATTAGGTGATGGGGGATCATATGCATTGATACTTCTTCTCATGAAGTTCACAATTGGTGATCCCTAGTATTTGAGATAATGAGGATTGACACATGAATAGGAACACCACTAGTTTTAGGTGTCATTGGTTGTTCCATTCTATAAAAATGTGTATTAATATCTTGAATTTAGATCATTATCAATGTGTTCCATTTGATTTCATGGTTTTATAAAAGGAAAAAACATGATAATGAAATTGCGGATAGGTTTCTTGTGTTGGGTGTATCATTGGTGGTGTGGCAATGGTTGAATGATCAAGATATAATTTTTCACTTTCGAGTTGATAAAGTAACACCTTAAGCCTGGTTGATCAGGATAGTAGTACATTCATAAATTCATGGCCATGGTAGTTAGGGGTAAATCTATCTAGTTAGATCAATAAATAATAAATCAAGAAAGTATGATGGTGAAAGTGTACATCTTTCTTTATGAGATATTAGAAGGCAAAGAGATTATATTATATAGTATGTGTTCGTAGGTTGGTTTTCATTGCTATGAATATTCATTATCTCTTTAGGGGCCATTATGGGTTGCTAGATTTTTCCCTTGGCCTATGAATGGTATTCACTACTATCGAGATAAGGTCTTAGAGAGCCACACACAATAGAATATTGAATAATCTTCCCTATTCTAATGAATAGGAGTTTAAAGCTTGGTAGAACCCCCACTGGGGTTCGGTATTTTTCTGAGGATGTAAAATCACCAATGAATAAATAAATTCATATTATTTGAATTTATAATAATTAGTAATGAATTTATTTATTAATTTTTTTTATAATTGGTTAAGTAAATATTTGGAATAATATTGTAGGAATAAATATTATTTTAATATTCAAGGATTTTTAAATATTAGCAGGAATTACGAGTCATGTTAATTTCTCAGGTTTATTACATAATATATTTAATATTTATTAAAAGTATGTGATAAAATAAAAATAATATTTATGACGTAGATAGTTTGTCATAATTTTTTATTAATTAATTGTTTAGTGGATATTAAATGTACAGGGGTTAGGGAACCCTTTACAGGAATTTGAGCACTCAATATATATAAGATGAAATAAGATCTCACATTAAGATGATTCACTATGAGTTCTATAGAACCTATATCTCCTCTCCCACTTTCTAGAGATAGAATATCTTGATCCAAGTGATCATATTGAGTTTACCTCCTTGCATCGAAGGAACATCGATGCAATGATTTTCTGGATGTTGAAGGCATCAGTGAATCGTCGTACTAACACCTGAAATTTGACAATCAATGCTCCTGTGTATTTTTGAAGCATGTGTGGATGATCTAGAGATATTATTATTTGAATCATTTGAGAAGAGATCACCAGTGAAAAGAATATGTTGAGCATAGATTTAGATTGAAATAGTTATTTTTTTGGTTTATATTTTTGTGATTTGAATAACCCACATGAGATCCTTAGATTGTACAGGGTCTCATTTCACTAGAGATGAAAAGTTTTTGTCACTCTAGTGATAATTAGTATATTTTAAATCCTCTACCCATTAGATTTCTCTACTCACCCCAATACCAAAAGAGTGGATGTGTTGTGACATACATGTCATGGGGAGCAATAACTTCATGGCTGCATTTATTTTGTACTGCAAGTAGATCGGGCTAGTACAACACATGAGTTATTGAAATATATAGTCAGTATATGGAATACAAGTGATGTAGTCCACATAGGTTAGCTACAAAATTCTCACATATTTTTGAATTAGGGAATCCCTTGTTTTCATTTTTCTTTTTTGACCTTAACCTAGCATTTAATGAACCCTTATATAGTCATAGAAACTCACACATCACCTTAATATCATATTCACTTTACCATTATGTGAGGTCTAAAATCACATAGCAAAAGAATTTACATATTTTATAAAAAATAAAAATTCACCATTGGTTAATCATATATAAAAAGGTAAAAAAAATCAAAATAAACAAAACTGTGAGAAACTGCTAAAATATCCCCAATCATTGAAAAATTCTATACATATTTCGTTAATTTTACATAACTATTCAAGATATCTATGAAAAGAAACATTTAAATTAGTTATGATTGTTATATAATTTCCCCAATAGATCCTATCTAATAAACCATTTCACAATGGATTGTAGAGGGTGGTTAGACTAGGAGCCCTTGCTGTGTAGACACACTTTTTACATTGTAGTTTTAGGGAAAACCCTAGAATCTTTAGAGAGTTTAAAGGTGTTTCACCATGTAATATTACAAAATAACCTATATAAATTTGGTAAAGAGAATCAATATCAACAGGGTAGTAAAAAATAGTAACTAAGACCAGAGCTTAGCATAATGGAGCAGTCCAGCTTCATATAGTTCTGATGAACCATCAACTGTTCGAGGTATGATCCTTGTAGAATCCACCGTTATAAGTTTTATACTTTCAAATTTAAAATACATTTAAACATAATTAATATTGATAGTATATATGTTATATAATGAGATATATCTAGAAATATCCAGAGAAGGTATGGTAAAACCCTGGAATCCATTGTGCTCAAGGTACAACATTAGTTAAATAATTTTTTTTCATAAGATAAATTTTATCATTATTCACTTGATTCGTTTCAGTACGCATACACTAATTTTACTAGAAATGTATGCACTATTAAAAAATTGAATATTAGAGACCGCAAAAGGTGGTGGATAATGGTATTTAGTGGATGCCATCTGGCTACTTTTGTAGGTCGCAGTTGGCCTATCACTAACGAGTATTAGTGATTTCCAAAGGCAATTTGTATAGGAGGTCCCAAAAGACTGTAGTGGTGGTCATTGGGAATAACATTAGAGAATTCCCTAGGAAGTCACTAATGCACCATAAAAATTAAAGGAATATAAACCACAAATAGTGATCACTAATTCCCTAGAAAAATAAAAAGAATTAGCGACCACATGTGGCAGTCGCTAACCTGAATAATTTTTTAATTTTTTTTTGCAGTTTTATAGCCTACAGATAACCAAAAATAATTTAATTACAAAATAGGTGACCAAAATTTTGACCATTAAGAATTACATTTACAATAGAAATTTAATTTTAAATTAATAATATATTTTTGTTGTTGTTTATAAGCTCTATGAAAATTCAAATGTATTTGGAAAAAAATGTACCAGGAGTTCAAGGATCTAATATTAAGAGATGCTAATTTGTTTCATTTCTGGATCTTCCTCCCTATCCTAGTGCTACCATGGGTTATATGTGATGACTTCCACATAGAAGTCATGTGATTGGTTGTCGAAAATGCAATAATTTATTATTGCCCAAACAATGAAAAAAATAGAGGCACCAATAGTTAACAATTGGTTGTGTATCTATCCACTCAGACCAGACATGTTGATTTAAGCCATGAGATATTCTAGGTGCATTATTGTTCAAATATTAATGTCAAAAAGGATTCCAACATATTTCTATAGATTTGGATAAAATATGTATCCCAAGAATAGGTGTTTCATGCTATCTTTAGCCCTCGAGCATAAGTGGAATGCTGAAACAAGATAATGCCCATCCTTCTTTAGTTAGTCATGGGTAGGAAACCTATTTTTCTAGATTTTCCAAAGAAGGAGGAAACTTTGGGTTTTATGAAGGGTACCTTAAATTTCATCATCTATGGTGGTGGTATGTTAGATCAAGAACACTCCATCATTTAGTACCCACTTTCACTAAACTAACATTTTTTGTTGGGATTCCTTATAAGTGTGTTTGAATCAAGGAAGGTATACCTCTTGATTTCCATACTAGCTATGTTGGGAATAAGTTCATCAATGTTTTTATTGTTTGAAAACATCACTACAATCATAATATAGATCCTATCTGATGGGACATTCATAATATCTTTTAGTGGTATGTCAAGATATGTTGTATTCTAGCAGTTAAGAGTGGACTATTGACATACCATCCATTTTGATTTTTTCATAATATCATTATAGGAATTATTGACTAAAGTCCATATAGAAGATGAAATGTGATGTGGATACTCGTCCATCATCCACCTTTTGGACCAATATTGGTTACATTTTCTTTCTTAATTAGTCTTCCAACATGCATTACTCCAATATTTTATTTTCTTATATTTTTACAAATCAATGTAAAATTTTGATAGAAATATGGCTTGGTGATAGCCTATACCACCATAAGAGAAACCTAAAAATCATTGGTTCCCACCAGACAGTTATGTGCTACCTAATCCAAAAAAAGATCACATTGGATGCCAACTCTTATAGACTCTCCTAAACCTCAATTAATTTGAAAATTGGGAAATATCACCTCTATAAAACTTGTTATAACATATAATATATAATGAATTTATAAAACAAGTGTGAATTATTTATTTGAGTTTCTAACAAACATGAAATTTTTTCCATAGAGACCCAAAACTTTCAAGTGTCCCTATATGTACTTAAAAATCAGTAAAAGGCAAGTTTTATATCCATTATGATGTCTATGTGGTGTGTGAGTATAAAATACTTGGTATGGAAATAATTGTGGTGTCTCAACCCAACAGTAAAAATATTGGTGTATCCCTGAAAATGTCTACATATTTAAATAAATAAATAAAGGATTTCATAGTCAATAAGTAGTGTAATAGTATGTTAATGAATGTCAATAGTATAAAATCAATTTTAAATAAATATATATAATCCCAACAAATTAAAATAGTTCATTATATATCTAGAGGGTCCAAACCTATACTATCTACTTTGGGTCAATACCTAGAATCAAGTATGGGAAGGGAAGACCTAATCAGTAGATCAAACCAATAACCTAGTCACATGTAATTATTTCATATTTTTATTGAAAATAAAAAAACCTCAACTACCATGTCGGTTAATTATGATGGTTCATTTCCTAGATCTGTAAAAAAATGTTCTTTTATCCTTTCCCATATAACTGAAATGATAAAAAAAATATAATTTTAGGAACAAATATATGATGCAAACAATAGGAACTATTTGGACACATTAAAATATGAAGAGAATAAATTTTTTTATTATCATATTGAATATGTTTAGAAAGAGAAAAAACTACATGATTCAAAATAATATATTAAATATTATATAAATGATTTAATAAAGGAATAATCTATAAATCACTTACCCAACTCAACTGATGTTGTAGGTCTCTCAATATGAAGGAGCTTCTCAATCATAATCTATTTCTAATATTTTCCAAAGTTAGTGTAAAAAATTAAAAGATATATCCTTGTACATCATTGATTTTTCCAAGATTCTCATTTCAAACCCGAAGCAATTATTTTCATTGCATCGTCCAGTTTCCATATCCCAACACATATGTTTTCATTTCATTAAACTTATCGTGACATATGGGAGATTTTTAAAAAAAATTGAATCCATGATCTTTATAGAGTTAGTAAGTTGTGTTTAGTGGATAAAAATGTTTTCTAAATTCAATTATCTAAAATACACTAAAAATTATGCTTAATTATTATAATTAAAAACAAATTTTAATCAAATGAATATAAAAATAAGATAAATTTGGAAAATTTAAACATTTTTAATAACAATTGAATCCATGATGTCATTGAAAACTTAAGGATGTGTTTCATTGATGAAAACATTTTCTACATTTATTTTTAAAGATTTTCTATAAAACTTATTAATTTATGTGAATAAAAAAACAATCCTTAAAAAAAATTAAAATAACGAAATTCTAGAAAATAATAAAATTAAAGGCATAGTAACAAAAAAAATTATTAAAATTGAAAATGAGAATGTTTAATGAAACCATATAGGAAAATAGTATCTTACACTGTAGTTAGTAAAAAATTACAATATTAAGTATAACTATACTTAATCTCACTATGGAATAAAGAAGTAGTATTTTAATCATGATATTATATATTATAATTGATTAATTTTCAAAATTAAAAAAACATAATTAGTTCGATAAAATGGAAATAAAATATAGTTTGTCTAAAATTTACAAATATAAAATAACACACTTATAGACTAAAACAAAGAATGTAAACATGATAAAATGCAAGAATCCACTTTGAGTTATTGAAATATACCCGATCAATGCTCCTTAAGGATCCATGGTAGATAAATATGACCCCTACTATATTTCCTACCTCCATAACTCCCAAAATCAACATGAAAATTTAAATACAATATTAGTACATGATCTATCTTTTGAAAAACATGTAACTGAATAAAAAAAATTCATAGAGGGAAGTGTTTCATATAATGAAGGATGTTTCCAAAAAAATATTAGTACATAAAATTAATTTCAAAAAAAATATAATTTTAGAAACATATGAAAAAAACTATATTTCAACCATAGATATCAACTTAATAGAACTTAAAATGATTCATATTTAAGGTATATATTAAATATACCTTATTTAAGAAATTTAGACGAGTATGTGGGGATCCAAAATCAACATACAGGATGATCCATATCACACTCACCATAGTTTATTAGATGCATCAAATGATACATGAATTTAAACTACTGTGTATTTGGTAATTCTCTACAGATGGTACAAAATTGAAATGTCTAAAAACTTTTTGTTGACATGCCTATATAATGTGGCAAAACCCAACCATTGATAATTTAATTAGTATAAAAAAATATTACAAAAAACATTAATTGAAAATATAAAAAACATCAAATTTCACACCTTTTCTCTAAATCCCCCACCCAACCCTCTTCCAACTCGCATTGTTAAACCATTTCCAATACTATTTCTAATGATGATTGAACTAAAGGCATAAATCTCATGATAGTAGTAAATACTCTTTAATTGATGACAAAAGTAAACATATTAATTTTAAGCTATCAAATAGAAATAGTGGTTTCCCAATACATGATACTATTATTATTTCTAGAAACATCTCTGATGTGATCAAAAACCAAATCCATGGGTGGCGACAGTGGAGGCTATGACACCGAGTGCAGTGAGGGTGAGGGAGAGGATGTGGAAGGGGGAGTTGGTGTATAAGGTGAGGAAGAGTGGAAATAGTTTTGAAGCATCACAAAAAGATTGATGTGAGGGAAAGGGAACGATGAGGGTGAGGATATGGGTTGTATGACACAGCCTTGTGGTAGGCCTGATTGGGTGAAATTTTAGGTCAACTTGAGATTTTTTGTTACACAATACGCATGTCCACCAGAAATAAAGATAGATCAAACTGATATAAGAAGTATGTAAAAAAAATATTGGGAAATAAATAGACCAATAATAATGAATTTATAAATATAATAAACCTAAATTTTTGAATGAATATGTACATTCGACTAACTAATATAAGAAGTATGTAAACAAATATATACACTTATCAACCAGCAATAAGAAACATCAAACTATTCTAAGAAGTATGTAAAAAAATTCATATGTATATGTGCGTACAACAAACCTTGTTTTCAAAATTCTATAATATTAATAAATTCATCTTAATAGAAGAATGAATAATATTTTAAAGCAAGTATACATTAAAAAAATTCCCTGACAGTGGAAAAAATATATACAGGGGATTGAAAGAAATACCAACATGATAGGTTCTGTAGATACATTTTCATCTCATAAATATTTTATTAGATGGTTATCCTTCATATTAAACACTCTAGATAGTACTTATGGACAATCCAATGGAAAAAATTATGTACTTTTACATACCTATAAATTTAAATCTAATTTAGATTACAGGTGAATGTAATAAACAAATCTGGATAACCAAAATGGTTACAAATTTTCATTACATCCTAGTAATTTTGAATCACATATCTCAGACCCCCTATTAATCCATGTAATATTAACATAGTAAAGGATTCAAATCTTGATAGTCTTTCATCTTGTATGAGTAATTACCTTCAAGATCTGTAAAGGAAATCATATGTTGATTTGATACGAAATGTCTTCCGGATGTAATACACTTGGTAGGAGTCACATTTAAAATTAAGACTAGAGAATCACTACTACAAATTTTACATATCCCAATGGTTTCAAACCATTTGGATAGCCCTGGAAACCATTGGTATGTTGGGCATTGTAATGTCCCTATAAAAATGGTTTCTATAGAACCATTAGTATAGTATGTTTCAACTTAATCTACCCCAACAATTTCATTGAAAACATTATGATATATTTATACCAACAGTTCATGAACTATTGGTATACACACTTCCCATTATATAATCTATTCCAACGATTTCTGAAACTGTTGGAATATATGTATACCAACGATTTTAGAACCGTTGGTATAGGATTTCTCCTGTAAGGATATATTTATACCAACGGTTCAAGAACCATTGGTATACATACTGATATAATTTGTCCTAACGGTTTTAGTGAAACTATTGGAATATATGTAGACCAATGGTTCAAGAACTGTTGGTATACGTATACCATACTGCCTGACTGTATACCAACGGTTCTATAAACTATTATTATATCCTCTTCACCCAGAAAACAACATATGCATCGCATACCTCTTCAAGTCTTTCAGAACTTGTAAACATGATAGCTTCTCTTTTAATCTTCTAGAACCTACAAACATGATAGCTTATATTCTAATTTTCTAGAACCTATAAACATGAAAGAAAATGTAAACATGATATCTTTGAAAATAATAACCTATCCGAATTGGATTTAGTTAGTTGAAAACCATATCTTGCATGAAATTTAAGGGATAAAAGATGTTTTTTTGTGAATAAAACCAACTATTTCAAGGAAAATCCTATACATTATAGGGATGCTCTTGAATGATGGTTATTTTTCCACCCCTATTTAGAATTCAGTAACAAAGATGGGTTCTTGAATTTTAAATTTCTAGAGGGGGTAGGTTTTTCAGTAGTTTTTTGATTTCTATTTATGAGGGTTGAAACCAATTAAAAAGGAATTTTTTCTAGACACCAAAATGGGTCTAAATATGTTTCTCAAGAGATTATGGAAGCATTAAAGAGGGGTGGAGGTGGAGGTTGAAAAACTAAAACATACTGCTAAATGATTGGTGGTCTTTTTGAGGGGGAAAGTTGAAACATTTCCCCCATGGATTTTTGAAGTGGGAGGTCCCCTTTTCCTGAGTGGGGACGGGATGATGAGACTGTAAGGGGCCTCTCAACGCTAGGGTTCCACTCACCATCGCCTTCCTCTTCCCCATTGTAGATCTACCTTGGATACTCTTTCTGATCAGCACACTCGTGGTTCATGGGATCTTTTAGTGGAGGTGGATTTCCATTTCTGGAGAACATCCTTGCTGTGGCACAAGGCCCATATCCATTTCTCTGGCTAGGGTTTCCCATGACGTTGTGATATTGGTCCTGTTGGGAAAGATGGCAAGCGATGAACGCGCAAACAACAAAAAAACACGAACGCGCAGCGGAGAAATCTTTCCCTCAAACAGCGGATGTGTAGCGACAAAAACAGGTGCAGAAAAATAAAATTGACACCAGAATTTTTACGTGGAAAACCCAAAAAGGGAAAAACCACAGGACCTAGTCCAAAAAGAGGGATCCACTAAAAATAGATAAGTACACGGTAGAGACTCCCCAAAATTAAAAGGGATCTCAAAAGAAATACTTAGAAAAATAGTGGATCAAAATCGGAGAATAGATGCAGTCTTGATGAAGCCTGAAAAGAAGAAAGCAGCCTGCTAAAGAAACCCAAATAGATCTGACCGTGAAAGCAGAAGATTGATGTCCGAACAAAAGTGCAGATGAAAAACACCGGGATCGGATCAAAAACCACTGCAGATGAAAGCCGATCAAATCAGAGTAGTTCCACCGGTTGCAGATCTGAAAACTACTCCTTCAAAGACGCAACTGCACTGCCTCTAACCACTACCAAGAGAGGAGCCGCACACCTCATATAAATAGAAGATGAAATCTCATATATCTCCTAAAAGATATCTCATATCTGATTAAAGATATTAAATATATCTCATCAAAGATATAAAATATATCTTCTCAAAGATATCAAATATATCTTGTCAGAGATATCAGATATATCTTTTCAAAGATATCAAAATATCTTTTTTTTAAAGATATCAGATATAAAAAATATTTATCGGGGCCAGATGAGGAGGCGCCCCAACAAACTCCCCCTCCGACTCAACTGGGGATCATCGCCAACCCTGCAATCAGTCGGCAAGTCTCAAATTTTCCTCTGGGTAAACTCTTGGTCAACATGTTTGACCCATTGTCATCAGTGTGGATCTTCTCAAGCTCTAACTGTCTCGAATCAAGAACATTGCAGATCCAATGATACCGAACATCGATATGTTTCGACCTGCCATAAAAAGTGGGATTCTTTCCCAAAAAAATAGAACTCTGACTATCACAAAATAAAACATATCTGTCTTGATTAAAATTGAGCTCTCGAATAAAATTTTTCATCCACAACAATTCTTTGCATGCCTCTGTAGCTGCAATAAACTCTGACTCTGTGGTAGATAAAGCAACACATCTCTGCAACCTAGACTGCCAAGATACAGCTCCCCCTGCAAAAGTGATCAAATATCCTGAAGTAGACTTCCTCGAATCGATATCTCCTGCCATATCTGAATCTGTAAAGCCACAAAGCATAGGTTCCCCTTTGCCAAAACACAATCTCATATTAGAAGTGCCACGAAGATAACGAAAAATGTACTCCACTGCCCTCCAATGCTCTCTGCCTGGATTCGATAGAAAACGACTGACCACACCAACTGAATGAGCTATATCAGGTCTAGTACATACCATAGCATACATCAAACAACCAACGACAGATGAATAAGGTATGTGTTGCATCTCCTCTCTCTCTTCATCAGTAGAAGGTGACTGACTGGTGCTGAGCTTAAAATGTAAAGCAAGAGGAGTACTAACCACTTTAGCTCTATCCATAGAAAATCTTTGAAGAACCTTCTCAATGTATCTCTCCTGATATAACCACAATTTCTTGGCCTTCCTGTCACGGGAGATCGTCATGCCAAGAATTTGCCGTGCTGGCCCCAAGTCTTTCATCTCAAAAGACTGACAAAGATCCTTCTTCAATCTGTCAATTCTAGAAGCATCATGGCCAACAATGAGCATATCATCAACATAAAGCAGCAGTATAATAAAATCATCATCAGTAAATCTCTGAACAAACACACAATGATCAGAAGATGTCTTCCTGAAACCCTGATGAGAAATGACAGATTCAAACTTTTTATACCACTGTCTCGGAGCTTGCTTCAAACCATACAAACTCTTCTTCAATCTGCAGACATGATTCTCTTTACCTGTTTCAACAAAACCCTCTGGTTGCTCCATATAAATCTCCTCCTCTAAATCTCCATGGAGGAAAGCTGTCTTCACATCCATCTGCTCAATCTGCAGATTCAAACTAGCAGCCAAACCAAGAACAACCCGTATAGAAGACATTTTGACAACAGGTGAAAAAATCTCATCAAAATCAATACCTTTCTTCTGACGGAAGCCTTTAACAACTAACCTTGCCTTGTATCGGGGAACAGAACTGGATTCTTCATTCTTAATCCGATAAATCCACCGATTTTGCAAAGCTCTCTTACCTGTCGGTAACTTCACCAGCTCAAAAGTGTGATTGTCGTGCAATGATGTCATCTCTTCATCCATTGTCGCAACCCATTTTTCCTTCTGTTCACTTTCCATCCCCTCATCAAAAGATTCTGTTTCTCCCCCTTCAGCGAGGAGCACATACTCATCAGGTGAATTCCGAGTAGAAATGGTACGATGCCGAGATGACCTCCGGAGTGGAACTGCGGGTTCATTGATAACCCCAGGAACCGGATCATCAGAAATAAAAGGTGCATCAGAAAAATCAACTCCAACCTGTTCACCCTGAGCATCATTCTGCACATCAATGTGATCATCCGAATCAACAATATGAGGTAAATGTGAATCAGAATCTGGCTCAAGACTAACAAAACCATCAGAAGTTGGAGAAGTGGACTTTTCTCCCTTATCAATATCTGCAACAGTCTGGTCCTCTTTAAACACTGCATCTCGGCTTCTGACAAGTTTCTTTAAAGCAGGATCATAAAACCTGTACCCAAACTCATCGTGTCCATACCCAATAAAAATACACTGTCGTGACTTATCATCCAACTTGGATCTCTCATCTCTAGGCACATGAACAAAAGCCTTGCAACCAAAAACTTTCAAGTGATCGTACCTGATCCTTTTTCCATACCAAAAATTATCGGGAGTGTCTGTCTGCAAAGCAACTGAAGGTGATAAATTGATAATATAAGCAGCACTAAGTAAAGCCTCACCCCAAAAGTGTCCAGGCAACTTTGCTTCCGAAAGCAAACAACGAACTCTTTCCAACAAAGTCCTGTTCATCCGCTCAGCTACACCATTTAGCTGAGGTATCTTGGGAGGTGTCTTCTGATGCTGAATACCTTCCTGCCTGCAATATTGATCAAATGGACCACAATACTCTCCCCCATTGTCAGTGCGAATACATTTCAATTTCTTTCCTGATTCCCTCTCAACAGAAACATGAAATTGCTTAAAAACACTGAGCACCTGACTTTTGGCATTAAAAACATAAACCCAGAGCTTTCGTGAGTAGTCATCAATAAAAGTCACAAAATAAAGACCGCCACTAAAGGTCTTAGATTTCAAAGGACCACAAACGTCTGAATGTACTAATTCAAGTACCTGTGACTTCCTGTGTTGAGGATGACTATTGAAACTCACTCTACTCTGTTTCCCAGCCATGCAATGATCACATGTGTCCAATTTGACACACTTCAAATCTGGAAGAAGATTTCTCTTGGCCAAACAACCAAGACCTTTCTCACTGATGTGACTGAGCCTCTTATGCCACAACTTGGACGAAACACTGCACTCAACAACACAAGCAGTATCACATGAAATAGATGCTCTAGTCCAGTACAAACCTGATTGCTTCTTCCCTCGAGCCATAATCAAAGATCCCTTGGAAAGTTTCCATTGGCAATCACCAAATGTGTTGATAAACCCTTCATCATCAAGAATGCTGGTAGAAATAAGATTCAAGCGAACCTCTGGTGCATGTCGAACATTCTTCAAAATCAGCTTACTTCCAGTACTGGTCACTAAACAAACAGTCCCGATACCTACAACATCAACATGACCATCATTACCCATCTTCAAAATCCCAAAATTACCTGGGTTTTAAGATGTAAAGAACTCCTTCTTTGATGTCATGTGAAAACAGGCACCACTGTCAACAACCCAGCAAGAATGATCAGAAGCAATATTAATGGAATCATAAACAATAACAAGATCACCCCCTGTAGCGGCAGCGACATGATCATCTCCATCGATATTCTTCTTTGGCTGATTTTCCTTCATTCTGTTTTCTCTTTTCAGCTGATAACAAAACTTCTTAACATGCCCCTTCTTACCACAATGATGACATTCAAAATCTCTCTGCTTTGATCTAGATTTGCTTCTGCTTTTACTCTTTCCTCGACTGCTCTATCCCTGATTCTTTTCCTGGCTTCTCCCCCTGTTCTCTGTGACTAAAAGCTCTGAAGATTTCTCTTGAGTACGTCTCCTGACTTCTTCATTCAAAATAACAGACTTAACAAAACTGAATGTCACAGGACCATTAGGAGAAGAACTGGTTAGAGTAACACGTAAATTCTCCCAAGAATCAGGTAACGTGTTAAGAAATAAAAGTTCCAAAACCTCATATTCAAAATTAATACCCATGCCAGACAACTGATCAAAACATCCCTGATATTCACTTAAATAATCAGAAATAGACGTACCTTCTCTGTACCTCAAATTCATCATTTGTTTGAGAAGAAACAATTTATTGTTTCCAGTCTTAGAAGCATAGGTAGTCTCGAGCTTCTCCCACAATGTTCTGGCGTGAGAGATGTTGACAATGTGGTTCATCACGTTGTCTTCGACCCATTGGAGAATGAATCCACAAACCATCTCATGCTCGAACGCCCATTCTTCATCTGACATCCTTTCTGGCTTCTGGGTACTAAACACTGGAAGATGCATTCGCTTGACAAAAAGAAGATCCTTCATTTTAAGTCGCCACATATGATAATTGGCACCATTCAATAAAATCATCCGACTGTAATTAGCTTCCACAATGAATATGAAATAAAAACCAAATCCTCTGATACCAGATGTTGGGAAAGATGGAAAGCGATGAACGCGCAAACAACAAAAAAACACGAACGCACAGCGGAGAAATCTTTCCCTCAAACAGCGGATGCGTAGCGACAAAAACAGGTGCAGAAAAATAAAATTGACACCATAATTTTTACGTGGAAAACCCAAAAAGGGAAAAACCACGGGACCTAGTCCAGAAAGAGGGATCCACTAAAAATAGATAAGTACACGGTAGAGACTCCCCAAAATTAAAAGGGATCTCAAAAGCAATACTTAGAAAAATAGTGGATCAAAATCGGAGAATAGATGCAGTCTTGATGAAGCCTGAAAAGAAGAAAGCAGCCTGCTAAAGAAACCCAAATAGATCTGACCGTGAAAGCAGAAGATTGATGTCCGAACAAAAGTGCAGATGAAAAACACCGGGATCAGATCAAAAACCACCGCAGATGAAAGCCGATCAAATCAGAGTAGTTCCACCGGTTGCAGATCTGAAAACTGCTCCTTCAAAGACGCAACTGCACTGCCTCTAACCACTACCAAGAGAGGAGCCGCACACCTCATATAAATAGAAGATGAAATCTCATATATCTCCTAAAAGATATCTCATATCTGATTAAAGATATTAAATATATCTCATCAAAGATATAAAATATATCTTCTCAAAGATATCAAATATATCTTGTCAAAGATATCAGATATATCTTTTCAAAGATATCAAAATATCTTTTTTTTTTTTAAAGATTTCAGATATAAAAAATATTTATCGGGGCCAGATGAGGAGGCGCCCCAACAGGTCCAGGGTGGTTTTAGTTGCCATTGCGATTCGCATCGTCTGCGGGTGTGATGGGTAGATCTGGTTCCGGGTGCGGTTTTGAAGGCAGTGATAAGATTTACAACATAGGCTTGCGGAGGGGTCCCATACCCGTGAGATCTGGTCTGATTTGTGTTTTTTCGATTTTTTCTATGTGTTTTTCTTGGTTTTGTGGTACGATGGTTTTTGTGGTGCCCGATGTGGACTCAGCTTCAATTTCGGCGACCGGTGATGCATGCTTGGTGAACAAAACCTTGGTTTCAGGTGATGTGCAGCATTCTATGATGGCTTCATGGTGGCAGATCAATATTGCACGGACTTGCTGTGGTGGTTTTGCAGCTTGTTGGATGATTTTGTGATTTTGGTTTGGTTTTTTGTTGGCTTTTGTGAATTTTTGGAATGGTGAATGGTTGTCTGGTTTGTGGTCCGCGGTGGTTGGTGTTCCCAGCGATAACATGACAATAGTGGTGGTGAATGTCAATTATGAGATCGAGAGGTGGAAGGTATTAGATACCGGTGATTTAAATGGTGTTATGTCTGTTATTTTGTAGGTTATCACTAACCCAAAAAGTGAATTATTTGAAAATTAAAAAAAATAAGTTTCAGTCGGAGGTCCCCTTTTCCCTTTACATTTGTACAAACCATGGGAATTTATCCCTCCATCCCCCCTTCACGACTCTTTGATGTAGGGGTGGTTTTGTGACTTTTCTTTAGAAATTAGTGGTTATTTCCTCCCTCTGACATTATTTTTCAATATAATGACCACACTTGTGTCATCGGAATTCTCTCTTATATGTATTTGGGATGTGCTATTTATATCTGATAATCAAGTTTGTATTATATTATATTATGTAATGGTTGTAATAACCATACTCACTTGAACATAGTAATCAAACCTCCCACTTCCGCACTCACAAGGGATCATATTTGACCACTGGTTCTAGACCCCGCACAGTTTTATTCCTTTCCTGAATTTTTCTTCTTTACCACTGTTCCCCCATCATCAGTGTACCTGATAGTATTTAACGTTTTCAAGGGTCCTCCCAATCTTTCTCTTACCAATTGTGAGTATCAGATGCATCATCCATCCTTATCTTCTCTCTGTTAGATTGGTTTGATAGTCGCCACCCTTGATCAAGACTTTTAACAAGTCTATCAATGGATTTCAGGGGCTTCAGATTTCACAAAATGGTGGCACTAATTGAATCTTGGACAGTTCCCGTCAATTTCAACTAATATGAAAACATGATTACTTATATGTCTTACACCCATCATTTTTTCAATTATATGCATTTTTAATCTCCCATGTGGTCTTTTACCTATCTTTTGAGGCATAGTTATCCCTCTCAATGGTTTGGGTAAGTCTTCCTATCTCGACCATCCCTTTTAAAAATGTTTCCATTGATAGGGTGATTGGAAAAATGATTGGGAATTATCTGGGGTTTAGACTGTAGAACTCAATATTTCTATCATCATATCACCGTGTGTATTTTCATGGAGGTTCAAATATAGAAAACCTTGTTGAACTCTACCTCAGTTGAAATTTAAGGCTAGTACATGTATAAACAATAGGTTCACATCTAGTCTTTATCATAATTTTTCCAACTCTAAAACCGATAAGGGAATTTGGTTAAAATGTTCCACTAGAACTGGAAAGTCCTTCCAACTAGAATTAATAAGGAAAATGAAATGATCTTATGGTATACTAGATTGTGGTTTATAACTAGAATGTGGCATAATATAGTCTATCCTATTATGGAATTGATTTAATAGATGATATTATTTCCATTTTTTAAAGTGATTACAATGCCATAATAAATAGGGTGGATTTTAGATTGTGATGGAATTAATTTGTTCTCCCTTTTAACTATTTATTCTTGTAAGTAGAACCACCTGATCTTTGAAAATTATTATACATGTTTTGGTGTTTTGAGAGAGTCGATCAATTCCTGTATCCATCCTTGTGAAATTTAATTGAGTTTCCTTGATTTTTTCATTGGTTGTTTTGATGAATCTCACTAATCTATCCTCACTTCCTAATACATGAAACTTTTTATGGTCATTATGAACAGAATTATGAAGATGGTCTCAATCCCTTTACAGTTATTCAATGTTTCAAAGGCCCTCTCATGGTTTAGACATAGTAATGACCTAGTTAGACTATAATATAGGAATGAATAAGATGGATTAAGGTGGATGGGCTACGCCCATGGGCAGGAACAAGTATCCGAGCATCAAGGAATCATCACTTGGGAACAATTTCACCCACAATAAATTGATTAAAATAGAAGTGGAAAATAAATAAAATTTCAGAATGACCCATACATATGTATGACTTCTATGCCGAATTAAAATAAAGCAAACATAATCATCATGGTATAAAGGGGTACAAAAATGAGACACACTAATTAATCTTTCCACTACCCCGATCTCCCTCCCATACAAAGAAAACTGTGTAGGTGCCTCTAGTTCCCTTCTGGCCCCCTTTGAAAAATATAGCTACCCTTTACCTGTAAAAAGTGGTAAAAGGACTAATTTATCGATGTGTTGAAGAAAATAAAATAAAAATTAAACTAAAACATACCTGTCTTTTGTGACTATACAAGTCACCTCCCAACATATAAGAACCACAATTCCCCATGGGTCAAATCATGTTCCTGCAAGTAAGGGAGAATCATATCCATGTTTCAAAATGATACTATCAAATATTTCATTCCTATTAACAAACAATCAATCATCCTATTAATGGTATATAATTAGTTTGACTCGATTTTCATCTTAGTTTGGTTTTGTTAAATACAAGTTAGTTTGGGACATTTTCATTAGATTTATTTTGTCTTGTTGTTTATATGAGCTTGACCAATTTCATACATTTGGGTTCTAATCGATTCAGTTTGATTACATCCGTTTCATATTAGTTTGGTTTAGTTCAATTTATTTCATATTAGTTGTGGTCATATAGGTTTGAATTCATTATATTTGGTCCAATTTGATTCATCATTTGTAATATTAGATTAGTTCAAGTTATATTAGTTTGACTTGGTTCAATTTGGTTTCATTCAATTTTTTTCTATTTGAATTTTATTTACATGATTTGGATCATTATAGATCTATTTTGGTTGATCGGATTTCCATTTATACTGGTACGGTTCAGTTAGTTTTTTATTTTTTTTAAATAATTCATTCTATTTTTTATTTTTTTTATTATATACATTTTGGGTTTGTATGGTGCCACTTTATTTAGTTCAACTCATTTTGGGTTCATTCTACAAAATATTATTTGGTTTGGTTTCCTGTGGTTCATCTTGGTTCATCATGTTTGATGAAATCCTAATTGAGGTAGGTAAAGGGGTATTTTACACTGTTATGACCTAAGAAGAAATGAAATGTAGATTGTTTCCCGTATAGAAGGATTTATAATGTTCGCTTTCATTATATGGATGAACATAAGAAAAATATCACCTTTGGTGAGAAGGGGTATTTATAGAGGTGTTATAACAATGTTCACGTGAAAATATAGATTTAGGAGTGAGCATAAACATTGGAATCATGTTGTATAATCTAAAGAATAATTATTTTGACATATTTTTGGTTATTTTATATATTATTGGGAAATATTTTGACTATGGAAACCAATTTTAACATGACATATATTTTTTTATTCTATCCACTTAAATTCTTAAGTGAGTTTCATGGGATGGTTTTTTACGTTATGTTGAGCTGGGATAATATGTAGTGGTTTTCATGTAATATTGGAATTTTGATTCATTAGTATTGATGAAACAATGAAATGGGAAGTGATAATAAGGGGATATGTAAGAGGCTAGTCAGAGACATTTCATTCCAGATACATCGTGTCCATTATGATGTCGGTCATGTGATGCTAGCTCAACATATATTATTCTTAAATTATGAGGATGAGTTAGACTTAGACTTTGTAATAAGGAGCTGGAAAACTCAGCATCTTGGTTATCCAGAATAAAAAAAGATCTGATTCATGTAGGAGCTGGAAAACATAGAATTTTTCCCTGGTGAATTGTTTAATATGCTATATGAAGACACTGATTCTCAGTTTGGGAGTTAGATGTGAGCTATAATTATGACATTTCATTATGCAACATCTACTTTTTTCCCACTACTTTGGATTTCACTTTGTCAAAATATGGCTCCTGCTTCATTATATGGAAGTCATAGTGGCAGATAAATTCAAGCTAAACATGCTTTATTTAGTTATGTATATGGTAACATGGGATTTAGTTATGGTAAAGATGATGAAAACGAGGTTATCATCTCTGAGGGAGAGTTCTTGATGCACAGATAGTTGTATCATTGAACAGAAAGAAAGCATCTATAGTTTAGAAGTATGAATTTTGATCATGAGTACTTAAGTCTTCTTATATTTTTTGGAAATTTCCCGGATCTTTTTTTATTCATTTTAAAAAGGAAGCAACAATCTTGTCGCAAGGGCCTGGGGAATTGGTAAATATTCCGACTACGGGAACTTATATCACTTGAAAAACAGATTAGTGCCATGCATCATGAAAGTACATTATCCATTGGTGTGAGACTTCTTACTTCCTTAGAGGGGAAACTTTATATGATAGTGAACCTTGAACTTTGAGGAAATTGTTTATTAGAGCGATATCTAGCTCACTGTGTTTTTTGCAGTTCGATCAACCTTGAATCACTTTCATGGTAAAATTCTTTTAGAGGTTGGCAGACATATCTCTTTCCTAAAATTCACTGATGGACTAATAAGTGAATACCATGTTCCAAGTGAAGAACATTATTATACATCATGTAGTATCTTAGTTCTCTTTGGATATGTTATTTTTACAGCCCAATAAATGAGTTTTTCTCTTGAAGGAATATAATTATCAAGTTTAGAACCATCCAAAGATAGTTTTAGGATTTGGTATTTTGATGTATTTCTTTTGATCATTGAAGTTGTCCTATCAGTCCTTCCTCAAATTCAATCTAGACTTGGTCTCACTATGGTTTATCTTCATCCTGAAGAAGCTGGAAAACTCTTCATTAAGCTAAGAGAAGTTGATAAAACGGGTTTGGCCAGAACATCTCCTAGAGATCAAACCCACCTTGAGGACAAGGTGGGTTTTCAAGAAGGTGGGAAATAATAGGAAGGTACTGCATAAGAAGCTGCGTAGGTGGTGTATTGTGTAGGGTGTTGTGAGCAGCTAATGGTGGGGTAGGAGATGTTAAATAAGGGAAGTATTGTCTCTTTTACATTAGTGTAGTGTTTCCATGGTAGCTGATAGATAATAAATGTGGGCTGGGGTAGTTGGTTTAAGGATATTGAGAAATGTTCTTCTCTTTAGATATCTTGCACTACATGATTGTGGAGGCACCCTTCATCCATGGCTTTGGGAGGCTTCTTGGAAAGTTCTTGTCTCTTTATTATTCTTCATTATTATTCTTATTTACATAGGATTTCTTCTCTAAGTCATTTATTGATAATAGAAATCTACTGATTTGTCTTTGTTTTCACCTATGATCATATCGAGAAGTATTATGGTGAAAAAAACTTCTTTAGTACCTTTTAGTATAATTACTATGATTGGTAAATTATGATGAATATAGAGGGTGGCATGGGTAACAAGCTTGGTAATTTAGTGAATGGGGTGTTGATTTGATTATCTAAATAGAATAAAGTGAGTTATATATTGTTCATAAGTGGACATTAGATTTATAAGTTGGTCAGTGGCCTTCAGACAAATTTATTTCCTAGGGTAACTGATGAAAGGTAGTTTTAGTGAACAGTCTATGTACACCCCAAAATTTGAAGAATGTTAAATTTCATGAATGGAGTGAGATAAACTTTGTACTAAATGATATTTTCTACAACAGAATGGGTTTTGATCAAGGGACTACAGATCATGTTTTGATAATCAAGATATTCTTGGGTGTAGTTTTGAGTGGATGGGTGATTTTCAGAGACCGTGAATTTCAGATCTTAAAGATTGATTTCATCTATATTTAACACATCATGTCTTGTGGAGAAAAGAAAATTATAATTATATAGTTCATAGGACTATCAAGGTTTTATAGGAATAAAGTATAGTGGTGTGTTTGCAATTTATTTTCATGTGTAATTGATTGCGTCGAGTTATATTTGGAGATGAATGAAATGTTTGGGAAGTGATTGGTGTATATTTTATATTTGAGATAGATATATTTAAAATAAGATACAATATATCTTGATCAAGAAAAATTATAACATGGTTTAATTTAGTATAGTACTATGAAAAAATAGAAGCATCGGATCCCAGTGGATAATTGGGTCATTAGAGATGTGTAATAGTGTTTCTTAAGAATGAGAATTCATATATTGGTGAGTATACAAAGACTCGTGTTGAAGAGTGTTGGTGGAATATGAAAAAATAATGGAACTCAATGAAATGGGATCTAACTAAATTTGAAAAATTTTAATTTTGAATAGGGTAAGAAATATTTTTCAATTCATGGGATGATTAAATTGAGATTTTAGAGGTAGAAATATATATATAAAATAACTAGATTTATATTTTGGGTATTATGGAGTTAAAATCCATTCGGTTGGTTAAACAAATATACTAGAAGCACAATAGGATTCTATTGGGAGTCTGGTAGGTTGGTAGTAGAATTTTTCTACTACCCTTTCCAATAGGATATTGATGAAAGATAATCAGGATCTTTCCAATGGACTACTGACAATATAGTGAATATTACCAACCCTTGATTTATTTTGGAGTATTATAGTCATTTATGGAAAAATTTTAAGAAATATTTGGGTCCTTTATTCTTTCCAAATATTTCCACATGTAGTGGCTACTCTCCCTATATTTTCCCTCTTCCCTCTTTATCTTGGAATCCCTCTACACTTCACTTCCATTATCCAATTGAAGGTATTTTTTCTGGTATAAGATCTATGAAAAAAGTCTAAGATAAGCCCTAATATATGTATCATTATTTTAATCATCTAAAATGTGTTCTATATAAATTTTCTAATATGGTAATTATTTAATTATTGATTTAAAACTCAGAAATGAAGATAAAATGGTCGATGAAAATGGATGAGTTAAGTCGTAATGTTATACCAAAAAGATTATATTTATCAACATGCTTCATTTTTAAAATAAAAATATCATAAAAACTTGTATTTCACTATAAAAAAATAGACCTTGAGGGTAAGTTCATAAGAAATACTACCTAAAAAAAATGACACATAAGCAAGAATGAATCTCCTCTGAAGGTGGATGGCCAAATAACTAATAAGAATCTACCATGAACCCTAAACACCAAAGAAACCACAAAAATAAGGTTATCCCCTTAAACCATGGTTTGACCAAACCAAACATTACAATAGGGAAGGAGAAACCTCCCAAGAAAAAATAAAAATAATTGGACACCCGTGAGTTTTCTAGAAATTTAGCCACTCACACATATTTACATAATGCAATAGAATTGCTGAAAGACACACAGACCCACCGTAAATCAAGCCACCTATTGGTCTAATTTTTCCAGATCGATCGATTAACCATCCTTAACTGGTACTAATTTTATGCATAATATGAAGAACAATATAATAGATTAATTAATTTTATATGCAAATGAAAATATTATATTGTGAGAAGGGATTCGATGGAAGGGCCTGCAGGAGAAACAATGTCGGATTAGGGATTTGATGGAGGGGTAGGGATTCAAAAGATATCACCTTTTTTATGTTAATGAAGCAATTATAAAGAAAGAACACTAAAATAGATATATATATTCACCAAATGAATTGATTTTATATATTATCAGTAGGAAAATAAAACTATCGACTAAATGAGTGATTCATTAAATTAAATTAGTATATACCTCCTTTTGATGTTAGTGGTGGAACCTACTGAGCAAAGGATACAGAGACATGGAGAAGCTCGACATTGGGGTGCTATTCGCAGATCTCATCTAGGATAAGGAAGAGAGAAACACCACTAGAGAGAAAAGATATGGGAGTAGAGGGGAAGAAATTGAACCCTAGCTATGTGACCTACATTGGGTTGAATCCAATTAAAAACCATAAAATTTGAAATAAGAAAAAATGTGATCTCACCTGATGGAAGTAGTGAGCCTGCCCGAGTGAGCGATTTCTCTATGATTCAGTGTGTTTGAAGCTACGAAAAATTGATTTTTCTGTCGTTGAAGGGGATAATTCCATATGAAAACTCATACGATTATACGAGTTGCCTCGCGAGTTTGACTACCTTAGAGGAGAGGGTTCACGGGATGAGTGCGATGGATAATCAGGGAGAGAAGAGGGTTGCAGGGGTGAGGATATTTTTCAGGGGAGAGGCACTCACTGGATGAGTGAGATGAATAATCAGGGGAGAAGAGGGTTGCGAGGGCAAGGAGAATTTGTGGGGGAGAGGCACACATGGATGAGCCTGATGGGATTGAAATATGAGGGATGGTATACCTATAGTTTCTTTAAAACTATAGGGATAGACCTGCCTACCACATATATACCAACGGTTTTCTTAAACCATTGTTATAGAAGCATTGGTAAAAACCAATTTTCTAGTATTTAAGGTAGGCTAGTAGTATATGTTCCACCTAGTGAAGTCAATGGAAACAACATTAAGGATAGACATAAGTATGTTAATAATGAAATTATACCATAAAATTTCATGGAAATACATAAGGAAAAAAACTATAGTAATAATAAAAAAACATTTTCCCAGATGTCATGTCAATGCTGATATGTATTGACCACTACCACAAGTTTTTATTTTTATTGATTTTATAGGTGGAGTATTAATGGCCAATAAAGTTATTAAGAATGCACATACCTTTTTATGTTTTTTTTGAGAAAATAAATATTTTGAATTTCCAATGTAGGATAATTAAAAACTTCTTATAAATGATATTATTACCATTTAATAGTAGATAATCTAACGTTGACTGATGTTTTGATACAAGTACACAATGTGTAAAAAGGTATTATAGTGCTCAAATTTTAGAGTTTAATATTATCCAAAACACATAAGAATAATTTGAAAAATAAGGAAGTAATTTGTAATTGTTAACATGATATATTAGATACTAAAAATTGAACAAATAATTTTAACAAACCATTTACACATATATTTGAAGAATAAAATAAGGCACTATTTGAACACATTTAAAAAAATAAGAGAATATTTTTTTTATTTCCCTAAATAGTATATTTTGAAAGAAAAAAATTACTTGTATAGGTGATAAAATCTTAAGATTATTTGAGAAAATTGTTAATATATAATGATATTATTGATAATAATTTATTAATTTTCCAAATTCATGAAACATAATAAGTTTGATACATTGGAACTAAGATATTATTTTTCTAAAATTTAAAAATATAAATGAACACACTTATATACTAAACCAAAAGCATGTGGACATGAGAAAATGAAATAATCCACTTTGAGTTATTGAAATATACTAGATCAATTCTCCTAAAGGATATATGGTAGATAAGTATGATCCCCCTACTATATTTCCTACCTCAAGAATTGCATCTTATAGACACATAAATTCCAATATAGACATCAAATTTTCTAATATCAGTGATAACTGTTGACTTCTTTAGATACTATTCCTGTAGAAAAAATATTCAATAGAAAATAGAATAGTTTTTTTGGTACAAATATGTGTATAATATCATCCACTCATAGTTGAAAAAAATTCCATCACCTGTATAAAAAAAGGCTTTTTATTTTCAGTTAGTTGATTTTTCAAATCATGTTCACCATGTTTTGTAACAACATCATACTTATGTCATCATCAGACACAACCAAATTAACTAAACATGTTCTCTTAAAAAATTTAAATTAGAAAAAGGAAATGGCAAGGAAAATTATTTACTCATCATATCACCAGAGATCCTGTAATTTCATAGTTCAGATCCTGTGTTAAGTGACTGATAAATTATTTTAAAAAGATGATCTTCCAGTGTTACAATTTAATCTCAACATTGAGATATAAATAATAATTCCAAATGTAATGAAAGAAAATGAGAGATTATTTAATTGATTATTGATTAGTAGGATGTAAATTTTTTTAGAATAACAATGATTGGATGAAAATTATCTGAGGATGGAAAAATTATATGATGTTGAAATAATTTTCACCTAAACTATGAGAACACTAGGCCACAAAGAACCATATATAAGATATTCCATAGGTAGGGGTGGGAGTGGATGTGGAGGCCGAGTGGGAAGCGAGGAAGGGGCCGCAGTGAAGGTGGATGGGTGGTGGCAATGACTACGAGTGTGGTGATAGGGGAATGGGTAGAAGTGGAGGCCGGGTGAAGTGTGAGGAAGGGACAACAATGAGGATGTATGGGTGGGAGTATCAGCTCATGGAATAATGATAGTGATGGGAAAAGAGACAGGGTGGGGTGGCAGTGGCATCAGACAATACGTGGGGGAGGGGCAGTGGTCACGGGTCTTTGCACAAAGGGAAGGGGTGGGGGAGGAGGGTTTGGGTGAGAAGGGGGTTGGGAGTGAAATTGTGTTTTTTTAATTGATACTAGATAACACCATTTTAAGTCACTAATTCCCACCATTAGTGACTTCCATTGGCAGTCTCCCATACAGACAGGTGTAAATTCCATGTTTTTTAGTAGTGATGAGATCGTGTTGGTGGAGTCATAATGCGTTTTATACTCACACCATAAGAAATGATGGTAATAGAACAAACTATTTGTTTCAATATCCTTTTCCTAGATTTAAAGAATTATTTTACCATATATACTATGATAATAAGGAAATATACTTTCATGATGTGTATAATTTCATCCTTTTGTCAATTTCTACCACAATCTCATCCTTTTGAACATGTCATAATGTTATTTCAAAAAATCCACATATAATTATTGTTATTCTAGATACATGACTAAAATTATCATCATTAGAATTTGATCGTCCTCTTTGCAGATATTTAACTAGGATTGTAATATTTTTAATTCTCATGGGTTTTATTACTAACTAGTTTAATGATATTTATTAATGATATAAAGTGTTTTTAATGTTTATATGTATTTTATGTGTGTAATACTATATAATATAATATAACACACATTTATTCAAGAATAAAATATCAGTTATAAACATTGGGTCATTACACACTTATGTTGAGGTGTAGTATATTAAATTTATAATTAATTTATTTAAGATTAGGAGAAATTGTTACCTCATATTAGGAAATTTTTTCAATGATGATGATGATGATGACTTCTAAAAAAAATATTTATCTCCACCTTACACAATACCAGTATCAATGGCCTCTCTAAGTGCAATAATATAGATAATGAGTGAGTTACTGACTTCATTTCCTGATAGAAGAGACTCACATACCTCCTCAATATGAATCTTTCCTAGGAATAGTTAGTTTAACATATATCATTCATGGTCCACCCTAGGTACAATTGAGTTGTTTTCTCTCACACTTAATAACAAAATCCTCAAAATCATGGTCCCAAATTACAGTGACCATTCATAAATTATTTAAAACCCAATAATCATTCAAATCATGATCCCATAAACTTATGTCTTATGCCAATGTTATTCTCTCCTAGCTCAAGTTCTTTGATTTCAGTATGATTCTTCTCTTATGGATGACCATGATTAATTCCAAGATATAAGGATATCATAATCTATGATATGAATCACATATCACAAGTTATGAGTTATGTGATATTATATAATACAATATCCCAATTTTAATTTATTATCAACAGTTGAGACATTATGCCTCAACCAAAACAAGATTGAGCAACTCCAATTTTCTACAGGATGAATCCCTTGTAGGGTTTTTTAGGTAACAATTATACATATATTGATTTTTTAAAATAGGATAAAGAAAATAAAAATACATATTAATCTACTATTTTTTATAAAAGGAATAATTTAGCCTATAAATAAATATATGGGTTAAAATATACTAGAAGTTGATATTTTTTATTTCATTCCATAAATCCAAGAACTTTCCCAATATAAAGAAAATATATTGATCTAACATCCATTTTCATTGGACCACCTTATAAAATCCACACTCTTTATTTCTACCAGAAAATATTTTTCTCTTGATCATATTTCTAGGATATATATTAAGTAAGTGGTAATGTTTTAGTAAATGTAATATTTTCATTTCTAAAAATTGGGTATTAGATATATCTTTTGGTATCCATGCTTGTATCTAAAAATAGGAACAAAGTAGATTCATGAAGGTTTCCAGAAGTGATTTGGTATTCTCATACCATAAATGAAGATCAACCAAGACTCAATTATTTGAAATGAAGTTAAAATATATTGGATAGGTTCATGGGTGTTTTAATTTAAAATTGGGATTTAGGTAGAATTTAAATGTGGAAAAATAATCATGAAATAATATTTTTTTAGAAATCAAGGAAGCATGCTTTTATAATTGAATAATAGACTTTACTAAATGATTTAGGAATGAAGATCAAATTATCAATAGTAAAGAAAAATAATACTGAGTAGAAATATAGTATAGTAAAGGAAACACGTTAGAAAACTTGATAAAAATTAGAAGGAGATATTCCCTCTAATATTACCTCTCTATATCAAAAATAAAACATTGATATTACTTTCCCCAAATCTAGATAAGAAGTTCCATATCTACATTACATCGATTCTCATTCTCCCTAAAAAACATGGAACACCCTATTGGGTGATGTAAAGGATACCTACTAAAGATAACAGTCAATTTAAGTATGCATAGTGATGCAGGTTCTATGTAGTTCATGTAACACCTATTGCACTATGATAAATTTTGGACATTTATTAATTTTTCTATCGAAAACTTCTTTAAATCTACCCAACTCTCATTTCATATAGAAAATATCCCCTACACAAGTTATTTATGTCTTTTATGAGATGATGAGTTTTATGATTAATGGTGATATAGAAACCCATTTTACAATTAAATGATTTTTTTTCATTTATAACCAATTAATTAATTTCATACGTCTATAAAAAATAATTTTTCATAATTTAGTTTGTCCAATTAATACCTTCCAATCTAATGTTTAGAAAATAAATATCACATTAAATAATAAAATTTTGAAGCCATGTTTTAGGTAATGTAAAATTATCCTTGAATGATACAGGTGTATCATATGGAGAATTTTATTTAGAAGAAAATTTTCCATTTGGTAAAAAATATGGGTTCTTTATGTAAGGGTTAATCCAAAATATCTAAAAATATAAACATAAAAGGTCTTGGGTATATATGTAATGAAATATTTTTTATAAATATTGTAATTATTCTTCTAGAAATTGAAGATTGACATATATATTTCACATTTGAAATCTAGAGGATCAAATTTTGAAATGTGAATAATATAATTTGTTATCACTATGAATAGTATTCAAGGAAAAAAATTATCAATATAGTAAATTGATATTTGTTGTAAGCCTGCAAATGACCTTTTGGTGGGATGTAAAAAACCATTTAAAACAATTCTCAAGTGGGTGATTAATTTATTTTAGTGTGGGAAATTTTTTCTATGTTAATTCTTTTGAAGCACCAATAAGGATATGTTCCATGAACTGAAAAATAAATAATTATTCACAAAAAAATAATTTATGAAAATTTTAAAAACTCAATAGAATCTTGTCTATATTATATATACAATAAAAAACCAATGAAACTACTACCATATTCATGTGACCCTTGGACACTCTCCTCGTCCCAATCCACTTTAACTTGAACAACCCCACTAACATACCTAAATAAGTAGTAGGATGCCACATTTTTTATGATGTGTATATACATTGTGATACTATTTTTGCTTCTTATTCATTTATAAAACAAATCTATTTCCTATTGTAAATACGAGGAAAGTCAGTAGTCCAGGTAGTACTGAAAATTTATAAAGGATTAGTAAATATTTTAAATGATTCTCAGCAATGTTCCCAGGGAAATTATAATTTCTTTATTGGAAACCCATGTGGTTCTTAAATAATTATCCTGAATTAAACTTCAAGTGTCTCTAAGATATTAAATTCTTCTTGAATCAGTTTCTTTATAATATAGGGTTCATTTTTCATGTAAGTTTTGGTCATGTATTTTTGGTCCTTTTACAATGATCATGGTTCCATAATATATAGAATTTTATCCATGATATTAATATCATTTAAATTAAATATATATTTATTTAGAGTAATCCATTAATGTTATTATTGAAAATCAATTACACTATTCACAGAGACAGTAGTTCGTATGTACACATGAATGTTGTTTCCATTTTCTATACGGATGAAATAATAGAAAGGTAAATAATATACCACCTTTTAAAATAATTTTTGTGTCATATATACTATATATGTTCATAAAACTTATCCTTATTACCTTTCTTGTAAATTTTATGTAAAGAACGAAGCACATCACTTTATTTCTCAACTGTATCGCTAACTATTATTTTCCTTCTAAATAACCACTTACAATTTTTTAATCATTAAACATTAGGAAGGTCAACTAATGTACAAGTATTATTCATGATTATAGAATTCATTTCATCATTCATATATTCTTTCAAAAGTGATTCACCAAAATATTAGGAATGGTAGTTTTTAGAAAATATGAATACTAAGGATAATGTATGAGATGTAGGTAAGTGCATTAGGTCATTTTAGGGGTGTGAATTAATGGATTAATAGGAAAATGATATTACATAATAGGTGATTTTTAGTGAAATAAAACGTTAAATCTGACTATTATTTTATTTATATGTAAAAATAATATAATTATGGGATGCAAATCTCATGCAGTCCTTCTCGGTATCCCAGGATGATGTAGTTAGTCTGGTCCTTGGGAAGGAGCATCATAGATTCTTATTAATCTTGTATTAATTATAATTGAACACATGAATATTTATTACCCTTCTTGAATCTTACAACTAAAATTTCATTCCATTCAATAAGTTAACTAAATAATAATATTTCTAAAAAACAACCTTTAAAATCAGTTCTTCTTATCTATTTTGGAATACAGTGCCTCCTTCCTTACACTATCTTGGATGAAGAATTAATTTAGATACTTCTAAAAATATTTCTAGGTGGTGTAGATCCATTATTTTCTTCTTCCTCTACCTTATCTTCTTTTTATTCTTCTTCTAAATTTAGATATGAAAATAGTATTGTTCTCTAGGTAACCTCATCATGTACCTCATTTCATGAGATAAAGAGAAAGATACAAACCTTAGATCAAGATAATGTAGTGGTGTATAATTAACCTAGTATAATTTGAAGAAACATATATACATAAAATAATTACAATGGTAGTTATTCAATCTTTAATATGAAATATTTAAAGTTTAATACTAATCTATAGTCTAAAACGTGTATGAGCATAAGACTTCTCATGCATCCTTGTTAATCATCTATGGATTCTATCTTCCACGGAATTATATTTGGAATTTAAATTCTTGTGTGACATATTTATAATAATTTTTTGAGTATAACACCATTTAAATATTCAACAATTTTAATATATTTACAATCATGTGGGGAAAGGGGCTAAATTATAGAGAAAATCATAAAATATACATCTGTAGGAAACTACTCAGCAAGGTTCAAACTTGATACATTACTAAAAATCATATGTATAACTACCACTAAGATGAATCTTAGGGGAAAAAACGTGAATATATAATATATTATCAAAAAACTCAAAAAAAATTAATATATATTTTTAACACTAAACTCAGCATTCCATGAATATAAGTTTGTTTTAAAAAACTATCCATGGTGAAAGACCATCCCAATATGTATATAATGCTATATGAAATATTCTGTTTCGATAAGATAAATAATCAAAATAAAAATAATGTTAAACAAATTTTAGTATGAAAATACAATGTGATATTAAAAATATGCATTATACATATAGAAAAATTGTATACTGAAAAGTTTATATACAATATGATTATAAAGAATATGCATACAGAATATAAACACAATAAATGGGGAAAAATATGAAAATACTAAGGCATATATTGTGAAATAAGCATTAGATAATGAAGAAAGCATATATTATTAAATAATAACTCATCAAAAAAAAATAGTTGGGTATACCATTTGTAATTATATATTAAAGGGACTTGGGAGGTGGTTATCATTCCTAATATAAAACATGAATTTATCATCTTGTAAAAAAACTAATCAAAACAAACCTCAAAGTGTGAATAATAGTAAAAAACATACATTTATCTATAGCTTAAAACCCCTATGTAGAATAAATATTTTTCATTTATATTTCTAATTTTTTTAGAAAATATCTTTAGTGAGTCAATATGATTCTAGAATAAACATGGGTATATATAATTTCATACTGCATACAGTATACTCTACGTGTAAAGGTGTATGTACTTTTAAACAATGTATTCATTCAATATGTACATAGGTTCATGAAATTAAAAATTTAATTATAAATTATGCATATTGTATGTATATTTCATACACCTATACATATATAGTATATAATATATGCATGCTATAATTTCACATAGTATAATGCATGAAAAAGGGATAAAAATTAAAAAATTACATAAAAAATATATTAAAAAATTATATGAAAAAGGAATGAAATAACACAATTTTATGAAAAAAACTTACTAAAAAATTTCTCAATTGTGAAAATATTTGTGAATGTGCATCTACAAAGCAGCTTCATGAAAATTTTAAATACATGAAAATATGTTGAAAACAAAAAAAAAATGTGTTTAATGAAGATTCTCTGACATCAATATTTTTTTAAAAATGTGAAACCCTAAGATATAGATGTGGAATGTGTTCTACAATACGATTGAATATAATAAACTATTTCAAAAGTGGAATGTTGATAAATGGAGTTTCTTTCTTCTATAACTAAAAATATTATAGTTGTACCTTCTTGAAGATCGGATTTGAAGATAAAATACACTAAAATAATAATATAGTGATTGAAAAATATGAGCTTTTGTTACTAGATATAGAAAATGCACTAGTAATTGGCTTTTGGACAACCTGGTATACTGAAATGTAGTTGAATAGGGTACTTGGATAGACTAAAACATTGTTGTAAAAATTCACCTAGAAATAATACAGATTTTAAGTTTCCAAAAATTCACAATGAATCAAATAAATAACTTATTCAGTATGTATTTGGAACTAATACCTTTCTAGTAGATGGAAAATTGAATAATTCCTATTTTTATATGTATTTAGGTAGAAAATAAAATATTCACGTGAACAACTACTTTTGTAACTACGATTTCCTAAAAATAAGAAAAAATGTCTAGATTTACTTTGTGTCTAGAATCTAAAATATGCATGGTAATTTAAAAATTCTAAAAGATTGATAATATAATTATATGATATGTTTTGAAATTCACTCACCAAATTCAGGCATGGTAATAAATTAGAATAGACAACAATAACCTCAAACAAATACAATAAAAAATTATCAAATAATCAATAATTTTAATATAAACTATATTATAAGAAAAGGTTTCCTAATATTAAAATTGACTCAGCATCAATGCACCGGTCTCTCAACTATACAAGAGTGTTAAAAACTATATAATATATTGGAAATGATAATATAAAAACTTCCAAAGTTTTATAAAAATATAGAGAGAAAAAATAGAAAATATTCCATTCATGGACATTTTAGATCAACAAAGCCATTTACAATTATCTTCAAATAAAATCAAATTGAAGATTAATAATTCATAGTCTGAAACAGTCAACAAAAAATTGACTCATCATATATTTTCAGTGATGCAACTCACTTACAAGTAGAAGAGACTGAGATTACACTATTACATTAGTAGTGGTTTCTTACAACATGTCGGTGAAATTTATTATAAATTGGAAGATCAAATACATCATTATATTATAGAAACTAAAGAAAAAGTGAAATACTATTCCTTGGAGAAAAATAATTTAATCTGAATGATTGTTTATGTCTAGAGTGTCCCCTAGAAGATCCTGCATAATGACCCTCTACATCTTGAGAGGAACTTGAAAATTTCTTCTTGAATGATGAATACTCATGTGAGTATAATTTCATGAGTGATATATAAATATATTATAGCCAATCCAGTATTTGTACATAAATGTCACCAGTATCATGCCTTATAAAGACATGTTTACATATCATTCCCAACAATTGCATGGATTCCCTATGTAAATGAATTCAGAAAAATTAATTTACATGAATTTTGAAAAATTCAAAAGCATAAAAAATAAATTTCCTATATTTTGAAATTGTGTCTCAAATTATTTTGGCCTCTCATGATTTTATCCCTATTAAGACAAGTGAAACCATTTAAATGATAATTTTCATAAAAGAGATATAAATTATAAAACTATGGGAATGGTGTACCCTTATCATTTTATATAACTATAAAGTGAACTATTTAAAATATTGAAATGATACTGATAAAATAAAAAATTATAATGGTTTGGATATATTATATCATTATTGTTTCTTTAATGTAAAATAGAAATGTTCATAGTGAAAATATACATATCAAATATGGTCTAAATTTATACTACAAAATTTTTTCTAGTAATTAAATTTCTGGATTTAATAGTTTTAAAAATTATTCTAGAAAAACTAAGGAATAAAATGAATAAATGATATTGGAAAAATGGAAATATATTCTTTCTTTGCTAAAACCATTACACCAATAAAATAATATTGAAAAACTAAAATTGTGGTAGAGGTTTATTATGAAAATTATAAATTGTGTAACATTGTTAAATATAGTGAAACGGTAGCACTTAAACATGATTCTAGTGAATAATAGAAAACATTTTATAGTGATGATATATATATATATATATATATAATATCCAAACACATCAAAGATATTGAACAAATTTTTGAACTAATACTAGAAAAATAAAAAATTATTCATTATTCAATAAATGAAACTTGCCAATTTATAATAAAAGAATGAAAACTGGTCCAAATGGGTTGCCTCTTTATTGAATGTACTTTGTAACAGTAATATTCCTAGGTAAAATGATTCATATTGATAGATTACAATCTAATAATAGATAAATTTAATATAATGAAAAAATAATATTAAAAAAATTCAAATATGGAATAATAGTACTCTTAGGAGGCCTAATTCATCTACTAAAGTAGAGACTTTAAAGACATACTCTAAGAGGAAGGGTCAAGATTTTTTTCCCTTGGGGTATTTTGGTTACTATATATTTTATTTTCCTTTTACTATTTGTAGGGAGTTTGTTACATAAAAAAGGAGGAAAATGATGTCGATACAGCTTAATTGTGGGAGGTGAGAGCCCTATCCCCTGGAATAATCTAAGGGGATCCTTTTTTCTTATACTTTTTTATTATTCTAATACGAACATACGTATAATTTCTGGATAATAGTGATTAATTATATAATATATTCATTCCTTTATAACTCTCTATTATTGACTCTATCACTTTTGTGCTTCCATTGAGTCCTGGTTGCATGCCGACTCGGATGGAGTCATGAGTTTCTTCGGTCGAGTATTTTTAAGGAGGTTTGGAAAAATGACTCTAGGTGTTGGACCCCATGACACCCTGATAAGGGAGGGATGAATTAGGGTGTCAAATTTTTATTTTAATGGTATAAATCTTATTCCCACATTAGTAGGAACTTGTTAAACCTGTATGATGGATTTGATTAGCAATCAAACATTCACATGTAGAAAGGCAACACAATTCTTTTACTTGGTTCACCACTAAGGGATAGTCCAAGGAGTATGCACTGATAGTGTGTCGATCATACCTAATTCCACTCATTTTCACTTGTTGTGGATTATAGATGTTCAGAAACAGTCACTATATTCCAGGAACACTTACTTTATAATATTTTAGGGATAAAACACTATGTCCCTCAGAACACTTCTATAGACTCCCCCTAGATCACTTCTTTGAGAGAATTCTAACTCAGTTTATCAACTTAAAGGAAACTTCAATGGATTGGCATTACAGTCTTTGTAATTGTCTTAGCATGAGATATTTCTTGCACCGTAGACCCGATTTGATACTCAATGAAAGCCATGTTCACTGAAAAATTGATATTCAAAACTACCTTTCATGAAGATCTCTTTCCAAGATCACTACCTTCATGAAGCTCACTTCCTTCACAGAACAAACTACCTTCACAAAGATCATTGCTTTCATGAAACTCACTGCCCTCGTGGAAGTCACTAAGTGAACATGAAATACCCCATCATCATAAAGTACTCAGTAACCAAAATCATTACCATCAGTCAAGACTCAACAAGCCTTTTCGTGATACTTAAAATCACATGGAATATCATTTTCCCAGATCTCCCCTAGCTTCACAAAATTAGAGCAATTCTAGATTATCCTTGAAAAAATTCATGTGAAATGAAGACCGGTAGCCTTATATTAATAGGCTCTGTCATTTTTGATGCTCAACCACCTCTAATCATATTTTCCAAATCTTTCAAAAACATATTTTTGGTGCACCTCTTATCATGAATCTCTATGGAAATTTTTCATTCATGATGCTCTTTGTTACCATAGAGACTTACATCAAAACCTTTTGTAGCATTCCTGGTGCATGTCATAATCAGGGATCTTTCTATCAAAACCTTCACACCTTTACAAAGCTCTAATTATCATAATCATAGATATCACCATCACCATTCACGATGTTCCTCATCTTCAAAAACATCATCCCAGTCTTTGCGAAATCCATGCCTTTAAAATTTTCAGGCAAAGTTGTTTCCAAAAAACTATCCTTCTTTATTCTAGCTTCTTCCTTTGAATTTTTTACCCCAACAATTTGGAAAACACTGGTAAATGATGTAACATTCAATATTGTTGTTATATTGAGCTCTAATATACCTTTCTTTTCAAACTCCCTGATCTTCCATGTGAGGATTTACAACAAACACAACCCATAATCCATTTCCAGTAAATAATAGCCTTTGTTCCAACAATATGATTAGATGATTACAACTCATCATTGACTAGAATCACTTCAGATGCATGATACACAGATTATTAAGGTGTAGTAAACTATCGATATTCTAGTTTGTGGTTAATTTTAAATACTTTACTAATAGAGTGATCATCAATTGGCTTTGCAAGAGGAAAAAAGGAATTTTAGGATCTTTCAATTTATCCACTTATAATGACCCTGAATCTAGTGGATCATAGTTAGTGGTTATTTTATTATAATGGAATAGATACAATAGATCGCATCACCAAGTATTTATCAATTTAGTAGTCTCAAAGAACTAGATACATACATGGTTCCCTTATTACATCATTAATTAAACACATAACATAAAAAAGAAAAAACAAACTACTTCCTTGACAATTACTCAAATATTTCATCTTCATAACACAAGGAAGGAAAAAAATGAAAGGGTGATCTAAAATGCTCACTAATGGTTACATGAATCAATATTAAGTGAAGAAAATTATATAATGCATAATAATTATGGAAAGGTGAAAAACTAAAAAACGCATTTCATCAATAAACTAAGAATGAAAATGCATCCATAGATTTTATAATAGTGAAAATATCATGGATTGTAATTATTGAATATTGAATGAAGAAAATGATTAATTATTGGATTTCATGTATCTGGTACATGAACCATTATAACATCAATATGATTTAATTCAATGGGTAGAAACCCATCTGATTTATCTTGGAAACAAACATAAATGATATTTACCGATTTTTTTGTCTCATGAGACATATTGATTCATCGAGGGGCTATATATAACCATACCCCACCCATCACTACATTTCCAAAGAATTATTTATACATAGATTTAATTCGTGAACAATATGACTTATCAAAATATCTGAATTGAGTATAAAATATGGATTAATCAATATTTAACAAGTTAAAAAACATTAAATAGAAAAACTATTGGTAAAAATGGTATATGGATAAGATAATAATAATATCCATGATACATGAAATATTTATATTTAATGAAATCTTTAATGAATGATGATCATAAATACAAAGGAAATTATACATACACCACACACAAGGAATAAGTAGCGAATAAAGAATAGCCAAAGGGAATATCATAATGGGGTCCGTAAAAGAATGAATTTAGATCATACATAGAAATTTAGATGGGAAAATAGGTATACATAAAGATAAATTATTTCCAAATGAAGTGAAAGAAAATAAAAATAGTGTTTAAGAAACTTTAAAAAATGAGCCTCTTTAGTGTTGTTTAAGGGAAAATATTAAAGATACTTAAAGTGGAAAAAGGAATAACATTTGTATAAAACTAGAAATAAACAAAAAATGTTTTTCATGATAAAATTAGTGATTTTATTAAAATATTGGTGGCTTAAAAACAAATTATGGAGTGCACTTGAAAATGGGTAAGAAATTGGAAGGTTCTCTTCAATTGGTCTTGCTTATCAAGAGAAATTTAAAAAGTGAACCTTATAAAACATGTACTTACCAGTCAAATAAATAAGAATTGATCTAGGTACATATTTTTGGAGAATAAACATATAATATAGAAGGATTACATAAGAATAATTTATAATTACATTGGGATAAAGAGATAGAAAGTGTAACCTGAATGAAAAATTGAAGTTAGAGGAGAATCCCTTACCTTATGTATGAAAGTGTTCTACAATTTCACTTATTAACATGGATAATGAAATTAGTTTCATTAATAATTTATTTAATAATATCTTAACCATTTATTTAATTTAGAATAATTTTATTAAGTTCATTTAAGGCCTTTTTTATGAGTTATAATATTTAATTTCATCCTTTAGGGGTGTTTGTTTCCTTGAGTTATATGATTGGTTCACTTGTATACATGTATGAAAGATCATGTAAAATGCGATTTGTTATCCAGAAATGAGATTATATGTTTTTAATGAACTTATAAAATATTAAATGTCCTTATATATCAATTTTTTTCTAGATATGAGGATAATACATTAGATATAATGTTAATGATAACCATTTAGATTATTTTGGCATTTTTTCAACCATATGGGACTAGTTTTTTTATTAATTAATACTATGTACATATACTAGTTCTATATCACTAAATAATTTGTAATCTACATTTTAAAATCAGGTTTAACCAATTTAATGGTTTTATGACCAACCTTGATGGCAGTATTAGAAAATGAAAAATTATCATCCATGAAGGTGGAGAATTGAAACCTCTCGAACAATGATTTTATTTTTAGAATAAAAGGGGGAGAGAATAGAATTGATGGTGGATATACCATTAGCAAAATAAAATTACAGTATATATATGATAATATAGTTATCATGTTAATTTGGATAGAGGAGGTGTGGTAAGGATAAGAAAATAAAGGAAATTCAACGAGAGAGAGGGGGAGAGAAGGTTTTACCTCTTGAGTGTCATCCCTTTAAGAACATCTTTAAGGGACTTGGAAGTGGTCTTTTGGAGAGACAAGAAATACAAGAATGTGGGGAATAGGTTTGGAAGAGGAATTTGGAATAATATTAGTATCTTCTCTGTATTATAAGGTGTGAGGAGAAGAGGTGGTGAGGGTGGTATTTATAGTGAAGGAGAGGGGTGTTTTTTATTATTTTAGTCATTTTGTTATTATTTTGGATCAAGACTATCAATAGTATGGATTCTTGTGACTAAATAAAGTAACTAGGACATGTGGATTTTAACTAATGGTTCTTACATCATCTATATGATATAGATAATATTATAAATATTTTTTATATGTTTTTCATTGATTTAATATTTTATAATTAATCAATGTTAACTGATTTACATCATTTTAGTATTTTTGGTGAATTTTGGGATTAATTGTTGAAATTTGTTAATTCTAGAAATTTAGCTATTTTTTATTGCTTCTGTATTTTGGAAATATCTTTTACAAGTTTTATCCAAATTGAGTGATTATTTTTTAGGCTTCATTTATTCATGGGATTGATGTATGTCTACTGAACCAATATCCAATTTTAAATCCATTGGTCTAGAAAATCATTGAATTTGAGAAGTTTTTTTGGATGATAGAATGGTACTTACCTTAGTCAATGAGGTGTAACTTGGCCTAAAGACATCAAAATGAAATGATTCCAGATGGATTAGAAATAGTAATCCTTGTCTCATATCTGAATTAAATTTCTTGAAGAAATTATATCATTAAGAAATCCATTTAATGAAACAAAGTGTAGGGAGTTGATAAGTCTATTCGACAATAAAAAGTTTCCTTCAGTAATTAAAGAATAACATTTTTTAACTAATACATATAATATTATATTTGGAATTAGAATGAAAAAGAGAGATAGGAATAACTTTTGTGAAGAAATATTTATAATTTTTGGCCATTTATTATGTAAAATAGACTCAAACATTTGAATGAATGAATCTGAAGGGAAACTTTTTCACCCTCAAGCCTAAAAATATGAGTGTCAACTTCCATTAAAAGGTGTTGAAGGAGGATAAGGATGGGATATTCTGGAGGATTTAAAGCTTGAAGTGTTATGGATTTAATATTTTCTATTTTATTAGTTCATAATTTTCCCTTCTTCCCCTTTAAAATATCTCACCCTTCACATGGAGGGGTAAAAACTTTGAGTGATTAGGGAAGGGGAGTTTCACTTTTGTTATATCAAAGTCTTGATATTTAATTGGAAACTAAAATTTTCTATTAAATTATTACTATTTTAGTGGTGATGAATTCTTTTAATGTGATTGTATTTTGGATTTGGGGTTTCATTCATTGTTTATAGATTTGGTTAAAGAAATTTAACATCCCTCCACATATTAAAACTTGTCTCAGTCAAGAAGATGGGGTTATGTGGTGAGTGTTTAGAGATTATTGAAATGTGGGTGGAATAAGTTAACATTTTATAGATTTATAAGGATAAAACAATTCCTAATCGGGACTTTCTTTATTTAATTGGTAATGGTTTATGAATTTTAATGCATATAGGAGTGGTTTCCATTGCTTCTTCAACCAAGGGTGATTGATAACTAGATTGTGGAGTTTTTCACTTATCAATCAGTAGGAAGAGAGGGGGAATTATATTTATGACTTTGATGACATTGAAAAAGGTGACCCTACCCTGACCCCATCACTCTCTTTATCCACTTGTGTTCAAACATTTTTTTAATTACATTATTTCTTTTTAAACTCAAACAATTTCAAAAAAAAACTCTACATATTTATCAAGTTTAAGTGACAAGCGTGATTGTTTTGCACTCCTCTCTAGATAAATCCTAGGTCAAAAAATTTACTACATTTTATATTAGTAAATATTAGTTTTTTCCACACCCCGTGATAGACACATGTGAAAACTAGGATCCATTGTTGGAGAGTTTGTGCCAACAATTTTTTTCATTTTCTTATTTCTTCTTCTTTTCTTCTTTTCTCTTAATAATTTCATGAATAAAACCTCAAACACTGAACATTTCCCCCTATATCAAAAAATTGAAAGAAACATGGTTAATATACTTATAAACCTTAATTTTCAAACTTAATTTGAGGAAATTTATATTGCAAACTCAAGTGAAACTTTAAATCCTCACTCTGAGCCTTTCATCGTGGTGGGAAACTAGAACCAAACCCTTAGAGACATATGTACACCAAAATTCCTTAATAAAAACAATAAAATTTCCATTATAGAGTTACAAATTTATTTTAAAATGAAACTTAATATGATCCAATTTCTCCCAAACTTTAAATTCTTGGTAGGTGAATATCCAAATAAACATATTAAAGAGTTCACAAATGTCTACACTACTTTCAAACCCCATGGAGTAGCTAAAGAGTAGATAAAGAGGAAGATATTCCAATTTTCATTTAAAGGAAATTAAAAAGAATGGTTTTATAGTATACAACCAGGACATGTTCTTTATTGGAATTACTTAGTGAGATTCTTCATGCAAAGATTATTCCCCACATATAGAAGCACTACCATCAGAAAAGAAATCTATTCCATTAGACAATCATCTGTAGAAATCATTTATGAGTACTGAGAAATATTTATAAAGCTACGTGCAATATTCCCACATCAATAAAAATATTATCATCACATTCTTGTATTATTTTCCCAAGGTTAACTAGAAAATGAAATAAACTTTATGGATGAATCATCTAAAGGCGCATTGGTTGAAAAGTCACCTGAAGAATCCAAGGGCCTGATTGAGAATATTTCCTATAACTCAAAAAAAATTGGTATAATAGGTACTAGTATAATAGGTATTCATGAGGTATGAAATTATCATCCATTTCCATTACTAGAAACTAGGAATAAAGATCAAACCATTTTGGGGAGACAGATGGCCTTGGAATAAGTGGGTAACCAGTAAACACCAACTAAGGTATGTGGTGTATGAACATCATCGAATCATTTTACTGACCAATGTTCTAAAATACAGGGAATAGTAACTTTTCCCATAAACTTTCATCTAAGTAAATTACAAAAAAATCAAGGATGGAGATATAATAACCATGTTTAATATGGATTTGGAAATCAAAAAATTCAAGCAAGACCCCCATACCAAAACCTATTCCAAAACAAACCACCATTCCAGCAACAATTCCAAAACCAACCACCATTTGAAAAAAATAAATCCTATAACCATCCTTATTACAACCAACCACCAACTTTTCAAATAGGATATGAGCATAAATCCAGTAGTATATAACCCCCAATTCATAACCAACAACATATTTCTATGATTAAGGGGTTGGAAGACACTATAAAGATTTTTCCAAAAAGTTTGAAAGTCCCATGAACTTCCTAACCAAAAATCATGGTGAACTCCATTACCAAACAATAACAAACCAAATATATAATTTCAACATAATAAAAATAATAATTGTAAAGGAACTCTCACCACCAGTAGCCCATAAATTTGAAACAAGACAACCTTAGATGAAGGAGAATGAAGTTGTAAATTCAGAAAATGCTGTGAAAATGAACCATATAGAAGAGAAGAAAGTGGAGGAGGAGAAGTATGGGATGAGTATTACGAGAAAATAAACACCATTGTTAAGGGGGAAAAGGATAATAAATAATTACCCTTAACAATTCCATTAAGTATGATTGAATAAAAGATATTGCAGAAAGAAACAATTCAAAAAGAAATTATGGATTCCTTCTAGAAAGTAGAAATTAATAACTTCCTTCTTGAAGCACTCAAAATAATACCCAATTATGATAAATTTTTAAAGGAAATTTTTACATAGAATAGGATACTTCAAGGGAATGAAAGAATCTACTTGGGAAGAAGTGTCTCAGTCCATATCACACCAAAATTATCAACCAAATGTTAAGATCGAGGGTCATTTTCCATTCCATGCACCATTGGTCCTTTAAATTTCACTAATTGTTTGTGCGATATAGGTTATTCAATTAATTTATTGCCTCAATTAGTATATACTTCTTTGTATATGGGATACTTGAATCCCACAGGAGTGTTGGTCTAGCTTGCAAATAGACCCATAGTTTTTCCTACATCAGTTTGGTGGTCATCTTAGTGAAAGTAAAATATCTCTTATTCTAAGCTAACTTCTATGTGATAAATATGGATGACAATATCATCCCATAATACACATCCATTATGTTTGGGAGAAATTTATTGGAGATGACCAAAACCATCATCAATGTCCATGAAGGGTCACTCACCACAGAATATAGAGATAGCATTATCGACTTCAATATTTTTAAATCCATTAGGAACACATTGCATTATCACTAAATTTTTTCACTCTCCCCTAAAGTTGGTACCAAGTCAACAGAATAATCTGGTATATTACATGAATTCTTATCCTTATAAGAGAATTGTTTCCAATAAAAATATCATTGAACATGTGGATTCCCAAAATACTGGAGATTCTGATTTCATGTGGGAAGAAGATGTAAAATTAGATTTCATTGATGATTTTCTAGATGATGAGGAAGATGATATGGTTTCTTCTATGTAGGAGGTCCATCCTTTGGAATTAGGGAAAACCAGCCTAATTTTATCCCTTGAGTATCCCCTCAATATATAATTAAAATCACTCCCACCTAATTTGAAATATGTATACCTTAGGGAGGGAGATAAATTTCCAGTGATAATTACCAATAATCTATATCAAACCCAAGAAAATTATTTAATTGATATTTTGAGAGATAATTTATAGGAATGAGGGTGCATATTAGGCGATATACTAGGAATAAAACCAAAAATATTCTCACATTGAATTCTTCTTAAGGGACATTCAAAACCTATCAGACAGCCCCAAAGGAGGTAGAATCCCACATAGATAGGTGTTTTAAAGAATTATATTGAGAATATCTTGGAATATGGGATCATATATCCCATATTAGATTTACAATGGGTTACCCTGATTCATGTAGTTCAAAAACAATTGGCCTAACCCCTATGAGGAATGAAAAAAATGAATTTATCACTATGAGAATTCAGAATATCTAGAGAGTGTGCATTGATTTTAGGAAGTTGAATTAGGTCACTCAGAAAGATAATTTCCCTATCCCCTTAGTTTGATAAATTTTATATGGATTTTAAAGGAGAACTCTCTATTTATTTTTGGATGGATTTTCATGTTGTTTTTAGGTACCCATTTCTCTCGAGGAATAAGAGAAGAAAACCTTTACTTGTCACTTCAATACTTTTTCATATAAAATGATTCCATTTGGATTATTTAATTCTCTAGGTACATTTTAGAGGTGTAGGGTAAGTATTTTTTATGATCACATAGAATATTTATTGGAGTTTTTCTTGGATTATTTGATAGTTTTTACAAATTCTATTGACCATTGTTTAAAAAATCAAGAAAATGTTTTGAAAACTTTTATTTAAATGAATATTCTTTTATGTTTTGAAAAGTGTCATTTATTGGTTGAGAGAGGAATTTTAATTAGTCATGTCATTTCCAAAAAAAATGAAGTGGATAAATCAAAAATTGAAGTGATAAATACATTACCTTACCCAAATTGTGTGAAGCATGTTAGATCATTTTAGGACATACAAGATTCTACAGGAGGTTTATCAAAGATTTTAGTAAGATTGCTCTCCCTATCTCTAGATTTATTTTTAAATATGATGATTATGATTTAAATGGTGAATGTAGGTAATATTTTTATGAGTTGAAGAGGATATTGATTACACCACCCATGATGTAGCCCCAAAATTGGGAATAACCATTCGAGCTACTTTTTGATGCTTCCAACCAAGTAGTTGGAGAAGTCCTTTCTCAAAAAATTTAGGGAAAGAAAAAAGTCATTGCCTATGCCTTGAGAACCTTATATTCATCTTAATTCAGTTACATAACCATATTAAAATGATTTTTTGTAGTTTTTTTCATTATAATTATTTAGATCATATCTCTTGAAACATAAGTCACTATGTTTTCTGATCATAAATCTCTTAGGTACTTGGTGGAGAAGGATGAAGCTAAAATGAGGCTAGTGAGATGGATGTTACTCCTTCAAGAGTAAAACAGAGAAATCAAGGTCAAGAAGGGATATGAGAACCAAGTGGTAGATCATTTAACCAGACTTATCAACACCGCTGAAGCTAAAATTCCAAAAAAAAACCCATTGAATGATCATCTTCTAGGAGAGTAGTTATGCATGATTGTAGGATATGTGCCTTGGTATACTAACATGGTAAATTATTTTGTAACATCTCAGGTACCATATCATTTAAATTCATAAAAAAAATCACAAACTAAAAGTCGAATCTAGATATTACATTTGGGATGATCCAATTCTTTGAAATATTTATAATAACCATGTGATAAGAAGATGTTTTCCTGAGAGTAAAATTGTTTCTATATTTGAGTTTTGTCACTATTTAGCTTGTGGGGATCACTTTGGACCTCGAAGTACTGCAATAATGGTTTTATAATCTGGATTTTATTTTCCAACCGTTTTTAAATATTCTCATGAATTTTTTGATAAGTGTAAAAAATATCAATTTTCTAGAAACATTTCAAAGAAACAACATATCCCCCAAAATCCACTTAACTCTTGTGATATTTTTAATGTATGTGGGATATATATTATGGGAACTTTCCCAATTTCATTTTTAAATTCTTATATATTTCTTGAAGTTGATTATGTTTCCTAATGGATGGAAGAAAAATCCATCATAAATGACGATGCTAATGTTTTTTTGTGATTTTGTCAGGGATAACATATTGTGTAGGTTTGGAGTTCCTATATCCATCATCAATGATCAAGGAACTCACTTTTAAAATAGGATAATAGAGGATTTGTTGAATAATTATGGGGTGAATCATAAAACATCAACTCCATATCAAGTACAGACAAATGGTTAAGTTGAAGTGTATAATAAGGAAATCAAAGGATTTTTGGAGAAGACTATTAAGACAAATAGGAAGGATTGCATCCAATGGTTGTAAGACCCATTATGGGATTATAGGAAAGCCTAAAAGAACTCAATTAGAATGAGTCCATACAGTATGATTTGTGGTAAAATATTTTACCTACCAATGAAATTGGAGCCGAAGGCATATTGGGTTTTGAGGTAGATGTATTTGGATCTTGATAGGGCTGGGAAAGAGAGAAGATTTTAGTTGAAGGAATTAGAGGAAATTATTAGGATTTATAAAGAGATAACAATAGTGGATCATCAAAAGATGATCCATTCAAAATACTTCCACACTAGATACAAAGTGATGTTATTAAAGATAAAGAGAGTGGGATGTGGCATGGGATTCAAAAATAAGATTAATTTTCATGAAATTCCTAAATAAGAGTACTTTTTCATGAAAATAACTCTTATTTTTGAATCCCTTGCCATATCCCACTCTCTTTATCTTGAAAATAAATTTCCTATGAGGATTGAGAACTAATTTTTTATATATTATTTACATTTACCTCACTTCTTAAGAGAACCTAACCATGTTTGCATTAACTAGAATTTTATTTATTCATAATGAAACATGAGGTTTTGAGGTTCTTGTATTTTAAATGACTGAGGAATATCTTTGGTTTAAAATATTTTTCCAAGACAATCCTTTTAGTTATGGATTGTACTATATATTTAATCATTGTATCCCTTAAAATCCATTAATATTCTATTTTTAGCCACATTACAAGCCAATTTTCCCTATCCTCCATGCTCTTGAAGTGAAATTTCATGATCTAGTTGAAATTAAGTGTGGGCGAAGATATCCAGTATTGTGATACCTCATTTAGTAAAACATTGGGTGGGAAATAAAATTTTTAATATATGTTTTTTAATGAAAAAAATAATTCAATTAAAATTTTTTCCCTTCCAAAACATTCATGCCAAGAGAATTTTTGACTTTATAGAGATTCGAAAGAGGAATAAAGTTGTGCATATCTGGAGCTTTCATGAAAAATTATGTTTGAGAAGATTGAATTTTTTTCTTCTGAAATGATGAATGGTGTAAAAATTCCTTTATTTTTGATTATGATGTAGCTTATTTTCTACTAAGTCGGGTGCGGAGGTGACCTTACTTGGGTGAAAATTAGAATCCTACAATTTTTCTTCAAAAAGACCCAAGCCTTCCTTATTCAGCCTCATGATTTTTTGACATCTAATACTTCCAACTGGTAGCCACATAACAACCTTAAAAATTAATCATGATAAAATCATGTCCATGACTCACATCAGGTGTAGATGTATGAATTTTTCAATCCTATGATGACACTTTCATTGGTTTGGATGATAAATCCCTTGTTGAAAATTGACATCTGTGAGATGAGAGAAAATTCATGTGAGGTAGGTGTTTTGTGTTCATGGGAGGATAAATGAAGAGGAAATTTTTTAAATTTTTTTAATTGATAACTTGAAATAATATTTTATGATGAGTCATTATACCATTTTTTTCTTGGTGTGGAATTGATTGATCTCATGGGTATGTGTTTTGAATTTTTATTGATTTGATTTTGATGCTTACTTATCCAGGTGTACAAGTACTATGTGTGGGGGAATTGATAGATATCATATTATAATTATTTTTCCTATTTTTTTCAATGATTTAATATCTACCAATTAATCAATGTTATATTCTGTTCATCATTTTAGTAATTTCAGTGAATTTTGGGCTTAAATGTAGAAATTTTCTAATTTTGAAAATTTAGTTGTTTTCTATTGATTCTATATTTTGGGAATTCATTTTATATTTTGATACAAAGTGAGTGATTTTTTTTGACTTCATTTGTTTGTGGGATTCATGTTTGTATTTTTGACCAAGATCCAATTTTAAATCCATGGGCCTAGAAAAATCAATGAATTGGAGAAATTTATTTGGTCGATAGAATGGACCCCACCTCTATTAATGAAGTATAACTCAACATAGAGACATCCAAATGATGTGATTTTAGTTCTAATAGAAAGATTAATATAATCCTCATGTCTAAATTAAATTTCATGGATTAATTATATAATTAAGGAATCTATTTAACATAACAAGGTGAAGGGAGTTGAGAAGTCTACTCAGTGTAATTTAGGTATAAGTTTTTTCCACTTGTCCAAAAAAGCTAATATTTGGATGGGGAATTAAAAGGATAGAGAGGAAGAACTTTTATGAAGAAATACTTATTATATTTATCCATTTATTATGAAAAATAGACTCAAACCTTCAAATGAATGAATCTGGAGGGAAAATTTTCCCCCATCCAGCCTATAAATATGGGTGTTCACTTCCATTCGAAGGTGTTGAAGGGGGGAAGGAGGGGATATGAAAAATGATTTGAAGCCTGAAGTGTTTTGGATTTTATATTTCCTATTTTCTTAGTTTTATAATGATCTATTCATTCCATTTCAACTATATTACCTATCACTTGGAGTGGTAAAACCTTTGAGTTATCGGGGAAGGCGGAGTTTCACTTTTGTATAGTTGGAGTCTTGAGCTTTAATTTGAAACTCTATTTTACTATTGTATGATTTATATTTTTAGTGGTGTATAGTTTTCATATTGAGATTGTATTTTGGTTTTTTTTCATTCATTGTTTACAGACTTTGTTAAAGATCTTTAAATCTTTTTTCCTAGTGCAGTTTTTCTTGATCGAGTAGATTGTGTTAGGGGGTGAGTGTCCAGAGATCATTGGAACGTGTATAGAATAAGTGAACATTTACTATATTTATAAGGAAAAAAAATTCTTTATTGGTATATTTATTATTTATTTGGGAATAGTTTATGAATTTTCCTACACATAAGAGTTGTTTTCATTGCTTCCTTTAACCAAGGGTAATGATAACTCAATCGAGGAGTCTTTCACTTGTCACTGAATAGGAAGAGAGGGGGAATGATCATTAAAAATATGATGAAATTGAAAATTTTTATCCCACCATAACCCCATCATTCTATTCATATTCTTCTATTCAAAAATTATTTTTAATTTCCTTATTTCTTTTTAGACTCAATAATTTCAAAAACAACCTATACTTCTTTCTCAAATTTAATTGAAAAAACTCATTATTATGCACTCTAATCTAGAGTCATCCAAGTTCAACCACTTTTATACATTTTGACTTATAAAATAATAGTTTTTTCACATCCCATGATAGGAACATGTCACCATACATCTTTCTATATTCAATAATTCATGTATTTATCTTATTCCATAAATTACCGTATTTTACTATTTACCAAAAATTCAACTATTTTAGAAAAAACCCATAAATTCACCCTAATAATTTTTTGATTTGTAGAATTAAAAAATGGGCGCAATTTTTTTAAAATAATTTTATAAATATGAGAAATATAATTTTTAATTAAAATCATCATTTATTTGAAAAATACTGATTTTATAATTATAACAGATTTTATGATTCTTTGAAAAATTAATTAAGGTCTCATAAAAATATCCTATAATCATAAAATAAGAAAAAAAATTAATTTATGAATCTTTTTTTGGAAAATAATTTTTCTTTTGAAACATTATATTAATTATAAAATTGTAAATAAAAATTTATGCTTTTCCAAAATGCTAAGACGTTGTCATTTTTTAAACATTTATTTACTTATTATATAATATGAATATATCATATTTTCATTTATGACACCTAAATTTTATTTTTAATTTAATAGGTGACATTTTTAATAGGTGACATTTTTATTTCTAATGGCCACATTACTATTATAATGGTTATGTCAATAATTAATGGTATATCATTGTTTGTTTAAGCTATAAGATATCGAATTAATTGAATTTATTTAATATGATACATACCATAAATATTGGGGTGTTATAAATATTGTTTCAATTTTATGTCTCATGGTGAAGATGTCATCGTTCAACTTCTAGCTTTTCTACCACACCATCTTGGAGTGAAACGTGTTGACCTTCCCTCTGGTTGATTACATGGAGTATGCACTGAAACTAGCTCTATAAGTTGCATTAATTTTAAACATTATTGATTTTATTATTATTTTCATGACTTATTATATACTCCCTTTACTGATTTTATATGAAATGTCCATAATTTGTGTGAAATATTAATGTTTTAATATTAAGTATAATTTTTGAGCATTTTTTAGAAGTACTCCAATTGAGTCAGTTTACTGTTTTAATAATAACTATCACTATACTAATCCAAATTGTGTGGTTCTTATTTTTTAGGATTATTATTTAAATATACAACATTTCATTAGAGGGTACCATGAGCCAATTCTGCCATTTGAAGGGCCATATGGTCCTCACAAACAAGACCAAAGAATCTGTGAAGAAACTGAACTATTCATGAAGATTGATTTAATGGGCTAAATACAGAAGTCCAAATTCAATTATTATCCACCATAGTTATGGGGACAATGTAAGGAGTCCTGAAGAAAAATTTTAAGCCCCAACTCCAAACACAATGGGCCCAACATATGATTTGAAGTCCAGCCAACCATTCTGGATGAGAAATAAAACCAGTACAGTATTCATAACACATCTCATGATGTAAGCATCCAATCAGGCTGAGATTTTGAAGTGTAAAATAGGATATATAGGCTCCCTAGTTTTTTAAGAAATAATTCGTTTTTTAAGGCATCTTCCTATTCAAAAACTCTTTCACATTTTGGACATCAAAAAGACTGTATTGAAATGGACAGATTAAAATTGTTTAATAATCTGGCCATAACTTTGGATTCATATGTCCAAATGACTCAAAATTTTGAGATATGTCGGAAAACTTTATTATATACAACTTTGAAGAAAGATATTTCTTGATATTAGGCTTTATGAATAGCCAACTTGGCGATGTAAGTGGAGGGAAAGATTGGGAATGAAAACAGTCCACTTCTTTAGGCTATAAATGCATCCCCCTCATCTCCTTCAAAGGGTTGGAATTTCAAAAGAGAGGAGATCATATTGGAATGACCAAATCCTTTAAAAAGGCTTGGGAGGATCTTCCATACTCAAGTTTTCAATTGAGATAACTTTCCTCCTCTCTTTGTTTTCATTTTCTTTTATGTTCTTCAATGTTGTAATTTTGCAAGTCCTTTCCTTTGTAATTCTGTTTTAATGCAAGTTTATTCTTCAATATATCTTATTCTCATACACATTCTATAGTATAATATTAATGTTCTTAAAATAGTTTAAATATATTTTAATCCCCTTCCCTTATTTTGCTTTCTAATTCAATCTAAAGTCTATTTTTAATTCTCATCATTGTTTGTGTGTGTGTGTTCGGCGCACAAATCTTTTCTTGTCCCTTTATTTTTCTTCTATTTATAATTCATTACCATAAACATATATTACCATATTAATAAACACATTAATATTTGAGTAAATATCTCATTGGGGTGAGTTTTAATTTAGGAATGTTAAGCAATTGAGAGCTTTTTCTCGATGAGTATTCGTTGAATTAACATTGTGTATGTTGGACTTAGCATGTCATGGATTAATGACTTGTTTTGTTTAATTCGTGGTTTACATGGATTATTGGAACCATAAATACACTACCATAAACAAGATATGATCAAGATTAGAACCCTAAGTTAAGTTAAGGCTTGGATTATAGCCTTAACACTTGGAAATTCTAATCAACGTCAACTTGTGACACGGGTGTTAATTTAAATGAAATATAAAGCAAAGCTCAAGGATATCATAATCTTAACTACATAATGATGAACTCTCCCAAATAATTATCAATTTTTTAAATCAATCATAATCAATTAGTCATTTTAATTAATCTCTTAAAACAAACCCCCCTAATCAAAATACAATCAACTAAAAACAAACAAATATTACAAATTATCATCGTCGAGGATTCGACCCGAGTGCTGCTATACACATTAGTAGAGCACCGGAACTCTGACCGGTCGATAGGTGACAATTAGACATGCGTTTTAAATGGCTTCATTTTTTAAGATGGTTCTTTAAGTAGTCATTAGTTTCTGGCTATTGTAAAAAAAACAAAAAAAAACAAAATTTAAAAAAAAATTGAAATAAAACACAAAGAAAAACCCGTCTTCTCATAAAAATCATAAACAGAAAAAACAAAATGAAAAACTCATCTTCCTTTTCCTTCCAACATCTCTCTGAATTCCCCATAGCCTTATAAAAAATCCCTCAGAATTTTTTGACCCTAAAATTGAGTGAACACTTGGCCAACTTAGGAGGAACATCAGAGATAATCAAATAATTCAAGAACCAGTCCTTGTCCAACCAGTTGAATTGGAAATGGCCATTACTAGGGAACAAATCCTTAAATAACTTGATGCCCCAGGTATGAATTACCAACCTATTGGTATTAAATATCCAAACATAGAAGCTAACTTAGAACTCAAATTGGTTTTGATTCATCCACTCCCCCATTTCCACGGGCTAGCCGGTGAGGATCCACATCTCCACATTAAAGAGTTCCAAGTGGTGTGCTCTACCATGAAGCATCGAGAGGTTTCTGAAGAACAAATCAAACTACAAGCATTCCCTTTCTCCCTAGCTGATACTGCTAAGTCATGGCTTTACTACCTACCTTATGGTTCCATAACCACATGGAATGACATGAAGTGACTCTTCTTATAGAAATTCTTTCTTGCTTCTCATACTGCTTCTATCAGAAAGGAAATAAGTGGTATCTATCAGTTCCCAAGTGAATCACTCCATGAGTATTGGGAGAGGTTCAAAAAGATTGTTGCAACCTGCCCACACCATCAAATCCCTGACCAACTCTTGATTCAATACTTCTATGAGGGGTTATTGGAAATGGATAGAACTCTCATTGATGCCACAAGTGGTGGTGCTCTTGTTGATAAAACTCCTGCATCAGCAAGAGATCTCATAAGTAACATGGATGAAAACACACAACAATTCCATACTCGAACACATGATCAATTCAAACATGCCCAAGATAATCAATCAATTGAGCCGAACAAGATGCCCGAGTGGATGAGTGAACTTACAGGTCTTGTGCGACCACTAGCTGTGGATACCAAATCCCCAACCTCGTCTTCTCCACAATCAATGTTTCCTGGACCTGTCAAAAATGGTGGAATCTGAAACTCTCCATCTCATCCAACTTACACATGTACAAAACTTCAAGAGGATCAATCTGATTCATCTGGACCAATGGAGATCAATGCAGCATATGCTCAGCGGAACACCAATCCTCAACTATCAGGTCAGTTTGTTAGAAACTTCAATCAACCTCACTCTGATCCCTTCTCTTCTTCCTATAACCGAGGCCTTAGGTATGGTAATCCCATGTCTCATCCCCCTCAATTCCCTCCTCAAAACCCAAACCAGTTTCAATATGGTCAAGGTGTTGGTAACTTCCAAAAACCTTATCCTTTTCTTCCTCAACCTCAAAGGAACAATCCCCCTCCTAGATTTCATTATCCTAGTGAGCCTCCCCAATTCCAAAACCAATACAATATCTTTCCCAAGAACCAAAATCCAGGTAATCCCAATTCGGGACAAGCCTCTTCTTCCAAGAAACCATGGGAAAGTGTAGTGTAATATCTTGCCTCCTTCACCCGTTCCAGCCTTAAGAACATTGAAACCCAAATAGGTCAACTTGCATCCCACCTTAGTCAGCAGCAACCATCAAATTCTTCCCAACTTCCAGCTCAACCATTACCCAACCCCAAGGGTAATGTAAGTGAAATTGAACTTAGATTGGGAAAGTAAATTGTTATGCCTCAAGATAAGTCCTCCAACCCTCCTTTGAATGTTGACCTAGAAAATGAAAAGAAAAAGAAACATGAAAAGGAACCTGAAACCATTCCCTCATCTCCTTCAATTACACTTAGGAACCAAATTCCTTTTCCTCAAGCCGTTTCTAAGCCAAAGAAGTCCTTTGAACCCGATCCTAAAATGCTCTACATTTTTAGACGTGTTGAAGTCAACATTCCCCTCTTAGATTCCATAAAACAAATTCCTAAGTATGTCAAGTTTCTCAAGGAGTTGTGTACCCACAAGAGGAAACTTAGGACCTTCAAAAATGTTTCCACCCAGCAGCCTATTCTCATAAAGTGCAAAGATCAAGGGACCTTTACGATTCCATGCCAAATTGGAAGTTCCAACTTTGATGATGCACTCATAGACCTAGGAGCCTCAATTAATGTCATGCCCAAATCCATATTATCCAACCTTGGTCTAAGTCCCTTACATCCAACGGGTGTATTCATTCAATTAGCCAATTGAAGCACATCCAGTCCTAAGGGAATAATTGAGGATGTCCTTGTTCGAGTCAATGATCTTATCTTCCCTTCTGATTTCTATGTCCTTGACATGGAAGGTGAGACGAACTCTTCTCGATCTCTCATAATTCTAGGAAGACCATTCCTCATGACTGCGAGGACCAAGATTGATGTCCAATCAAGCATCTTATCCATGGAATTCGATGACCAACTGGTCAAGTTCAACATTTTCCAAGCCCTGTGATACCCATCTGAGTATCACTCCACATTCTCAATCCATGATTCTGAGGACACTTCTAAGAGTCAATTGAACCCCATTTCATCATGTTCATCCTGTTCTGATGATAAAGGATCTTGTGAAATTTGCACCATGATTAACCAAGTCATAAATGGTGAAGTTGATGTGGACCTCTCCTTCATAGATTCCATAAATCTAGAGGAACTAGAAAACTCTCTTGAATCCCACATCAACTCTAATCTCTACTGCTCCACCTTGGATAGTATTAAATAAAATGAATCTGAATCAACTAAAGTCCCTTCCTCCATTCCTGAGTCATCTAACCCACAAATGAAAGATGAGACTAATCTGAAACCTCTTCCTGAACACCTGAAATATGAATTCCTTTTCCATTATCACTATTATCCTGTCATTATCTCTTCTTCACTTACCGAAACTAAGGAGTCCAATGTTGTTCAGGTGTTAGAGGAAAACAAAAAGGCCTTATGTTGGACCCTAGATGACATACCAGGAATCAACCCTGCTCTTTGCATGAATAATATCCATCTTGAGGAATCATCCAAAAAAATTAGACAACCACAAAGAAGAATCAATCCACTCATACTTGAGGTAGTTAGGGAAGATATCACCAAGCTTCTTCAAGCTGGAATTATCTACCCAATTTCTGATAGTGAATGGGTTAGTCCAATTCAAGTTGTACCTAAGAAGGATGGGATAACTGTTGTCACAAATGAACATGGGGAGGTAGTCACAACTCAAGTGAAAAATAAATGTCATGTGTGCATCAACTATAGGAAATTTAATGTTGAAACAAGAAAAGATCACTACCATATTTCATTCCTTGATCAAATGCTGGAATGATTAGACAGAAAGTCACACTATTGCTTTATTGATGGATACACCGGCTACTTCCAAATCCCAATCGCACCTCAGGACTAAGAAAAGACTACTTTCACATGCCCCTTTGGAACATATGCATATAGAAGAATTTCTTTTGGACTTTTCAATGCTCCTCCAACATTTCAGAGGTGTATGATGAGTATCTTTTCCGAATTCATTGAACACTGCATGGAAGTCTTCATGGATGACTTCACCATTTATGGTGAATCTTTTGAATCTTGTTTTAATACACTCTCTCTAGTCCTCTAAAAGTGTGTCAAGTGCAACCTTGTGTTAAATTTTGAAAAATGTCACTTCATGTTACAAATGGGATTGTTCTAGGGCACATAGTTTCAAAAGATGGTATTGAAGTTGATCCTGCCAAAATTGAAGTGATACAATTACTTCCTAAACCCACTTCTATTCGAGAAATCCGTTCATTCCTCGATCATGCCAGTTTCTATCGGCGATTCATTCATAACTTCAATAAAATTTCCCTCCCACTCACTCGGTTTCTCCAAAATGATGTCACTTTCCATTTCGATGAGGTTTGCAAGAGATCCTTCATTGAACTCAAAACTGCTCTTATATCTGCCCCGATAATCCAACCCTCAGATTGGTCCTTACCATTTGAATTAATGTGTGATGCTTCTGATAGAGCTGTTGGGGATATTCTTGGTCAAAGAAGAGAAAATCTTCCTCATGTCATCTATTATTCCTTAAAAACATTGGATGAAACTCAATCTCACTACACTGTCAGTGAAAAAGAACTTTAAGCAGTTGTTTTTTCCTTAGATAAATTCTGCCCCTATCTCTTAGGTGCCAAAATCATCATCTTCGCATACCATTCTGCTATAAAGTTTTTACTCAAAAAAGTGATTCCAAACTGAGGCTAATAAGATGGATCCTAATGATCCAAGAGTTTGACCTTGAAATCAAAGATAGACCAGGAAAAGAAAACCCTATGGTTGATCACTTGAGTAGAATTTCTAATTCTTCTCATTCTGAAATCATTGATCCTGAATTCCCCACTGAGAACCTTTCATCTCTCACTCCAAATTTACCATGGTATGCCCCAAATGTAAATTACATGGTTTCTGATGTTTTTCCTGAATATTTTTCAAAAGAACAAAAAATGATGTTGAAAAGTGATTCAAAATACTATTTTTGGGAAGAAAATAAACATTGGAAAACTGGGGCTGACATGGTAATTAGGAGATGTGTCAATGAAAATGAACATTCTTCCATATTATAAGTCTGTCACTCACTTCCCGGAGGTGGCCACTTTGGACCACAAAGGACCTCCTGAAAGGTCCTAGACTCTAGATTCTTCTGGCCTTCACTCTTCAAGGACTCACATGAGTTCTGTCAATCATGTCCCACTTGCCAAAAGTCTGGCACACTTTCAAAGAGAAATGAAATGCCCCAAAAGCATTTAATTTTCTGTGAGATCTTCGATATTTGGGGTATCAATTTCATGGGACCATTTCCCCCTTCTAATGGATTTTCATACGTCATTCTTGTAGTTGATTATGTTTCTAGGTGGGTCGAGGCCAAACCCACTAGAAAGGATGATTCACATTCTGTTAGTGAGTTCCTAAAGACACACATGTTCCATAGATTTGGCACACCTCGTGCCTTGATAATTGACTTAGGAACCCATTTTTGTCATAAAACCATGGAATATCTTTTGAAAAAGAATGGGTTTGTTCATAAAACTTCAACTACATATCACCCCCAAAAAAATGGCATGGCTGAACTTTCTAATAGAGAAGTGAATAGAGTTCTAGATAGAATTGTAAAACCCACCAGAAAAGACTAGTCTGAAATACTTGGTGAATCACTTTGGGCTTATCGAACTGCGTATAAAACACCCATTGAGATGTCTCCTTTTAGGATAGTTTTTGGTAAAGCATGTAATTTTCCAGTTGAAATCCAACATAAGTCATTTTGGGTAGTGAAAACATGTAATTTTGATCTTGAAAAATCCGGTGAAGAAAAATTGTTGCAATTGTCTGAACTGGAGGAGCTTCAACTTGATTCTTATGAGAATTCTAATCTCTATAAAGAAAAATACAAGTCACTCCATGATAAACACATCCTGATAAATGTATTTCATGAAGGTGAAAAGGTAATGCTCTTCAATTCTCAATTTTAGCTTCACATAGGTAAGCTTAATTCTCATTGGGAAGGTCCTTTTTTTATTACTAATGTTTACCCATTTGGTGCAGTGCAAGTCCAAGACCCCTCTTCCAAAAGGACATTCATGGTTAATGGACATTGGTTAAAGCATCACAATGAGAGGACACACAATCCTAGATCAACATCGACTTCCATCGGATCCCCATCTTCTGCAGTTGACCCACCACTGGATGGAGATGGCAACCCATCAAATCCAATCCAGGGGGCACCTCTTTCCCTTTAACTCCTTTTATCTCTCTCTATCTCTTTCTTCTTATTCCCCTCTATTTTATTTTATTTTTTACCTCTTTCTTCATCAACCCCTTTTATTTACTCTTTATCTTTTGTGTGGGTGTGACTTTATAAAAAAAATCTAAAAAAAACCTAAAAAACTATAATAACAAAAAAAAATAAAAAAAAATTAAAAGTCAAGATTCATGTTTACTCACCATCAAGTTTTGAAATTTTTTCCAACCATTTTGGGGAGTTAACAGACATGTTTTCATCTAAAAAAAATTTTATTTTCATCATGACTTTGGATAAGGAATTTTGTGTCAAAATTAACAAATTTTGAATGCTCAATTTTTGATTTGGAAAATTCTTTTTCCAAACCGTGAGGAACAACATTTGATTTCATGACAAGGCCACCTATGGCCATCTTTTCAAAATGTGTGTTTTCACCCCCATTTTTTATTCTTGATTTTGTGGACCTTCAAGCAGAATTTCCTACCATAGTGTGCATTAATATGATAGAGGCATTTTCTGAACCACATGAGAATCACAATAGCCGAATAGCCTCCCATTTCCCTTACATTAATCCTCCTTTTGAAAGCCCCTTTGACCTATAAAAACCTTTTTTTTGATAGCCAAATTACAAGCCCAATACCTTTTCTCACCCAATATCAACATGTATTTTCATTGCATAATTTTTTGAAATTTAAGTGTGGGGGGAATGGATTTCATTGTTTGGGTACCCTATTATTTATTTTTAACAAGTTATCATCTGCTTGAGGGAAAGAATCAATTTCAGTGTGGGGGATAGGTTGTCATTCAGTGTGTTTTGGTGACTTTAATGTACTCCCATTTATGTAATTTTGTAAATGTTATTGACAAGTGTTCAGGAAAAACAAAAATGATGAAAAAAAATCAAAAAAAATCAAAAAAAATGAAAAAAATGGGTTGTGTTTTGGGTAGGTCAAAAATCACTCTTCGTCAACATTTGATCTTGTTATAACTATTAAAATTAGTGTCGTGAGGAGATAAAACATGGGTTGTGATATGAGTGTGAGATTTGTTTCAAGGTCAACTTTCAAAAAAAACAAAGAAAAAAAAGGAAAAGAAAAAAAAGAACACTTGCATTATATTCTTATTGGGAGAAGTTTTGTGTTTCGTAAATATTCCATCTTCTCATTACCTTCAAATTTTCTTCCTTTATTGTGTCTTTAGTCACACAATCATTCCCTTATAAATATGTGTTTTCACTTCCTTCCATGTTTTATTTCAAAAAAAATGTGCATTGCTTTTTCTATGTTGGTGTTTTAACCCTCTTCTTCTCTCCCTTGGACATTATATTCCTACCATCCCATAGCCATAGAAAAAACCCTTTAAAAGACCTCTTGATTCTTGTGCACTTTGGATAGTGATTTTAAGCTGATATCTCTTTCAAACTCTATGATTTTCACTTTTGGATGGTGAAAGAGTGAACCGCCACAAATGAATTTTATCATCTTGAGAGGTGTGAGTTTTGAGTGTCCACATTTTCCATTTCTAAATTTTAACATGAAAAAATGAATTAGTTTTGGAACATTGTTTCTGTAAAAACTTGTGGTGGAATTCAAAATGGATGAGTGAAATAGTCTAAACCTCCACTGATTGGAGAAAACAAAATTTTAATATTTGATGGTGAGTAAAAATGATTTTGTCATGTTTTTATATTTGTTACACATGAGGACATGAAAAAAACTAAGTGTGGTGGAGTTGATGTTATTAATATTTTCATGACTTATTATATAATCCCTTTACTGATTTTATATGAAATGTGCATAATTTGTTTGAAATATTAATGTTTTAATATTAAGTATAATTTTTGAGAATTTTTTAGAAGTAGTCCAATTGAATCAGTTTACTATTTTAATAATAATTGTCACTATACTGATCCATATTGTGTGTTTTGTATTTTTTAGGATTATTCTTTAAATATAAAACATTTTATTAGAAGGTACTATGATCCAATTATGCCATTTGAAGGGTCATATGGTCCTCACAAACAAGACCAAAGAATCTGTGAAGAAACTGGACTATTCATAAAGATTGATTTACTGGGATAAATACAGAATTCAAAATTCCATTTTTCTCCACCATAGTTCAGGGGACAATGTAAGGAGTCCTGTATAAAAATTTCAAGGCCCAAATCCAAACACAAGGGGCCCAACATATGATTTGAAGTCCATCCCACCATTCTGGATGAGAAATAAAAGCAGTACAGTATTCATGACTTATCTCATGATTTAAGCATCCACTAAGGATGAGATTTTGCAGTGTAAAATATGGTATATTTAAGGCAGAATTTTTTTAAGAACTCATTCAGTTTTTAAGGCATATTCCTATTCAAAAACGCTTTCACATTTTGGACATCAAAAAGACTAGATTGAAATGGACAGATTAAATTTTTTTAATCATCCGGTCATAACTTTGGTTACATATGTCCAAATGACTCCAAAATTTGAGAGAGGATGGAAAACTCTATTATATACAACATTTAATAAGGATATTTATTGATATTAGGCTTTATGAATATCCAACTTGGCGATGCAAGTGGAGTTACATATTGGGAATGAAAATAGTCCACTTCTTTGGGCTATAAATGAATCCCCCTCCTCTCCTTCAAAGGGTTGGAATTTCAGAAGAGAGGAGATCAAATTGGAACGACCAAAGCCTTTCCAAAGGCTTGGGAGGATCTTACATACTCAATTTTTTACTTGAGAGACCTTTCCTCCCCTATTTGTTTTCATTTACTTTTATGTTCTTCAATGTTGTAATTTTTTAAGTCCTTTCCTTTGTCATTCTGTTTTAATGAAAGTTTCTTCTTCAATATATCTTATTCTCATCCACCTTATGTAGTCTAATATTAATTTTCTTAAAATATTTTAAATATAGTTTAATCCCATTCCCTTATTTTTCTTTCTAATTCAATCTAAAGTCCATTTTTAATTCTCATCATCATTTGTGTGTGTGTGTTCGGCGCACAAATCTTTTCTTGTCCCTTTCTTTTTCTTCTCTTTATAATTCATTACCATAAACATATATTACCAGATTAATAACCATATTAATGGCTGAGTAAATCTCTCATTGGGGTGAGTTTTAATTTAGGTATGTTAAGCGATTGAGAGATTTTTCTCGATGAGTATTCGTTGAATTAACATTGTGTATGTTGGACTTAACATGTCATGAATTAATGAATTGTTTTGTTTAACGCGTGGTTTCCATGGATTATTGGAACCATAAATACACTACCATAAACAAGATATGATCAAGATTAGAACCCTAAGTTAAGTTAAGGCTTGGATTAAAGCCTTAACACTTGGGAATTCAAATCAACATCAACTTGTGACATGGGTATTAATTTAAATGCAATATAAAGAAAAGATCAAGGATATCCCAAGCTTAACTAACTAATGATGAACTCACCCCAATCATTATCAATTTTCTAAATCAATCATAATCAATTAGTCATTTCAATTAATCACTTCAAACAAACCCCCTAATCAAAATACAATCAACTAAAAACAAACGACTATTACAAAGTATCATCGCCGAGGATTCGACCCGAGTGCTGCTATACACATTAGCAGAGCACCATAACATTGACCGGTCGATAGGAAACAATCGGCCATTCAACTTCTTGCTTTTCTACCACAACAACTAGGAATGAAACGTGTCAACCTTCCCTCCGGTCGATTACAAGAGGTATTCACTGAAACTAGCTCTAGAAGTCGCATGAATTTTAAAAATTATCAGGATTGATATGTTCATCGTGTTCTTGGTGAAGGCGTGGAAGCATTTTGGACGGAAATAAAAAAAACTATACTAAACATATTTAATTGTCATATTTTTCTAGTTATGATCTGATCTCTTGGATAGCATTTTGTAAAAAATTGGGAGTCACAATGGAAGAGTTTTATAGATGAATAAAATATAGGAAAAATAAAAAGAATAATAAGAACATAGACAAAATGATTTATGTGTTTCAAGAATAATCCCTATATCCATTGAGAGGAAAAATCACTTCACTAAAATCGGGAACATTGTTATAATGAAATTATTATATATATTTTATTATTTATAAGTAGAAAATTGTAATATATATATATAATTTATATATGTGTCTTTAAGTTGGTATATATACAAGTAAATACACTACACTAACATATTATATAAAATCAAGTCAAAAAATTATATTTAAAATTTCCAATGAAAATTGACATTGATAGAAATTTCATCTAATAAAATTTCATTAAAAATTTTCATTTCATATTTATGTTTAAATTTATACTTGAACTTTTTAGTATATACATAAATTTAATATTTTCTATTGAAATATAAACACGTGTTTTTAATAAAATTTATACAAAAAATTAAACAAAAAATTGATTAAAATAATTATAAAATAAATATAGTTTTAAATTTTTTGTACAAATATATTGACACATAAATAATCAATATAGTTTTGGAATAAAATTAATGAATTAAAAATTATCCTTAAGAACTTTTTGTGTATATTTCTACTAGAAACTGTTATTGAAATTTTAAAAATAAATTTTGATTTCATGATTCAACTTATTTATTATTATTATTAATCTATAAATTTGATTATCAGAAATATAACATAATTCCATGTTTAAATTTTCTGTTCAAATATATTAACACATAAATAAACAATGTAGTTTTCCAAATATAATTTGAAATGAAAACTTCCTCTGAAAATTTTCAATGAAAATTTCCCTAGAAATTTCAAGTGAAATCTTCCTCTGTAAATTTTTAGGGTATAATTCCCCTTCAAGGTTTTAGTGAAAACTTCCCCCGAAATTTTTTAGTGAGAAATTCCACTCTAAATTTCCAGTACAAATTTTGATTGGAAATTCTAGGTCAAATTTAAAATTTAAATTACAATAAAGATATATTAATACATAAATAAAAAAAATTAAATTTTAACTTGAATTTTGTATTGATAATTTATACTAAAAAATTTTTCTATAAAATTTTAGTGGAAACTTATTGTGAAAATTTCCCTTCAAATTTCTTGTGGAAATTTTCAATGTATATTTTCCACTATAAATTTTTGTTTAAAATATATACTGAAAATTTTCACTAAAAATGTTCAATAAAATATCGATGTTGGATGAAAATTTTCAACTAAAACTAAAAAACACAAACAAACACAAAAAAATATAAATATATATGATAATATTAAATAATAAATTTCTATTAAAAATTGAACTATAGAAACATTCCAATATTTATATACAAACATTCATGTAAATTTGTATAGAAATTTTATGTTGCACATTTATATTGTAAATATACACTGATATAAATTGATTCTAAAAATTTTCAGTGCAAATTAAAATTACAAAATTTGAATTCATTAAAAAGTTGATACATATGTATATGTATATATAGGGATATAAATATATAATATAATTTTCAATAAAAATTTTAAACTAGAAAGTAACATAATTTCATTGAAAATTTCCAATGAAAATCTATAATGAAGTTTTATAGCTATCAATGGATCCTACGTCAATTGTATCAATATTATTCCCAGTATGATCTTTTTTTAGTATGCTTCATTATTCATTGAATGTTGATTCCACCAGAGATCAATTTTTATTATATTTGAGATCTCTTTCACTACCAAAGATCAAAGGATGACCCCCTCATTATTACCAATTACTTTTTGAAATTTCCATTGCATTATATAAAAATAAAAACTAAAAACATTCAATGAAATTTTTCATCACTGATTTTCAATTCAAATTTCTACTTAAATTACACGTTAAAATAAATTAATACATAAATAAACAATAAGAATTTTCACTTGAAAATTACAATGAAAATTTAAAATAAAAATTTTCATTTTTTATTTTTAGTTTAAATTTCCACTAAAATTATAAGTCATAGTATATTAATACACAAATAAATAATGAAACATTTTAGTTGAGATTTTCATTGTTTATTTCAATTGGAAATTTCCTTTGAAAACTCCAGTTGTAATGTTTTGGTTTTTATTTGATACAAATTATATGATTACAATTATAAACATAAAATTTATTTTACTATAAGAATTTATAATAAAAAGTTTAATAGTATTATTAAATAATATATATATATATATATATAATTTAAATGTTCAGCGCACATTTACAATGCAAATTTTCACTGAAAAATTTCACTGCACATTTCCACAAGAAAATTTAATTTCAAATTTCAACATAAATTTCTAGATAAAAATATCAATACATATTTTCTAAAGAGCACGTATTTCATAATATAAATGTAAAATGTATTTTCTGAATGATAATTTATAGTGAAAATTGCTAATAAATAAAAAATAGTATGGAAATTTTTATTATCAAAAAAGAAAATTTTAACTAAAAATATTCATTGAAAAATACATGAATATATAATTGAATGAATAAATAATTTATATATAATTTTTTATAAAAATTAATAATAATAATTTTATATTTATTTTAGTAGGGTTAAATATAAAAAATTATATATTTAGAAACAATTATTTTTAGTTATTATATATTTAATAACATATAACTAATTATTAATTATTGTTATACATTTTGTTTTATTATGATAATTATATATTCATTTTTTTTATTTTCTATTTCACTTATATTTATTTTTAATTAATTATTAATATATATTTTGTTTTTATTTAATTTTTATGGTTTTCAAATTTTTAACCACATTACAGGTGGAGTAAAGGGTATCTATGTCTACCACATTAAAATAAATCATTTTTTTTAAATAATCAAATATAAAATATAGACCAATTGATGAATTATTATTTTTAAAAATAGAAATAATCCCATTTTGAATCTTACTCTTAGGTCGTTGAACCAAACCTGAGAAGATATTTCACCATTATATATATGTATAAGAGTTTGGTTGAATTTCCACATGGATTTTCTATAGAATTTTTTTAATGGATTAAGTAATGTATTGATTTCAAATGAGGATTTCATTGTGAATTTATTTGTATTTCATGTAGAAAATATGTAAATATATATATTTTTAAAAGATATATCATGAGAGAATATTTTTTGGAAAAGTTTTTCGAAAAATTATAAGAATTTTAGACAAATTGTGGGTGAGTATGTTTTCACACGCATGAAATATTGTCTATTGTTATTTCAATATCAAGATATGGAGGTGGAAGATCATCTATATTCATCCTTGAGGTCAATCTTGAGAATATATATACATAGGGATTGAGGTAATTCTCTTGGGATTGTGTGTTGTGAACAACCAATATTTTTTATTCATAAAATAACATAATGTCCTTTAACCAATCTATTAATCCTAAATAAAACCACATGTCGAATAATATTAAAAAATTTATTATTTACTTGAAGTGTTCTTAAATAATGATTAAAAATATATAATTTCATCCAATACCTCATATCAATCTTTTAATCCTCCTCAATATTTATCAAACCTTGAATAATAACTATTTATTTCAATAATTAAAAATTATATTAATTAAACAAGAAAATAAATATTTATTTAATATTCGTGTTACCAAATGAATAGTTATTTATTAACTTGTGAATAAATAAGAGAAAAATAAATATATTATATTAATTTATTTACTAATTTCCTTGTTATAAAATATTTATTTGATATTCAACTCACATTCATTTTTTTTGAACAATCGGTGATTGAATTTATATGATCTAGACACTTAGTCCAATCATTAATCCACGAGCTGAGAATAATCATTATTCAAACTATAAAACTCAAATATAATTTAACTTTGATTATGAATTACTTAGTGCATTAACTTATAGGACTATATTTTTCCACCCTTATAATAAAATAAATTTACACATAAATTTACATTATAAACATTTCAATACATTACAATTACATTGATAAGTATAATTCATCAAAAGCATTTAAAATTTCCCACCAAATGATAATAAATAAAATATTTAAGAGTCTATGGGACCCTTTATCCTTCTCTAATTGGGACCCCTTTCCAAAATGGCCTAATTTCACTACTGGTTTTCAAACGCACTACCCTCAACTTGAAGGAAAGAAGCATGTACCAGTAACAAAAAAACTATGCTTATTTTAGTTATACTACAATGAAATAAATAAAAAATAAATATAGTAAAATAATTCATCAATAAAAAATTAATAAAATTGAAAAGTTGAAGTATTAAATATGATACATAAATAAAAATAATAACATTATACAAAAATAAAACATATTAGAATGTAATAGGACACACTGAGGGCATTTTCTCTATTTTGAGTATGTGATGCACTAATAGTCCTACCAGTCACACCATCTATCAGATTGAAGAGAGGTTAATTACTTAAAATGAAAAATATATAATGAATTTTTATCCTAATGTATCACCAAAATTCAAATATATTTATCTAATTTGATTGTGTGAAGTGTTTTTTGAACTAAATTTTTACTTTTAAATTGAACAAACACACTTTTAGTTATACCGACCACATCCTATGTCAAATTGATGTATGATTAATTCCTATATCTAAAAAATGAAAAATGTTTATTCTATTAATGTATCGTGACAATTGAATAAAATTTTATAGGTTTTGAGTAAATAAAGCTAATTTTGAACTAAATTATCTTTTTTAATTGAAAACATGCACTTTTTTTAATATCTAATAAACTAATTTTCAGAGTTATGTGAGGTTAATTCCTACATGAAAAAATAAATTATAAATATTTTCCTAAATTTTCAAGAAATTAAAATCATGGTTGATCAATTTTTAGCATTAAACACGCATTTTGATCTAAAATATTTATTTTAAATGAAAAATGCACTTTTAACCTTTCCAACCACACCTTGTGTTAGATTGATGGGAGATTAATTAATACAGTTCAAGAATGAATTATTGATGGTTTCCCTAATTTATCAAGAAAATATGAGTGGATTTTATTAGTTTTGAATATGTGATGCATGTTGTCAACTAAAATTCCATTTTTGAATGAAAACTCACACATTCGATCATATCGATCACATCATGTGTCAATTTGATTTTTGATTGATTACAACATGTCAAAAATGAATAATTGACAACTAAAATAATTTATCATAACACGAAAATAATTTTTTCTTAGTTTTGACTATAGGAAACACGTTTTGAAATAAAATGTCAGTTTTAAATTTAAAACAAACACATTTTTTTATATCAGTCCCACCACCAGTCTGGTTGATGTGTGGTTAATTACTATAGGGGGTGCCAATGGGATATTGGTAGTGATGATTGTAAGTGTCACCTTAGAACTTGAATCAGATGTGTGACCCTGTATAGCTATCATGATAGTGATAGGTTGTTTACTTGAGAGGTCATCCCATGTTTGTGATATGGGTTTAGGGAGATGACTAAAGACACAAAGACGCGAGATAAAATAAAGTTTTGGGTGCGGTGAACTACCCAATGATATGTACATATACAATGGTTTGGAAAGCCTTGTAAATACTCCTCAGATCTAGATATTTGATAGTTTGGGATTCCTTGGAAATGCTCTTTGGATTTGGATGTTCTATATTTTGGTATTTTTTGTATATGTTGGATCAATATATACAACAGTTTGGAATTTATTGGACACACTCTTTAGATCGAGATGTTATACGAGTTGGGATGCCTTGAAAAAACTCATTGGATCAAAATATTCTATGGTTTGGGATTCCTTGATACCCTCCTTTGACTGGGAAGAGGTGATTTCTTTATTGGGATAGTTACACCCCTAGACATAGATGATGTGATGTCCGAAAGGGTAGAGTCACACTTATATACTCAAATGATTTGTTTTCTCAATAGGGTAATCCTTGGATAAAGGTGGTGGATTCATGATAAGGTAGAGACACAACCCTGACACCATGTGATGGATTCCTTATAGGTAATTCCCCTAAGTTCTGGATGAGGTTTTTCTGGTAGGGTGTGGCCATGCCCTCGCTATAGGAAATGGTATTAGTATGAATAGTTATGTGATGTTTTCTAAGTCAGTTTATCACTATTATATGTAGGTATGATATTCAATAATAGGTTTTGGGTTTGAATTAATACTCATGGGTTGTTACTTCTATTCAGAGACAATTTGAAACTAGATAAAGTAGGTATGGTTGGGGATTGAGGTGGTCCTATGAAAACATGATGACCAATGTGTGTTCTTGATGTGCAATGATTGTTATTTTTATGTGTGTGTGTGTTGGAAGAACATGAATTCACTCCTTATAAATTAATTTCATGTATATCCACTTGATCATAATATCACTATATATTATTAAGGAATTGATAATTTCTTACTGGTTCATTATACTCGCCCCTACTTGTGTACATGTAATTATTTTTTATGAACATTAGTTGAATTTCACGATTTCTCTCAAGAATAGGGTTTTTCTTGGACCTAGACACAAGATATAGGTCTATAAGGTCATGGAGTCCATGTTTTTGATAAGTTAAATCATGTGAGTCGGTCCATAGTCTAGTTTTATTTTAGTTGTTATTTAGAGTGTACCTTCTAGTTTTCCTTTTTTTATATATGATGTTTTCTTGTTTTATTATTTTTTGTTTTTTCTTTATTATTGTTAATTAATCATATTGATTATTTCACTACATTATATTTTGGACCATGGGATCATGTTTAACTCCCTATTTATTTTTCAATAGGATATTTGTATATCTGAATATGAATAGATCTTGTGGAATTTTTTGGTGGAATCAAACATGACACTTGGGATTATTTTATAGTTATTAGTCTCCCACTAACCATTTTATTCCCTCATCACTAGTATGTAGCCTCTAAAAAATGGGGAGGCATGCTTGAGGCCATGTGGTGATCCCCCGCTCATTTGACATTCGATTGATTCGGGTGAGGAATTACAAAGTGCTATTAGAGTATCAATTGGGATGGTGTATTGTAGTTAGAATTTGAGTTAGAAAGTCATGAATTAGGAGGTAAATCAAAAACATTCATGGACAATATGAAAATATTTGAAATCCATGTTTTTAGGGGATTCACAGATTTAATTCTAGAGACTCTATGATGAGTGAGGAGTTGTATTTAATTGATAATCCCAATATTAAAAGGGTGATACTTATAATGAGGGTACAGTTTTGGATGTGAGCTAGTGAGGTTTATATGTATCATGATTGAGTAATATTATGTACAAGATACACATGCTTATGAGGGGTGTGGTTTAAGATGACATGTCATCAAAATCCATTATTAATTAAATAAAATTATAATATAAATGATGTTTTCTTGTATATACTATAAGGGGTGATTAAATTAATATCAATACAGGGGTCCTACTTGACTAATTATGATTTTTTTAATTTGGAATCCATTGGGAAATGGGTTTTAGGATGTGTTTATTTTTATGGAAAACATTGGTATTGAAAAGAAAACTCATGTAGTGGCATGAGGTGTGTGTGAAATGGTTTTATAATTTGGTTTTACAGGAAATGAAAAGTGGATCTAGTGATTTTTAAATGTGTTGGGATTTTTTTTTATTTTGTTAAAATATGAGGAAAATGGTTACTGAAATTTTATTTCATAATGGTTTTAGAAATTGAAGTGGTTTTTGGGAAAGAAACTAAATAGGATATGGATTTTAAGGAATCAGGTTTTAGTGAAAATCCTTGTATCAAAAGGTGAGTTTTGAATACTCAGTTGAGTTTTGGAATGTGTAAAATAATTTTAATGGGTTTTTAAAATAAGTGATTGTAATTATATAAACTGTTTCTTTTTATACTTCATGTTTTTTGGGGAGTAACTTGGATGATTGAATTTCCTACTTGACTTGTGTTCCACATTTTATTAAAAACCATCAAATAAGGTTGAAAGTTGTGTTTGGATTTTTTGGGTTGGGTGTGTAGAGAGTAGCTAGTGCTAGTGTAGTCCAGTTTGATGGATTTTTAGTGGTTGGTTAGTAGAGAACTAGTTGATTTCTTGTGAGTTTTTCTGGTATGTGATGGATGTTTCAAGAGTTCCATGTGTGGTGGAATCATGGATATATTTCAATTTTGGGCTCAAGTAGAAGGATTTTTGTTTTTTTAGGGTTTGAACCCCTTGAAATATGTTTTAAGAATTTCATGGGTTAGAATACATGGTTATGCTTTATACATGTTATTCTCATGGTTTGGAACACCATTAAAAAAAATCATTTATTGGTTTTGGATTCTTATATTGGGGATCACTTTAATCATAGAGTGGGATCAATAATTGGTGTTTAAGTGTTTCAAGATCAATGGATGTGGTTGGGAATATTTTTGGAACTTTGTTATCAGTGTTTTATGTTTAACACTCAAATGTATGTTGAGGGGTCATTTCCAATCATTATATGTGGTAGTGGATGAGATGTGGACCATGGAGATAATTTGTTTTAATTCTTTAAGGTGATAAAGAGGATACTCATATGGTGGGGGATACCAAATTATTTGTGAGTTTATGACCCTTGTGTTGGAAGGGTTAGGTCCATAGTGAAACCAACCAATGGATGGTTCAAATGGAAGTAGGATACTGGTGAAAGTGTAGACCTAATTAAGGGTTACACGTTTTGTATCAATTAGATTACATGTATTTTCAATGGACTCAAGATGGTGGTGGTTTGATCTTATAGAAAGTAAAATAAGTGGAGAACTAGTTCTTGTGAGTAGAGTGTGATGGATAAATGGGTTAGTTGAGTATCAAACAATGGGATTACACTGATATTCGGGATAAAACTTCAGTGTGGGTGTCAAGGAATTTCATGATGCCTCTGGCGTTAAAGTATCTTGGTTGAGAGAGTGACGAAACATTGGTGTGGGAGGCTATGTACTTCTAGTAAAAGTCATCCAAAGGTTAAATGATTGGTAATTTCTGTCAGAATTGGATACATTGAGGTGGAAACCACATTAGGAGCGTCATTTAGGAAAAAATAGAGGTGTTTCGAGAATTGGACAAAGACTTTGGGAGAAAATATGAAGTGTTTATAACTTTTTATTATAGTTGAGTAGTTGAAGCACATTGGGTGTTTTGAGATTGAACACAGCCTGTTGATTTTAAATTGAATTCCAAAGAAAATAATTTTTTTTTGGTTAGACGGATATTGAGATATCTCTAGGATGATATGTGTTATGGTGGGGATGTTGTAAAATCACACTCCATGATTAGCTATGAAATTCAATGGGAATTTTAATTTTTTGGTTTAGTGAGGGACTTGTTTTGAAAAATGGGATTCATATTGGGATTTTCAATATTTATAAGTACTTAAAAAAGAATATTTACAAGTTGATTATGGCTTGTGGGTGACTCAGGTGTTTAGGTTGAAATTAGGTAATTTTTAGAGTGGTCGGTCTACTGAAAAAATAATTACAAGACATTCACAACATGACCTATAGGGTTACACTGTAAATGTATAGGGTAGAGGGTCTATCCCTATACTTGGATAAGGTTCACACTATGACACATTGAGTCACAATTTGAACCATTACTACATAACCAAATTTGTGGGGGGGGGGGTATTTCTATTAATTTATTAGGGGTCCATTTTTAGTAATCCCCTCAGGTTCCCTCATCCATGATTATCCAAATGAAGATGGATAGTCCCATTTGGAACTCATTTTACCATATCTATGTATGCCTTCTACCTATGTTATTTCGGGGAATTTTTCATGTAGAATAAAGGTAATATCCCCCATCTCCTATTTTTTTATTATTCCTTATTTCTACTTAAATTTTGGATAACTTTGTAGGGTTTTTAGAGGTATTTTCACTAAAAAATGGTCTAACCATCGTGCTTTATGATACTTTCATGTGTAGCTAATAGAGGACATCCCAGAATGTTGTATTCAACTCGTCATTCATAATTTCACTTGAGGTACATTTCAACATAGTTTTTTAGGATATTTTTCCTAAATTAAATTTAATTTCTTTTATAATTGACATTTTTTGTTAGGTTTTTTCCTGAATGGGTGTTTGGGGTGTGTTTTAGACTTTCTACATAGGGTTGGCCACCATTTCAATTTGATGAGGTTTCTTGGTGAGTATCACAAAAAATATTCCAAATTGGATCATTTTGGATAATCAATTATAATTATTAGAATATATTTAATTGGATGTGTGTCTTAGGTTTGGGTATATTTCATGGGTGGACCACACCCATTTCTCAAGGTTTCATTGAGTGGTTTTGAAATGAATTGAAAAAAAATATTTGTTAAAAGGTGTCATAGAGAAGAATAAGGTCAAAGACAATACAAATCATCAAAAAAAGACAACAAAATAAGGTTCAAGTTGGTCTAAAATAATAGAGACTAAGGGGGTCCATGAGAACAAGTTCAATGCACTTGGAGGGGAGGGAACCCAATCTAGTGAAGACAATACAAGGATTATTCTGATTTACCCTTTCTGTAAAACATTAAGACACATTACTTCCTTCCCTCCATGTATTAAGGAGGGTCAATACATTGGGAATTATATTTTTACACCTTGTAATAATATAAGAAATTGACTAGGGTGTGGGAGAGTTGTCATACATATAATATTTAATAGTAGAGGATTCCATTAAAATTTCACCCACTTTGATATTTAGGGAGTTCTATACTTCCAGGAAATTAAGGAGGTTATAAGATTTTGAATAAATAGAATCACCTCACCCATAATATATGATGAATCCAACCAATATAGATCTATGTTTCTCATGCTCCATGTCTCTTCCCCTCATAAGAATATGGTGACATGAGCCATTCATGTTGATCTTAAGGACACTAATGGTAGGTAACCATCTAACACATTGACCCCTAGAGAATGAGCCCATATTTGGGGGAGGGTCCGCTCTTTCATCCATGATGCATCTTAGAGAGTTTCTACACTCTCTATAGTGAACTAGGGAGCCCAATTTAGCTTTAAAGTTCCTAGATTGGATATATAATCCCATCCTAAAGTAGGGGTTATTCTCATTAATACTCTTATATCAAGATCTCCAAAGTATCCATCACCCTATATCCAAGATAATTGATCTAGACTTCTCTTCCGGTTACTGGTTCTCACAACATGAAACCAGTTCTGAAGGAATTCAATAGTGGAATAACCCTGAGGGATGTGTCTAGTTAGGTTTCCCATCTCTTCCCAAATAATATCATCCTAGTCACTCCCATAGAAGATATAGTTCTATAAATCCTCAATCATATTTTGACAGCCCATGCATTGGGGGGTATTGTGATGCCTTTATTCTTCACCACATTTTATTTTGGGATGGATTTGATAATGATTCTCAAAATAAATAAATTGAACTCAAATGGGATGTCTTTGTACCATTCCATATATCCCTACTCATTGAGGTTAAGATAACTATAGAGAGAATACATATAATATTTGGCAAAGAAATATCCTATATATGAGGCATTATAAAGGAGGAAATCATAGTTCTGGGAGATCTGGATCATTTCAAAAAGATAACATTAATGGAGGTTGAGGGTGGAATGGATGAGGACAGGGTACACACTCACTTGGGTAAAGGTGGTGTTGGGGTTGGACACCCTGTAAAGTTGATATATTCTCCCACACTGTTGTCGAAAAAAAAGTTAATCTTGACTCTACCACCAATCCACTACTAGTGGCCTTTAAAAAAAATAGGACGTGTCACCATAAATATTGCCAGAGGTGGGAGATTTTACTCTTCATGGAGTCAAGAACAGGGCCATGCTTCTTTTTTATAAAATTTCCCCATAGGGAGCGCTCTTCTAGAACCTCCTTGGAATGTTTTTCTAGAAGGATTTTCATAGAATACTCAACATAGCATAGGTTTATCCCACCACTATCTATGAGTTTTTCCAAATAATCCCAGTGGAATTTCCCCTCTCCATGTGTATTCTAAATTAAGGAAGTGATAACCCTTTAAATATATCTCAAAACTTTTTACCGGACCCTAGTCAAAAATGTCACATGCATGGGAATGAAGGATAGGACTGAGTTAACCAGATTCATCTTGCCCCCAAAATATAAGAATTCAATTTTTTTAGTTATTAATACAGATCATGAGTTTACCAACTGCACCCTCAATTTGATGGATCTCGATCCTACTTAAGGACATTGGAGTTCCCAAGTACTTTGTGGGAATGAGTTTACAATGGATTCATATGATATTTTCAATGTTTTTATAATTTCTTCATGAGTAATGTTTATAAACATATATATTTATCTTCTCACAGTTGATTAATTTTCTACTCTATTTTCAATATTATTTCATGGCCTTATCAAATATCTTGATAGATATGTTACGCCTATTGATGAAGAAAATTATTTCATCCATGAAAAGGAGATGAGTGACACTTATGAACTTACTTCTATAGAAATTGGGTTGTATATAATAATTATTTATGGAATTGTTAATGAATATAATCAAGGAGTCTTTGATAAGAATAAAGAAGCTCTGGGAAATTGGATATCCCTTCCTTGGGCCATAGATTGATTTTAATAACCCATTTTTCTTCTCCATTAAAGAGACCAAAATGCATGGGTAACTATATATTATAAAGAAGTGATCCTCAGCCCACTTAGAGAAACCCATGAATTCTCGAGCTTTGTTAATAAAACCCTATTCCATTCTATCATAAACTTTATCCACATCAATTCTAATCACCATGTTGGAACCATTTGTTTTTTTGTCTAATTCATTGTTTATTACTTTAGACATACTAATGGTGGTATAGGATGACCTTCCTTTAATTAAACCTTGTTTCTCCTCTACAATCCATGTGTGGAGGTAATTGGTGAATCTCCTATTGAGGACACCGGAAAGGATTTTTTTTGTGAAATTGAATAAGATGATTAGTCTTAGATAATTTATAGAGGATGTATTTTTCTCTTTTGGAATTAGGATGAGGGTCAGAGAACAAACCATGTGATAAAGGAAACATCCCTAGATATAATATGTGATATCACTGATAATATCGTATTTAATCAAATTTTAGGAAGTGAAAAATAGGCCCTAGGGAATCCAATTGGGTTGGGTGAATTCTATTGGTTGATGGATGATACTACATCCCAAATCTCTTTATCATCTAGAGGACTTTCTAAAGACTCATTGATGACATTGTAAAAAACACTTATTATTCTTTCAAATAATACAATGGAGTCACTAGGATACCCTGCTTGTATTTTTTGATTCACCTCATCCATGAGTGATTTGAATAAGGAAACATCCATGTTGCCTATCACTATAGAGTCTGATGTATATAAACCATATTCCATGAGAATATTCATAGACATACCAAAATTATTTTCCTTGAGTAAGGAATGGAAGAAACCTATATTCATATATCATTCTTTAAACTAGGTGACCCTAGAACATTGATGAATTGATATTTCATGTTCAAGGATAAATTCAATGAGTTGATTATTTTTATGGACAAGATAACTAAAAAGGTCAGCATCCCAACCATCCTCAGGCCAAGAATTGATTTCATTGCTCCCATTTTGTTGGCAGAAAGGCCCTAGAGTTGGTTGGTCCACACATCCCACTAATCAAGAATATCTCCTTTTATTTGAGGAATCTTATCATGGAATTTCACCCATGTGTTCTCTTGGGTGGGTTTGTTCCATGAGATGAGATTCATCAAATGATAGTCTATTTTTGAGGTCCACCATTTGGAAAATAAAAAAGTGGTCTTTTCCTTCATTACCTGAACCCGAGTTGAGAAGAATAGGGGATTGATTTGAGATGGTCCAAACCTGGTGGAATACCTTGGCCGATGGGAAGATAGAAATTCCATGTAGGTTTTAAATGAAATAATCAATGCAATTCCATATCATCTGGCTTATTTTTGATTTTTTCACCATTTAAAATAATCCCTTAAATAAATGAGATACTTGATCCCTCTATAATATAAGGAGGGTAAAAATCCTAAAAGTCCCTCCATGGGTAGACTCATATACCCTTATTCTCAGAGGAGTCCATGATGGTGTTGATGTATCCACCCACAAACCAAACTAGGTTATTTGCATCAAATGATTCCAGTCCATGCTAGAGTAGATCCCTTACCAGAGATTCATGCCTATAATAAATTATTGAAAAGGGGAAACATGAATTTCCATAGCTAACATTAATAGTAATATAATACTCTAAAACATCAAGGATTTCCACTGAGATTTATCTATTTCAAAAAATCCAGATGTTTTTATTTTAGGGTTCTCCTTGCATGAAATTTTTTAAGCCAACTCTATGAGTGAACACAATAATATTGGCCACTACCTACATGGTCTCGAGCACCACAACTTTAGAGCCCCTATTATGATTTAATTCACTATAGATGAATTTTTTCTTAACCTGGGCTCCTGAGCCCTAAGAATTATAGTGGTTGTGTCTTGGTAAGTTTTTAGGCTTTGTGCTTTTCTATTTTAAATTTTAAAATTATTTAAATTTTTATCATTAATTGATTTAAATTGGATAATTAATTATAAAATATTATAATAAATTATTTATGACATTTGTTCTTGATATGGGTGCCCATTATTTGAGGTTTCTATTGGACTACCCTATGCAGTGATGCTTGAGCTGCGACATAAAAGAAAATATCTTTGATTTGGGTAGGAATCCTTAACTTTTCCATCTCTCTTGGTTGATTATTGATTTTAGGTTCATGTGAATTTATTATTATACTTCCTAAATTATCCATTCACTTGTGTGGACCCACCATAAATAGGGTTGATCTCATATTGACCAAATATTAAACATATACCACATAGCTTACTAAAGGGTTTGATGGTGGTGCCTTTGTTGAAAAACAGTTTGTAGCCCTCTTTGTGGTTTTCTTACGGGCGTGTGTTGGTTTTCAAATAGAAAAGGGTGTTTTCCTATTGAAATATGTTATAAAAAAGGAACTTGACTTAAAATAATATTTTAAAAGTGAATGTGGATATTTGAGAGATCGGTTTTGAAATTGTATTTCAAAACATAAATGGATTTATAAAGGATGTTTGGCGAGAATTTTAACAAGGGAATTTTGTGTGTAAAAGGACATGTGGTGCCTTTTATAAATGTTTTTAAAGAGGATTTGACATAGTTCCTAAAGTAAAATTAGAATGGGGATGGATTGAATTATTTTGGTTTATTTCACTTTGTTTGGGTGATGCCTTGTTTTCTAAATCTTGTGTGCATATTGTACTTCCTCATTGTCATTTCCTAGTGTGTACTTATTTAATGCTGATGGTTGTTGTGTTATTATCCCTATGAGAACTCTTTTTTGGTATCAAAGTGATGGGTTAGTCTGGTTGGATGTGATAGACCCCTTAGAGGGTGTAGTTGGTTCTATAGGGACCTAACATATTTCAAGGTGATTTTTGACTGAAATTAAGTGACATGAACAAGAGGAGTAAATGTCATATATAATGTCATGTAGGGTTTCCATATGATTATTTCAATTAGGTGACCCTTATAGGGTTCCCCAATAGCATGTTGACCCCAGAGGGTGTGTGAATGAGATATAAGTAGTGATGATTATATGTGTCACATTAGAACCTAAGTCAGATGTGAAAGCCTATATGACTTTAGAGAGAGTGAAGAGTCATTCACATGAGAGGATGACCCATGTTTTTAATATGGGGTTAGGAAAGTTGACAAAATCGCTAGGATGGGAGATATGAGAAGTATTTTATAGGGGTTCACTGACCACTGAGATGTATATATAAAAAATCTTGGTATTCCTTTGACATGCTCCTTAGATTCAAATATTTGATGGTTTTTTAGATACTATATACATTCCCCATGGATCTTAACATTCTATGATTTGGGATTCCTTTCACACACTCCTTTAATCCAAATGTTCTACGGTTTGGTTAGCACTTGATATTTTACGTTTTGGGATGTCGTGGACATGCTCTTTGGTTCTAGATGTTCTATGGTTTGGGATTCCTTGGAAAATCTATTTAGATCTAGATATTCTATTGTTTGGGATACCTCAAAGAGACTCCTTGTATATGGATGAGAAAATTTTTGGTAGGGGAGAGTCACACCCTTGAAATTAGATGATGTAATCTCTAACAATGGAGAACCACACCCATGGACAAGGAGTATGGGATGTTTAGAAAGTGAGTGCCACACCCATAGACTTAGACAATGTGTTTTCCTAGATGGGTTTTCCTTGAATCCAATTAATGGATTTATATAAGGGGATAGAAACACCCCAGGCTCCATGTGGTGGATTCCAGGCATAAAATTACCCTGAGTTTCGGATAAGGTTTTACTATAAAGGTACATACACGACTTGACTCTAGGAAATAGTATAGGTTAGCAAGCTTCCATGACACACTTAGAGAAACTTTAACTCTAGAAACATTATGTATGATATTCAAGAATAGCTTTTGGGTAGGAATTATTCTATTTGGTGGGTGTATTTATGTTCAGATATAATCTATAAATAGACAAAGTAGATATGGTTAGGATTTTAAGTTATTTGGCTAACATAGGATGACCCGAAATGTATGCTTGATGTGAATTGAATGTTATATTTAAAAGTGTATGTGTTTCATGTAAATAATTATATTAATTATATATCTACATCATATACATACACTTGATCAAACCATCACTCAGTACTGTCAAGGCAGTAGAGATTTTCTTTTGGGTTGTTGGACTCACCCCTTACCTACTTATATGGATTTAGTTTCTATGTATATGGGTGGATATTCACATTTTATTTCAGGAGCAGGTTCTTCCTAGATCTAGAAATAGGACATGGGTCTATCTAGTTGTGGAGCTGAAATTGTTAGTGGGTTGGATCATGTGATTTGGGTCAAAAACCTATTTTTTAATTAATTTTCAATGCGTACAGGCCAATGTACCCTTATATAGATATGATGTATGCTTGTTTATTATCTGTTTTTGCTACTTTTATGGTTGATACATCATATGGACTATTTTATTACCTTCTATTCTATATTTCTAGGGCCCATTTGGATCCTCATTTATTTTTATATAGGTTTTTCAAATTTTATTTATAGAAATAGGTCATGATGAATTGTAGGAAGATTTACCAATGACCCTAAAACATATTTTTATAGGTCATAGTCTCCCAAAGACTATGTTAGACCCTCTACACTAGTTAGTAGAATCTGGAGTATAGGGAGGTGTGCTAGAGGACATGTGGAGACCCCTGCTCAGATGTTATTTAGGTGATCCAGGTTAGTGAATTATTTTTTGAACAATCACAGTCAGAATCAATCAAAAAACCCCTAAAAACCATATTAATCTAATAACCCCTTATAATATAATTGAAAAACATTGATTATATTATATTTTTATTCAATTAATAATGAATCATGATGAGGCGACATGTTAAAAAACCACCAATAGGCATGTGTATCATTCCCTAACTATTCCACTAACATGATTCATGAACAACTCACTAGATCCTAGCTAATCCCTATGACTCATCCATAGGCTAATTCATCCCATATTTGGATTATTAGTACCATATAACATCTCACTCAACCTATAGTGGCTATTCCCAACACTCTATATCCCATGGGAGCTTGGGTTTCAACCTATGTCTTGCCTGCTAAGCATGACACTAGTACAAGAATGACCTTTAGCGGCCGCCAAAAGCCATCGCTAAAGGTCTATAACGGCCGCCTAGCGTCCGCCAAATGGCGGCCTCTTTTTCCCCGTCGCTGTTGCTATCAGCGACTGCCATTTGGCGGACGCTGTAGGCAAGACGGGGTAGGCTTTAGCGGCCGCCAATTGGCAGCCGCTATAGGTCCCATCAGAAAACCTATAGTGGCCGCCATTTGGAGAACGCTATAAAATTTCAGTTATACATTAATACATACCCAAATAAATCTCAGTTGTCATATTCCAAGATCCGCATCCATCATCACATATAACTGCATAACAAAATTTAATAACAAAATTAGTACCGAATAAAACCGAAAAAAAACAAATTAACATATTTAACTTCAAACTTACTATAACAGATCTAAAGTATTTGATTTTCAAAATAATATTCATAATTTTGATTACCATTTTAAAATTTTAAAATCATTAATTATATTGTTCTAATTAGATTGTTGTCCTGTGATTTTAGGTCAATCTGATGTCATCTGCTATGAGTTTGACCGTTAGACGCCTGTTTTGGCCGTTTATGACACCAGAACGGCGTTTCCGGTCACCGTGGGCACACGGCATGTCCGATTGATGTGTCTTCTGCTCAAACACATCACAATTCACTCACCCTTTTATGTCGTATGATTTCAGGCCATTCGGACTTTGTTCGGCCCGTTTGGACCCCCCCCCCCCCCCCCCCCCACGTGCGTTTATCAAGTGCGCACAACACTTAAAGAACGCATAATGATACCTACGGCACAAACCGCACATCTGATTGACGTGTCGTCTGCGTGTGCACGTCGCGAATAATAATTGGATTGGTGTCCTGTGATTTCAGGTCAATCCGATGTCGTCCGCTATGAGTTTGACCACTAGAAGCCCGTTTTGGCCGTTTATGACACTAGAACGGCGTTCCCAGTGACCGCGGGCACACTGCACGTCTGATTGATGTGTCTTATGCTTGAACACATCACAATTCACTCGCCCTTTGATGTCGTCTGATTTTAGGCCATTCGGACTTCGTTCGGCCCATTTGGACCCCCTCACGCATGTTTATCAAGCGCACCCAACACTTAAAGAACGCATAATGAGCCCTATGGCGCAGACCGCACGTCCGATTGATGTGCCATCTACGCGTGCACGTCGTGAATTATAATTGGATTGATTTCCTCTGATTTCAGGTCAATCCAATGTCGTCCACGATGAGTTTGACCATTAGATGCCCGTTTTGGCCGTTTATGACACCAGAACGGCGTTCCCGGTCCCTACGGGCACACGGCATGTCTGATTGATATGGCGTCTACTCGACCACATCACAATTCACTCACTTTTTGATGTCGTCTGATTTTAGACCATTCGGACTTCGTTCGGCCCGTTTGGACCCCCCACGCGCGTTTATCAAGCGCACGCAACACTTAAAGAACGCATAATGAGCCCTACGATGCAGACCGCACGTCCGATTGATGTGCCGTCTGCGCGTGAACATCGCAAATAATAATTGGATTGTTGTCTTGTGATTTTAGGTCAATCTGATGTTGTTCTCTATGAGATTGACCGTTAGACGCCCGTTTTGACCGTTTATGACAACAGAACGGCGTTCCCGGTCACCGCAGGCACATGGAACGTCCGATTGACATTCCGTCTACTTGAACACATCACAATTCACTCACCCTTTGATTTCGTCTAATTTCAGGCCATTCGGACTTCGTTCGGCCCGTTTGGACCCCCCCACGCGCGTTTATCAAGCGCGTGCAACACTTAAAGAACGCATAATGAGCCCTATGGCGCAGAACGCACGTCCGATTGACATGCCGTCTGCATGTGCATGTCGAGAATAAAAATTGGATTGTTGTCCTATGATTTCAGGTCAATCTGATGTCGTCCGCTATGCGTTTGACCGTTAGACGCCCATTTTGGCCATTTATGACACCAGAACGGCGTTCCCGGTCACCGTGGGCACACGGCACGTCCGATTGACGTGACGTCTACTCGAACACATCATAATTCACTCACCCTTTGATATCATCTAATTTCAGGCCATTCAGACTTCGTTCGGCCCATTTGGACCCCCCCCCCCCCCACGCGCGTTTATCAAGCGCGCACAACACTTAAAGAACGCATAATGAGCCCTACGGCACAGACTGTATGTCTGATTGACGTGTCGTCTACGCGTGCACATCGCGAATAATAATTGGATTGGTTTCCTATGATTTCAGGTCAATCTGATGTTTTCCTCTATGAGTTTGACCGTTAGATGCCCATTTTGGCCGTTTATGACACCAGAACGGCGTTCCCGGTGACCGCGGGCACACGGCAAGTCCGATTGACATGTCGTCTTCTCGAATACATCACAATTCACTCACCCTTTGATGTCGTCTGATTTCAGGCCATTCGGACTTTGTTCGGCCCGTTTGGACCCCCCCCCCCCCCCCGACGCGCATTTATCAAGCACGCACAACACTTAAAGAACGCATAATGAGCCCTACAGCACAGACCGCACGTCCGATTGATGTTCCGTCTGCGTGTGCACGTCTCGAATTATAATAGGATTGAGGTCCTCTGATTTCAGGTTAATCCGATGTCGTCCGCTATGAGTTTGACCGTTAGACGCCCATTTTGGCCGTTTATGACACCAGAACGGCGTTCCCGGTCACCGCGGGCACACGGCACGTCTGATTGACGTGACTTCTACTCGACCACATCAAAATTCACTCACCCTATGATGTCTTATGATTTCAGGCCATTAGGACTTCGTTCAGCCCATTTGGACCCCCCACGCGCATTTATCAAGCGCGCGCAACACTTAAAGAACGCATAATGAGCCCTATGGCGCAGACCGCATGTCCGATTGACGTGCTGTCTGCGCGTGCACATCGTGAACAATAATTGGATTGTTTTCCTGTGATTTCAGGTAAATTTGATGTTGTTTGCTCTGATTTTGACCGTTAGACGCCCGTTTTGGCCGTTTATGACACCAGAACGGCGTTCCCGGTCACCGCGGGCACACGACACGTCCAATTGATGTGTTGTCTGCTCTACCACATCACAATTCACTCACCCTTTGATTTCGTCTGATTTCAGGCCATTCGGACTTTGTTCGGACCATTTGGACCCCCCCCCCCCACGCGCGTTTATCAAGCGCGCACAACACTTAAAGAACACATAATGAGCCCTACGGCGCAGGCCGCACGTCCGATTCACGTTCCTTCTATTCGTGCACATCGTGAATAATAATTGGATTGGTGTCCTGTGATTTCAGGTCAATCTGATGTCGTCCGCTTTGAGTTTGACCGTTAGATGCCCGTTTTGGCCGTTTATGACACCAGAACGGCGTTCCCGGTCACCGCGGGCACATGGCACGTCCGATTGATGTGTCCTCTACTCGACCACATCACAATTCACTCACCATTTGATGTCGTCTGATTTCAGGCCATTCGGACTTCGTTCGGCCCATTTGGACCCCCCACGCGCGTTTATCAAGCGCGTGCAACACTTAAAGAATGCATAATGAGCCCTACGGCGCAGACCGCACGTCCGATTGATGTTCCGTCTATGCGTTCACATAGAGAATAATAATTGGATTTATGTCCTTTGATTTTAGGTCAATCCTATGTCGTCCGCTATGATTTTGACCGTTAGACGCCTGTTTTGGCCGTTTATGACACCAGAACGGCGTTCCCGGTCACCGCGGGCACACGGCACGTCTGATTGACGTGTCGTCTACTTGACCACATCACAATTCACTCACCCTTTGATTTTGTCTGATTTCAGGCCATTCGGACTTCGTTCGGCCTGTTTGGACCCCCCACGCGCGTTTATCAAGCGCACGCAACACTTAAAGAACGCATAATGAGCCCTACGGCGCAAACCGCATGTCCGATTGACATGCCGTCTTCGCGTGCACGTCGCAAATAATAATTGGATTGCTTTCCTATGATTTCAGATCAATACGATGTCATCCTCTATGAGTTTGACCGTTAGACGCCCGTTTTGGCCGTTTATGACACCAGAACGACGTTCCCGGTCACCGCGGGCACACGGCAAGTCCGATTGAAATGTCGTCTGCTCGACCACATCAAAATTCACTCACCCTTTGATGTAGTATGATTTCATTCCATTCGGACTTCGTTCGGCCCATTTGGACCCCCCACGCGCATTTATCAAGCACACACAACATTTAAAGAACGCATAATGAGCTCTACAGCGCAGACCGCATGTCCGATTGACGTGTCGTCTACGCGTGCATGTCGTGAATAATAATTGGATTGTTGTACTATGATTTCAGGTCAATCTGATGTTGTCCGCTATGAGTTTTACCGTTAGACGCCCATTTTGTCCGTTTATGACACCAGAACGGCGTTCCCAGTCACCGCGGGCACACGGCACGTCCGATTGATGTGCCCTCTTCTCAACCACATCAAAATTCACTCACCCTTTGATGTAGTCTGATTTCAGAGAATTCGGACTTCGTTCGGCCCATTTGGACCCCCCCCCCCCACGCGCGTTTATCAAGCGTGCGCAACACTTAAAGAACGCATAATGAGCCCTACGGCGCAGACCGCACATCCGATTGACGTGTCGTCTACGCGTGCACGTCGTGAATAATAATTGGATTGATGTCCTATGATTTCAGGTCAATACGATGTCATCTGCTATGAGTATGACCATTAGACGCACGTTTTGGCCGTTTATGACACCAGAACGGCGTTCCTGGTCACCGCGGGCACACGGCACGTCCGATTAACGTGTCGTCTGCTCGACCGCATCACAATTCACTCACCCTAAAAAGATACAAATATTGATAGAGTTCTTGGGCTTCTCCCAAGAAACAACTGTTTGGAGTTTCTCTCCATCCACTGACACACATTCCTCTGAAATTATTTGACCCAATAACTATACCTATATAATCAATACAAAACTGACATATATATAGCTTGAAGTATAGTCAATAAGTGTAATCTGTATGATGTCAAGATGTTGGGTATGATCATCATCAGTCTTGGAGTACATTAATATGTCATCCACAAATACTAAAACAAACTAATATAGGTAAAAAAGGAAAATTATATTCATCAAGGATATAAAAAATTCTAAAGAATTCATCAACACAAATGAAATTACCTCATGCATGGGGTTCATTCTCATCTGGATCACCAATATCACTGTGATGTCCACCAGATGTATTCGGAGCCTACAATATATATCAATATTATGTATCTTAAACATATCAATAAAATTCAATCTGATTATGGTTTGTTTTATTGTTTACCTGTGGTGCCACTTGTTGCGTCGTCATTTCATCGATACGTGATGACATCTGTGACAACCTCTCCTCATACTCTGCACGTAACTGCTGAAACTCTGAATCAAAATTGTGCTGCATATCCTTCATGGAAGCATCTATCTCAGCCTGTGTGCGCATCCCTGACTCTCTGCATGCACCCATCACATCTTCTCTAACAACTGCACGTCATGGGACACCACCGCCATAAGTCAAAGAATAACCATGACCATCATGACCCACAACACGGTGAAATATTTCATCTCTACGCACAATACTACGATGTTTCTCCTCTGGAAACTATGCTAACTAAGCGTCAAACTGAGCCTGTAGCATATAATGAATCAATGAACAAATATGAATAATTTATATAAAATAAAAAATACATTTATTAGTAAATAATTTTCTTACTATAACACCGGAAACATTAGGATCACCCTCCCTACGAGTCCTCATCCATATGGACATCCGATCGATTGGCTCGCCGCGTTGGTGTAACTATAATAAAGGGGTTCACCATGTTATACTACAATATTTTTAAAATATGAATGAAATAGTGAATTCTGAACTTACATCATGTCTGAGCTGTGACACATGTCGAGTGCCAAGTCTGGAAGGCGTGCCCTGCATCGCCCGATTATGTGAATGACGAGCAGACTCGGTCTACATTCAAAATATTTACTTAATAGACATTTGAAAAATTAGTCATTCATAGATTAAAATTAATAAATCTTACCATCGCTACCTCACTCGACCAAAACACAACCAAATCCTACCACTGCGTGGGAAGAATGCCTGGAGGGACTCACTGTAGAATGTCTGGCACACCCGCAAATGGTGTCCAGTGATCTCTCTTCACCCTTGACTTGTAATCCTTCCATAATTTTCAGCATTTGGGCATAAAAACAGCCCGAAACTCATCTGAACAGGATGTAAAATTATCCTGTTAAAAATATTGTCAGTAGATGGGACAATATTAATAACAATATCATGAAAAATTAAACATTGAATTTACCTGAACCTCCCTCCATAATCTGTCCATCGTATCCTGAGGGAAAGAACTCCGGTCACGAGTCGTCAGAGGGAATCTATGTGAGTCTCATATCATATGCCCAAACTGACGACTCAATGCAGTAGCACCATCTCCAACTAGATGAAATGTGTCATCAAATAAAACATCCAATTGGGCTCCAGAGTTCCAAGATTGAACCCCTCTACAAGGACCCCTGCGTCTGCTGGAAGAAGCAGTAGATCCTGATAAACATAAATTCATAATTCAATTACAATATAAATTAATGATTAGAAACAGTTAGGGAAATATAAACAGAAAATTACAATCAATTAATTTAGAAAAATGAAAACATACATACCAGCAACATCAGGTGAACCACTGTGACCACCCTGTGACATACCTACATTAAAAGAAATTATAGTTAAATCAAGCAATTTTTATACATATGAATATTTTCTAAGTGATGACATGAAACAAAATATTCTCCATGAAGTGTCCATGTCTTATAGTTTTTCAAAAATCCATTCAAAAACAAATGTTCTCTAACACTATATCGTTTGAAGAGATATCTATTTTCATATTTTCTGCATGGACAACAAGTCATATCGCTTGGAAATTTGTTGGTGAAGTCCATAAATTGCTTAATCCCCTAATAATATTCAACAGAAAATCTATCTTGCATATCAATCCAACTCCTATCCATATCTATATTTAATAGAAATCAAAAATGAAATATCTTATTTGAATTCTAAAAAAAACACATATCATTAAAATTTAAAAACCAAATTTGGATAAAAAACATTACCTGCGGAGGACTCGACCGCAGGTAACGAGGTCTGACTCGATTGCAGATCCATGACGGCGTAGTGACTTGACGACAGAGGTTCGATGGCCGGACTCGAAAGGAGCGGAACCGTTGGACGAAGCGTGGAGGGTTCTACACGGCGGGGCACAATGGACCGAAAGGGTCCAACGGAGGCAGGAGTACTTGCCGGAGGGATGCAACGGGGCCGCGAGGGGACGGTGGTGGTGAGGCTTTCCAAAGGTGCAGTGCGGGCAGGGGTAGGGGTTGCCGGGTCGCGGGGGTGTCGGGGTCACGGGGGCGCAGTGCAGAGGCAAGGCGGTGGGGGTCGTCGGGGTGCAGCGCGGGCAGGGGGTGTCGGGGTCACGGGGGGCGCAGTGTGGAGGCAAGGTAGTGGGGGTTGCCGGGGTTACCGGTGGAGCAGCACGGAGGCAAGGGGGTGGGGATCTTCGGGGGTCGGGGTCGTCGGGGGTCGGGTCGCCGGGGGTTACCGAGGTCGCCGGGAGTTTGGGGGTCGGGGTCGACAGGGGTCGGGGTTGCCGGCGGGGTCGGGGTCGACGGGGGTCGGGGAGGTGTCACCGGGGGCCAGGGAGGGTCGTCAGGGGTCGGGGAGGGTCGCCGGGGGTCGGGGAGGGGTCGTCGGGGGTCGGCCTCGAAGGAAGTCGGGGTCGTCGGGTCCAGGGGTCGGGGTCACGGGGGTCGGGGTCGCGGGGTTGGGGAAGGGGGTGTCGCGGGGTCGGGGAGGGGATGGAGGGGAAAATAGGGTATTTTTAGGAAGTAAAGTGCAGCGGCCGCCATTTGGCGGCCGCTGTTGATAGTATTAGCGGCCGCCAAATGGCGGCCGCTATAGGTGCCCCGCCTCGAAAACCAGAAATTCTAGTAGTGTGAGCATGATCTTTTTCTTGAGTTCTAACAACTAGTATCAAGTACTGAACAACTATGTCGTATCAAAAAACAAGATCTAATACCATTTTTGGTGCCTCTGTTGGGATTGAACAAATGATTCCTAGGTGAGGGTTATCAGAAGACCTCAAGTATACCTCAACATATTCTAGAGGATTTTGACAAGTATTGATTCCCTAAAATAGTCATGGGTAGACTATTCCCTTAATAATAAAGCCCCATGGTCAAGGAAAAATCTAAAAAATTGGTATTAACCATCTATATAATGGACATTCCAAAAGAAATGTAGTAAAAAAGGGAACCAAGAAAGCCCCCATACTACAATATAGAAATCCAAAAATAGTCTATATAATGCAATAATACATTTAAAAGTAGTAGCTAAAGATACATATAACATAGATCTTCATATAAATAAAAACAACAACACACTATCCAATACATAGGATGAAGAACCATAACAAATAGGCCTCTAACCTAACTCACATAATCTAACCTACTGAATCCTCATCCCTCAAAATCTTATAGTCTTATATCATGTGTTCCCCCATATATTGGGCCTTTTCCCTTAAGGAAATAGGAATTTCTTCTCATGTACATTGAAACCCATGTTGTTTTCATGGGTAGGGGTGAGTACAATAAAATAATAAGAATCTTTAATGTCTCAATAATACTATGTGATGTTGTAATCAACCGGATGTGCATGAAATGCATAAAAGGGGTGAATTCATGTGTGGTAAAGAGACCAACTCAGAATCATAACACACAATTCACATACAATCATACAAATTATGAAATTGTGTTCTAACTAAGTCACCATGACACCTAACTATACCTACATTGGCTATATACCAGAGTAAAGTCATCTTGTTCCACAAATCCAAAAAAAAAATACTTTAAGATTTCAGTTATGGTATCTAACCAAGTATAGAACACTACCCTTAGACTTTTGGTAGCTCACTCACAATGTTATGTGCTATCTATCATCACTCAAGGGAGGTTACACATCAAATAATCTGATTATCCCTTCTCTCTGAAGGGAGTTCTGTAACATCCAACACCTCTTCATTGGCTTGAGAAGTGATGGGGAAGTTACTAGCCTTTGGTGACATCCCCAAGACATGAATGGCTAGAAATAAATTCCAAGGGCCTCAAGAACATTTGGGGGATGATATTCCCTTTTAAAAGATAAAAAAATTAGGCAATATAAACAATAAACATCCAATTATATATATAATTCATAAATACATAATACAACTCAAAATATAACCAAAACATTAAACAATATCATAGTACAACCAGAAACCAAAATACATACTTGAAAATAACTAAAAGAATAAAAACTCTAAAAAGATAATGTGGAATAAAAATAAGAAACACCCAACCCTATCTAAGATCCAACTACATATTCTATACCCACGACATCAGGAACTATCAATAAAGAACTAAGATACCTTTACTTTACCTTTTTCTCAAAATATTACATCTAAAAATGAAAAATAGTTCCCAAGAAATGGGTGAGTGTAAAATTAGTATGATTTCCCCAAATACTTCTCAACTCATTATACTAAGATAAAAACCAGTTAACACATTTTATAGAATGATTATTAAAATAATATAAGATATTTTATATCAAAATAGTGAAAATGTTTCAAGGAAAAAAATTACAAACCATTAAACCTTTATCATTTATTTGGAATACTCATAACCGTGAATCCACACACACACACACATGCATAGACCCATTCATGACTAGGTGACAGTTCCATAATCACGAGTGGTCTCTCATCAATCCACCAAGCCTTCATAGGGTGACCCATACTAGGTTACCTAATGGAACACACCCCTTTCACAGAGTCATGTCTTTGAATTCACTCACACTAACCATGTATTCCAAATTCCATGAAAACCATTCCACATAAAATATTTCTTTCTTTAAATAATTTCAACAAAAAATTTCCATTCATAAAAAAATATAGAATTACCAAAACATATAATTTCCTAATAAACCATTGAATGTCCAAAATTTCAAATAAATAACCCAAAATAGGTTTACATCAAGAATCACTCATGGATTTCACCAAAAAATCAAGAAATTAATTTAATAAAAAATAATCCTTTAAGTTCTATGTCAATTGAAGATGAGGGAGAATCCACCAACCTCATAATGGTTGGAGAGAATGAAGAACGACACTACAATTCTATAGATCTGGGATTGGATCTTCTTCCCTTAAATATATTCAATCATATCATGTCAAGATTCCCATCAAGGAACATTAATATATCTATAAAAAAATAGATATATGGTTCTAGGATAGAGGAGAGTGGATCTAATAAGAACATATAATAACAAGTACATACTTATGAATCTGGATCTCTAACGTGCTTTTATTTTCCTTAGAATATCAGATGCATTGAAAGGAAAATTTTATCAAGCCATAGGAGAAAATGGAATTTGAGATCCTAAGAGAATAAGGGATTAATGATGCTATGGGGTTTAATTCATATTAGATCCGATATTTTTGGGGTTCCAAATGTATGTTGCATGATTAGGAAACGGGGTTTGGAAAGCCATGAGAGAACCTTGCAGTTATACTACCTTAAGTCCCCCATCTCATGGTTGCATCACATAGTTTGACAAACCATGTCCCAACCATGATTTTCCCCTCTATTACCTAGTGCATGGTTTATCTGAGGAATCCATATGGTTTAGACTAACTATTTTTCCAACCATTGACCTTCCCAGTGACCCTAAAAACATGTTTCATGGTTTCTTAAAGGTGGTTTATTATTTCTATTAACTTTGAACCTCTAAAATCATCACAAAATCACCTTAAAAACATGTATACACCTCCCAAGAGCTCTCCATACATAACCCAAGGATTTTATAATCTCAGAGTACATAAATAAGACTCATGTAATTGAAACTGAGGGTACTAAATTTGTAGGTATGGCCAGTTGTTTCAGTAAAAATGTGTTTTAAGAAACTTGTAGATGAGTTATAATATCATCATCATGTTTTTAGATGATGAGAATTTCATATCATGAATTGGTAAAAAGACATTCCACTAGGACTAAATTGATCAAATTTGGTTTGCTGGTTTAGGAGAAAGGTTTTTAATGTCTATAATGACTGGATTTTGAAAAAGAGGGATGTGGTAGTTATTGATAAGGTAAATTGGAATTTATAAGCCTTCAGTTGATAGGGAGTGAGACTAAATGATATTTTTTCTATGTATAGAAAATGGAACTTGGTATACATCATAGGAATTAATTTGAAGTGGAAGAAAAATATGTGGTTGTAGATAAGCCACAGGTGAATCAACATCTAGTCTAGTTTATTTTCTAGGATTTTTAGGCCATTGATAAATGTAATCAAAATGATGATCCTAGAAAAGTGGACCATTCGGTTCAATTCCAAAATCATAGTCTGCCCACCTTTTTGGGGGATTCCAAACTAGAAAAATCATATGTTATTTTAATTGGATTAATTGAATCTTCGATTTCCTTGGGACACAACCAATGTTGAAACTAAAGTGGAAAACATATATGCTAAAGGATCTAGTGTGTTAATGGTCGTATTTAGTAATTCAGGATAAAAGTTACCAAGGAATTACATGAGAATATTTTGAATGATTTTTTAATAATAAATTCTATCCTCACACAATTAATATTACAAGAATAATAGGATTATTAAATTTTAAATAAGATAACCACTCAGTGATGGAGTATGCATCTAAATTTATAAATTTAGTCAATTTTTCTACAAAAGTTACTACAAGTGTTTCCTTGAAGGAATGAATTTTTTAGTCAGGGCTACAACCAAATATTTTCTCAAAGATTTTTTTATTTATATTATAAATAATAAAGAAATTTTCAATAGAGTGATTATGGTGGAAAGGGATATATTTTGGATTGTTGTTGTAGGGAGAATGTATATTCTTATGAGAATAGTTGGGAAATCAGTTTCTAAGGAATAAGAGAAAGAGGGAAAATTACTTATAGAGTGGTGGGATATCTCAGAATTATATAATGGTATCATAAAATATTCCTCCTTGAAAAAAAAGTATGTCTATATGTTTTCAATGTGGTTCTTCCGAGCATAAGAAGTTGTATGAAACTGCCTATATCTGGTCACATGTTTAATTATATGGGGAATAATTAGCATTATTATTGTACTTCTCTTTTGGGTAATGGATAACCATCTCATGGTTCCCAAAAATCATACACTTTGAGGAGATGAGTGCAATGGAATAACTATATTCATCATAATCGAGAAATCCAAGTAGATTCTAGGAACACCATGACTCTTAAACCTATGAAATATCAATAGGTTAATGAAGAGAAAAGTGAAGCATGTAAGAAACTATATGGAGCTGACCTAGTGATAAAAAATGACCAATTGGGTCTTTTGATGGTGAGAGGTATGATTATTTTTAATTCTACCCTTACAAAATCTTTGTTTGATATGATCATATCCATCCTTTTTATTGATTCCCATGTTTTTGATCATGTGGATTTTTATGTTGAGATGATACCTTCTATTTTGAAACTTCAAACTCGTCTAGACAAAGAGAGTGTCGAGCCTTTATGTGTAAATATTTTTTATAAAAATTAATGGGAATGTATTTCTTTGGAAATTATCTATTTTTTATATGGATATCTATGAATTAATTTTGGGAATGCATTTATTGACATTGTTCAATGTCCACATAGAGTACTATGCTGGAAAGGTTATTTTCACATATATTGATGGCATAGAGTATATCGTTATAGGAGTTTGGGATGTAAAGTCTGGTAGATAATGACTTCTAGAACCATTGGTTAGAACTATATCTTATCAGTTGGTAGTGTTGACTTTGGAATCTCTAGAGGAGATCATAAATATATATTTTTCAAACATCATTGACTAATTTTTGGATGTTTTCCTCAAAATTATCAATATTTACATGAAAAAGGAAGGTGAATTTTATAATATATCTCTTAGTGAGGACTATTACATATTTACCTCAATCTTATAAGATGAAGATAATATAAATGTAGTAAATTAATGTTTAGTTAGATGTTTTGGAAAGAAAATCATTCATTCAACTAAGAATGTCTTTTTGGATAGTACTAGTTCTTTTTATGAGAAAGGAATTTGGAACTCTAAGGATTTGTGGGGATTATCATAATCTAAACCAAGTTATGATAAATAATAATTATCCTCTTCCTCGAGTCAACTACCTATTTGATCAATTGAGTGGGGCCCAATTTTTCTCTTAAATTGACTTATATTTAGGATATCACCAATTGTGCATTCAAAAGGAGTATATTCTAAAGATATCTTTCAGAAGAATATATGACCATTATGAATATTTCGTTATACCTTTGGGTCTTATGAATAGACTTTTCATATTTATGGAACTGATGAATTTAATCTTTTATAGGTATCATTATTCCTTTGTGGTGGTGTTTTTTGATGATATTTTGGTGTATTTAAGGATAAAATTGGATCATTCTGAACACTTTGATATAATTTTGGGTATCTTATAAGAGAATAACCTTTATGATAAGTTGTCAACATGTGATTTCTGGATAAAAGAGGTGTATTTCCATGGCCATTACACTTCTGTAAAAGTTGTTTCTATGGATCCTAAAAGATAGAAGTTATTATCTCTTGGAAACCACTGAATAATGTATTTGATATATATACTTTCCTTGTATTAGCATGACATTATTGATGATTTGATCATGATTTATCATGTTTTGCTTCACCAATGATAGCTTGAGGAGGAAAGGAGTTTCTTTCCAATGGGCTAAGGAATGAAAAAAATAATTTCAAGAAATTACTAATAAACATACATTAGTATCTATTCTCATTTTTTCATAGTCTTTACGGGGCTATGTAGTGTATTATGATGCATTGGGATTTGGGTTGGGAAGAATTATCATCTAGAGAGATCATGTTTTTTCATATGGTTGACGATAATTATAGATGCATGATAAGAACTACCCACCACATGATTTGGACTTAGCTGATGTGGTTCATTCCTTAAATACTTGGAATCACTATCTTTTTTTTTATAAATTAATAGTGTATTTAGATCATAAACGTTTGATTCACATTTTCTCATAAAGTTATATAAATCTAATCCAAATAAGATGGATGGAATATCTTCAAATGTTTGAGTTCAACTTATTGTATACACTAGGGAATGAAAATTCTATAGTAGATACTTTGAGTAGGAATTTTTATTTTCTATTGGTTAAGGTGGAATTAGATCAATGGAATCTTAGGTCAGTTATAACTGACATGCATATGGATTATATAGAATAAGGAAATGATGCATTTTTCTTTCCAATTTCTGTTATTCTTAATTTTTTTGATCTTGTGAAAGAGGAAGAATATCTGATCCTAATTGTGTTACCATAATTTTAAAACTCAATGGCGGTGATACCATTGAGTAATGGAAGATATATAGGAAATATTTTTGTGGTTTAGAGATAGGATATTAGTTCCTCCAACATCTCTGAAAAACTTATTAATGCCTACAACCATTCAAAATATGCTATTTATCCTGGAGTATAGAAGATTTATAAAGGTTTGAAAGCACAATTTTTGTGGCTTTAAATGAAGAGAAAGGTGTTAGAGTTTGTTTTGATATGCCTCATCTGTCCGTTGGTCAAAGCGGAGCACCAACAACCAATAGATATGTTTCAATCCTTAATGATTTTTATATACAAATGGTAGAAGATATCCATGAATTTTGTAATAGGTCTACAAATAAAGGTTAAGAAACATGATTCCATATGGGTGATAGTGGATTAGCTCACAAGTTCAGCTCACTTAATCCATTTTATGAAATTAATATTATAGAAGACTTTTCCAAACTCTACATATTATAAATATTCATGATAAACTAGTATCAATAGTTTCTGATAGAGATTCCACGTTCATGTATTATTTTTGGAAATAATTACAACATGACCATGGGTCCCAGTTTACCATGAGAATGTCTTATCATACTCAAACATATAGACAATATTAAAGAATGATCCAAAAAATAGAGGACATGTTTAGGGATTTTGTAATGTATTTTGTTGGATCATGGGAGGAGCAGATACCTTTAGTATAGTTATAATATAATAACATTTATCAGGACTAGATAAATATGCCTCTATTGTAAGCATTGTATGGGAATTTCTATTGTTCTCCACTTTGTTGGGTATAAACAGGTGACACTTCATTGTTTGGTCCTAGCCTTGTACAAGAGATAATAGAGAATATTCAATTGATCAAAAAATAAATGGAGATAACTCAGATTCATTAGAAATAATATGAAGATCATTATCGGTGACTATTATAATTTGAGGTGATTGTTCCTATATTCTAGGTAATATCTATAAGACTTGGGAATCATCATTTGGTAAGAATGTAAATTTTCCACCATGATACATAGGACCTTTTGAGATAATTTAATGGATTTGTAAGGTGGAATATCAATTACCTTTTTCACCAAGGTTTAGTTTAGTTCACAATTTTTTTAAGTATCTCTATTTAAGAAGTACCAACCTAATCCAAACTATGTGATTCGATGTGATCATGTTGACCTAGATCCATATTCTACATTGATTCATGTGCCAGTACTGATTGTAGATAGGTAAGATAATATCTTTCATGGGAAATGAATCGGTCTAGTATGTGATCTATGGAAGCATCACTAGATTTATAAAGAAACAAGAGAGCATAAAAAGGAAATGTTGGAGTAGTGGCTCGAACACTTCTAGGGAAACATCAGTTTTATACTTATTGGGTATAGAAATACCAATTGTGGGGAGAATTTATCACACCTAGTTTTAGGCGCATGGAACTTTATTTATGAAATTTGGGATTATAAAATACTTTTTTAATATTTGGGGAGTTCCCTGGAGGTTTAGACATGTTTTTTAGGTGTTATTGGAGGTGAAAGGTTAATAGAAATCATGCACCACCTCCCAGAAACCATGAAACATGTTTTAGGAGTACTGGGTAGGTGTAAAGTTTGTGCACGGTTTTTCCAAACCATGTAGATACCTAGGAAAAACCATGTGACAGGTCAAAAAACGAAAATCATGGTTTCTTTAGGGTTTTTAAAACTATGTGATCCAACTGTGTAAGGGGTGTTCTTAAGGAAGTAACATCGCATAGTTGGTTCATGGTTTTCTAAACTGTGTGGCCTAACCATGTTTCATACAGTTGACACCCCAAAAATCATGGATCTAATCTGAAGCAATCCCTGTAATCCTCATTAATCCCATATTATCTTAGGATATCAAATTCCCTCTTCACCCAAGGCCTGATAGATTTTTCCTTTCAATCTAGAAGTGATTATTAAGTGAATCAAAGAACATTAGAGATCCATATTCTATAGTAAGTACATTTATCCCATGTTATTATATGATATATTCTTATCCTCTCTCCTAGAACCATATATTTAGCCTGTTATGGATAAATCTATTTTTATTTATGTGAATACTGATTATATAATATTGAATCTATTAAATGGGAATATATCCAAGCCCAGATCTATAGAGTTATAGTGGAATTCTTTATTTTCACCAACTATTTAGAGGTAGGTGTCTTCTCTCTCATTTCTGCTTGACCTAGAACTTGAAGTATTATATTTTATTAAATTAATTTCTGGATTTTTTTGAAAATCAAAGTGTGATTATTGATAGAAATTTATTTTTTGTTATGGATTTTAAATTGTGAAAATACAATGGTTTCTTGAGAAATTCTCTTTGGTGATAATTTTAAAATGATGATTTTAAATTTGTTGTTTTTTATTCATGAAAAATGTTTGATTAAATTTGTTAAAAAAATAAAGGCTTTATGAGGAATGGTTTTCATGGAATTTGACATACATGTTTGGAGTGAGGGAATTCATAGACAAGACCCTATTGAAGGTACGTGTTCCATTGGTTCACCTTATGAAAACTTGGGGGATCAAAGAGAGGATAATCATGACTATATAACTATCACCTAAAAAAGCATGGGTGTGTGTAGATACATTTATATGGGAATTCAAAATAAATGAGAAAGTTTTATTCTTTGTAAAATTTTTTCCTTGGAACTTGCTGACTATTTTGATCTAAACTATCTTATATTATTTTGAAACTATTTTTTATAAAATTTTATAACTGGTTCTTATCCTAGTGGCCCAAGGTGGAAATTATTTGAGTAAATCCTACTATGTTTATACTCACCCCTATCATGGACCTTATGGTGAATTTATATATGTCATTTTTTGATAAACTCATAAAGTAAAGGTATCATAGTTCTTTAGTGATGCTTCTTGATATTGTGGGCATGGAATGTGGAGTTGGATCTTGGAGAGGGTTGGGCATTTCTTATTTTGAATCCAGATTGGTATTTTAATGTTTTTGGTATTTGGGTTCTTTCGAGTATGGATTTTGGATTTGATTGTACTTTGATATTATTTAATTTTTCGGTTATGTTTTGAGTTCTATTATGTACTCATGAAACATATTGGGTTTCGGATGTCCATTGTTTATGTTGTCTAGGTGTTTTATCTTTAAAAATGGGAAATCATCCCTCAAATATTCTTGAGGACCTTGGCATTTATTTCCAGCCTATAGTGTCTTGGGTATTTAACCTAAGGCTAGTAACTTCCTCATCACTTACGAAGACAATGAGGAAGGAATATATGTTACAATTTTCACATAAAAAGGTTGTATACATATTTTTATGATATATATTTCAAGTTTTTATGATCATATCTCCTTGTTTACATCCTAAAAACAAACTAATACCATCTACAACCCAAGGACTAAATCAGATGATACCATTTGTAACATCCCACCCCTCCACGTTATATTGAGAAGTGGCGTGGATGTTACTATCCATAGGTGAAATACCCAAGACACCAAATGATGGAAATTAATTCTAAGGGCCTCAAGAACATTTAAGGTATGATTTCCCTTTTTAATGATAAAACATGTTGACAACATAAAAAATAAACATCCAATAATTTATATGATTCATGAGGTCATAATACAACTCAAAAACTAACAAAAATATTAAACAATACCAGAGTTTAAGAGTTAGCAAAAAAATACACAATATGAACAAAAAGACCAAAAACTCAAAAACACCCAAGTGGAATCTGACAAGAAATATCCAAACCACTCAAATCTTCAACTCCACATTCCATTCCCACAGTATCATGAAGCATCACTAAAGTACTAAGATACCTTTCCTATATGTATGTTTCCATTGATGACATATGTAAATTCAAAATAGTTCCAAATAAATGGGTGATTCTAAAGTTTTTAGGATTTCCTCAAATACTTCCCAAATATTTCCACTAGGATAAGGATTAGTTATAAAATTTTAAAGAAAATTGTTTTAAAAACATATAAGATAGTTTATATCAAAATAGTGAAAATGATCCAAGGAAAATATTTTATAAAGTAAAAAATGTTTATCATTTATTTGGAATACCAATAACTATATCTCCATTCACACATTGATTCATTCCTAGGTGATAGTTCCATACTCATGAGTGGTCTATCATTGATCCACTAAGTCATCACAGGGTGACCAATACTAGGTGCCCCAATTGAATATTCCCTTTCAACATGGTCATGTATATGAATTCACTCATATTGGCCATGTATTACAAATTATATGAAAACCATTACACATTAAACCTTTATTTATTTAAATTATTTAAAAAACATTTCCCATGCATCAAAAGAAAACTATATTTTTAAAATAATCATTTTTAAATTATCAGAAAAAATAATTTCCCAAGAAGACATTCAATTTCAAAAATTTCAAAGCCACAACATAAAATAGGAATGGGTTTCCCTTACCTCTATGATTTGGTAGAGAATGGACTCCCCACATCATGGGTGTAGATTATTTACCAATGTGGTAGTTCTCTAGGGGATAGTATTCCTTTATCAGACTAGGGAGTGGGATCCCTATATTGTTTGTAAAGTTTGAGACAGTGATCCCTTGCTAGGCCAAGGCTCGGTCCCTCCATACTCATTGGCTTGTTAGAGTATGTACTCCCCTATCATACTAGAGTGGAGTTCCTATGTCCATGGAGTCAGTACTCCCATGTCATTCGAGGGTGTGAGTCCTCTATATTTTATGTATATAGAGTGGGTACTCCCCTATTGTATCAGTGAGTGGGTCCTCTATCCTTGGGGTTGGAACTCCCCTTTCATTCTAGGGTATCAGTCCTCTATACATTTTTTTTGTAAGATTTGGTACTCCCCTATCATACCAGGGAGCGGGTACTCAATCATGGGGTCAGTACTCCCCTTTAATGTGAGGGTGTGCCCCCCCCCCCATAGTGATTGTGATGGTAAAGTGGTACTCCCTTGCCAGACCAGGGTGTGAATCCTCGAGTTGAAGAGTGGTACTCTCCTGTTTTGTTGGGCTAACAGTCCTCTATCTATGGAGTTTTACTCCTTTATCGTATCAATGCGTGGGTACTTATCTATAGAGTGGTACTCCCCCAAAATTAATTTTCAATGAAGAGTGGTTCCTCTACTAGAGTTTGAGTTCCCACGGCTACTGAGTATATTTACAAGGATCAGGACCCTCCACTAGTTATGTGTGATAACTTGTTAAGATTTAAGGATCCCTTAATGGATTGATGTGTGGGACACTTCATTCATGAGTGATAGAGGTTTCTCAGGTTAGTTAGAAGCCTGTACTCCCTTGGCTATAGGGTGGTAGTGAGGAGAGGGTCCATATTTTCTCTCTTATTTGAGAGGTTGTACACGGTGCATAGTCTAGAGTAGTGATCCTTAAACTGTGTGATAGGTTGAGGGGTAGTCCTCTTCACTTGGATTATTACGACCTTATATAGGGTGTATGTTAGTATTGGAAGAACCTCTGGTGATGGGATCTAGAGCTAGACCTAGTGAGTTGTTCCTAATGGAGTGAATTCTATTAGATGTACCATCAGGAATGGTAGAGTGTTTGTAATGGAGTGTCTCTCTCAAATGGGTTCTATTTGGGATGGTTTATCTCCTAGAGTGTCTTCTACTAGTTGTGTGTTACCATGATATCCTTTAGTAGAATCATGTAGCTGGCTATGTGGTTGGGACCTCATGACACATGGAGTCTGAGACAAGTATATTTGTGTTATTTTGGGATTCCTTATGGTTTTTTCATGTTTTTAGGTTAAAAAAGCGCGTGGACTAAGTTTACTATTCATTTATAGCTATAGATGGTTTGATATTGAGTTTCTCTCTCGATTGGGTTTCCTCTAGCTTGTTTGAACAGACTTTTTTCTTTTAGTTTCTCCCTTTTTCTTTTGGGTTTTTGGGGTTCCTAATGAGTATTGTTATACTGAAACATTCATGGTCTTTTACCACATGTGTTGTGTATTGTACAGACCATAGGTCTTTCAACAGAGACCCTAGAGGAACTGAGGTTCATAGAGCTTAGTGAGTTAGACTGACCAAGTTATTTTCCAAAGTTGGGCCAAGGAGATTTGGGGTACTTTCATTTGACAGTGATCCCCTACTTTTGAGTAGGTTAGATGCCTTTATATTTTTTTGTGGGTATGTATTATTAATGTTTTACATTTTTTGTAATTCTATTGCACTCGGTTTTTGGATAGATGTATGCATGCATTTTAGTTTCCAACTTTTTTATATCTATACATTATTGCATGGAGGTGTTTGTGGGTGCGTGCATATAGGTACTTTAGGATAAGGCCTCCCATCCATGTGATATGCATACTCAATGCTAGTTTCCTACCCCTAACCTATTAGAGGTAGGATTGAGGATATGTGGCCCAGACCCCATTGGGATTGGTCATGATGGAGTTGTATCAAAGGTGGTTTCCACTTTGGTACTGTAGTGTTGTGAGATTGGTTTTGGTTTCATAGTGACAGTGTTAGGGTGTTTCATGTTCAGATCTCAAAACATAGGTTTTAGTGTTGGTGTGGCATTCGACATATCCATTCACTAGGACTCTGATAACTTTATTTTCAACTCGGTACATTTGGATGCTATTCATAGGTAAATAATGTTATATTCATCATGTATGACTGGGTTGTGGGTTACAAGTCCTTATTATGTCATCTCCTTAGATGTACTCTTTTACTATGGTGCATCTTGATTTTTTTCCTAGATTCCATACCGATGACAACCAAATAGGGTTCCATAACATGATTGTGATGAAGATCTACCCTATGACAGGGCTTTAGTTTAGGGAACTAGTTCTAAGGTGGTACCTCTAAGTGGTATGGTATTTGATCCAACGCTTGTTGAGTAGTTGTCTATGCTGGTAGTTTACGCCAAGGATTCACACAATATGAGTTCATTGAATGAGTTCCTAAGGTATTAAACTATGATGTATCAATTTTATATAGACCCCTAAGAAGGTGATGATGGGATCAAGGTAGTCACACGTATTTTTATCCTTATGAGGACACCTCTCGATGAGATAGTGGTCCTAGCAGTGACCCTTTTATAGGTTTCATCCATGTGATAGTGAAGTCTTGTGATGTTTAACCATGATAAGGAAATTTTCACTTGGGTAGAGTTTAAAAAAATCTTCAGGGAAGCGTTTTACCCATCCATGTTGAGGTCGGTGCATAACCAAGACATCCTACAGCTTTGGAAGGGTATCATGATCATGGAAGAGTACTCAACGAGGTTCTCTGAAAATTTACTATACTCCATGGATATGGTTTGAGACCAGTTCTTCAGAGCTCATACATTTTAATAAGGCCTCCTTAGAGACATCTGAGCCAGTGTTTTCTCCTTATTATTCCCCTCCTATGATGGGGTACTGAAGTGGTTATTGGTAGTGTAGATCATTTTGGTGGAGGGATGGGCGGATGTGTCTCACTGTGGGGTTCATGGGGTTGATACGCCTGCAGTCATTAGAAGATGGAAGATGACCGGATCATAGTGCAGGAGGCTTAACCTTTCCCAAACATAGTAATGTGGTAATATAGCATAGGATTCTATTGCACTTGCGATAGCCAAATATATCTTTCTAAATACTGTTCAAACCACTATGATGCTAAAAGGGAGCTAGTCTACAGATGATTGTAGTAGGGGAAGCATTTGGAGAATGGAGTTCTGCATGATGGAGGATGCGGTAAATGATCTGGGAGATCATTAGGAGGTGGAACATGGTTCATGTAATTTCCACAACCACCCTCGTGTGGTCTATTCCAGGCTCAGGGATCCAGAGAATAGGGGTGAGGACAGCTACAGGTCATAGAGGCCTTTAACACCGAATCTTTGATTATGAATAGCGGTATGATCTATGTAGTTTATAATTTATTCAATATTAATATTTAGATATAGTTTTGAGGTACTCCTTTATTTCAAATTATTACTCAATGTTTAACTAGAGTGACGTAGGGCCTCAATTGAACCCTATGTGGGTGTTTTTTGACGTAGCTTTGGACTCATAGGGAAGAGGGATCCTTTCCCCATCAGGATGTGTTTTTGAGACATGATAAAAACTATGGGGGTGAGTTATTATTTCCCAAATTGGATAGTTTCGAGGTTTGGTGGATGAGTTACTTAGACTTGTGTGTTCAACGGAGGGTCGGAGCAAGTTCTGGCATTGCCTATGGAGCTTTTTTACTTGACCCTAATGCTTGTCATCCCTTATGGATGGATATCCTTTCATAGAAACATTTTTTATAAGTAGAGTTATACCCTACAATGTTTCTATAGTGTGGATTGGTTTTCTACCATCCATACTTAAGCTCGGATTCCACTAGTGGGTGTGGAAGTGTTTATGGTTTGGCATGTTGTGTTACATTTGTAGGTTCGCAAACGAATGTCCTGGTAGTATTTAGTGTTTACACTTGGGCAGCCCCATATTGTTCATTAGTACCCTTTCATGCTTGATGTAAACCTTGGATGAAAGAAATTTGAGGAGGTCAGGGGTCAGTTCATCCAGGGGTGGATGTGTATCATGGAGTTACATCGGTATCTGCATCATGTTAGTGAGGTGGTGTACCACTAGGCCCTATGAATGGAAATGGATTGTGGTGCTTGTTTTCCCCCAATCATATCTATAAAGACCTGTGCAACGTTTTTCATGATGTTGACCTAGTTGTAGATGTATTTGGGTGATTTTTGGCCTTAGTGGTTCCCCTGAGTGTGAGCTTGTAAGCGGTGCAAGAACCCTTGGTTAGATCAATAGTGTGGGAGTTCCAGTGGAGAGCCCAATTTATTTCTCTTGTGAAAAGGATTTATATTTTTAGGGATTAAAAGCCTTAAGGTGTGGAAAATTTAATTAATTGGGTTTTGACTTATAAGGCTTTAGAATATGTCAAAGAATATTTATAAAGCTAAATGTTGAGTCAGCGTGGGATTATGGGGCCTGGAGAGCCTCGGTGCGATGATATTAAAAATATTAAATATAATTTTCTACACAAGAATAGTTTATCTTGAAACATGGAATAAATCCTTATCTAAGTCTCAAATTGTAATTCTGAGACTGTGGTTGAGTTTTGAATGTCGTGATTACCCTAGCTTCAACATAAAAAATTTTAGCATCGTGTTTTCGACCGAAGGCATGTAGGAAACAAGGTATTAAAAAGGAGTTAATTGATTTGATTTATTTTATTTAAATCAAATTTTACCCTACCCCACCCCTTTGGTTAAAACTACAAAAGTAGGTTGTGCAACCCTCCTCTCCCCCTTTGGGTTTTCACATGTCATGCTTCTTCTAGATGTTCTTTAATGATATTGTAGATCATTGTTGAACTTAGAGAGAGATACTAGGAATGGTACTCCCTAGGGAATTAGGGTGAGGGTTTCACTTGCCTCCCATCTTTGGTAGATATGGGACTCCCCACATTGTGGGTGTGGGTTCTTTACCCATGTGGTAGTTATTTTTGGGATGGTACTCCCCTATCAGACTAGGGTGCGGGTTTTCTGTATCATTCGAATCGTTAGCGACATAACTACCCTACCATGGTAGGGTGTGAGCCCTCTATACTCATTGGACAAATTGAGTATGTACTCCCCTATCTTACTAGTTTGTGGGTATTCTATCCATGGATCTGGTACTCCCCTATAATTCCAGGGTGTGGGTCTTCTATATGTGAAGTATAGATTGAGTGGGTACCCTTTTACCATACCATGGGGTGGGTCCTCTATCCTTGGGGTCAGAATTACCCTATTGTTTTAGGGTGTGGATCCTCCATACAAGTTATTCTAGTAGATTTGGTACTCCCATTAAATACCAGGGAGTGGGTCCTCTAGATTAGGGTCAATACTCTCCTATCGTGTTATGGTGTGGGTCCCCCATAGTGATCATGCCAGTAGAGTGGTACTACCATGTCATACCAAGGTGAGAGTCTTCTAGACATAGAGTGATAATCTACTATCATTTTTGGGTGTATTTCCTCTATATATGGATCAATACTCTCATATCATACCATGGTGAAGTTTATCATCTACGGAGTGGTACTCCCTTGTCTTTGAGTAGTGGCAGAGATCAGGTCATACATTTGAGTTGGATCTCCCTTAGCTGTTGAGTATAACTATGAGGATTTAGCCCCTTCACTTGTTACATGTGATTCCTGGTTAGGATTTAGTGACCCCTTGATATATTTTGGTTCATGACACTCCATTTAGGATCAATAGAGATTTCGTGTGTTAGTTAGAACCTATTACTCCCTATGATACAGGAAAGTGGAGAGGTGTAGGTCTCTCTATTATCTCTTAGTAGAGAGGATGTATGTATTTCACAGTCTAATGAAATTATCCCTCAACTATGTACAGTGGTGAGGGGAAGGCCTCTCCACTTGGGTTCTTATGACCTTTCATAGGGTGCAGGTTAGCATTAGAAGCACATCTAGTGTCGGAAACTAGAGCTAGACCAAGTGAGTTCTTCTGAATGGATATGTGTCTCTTTTATGTACCATCATGAATGGTAGGTGTTATCATTGGAGTGAATCTCATGCTCGAGTGCCATCTGGGATGGATGAGCTTGTGGAGTATGTTCTCCTGGTTGTGTGTTAACTTGATATCCTTGAGTAGAATCCTATAGCTAGCTATGAGGTTGGGTCCTCATGATACATGGAGTCTGAGATAAGTATATCTAGGTGATTCTGGGAGTCCTTGAAATTTTTTCATGGGTCTGGGTTGACACCCCTTGTTTACTGAGCTAACTTGTCATGTATAGATGAGGATGGATCAGGATGGAGTTTCTCTCTCGATTGGTTTCCCTCTGGCTAGGTCAAGCAGACTATTTCATTTTAGTTTCTCCCTTTTTTCTTTTGGGTTTTTGGTGTGCAGAATGATTATTGTTATACCCACCCCTTCATGAGATTTTCTTGCATGTGTTGTGTCTTTTTCATACCACAAGACTTTCTACTGAGTCCTCATAAGATCCTAGGGAGGTATATTTTAGTGAGCTAGACCAACCGAGGTCTAGTGTCCCCTCCTTCTGATAAGGTTAGAGGCTTTTACAGTTTCTTGGGTGTTTTTTTCCTTTTTTTTCTTTTGTTAAATTTTTTTGTACTTTGGTTTGGGATAGATGTATGTATTCATTTTATTTTCCATATTTTCATATATCTACATAGTTGCATGGAGGTCTTTATGGGTGCATCTGTATAGGTACTTTAGTAAAATGCCTCCCATCTATGTGATATGCCTACTCAATTATAGTTGACATCCCCTAGACTATTGGAGGTTATATTAGGGGTTGTAGAATGGCCCATGTTGGGTTATTTCATGATATTACTCCAACTATGCACTATCTTAGTGACACCCAAATCTTGTTTCACAGTTTCTTAGAGGCAGTGTATGGTTTCAACTAACAACACACAAACTGTGAGCCTCTAGACACATTTAAAAACATGTATAATACTCTCAATAACTCCACAAACTTAACCCAAGTCTTTATAAGATCAAAGTATATAAATAAAGGTCCAGGTACCTGAAACTGGGTGTGATAACCAAGTCACCACGCCACCTGACCATGCCTATATTGGCTCTATACCAGAAGAAATCCATCTTGTGAAAAAATCCAAACCCATGCCTGGATATTTCAGGTATAGGATCTTATTAAGTCTAGAACACTACACTAAGACTTTTTATAGGTCACACACCAACTTATGGACCATTCTTTCTCACTCAATGGTGGTTGTACATCAAATAACTTGATCACCACTTCTCTCTAAAGGGAGGTCTCAAATTTAATTTTAGGTTATACCTCCTCACCTAAAGTTAGTCACAGAAAACATTCTGAACTTCCCCTTCTCATTAAAGGGAGGTTTTTTCAATACCATATCACTTAATGTGGGTCCTTTATATTGATATATACCATATCACTCATGGTATGGTCCGATATCACATCACAACCTAACCACTACCTTATCACTCAATGCAAGGTTCTTCTAATACATTCTCACTCAAGGTATGTCTAGGCCTTGGGACATGTCATCAACCATAATGTGGTCTATCACCAATCACATGCACATAGTAGAGAACAAATTTTAAATAATATATATGGTATTCATCCCATCCCATTAAATAACCATCCTATCACCAAGATTATAGTCACTCGAGACCTAACCCCATATATCAAACATATCTCTACACCCATCTATCCTCACTGGTTGTTGGTCCCAAGAATGAAAAATACCTTAAGTGGGGGGGGGAGTGAATCAAGGAATATTGATATTTTATTTTTAGCAATGATAAGGATGATATTAAATCATTACTAAGAAAAATATATCTCTGACACTGAATATGAATTGATAAAGCACGAAAAAATAGGGACATAGAAATTTTACTTGGTAAACCCAAACCGAGATAATCCATTGAGAAAAAAATGACAATCAAATGTTGTAAAAAAACTCTAACTGCACTTATTTTTACAATTTGGAGTGGCTACACTGACTCTCTATATTTACAACCTTCAAAAGATATAGAGATAACTACTCTCACAGATTCTGGGAATTCACACTTGGCTCTATAATATGGAACGAACTACTTGTCTTTCACTGCATTTTTCTTCCATGAACAATTAATATAATTTACACCAATGATAGTGTATTTATAAACATGAATTTCATAAACTTCATGAAAATTGCAAACATTGCAGTTATATGATCTCCTAGAACTCATTCTTCTCTCAAATTTCTAGTGTTTTTCGGGAGCTACATTTTATGCTCTTTTTTTCCAAAACCACTCTATAACTTCTCTTTTTTTATATATTTTTCTTTTACCACATGATCCCTTTTATTTTACATTATTATTTAGAAATATAGTCCCTCAATTTTAAGAATATACCACTCTTATTTTTTCCAAAAATATTCATATTCACTTTTATGAAAATTATACTAGTATGGGTAAGTCAATATCTTGATTTTTATGTTGTATAGATCATCACACTAGAAGGGTTGTGGAGGGTTTTTACACACTAAAAAGGTGGTTGTTTGGATTTTTATGTATATACTAAAATTATTTCATGTATTGGGGTATGTGATATGCTATGGGATTTCAATATAAAGGACTTATTATTTCTGGGGAACATGTGAATACACTGTGAAGAAGGAGGCTTGTGCTTAAACAAGACTTGGGAAAAAAATTGATGGTTTTTATAGGTGGTGGTTCATGCCGTGAATCATAGGGTTATTCCATGATCATGATGAAACTAAAAATGAATTAAGATATCCACACTATGATCTATGTTCAAATTAAAAAATTATATCATGAATATTTTTTAGATATGGTTTTGGATTGTACATAGTTCCATGAAGCCAATAGTTTCATCATGAATTGATATTTTCTATATTTTATGGGTTGATATATACAACATTAAAATTAGGATATTTACTTACCCTTACTAAAATAATTTTCATAAAAAAATGAATATATATGTTTTTGAAAAAATAAGTGGATTTATATATTTCTAAAATAGAGGGAATAACTTTCATAAAAATAAGTCAAAGGATAAGGGATCATTAAGTTGAAGAAAATTAGAAAAAGAGAGAAGTTACAAAGTGGTGGGAAAAAAGATCATAAAAGGGAATTAAATGAAAACACTAGAAATCCAAGAGAAGAAGGTGTACCAAGAGATCCTATCACTAGAAGGTTTTTGATGTTCATCAGGTGTATAAAATTTAATTTCATCAATACACCATTATTGGGGTAACTCATATTCATTATTCATGGAAGGAAAATAGAGTGAAAAACAATAGTGAGTTCTATATTTTAGAGGGAGGAGTGATTTATTTGAATGTGTGAGAGTAGTGATTACACTATCCTATGAAGGTTATAAACCTGGAGAGTTAGTGAAACTAGTCAAAATTTTATTAATAAGTGAGCTTAGGGTTTTGGTACATCATTCAACTATCAGTGTATTCTCTATGGATTACCCTAGTTCATGTGGACCAAGTAAAATTGGTATGTACCAATTTTTTATTCATTATTGATTCATATTTAGGGTGAGTGAGATATTAATTTTAATAATTATGTAACAATATCATTATCAAGGTTCAAAATAAAATATCGACATACTTTGATTCACCCCCCTCCTATTAGTGTATTTCACGTGATTGGGACCAAAAAAAGTGAGGCTAGAAGGGTGTTGAGATATGATTGATATATGGGTCTATCTATCGAGTGACTAGAGCCATGGTGATGAGATTTTGAGATAGTGGTTTTGGATTCATTCCCTGCATGTTATTAAAAATGTGTGTTTGATAGAGTGTATGTGATTGGTTATAGACCACATTATGGGTGATGAAGGGTCCCAAGGTCAAAACAGACCTTGAGTGAGAGGGTATTGAAAGAACCCTAACCTGAAGGATTATATAGTGGTTAAGTTTTTATGTGATATCGAACCCTGCCTTGAGTGATATGGTTGATTCCATGATAATTGTTCCACCGTAAGTGAGAAGATGTTGGAAAAATCTCTCTTGAATAAGAATGGATAGTTCAAAATTCTTTGTGTGGACTATCTAGAGTGAGGTTGTATATCATGAAACTCTAAGTGAGACCTCCATATAATGAGAGGGTATAATTAGTTTATTTGATCTGCAACCTCCCTTGAGTGAGAAGAGATAGTTCGGAACTTGGTGTGTGACCTACACAATATCTTTGGGTAGTGGTCTATAATTTATAAGACCCAATACTTAAAATATTTAGGTATGGGTTGGTATTTGTGTCATGAAATGGATTTATTATGTAATATATCTAAATTTCGTATTTTTAGGTGTCATGGTGACTTTTTTAGCACACGATTTACTAACTTGTTTTCTTGTGTGTGAATTGTGTCTTATGTTTCCAAGTTGGGATCTTTACCAAACATTACTAAATCCCTTGTATGTATTTCATGAATATACACTTGATTAGAAAAATAAAATAGTATTTTTGAGGCATCCAGGATTCCTACTATGACTTTGGAGTCACCCCTTCATGCATACATTTCATGGGTTTTGATGTACATGAGTAAATTATCATGTTATAAAATAAAATTTCATAACCAATCTCTCAAATAACCAATTTCAATTTTAATTTTTTATTTTAGGTCTTTTTCATTTTTCATTATATATTCGAATTATAAAAACAAAATTTTATCATTGAAAACCAACACTCTAGTAAGAAAACCACAAATAGTACCACCGACCCTCATTCGACTAAGGAACCACCACTGAATCATTTAGCAAGCTATGCAGTCCATATTGACTATTATTCCAATGTAAGATCAAACCTATTTATACTAGAGCCACACATCTCAATGAAATATTCTGGTGGTGTAACACATCATTATTTTTCTGTCTGGTAAGATTTAACCCTTTCTTTTGGTTTAATTTTTTTTGGATGTGTAATTCGGAAAAGAAAATTTGGAGGATAACTATAATGGTAAAGTTTGGTATTTTTTGGATTTTTTAATCTTAACCCTACATTTTTTTGTTCATTGTGAGATTACACACTGTGTAATGGGAGTACATTCCATTTAATGTCTGCTAGGTGGAATTTGTGAACTGGATACACGGTATGATATGTTAATAGTCCATGTAATGGGTTCATGTTTTTTAATGGAAATATCAGGGTTTTAATAAAAAGGCAACGTGTTTTTTAATGTATATGAGTTTCATGGATTACACGACATTTAAGGGTATTATATGTCATGTAACAGTCATGATCTATGATTTTAGAGTGATAAAGAAGGGGTTTCTTATTTCATTCACTATATTCTTCCTTACTCAAGACATAGAGTGTCTTCCTCGTTGATTTTGGGTGATTCCATCTTTTCCAGGTCACTTCATTATGTGATTGATCAAAATTTTGGTAGGATTGATTCTCTACAGGTACATAATCTTTTTGGTTCTTATTTGGATTTCATTCAGGCTATGGTTTTGGCTATAGTGGTGTTCATATTTTTTATTGTATATAATTTTATATCTATCCTTCTCAATTTCTTGGAATGCCTCACCTTTTTAAGGTTGTTATCTTTGTTTATGTCATCGTTGTTGAAGGAGGCCAGGATTCTACCATGTGGAGGTATGTGTCTCTATATAGTTTGTAAAATTGATAAATTTCATGTTTTTCTTGATAAATTTATTTGGGATTTTTAATTATTTGAAGTGAAAAGTAGTTTCAAATGATTTATTTTTAAAGTAAATGTTTTTCAAAAAGGGGTCGCTCCATGAAAATGAATCTTCTTGATTTAAAAATGAGTTTCCCAACTCTAATGTGTCCATCATAAATTTGAGAATGTTTTAGTGAAAATTTGATCATGGTTTTGAAATTTATTTGGATAATTGTACACTGTGAACCTTGGGTGCATCGGGAAAGAGACACATGTAGGATTAGTGTGTGTATAACACCACTAGGTGGTAAAATTATTTTTATGAAACTTATTAGAAGGACTTGATATTGATTGGATCCAATATTATGCTTTTTAGGCTCTTTTTAGTTTCTAGTATGCATTATCCCATAGGCTATATCTTATTTTAGAGATGATGTTTCATTTATGGTTGTTTATGGAACTTTTTTCATGGATTGTTACTCATAGGTTTTTATATGAGGTTGTAACACATTGCTTTTTATAATAGGTTGTTTCAGGGATATATGTTTAACTTTTTACCTATTCATGTATAGAAATAATTTCTTATTTATATACTTATACTTATCATATTTAATGTTTTAGAATATGAAATTATTTTATGAAAATCCTAATAGAAAATTATTTACAAATGGGTTTAAATTCTGAAAATTATTTTTAAAACTATTTTTTTAAAAGCAATAATTATTTCATTCTTGATATTAGAGATTGTATAGAAACCGCAGTGGTATACAAAAGGGATTTGGATCACACCATAATTATGCCCTTGGGTATTTATAAATGTTTTATTGCAGGATTTTGGTAAAGGGAAGATAATCTTGTAGCAAGATTGCTTATCTTGTTCTTGCTTATTCTGGTTTAGGTTGGTCCAGAGGTGAATTTTTATCATGTGAGTATTTGACATACTTTCTAGTTTAGCTTATTTTATCTTGGATTGTTTGTATTTTATGGTATCTCATTTGTTTACACTTTTTACTCTTATTTTTTTTCTTTTTTTATATATTAAAGATTGATTTTTATTATCCTATTTTACCAATATTGCATGATGATCGGGTTCGGGTGGCTTATCTAGTGGTATCAGGTTAGTTTGTTACAGTTTGTATAATAATGAAGGAAAAAACATAAAATAAACAATAAACCAAGTGACTTGGAAAATTTAAGTCAAGTTTCCTTAGTTGTAGTTATTTTCCTTTATATCGATGCTCGAGAATCACTTCCTAGGCTCATCCAAGAAACACTTAACCTATCAGTAACTTATCTCAAGCCCAATTATCATAAATAAGTAATTATAAGATGTTATAATTAATTATCCAATTTAAATCAATTAATTGTGGAAATTTAAATATTTTTAAAATTTAAAATAGAATGGAAAAAACCCTAAAAAATTATCAAGACACAACCACTCACTAAAAACAAGATCAACTATTGTGGTCCACCCCCGACATGCACCCAGACCTAAGCCATGCATCCAATTCCATTTATACTAATAATTATAATTTATTAACCAAAATGAACTAATTAGGAATAATTTTAATAACACTTATTAAGAAATAACTTTGAATAAAAATAGTGTCCAACCTCATGTGAAAAGTATAAAACACATCTAGACACCCATTTGAGAAAAATCTAAAACTTGAAACATCGATTCTACAAGAAATTAAATTTAATTGAGGCCAAAAAACCTTCAAAAAATATGTAGTGAAATATAACTCATGGTAAATGTTGAATAGTGGCTTGAATACACCCTTCCAAAACATCATATACTAGTAATACATGAAATTTCCCTCAATAATGATAATTAGACCATTCTATGTCAAAATTATCCCTCAATAAACCTAAAAGAAAAAACCCAAATTTAGGGAGAAATATGGAAGAAGTGAAAAAAGAGAAGAGGTGGGATCTCACCTAGATTATATAAGAAATAATAACCCATAATCACCTAGGTTGAAGGATCAACAAGATAGGGTTAAAGGAAATCCAAAGAGGGATCCCCCTCTTCCTTTGGTTAACTAAAGATGGGGGAACCTGATGGGATTCTTAAAAATAACCCCCCATTAAATCACAAGAAAGCCCCGACAAAAAGGGGTGTCTAATAAAGGATCAAATAGAGACCCAATGTGTCATGGTGTGAACCTTATCCAAGTAGATGGATAGAACATATTCCTTTTACATTCATCACTTTACCCTATAGTTCACACTTTGAATCTATTGTAGATGTTGGTTTCAGTAGCCTAAAATTTCCAAACCTTCCCAGATTTCCTCCTGAACACCAGAGGCACCTGCACCTCAAACCACATCAGAAAGAACTTTTTTAAGGATGTTTAAAATTTTAAAATCTATATTTGATTTTTAATTCTCAAAATGATCCCATTTTAAAATTTAGGGACAAGGCCCTTTTATTAAATGAAAGGAAATAAAAAATAAGGAATATGGGGTTAGACATAGCAAATCTTGCCTCATCACTTCAGATCCAAACTATTTATAATCTAATCCACAACCTTTTGTTCCTAATCTCATATATAAAAATAAAAAAAAATTACACATCCATCATGAAAACCTCTTTAATGAAGACCCCATATCTAGTTTTTAACTTGATTCCATTCCCTTCATTTTCTTCTTACTATGAGTCATATTACATGTCTTTCTGAATCTATCTCTAAGTGAGTATTTAGGTGACATGTACTTCTTCATGGAAGCCTTCCCCTTACTATTTGGATCATCAATTCCAACCTCATAAGATCTACCACCACTGTTCAATTCTCTTGTTGTTGATACAACTGTATTGGAAAAAACCATATGGAAAACCACATTATTTATGCCATTCACATCTTCCTTCTCATCTCGAGAGTGATTATCCACCAAAGTCTTCTTCTTATCCTCTATATTTAAGTCTTGATCCACCTCAGGTAACTTAGTTAGAGAATGAACATTTTCAATTAGAAGATATACCATCTCCTTTTTTGACTTTCTAGAGTCAATTTTCTTCCTTAAAACCCCACATTCTCCAGCTTATTTTTCATCTTATACACCACCATATTGCACCTCCTTAAGCAATTCAAGAACTCCAAGTTTACTAAATGTAGCCACATGCGTCTCAAATAAATATTCCATCATAGTTTAATAATATTTATCCATTTCATTATCTAATTTTAAATATGAGTCCCTATTTTTTCAGAATTCATCATGCTCCTTTCGTTATAAGACCCCCCCTACAGCAGTTTGATTAGGTTTTTCTTACAAGAGTGACACATAAATCCCCAACTTCTTTTTCCCTTTTCTATCTCCAGAGGCCAATAAGTTTTATTTTTATAGTAACTAGAGATCAACTTCCTCTAAATCCTTTAGTTATCAATAAGATTCTACATGCTCATCCTCTTCATAGGTTATTCCAACTAAAACATTATTAAAGAAGTACTACATGTTTACCTCATTTTTCCATGAATGAATCTACGTAACAGGCATAAATCTAGGTGACAAAACACACTTTCTCTACTCTAATAGAACCTATTTAGGTATATATTTCTCATTTTTCTTATGAGTATATCTCCCATCCTCTTTCCAAGGATTCTATAAACATGAATCCCTAGCATTATGGTGAGAAATCCCTTCAAGATTTCCTTTATGTGAGGGATCTACATCCTTTTCAGTGGGAAAAAATAAATTTACCTACTCCTTCCTAATGATAACATTAATATTATCCCCTATGGATTTATTACATACCATTATTTTCTTGAAATGAGAGATTTCTTTGTGCCCTTTCATGGAATAGATAGAGAAAATGATCCCCTTCATAGACCAAAAATTCAAATTCATGTTGAATTTGATAGATAATAAATGAGAAGGGTTTTAAAACCTCCTCACTATAAACCTTATTATCCTTGAGATATCTATCTATATAATCTAACTTTTCCTGGTTTTCAATTTAATATTAATAGGTTGTGTTCCATATCCAAACACCCCACATTCTGCCATTGGGAAACAATAATCAAAAGGTCTAAACACACTGTATTTTATACCAAAATCTTATCCCAATAAAAAAAACACCACAATATTGTCTTTAAAACACTATTGATGTAGTTTTCACCTCAATTCATCTAATTTAAATATAAACCATCGGTGTAAGGTTCTAGACTCAGTTCACTCATAAGTAACTAAACCTGGTCTATCACATGGCCTCAAGCGCATCTCCCTATATTCCAGAGGGTGCTGACTAGAAGCAAGGGTCTTTAATGGTATATTGGGGATAATATGAACACTTTTATTATATTATCAACATAGTATTACAATAAACTAGAAAATAGTTGAAACATAATAAATGAGTGGAAAGGAAAGTAAATTATCTATATGTAATATTAACCAGTAGGACAATATCAAAAATAATAAATAGATCCACATCTAGTAACATATACATAATTATGTAATTTCATGATGTGATACAAAATGGGAGATACAAGGGGAAATACATCATCAAGAATATATAAAGAAGAAAAAAGTCCAAATACTATCACCAATGGAATCATGAGAACTAGCTCAATCCTATGCTCTAATACTCCATCATAGTAAGTTTTTATAACTAGATTCTTCCCTTTATCCCTATCTGCATATATAAAGTCTATCCAGTTACCAATCGGCTTCCCAAATAGGGCGTGGGTAAAACTCAGTAGGAGACCACCAATGATGTCTAATACTGTCCAGATAGTGAATATACATATGAATAGTGTGTGGGTACATTAATAATGAAATCAGTAATATAAAAAACAAAGTCATCTTGGGATCCTGAGGGGACACCCTTCCAACTATATTTACTTCAGTCTAAGCTAGGATGACTCTAAATGAGCGACATTATAATGTATATATATATACATATAGGCACACACACATAGAAAATATATTTCGAAACCTGTGGCATATATCTGAGGAACCCACGTATAATATTCTTATAAGGGAATCATGAGGTTCCAGGACACACATGGCTTCGGTAGTAGAGTAAATTAAAATGGTTGTACCCTTAGTATATCACCCTATGGTGTTCTACCATTCCCTAATAACACTTCCTAGGAGATCTTGATTATAACAACTAAGAACTCACATCATGTCAAATTACTAGGTTCCTAGATCATCTTTCTTGCACCCAATTCAATTATTTAGATTGCAATATACAAAGTAATTTTCATGGTGAAATAACATGATATTCAATAATATAAATCAAGGAGAGGAAAAACCATGTCCAATAATATAAACCATGTATAGGAAACACCATGTTCAATAATAAAATCCAAGGATAGGAAACACCATATCCAATAAATATAAACCAAGGATATGAAACACCATGTCCAACCTCATTTTTAAAATTAAAGACTGCATTTTCAAATATTCAAATACAAGTAGAAGAAATGTTGTTTCCAGCCTCCCTTTTAAAGTGTCAATAATTTCCTTCCCTACCTCTTGATATTTTACTAACAACCCATAACATTAATAAATAGGCCTAAAATAATTCTTCTTATAACTCGCTCGATTTAATAAGAGTTTAATTTGTAAGGGATAATCCAAACTCACCTTATAAGGTGGTTTAATAACATAACTAAGTATAAAGGTTAGTCATGGTGTCATACCATCCATTTAATTTATTTTAAACATCTCATTTATCAGGTATAGTCCAACACACCTCATGTGGGGTTTTAAATATGTGTTGAGACACAGGGTTCTTAGATGTTTTATTATACACATCCAACAGGGTGGTTTGAATAGATTTAGACAAACCCCGATAATTATTTTGGGGTTAAAGGAATATTCAACTCTAAGTATTAGTAATTTATTTAGATAATTTAATATTTAATGGGTAATGCATAGAAGGTTTATCATGTGAAACAACAATGTATAATATATTCAACTTGGTCCATAGAGAAATTACTAAACAAGCAACCTTAGATGGGGAGTAGACTCCTCATATAGTATTATACTTTAATCCAATATAGAATATGAGAAATCATAGAAATAGAAAAAATCACATTGGATATCCATTGTGATGAATGGTGAGTGATTCTGACACCGTATAAAGGGTATCAAAAAGAACCTAGAAGAGTAAAGTTAAGAGCTCTCCACATGTGTCCACTACTAGAAATGAAGGAGGAGAAAATTGAATTATAATTTAGGGGTAGAAGAGGGGGAAAGGTAATTTCACACTCTTTTTAGAGGTCATGTTTTCTGGCCACATGATTGGATAAATTGTGTGCCAACTGTACACCACCATTGTCTTCGTGGCATACCCCCTTGCTCAGTTAGGGGAATGGTTAAACAAACCATGTGAACATTTTAAGTTTGTTATCTAAAAATGAATATAAATTCTCACATGTTGTGATTTTTACTTCGAAAGGTTAGTAAAATCATGCACCTCTATTTTTGGGCCACATGGTTCAGTCATATGGTTACTACTAACTAGGAACCAACTTTGTGCCTCAGTCTGTTTCTCCAATAAATAGATCTCTAGGATCTAAAAATTCCTCGTACACTCCTAAAATCTTCCTAAAATCCCTAGGAAAATCCATTAGAATAAAAATAAGGATTTATACTGAAATTTTAAGGTTCCATACCTCATGATAAAATTAATTAAATTACAAACACCCCTCCATAAAACTACTTATCCATGAGTTTCCCTTTCGAGGGTGGTCGATCATTATCTGAGAATAATTCTATCCACTAAGCATGTATATGTCCTCTCACTCCAATGTCACATCCTATACATAGTCATTCTATCATAACACTTATACTAGTGGAACTAACATACCTATAATATATTTCATTATCCAATCAACAATACACATAGGATAGTCCTCAAAAGAAGAATCAACATCCAACTCAACCTCATCAGGATGGAGAACATGAGACGAGTTTGAATAGTAACAATGTATATGAGAAATATGAAAAATTTCATGTATTTTATCATGGATGGAGTGATATTTGATATGCAAGTAATATGACCCTTTTCAAAATCTCAAAAGGTCTAATAAACTAAGGTGATAGCTTGCCTTGACTCCTAAACCATCGATGCACCAGTTTAGTAGAAACTTTAAAGAATACCTGATCTCACACCTCAAAATATAGAGTTTAATATTGATGTTCAGTATAATACTTCTTATTAGAGTAATAAATATCCATACACTTCCGGATATGTTTCATTTACTCTGAAGTCACCTAAATGAGATGAGTTACTAGTTGTCCTACCTCTCCCGTCTCTAACCAATACAAGGGTGAACGGAACAACCTACCATATAAGGCCTTATAGGGATCCATATATATTATAGTGACCCCTACATTTTACACATATTATTACATGATTCTCAAACACAAATATTAATTAATACAACACAATTATTGTAAAGTTCTAGTGTCTTTAGAATACTAGGTTCATATTACATAAAAAGAATCTTATACATGGAATCTTTTTGTTATTCTCCATAGTGGGATTTTAAAATTTATTTGATCTTATAAAGTTTCATGGGATTACTAGGGGAATACATAAAGAAATTGGTGAGCAAAAAATTCAAGTAATGGAATAAACATAATAAGGAAACATAATATGTGAGTCAAAGGTATAACATGATATAATAAAATAGAAGGCTTGTGAGTAATTTCATGGAACCAGATCATGTAATCATAGTAAGAATAGAAAAACACATAACATGACATAAAAATGACCCAAGACCATATTTATAGATAATATCACATAATGGACAAAGTCACATAGTGGATTAGGTTTCATCCCTAATTCCATACATGATGCCCCATCTGACTAAAGCTTTACCCAATGAATTGGAGCAATATTGGGTTGAACACATCACAACATGTTCATGATATATGTGTGATTCATAAATGTATTAATCATAATTCATAACATAATAATTACCCATATAAATAAAATGGGTTTCATAATCTTTTTTCATATCATAAACAAAGGAAATTTCATAATGACGGAGTTTGAGAAATGATTATAAGGTATGTCTTATTCTATAAAAATAAGTGAGAATAAGTTGGGTATATATGTGAGAGACATATATACAAAATTTGTAGTCATTACATAACACTAAGAGATGGAGAAAGTTAATTATAGGGAGAAATATCATAATCCAAAGGAAATAGTGGTTTAGAGAGATCCCTTACCTCAAGCCCAATTTGTAATGTATGTGATTTATCTACCAGAATAATAAAATTAAGTTAATTATTTACCAAATTAAAAAAAATATTCATTTTATTTTAACTTTTACTATTCCATATTCAATTACTTAACCCATCAAATCCACATTGGACGTTTTAATGATAAAAGGATCATACGTCCAAAATCACTTTGGTAAGTTGACTAAGTTCAAAGAGATTAATTACTAATCATCTCAATAATGTTAAAAATTAAATAATTATAATTTTATACATAAATTATTCTTTTAAAACCAACCCTAAAATGTAGTTATGAAAAATGAACTTTATTACAATCATGTAGACAGTAGGCCATACGTACGCATGAGTAACATTTCCATTTTTTTATGATCAGGATAGAAGGAAGGTGAGTGTTATTTTATCATTATAGGATTATCATTATATCATAAATATAATATTTTTTATTTAAATACCCTTACACATACCATATGTGTGATGTGGTAATAATAAAATTTAAAAACCAAACCACATCGCTTCTCGAGTCGGTAGTCTGCCAAACAAGAGAGATGTTATAATTTTTAATGGATGGTAAGGCAAAAAATATATATGATATATAAATTTTCCATAATGGTTAATATTTTTTTATTTTGATATAATAATATTAATTTAATCCTTATTACCTTCCATTTAAAGTGTATGTGAAGAACGAATCACATCGCATCGTAAGGTGGTCGTCCTCCATACACACAAACAACGCTGTAATATTCTCTACGAAATAGAAAGTAAGAAGGTATATATGATATTATAATTAAATAGGTATAATTATATATTAAATATAATATTTAAACATTAAATACATCATTATATATATCCATGAGAAGTGGTGATGGAAAATGAATTGTGTCGGTTTGCAAGGTGGTAGTTCGTCATAAACACAGTCAATAGTATTGCTTCCCACGTGAGTGAGGAGGAGATGATTTTAGGTAATTAACATAACATAAAAACATATCAGTATATTAAATATACTTTTTGTATTATATCCTCATGTTTTAAAAATATTTGGAGGAGGTGGAAGAAAAAATCAAATCAAATGCTTGCTTAAGGGAAAAACCACTTCTTCTAACAATTTCTTTTTGTTTTCACCAAAGAACATCATAGGTTGGATTTATGACCACAAAAATATTATAAGATTAGGTTATGGAATTATTTAAGTTATTTGGGTAGTTATTGGACAAAACAAAGGGTTTTTTAAAATTTATAAAGGATAGGAGAGGGTGGCCTTTTATAAGTGGGGGAGAGGACCCACTTGGATTGTTTTATAAGAAAGAATTCGACCCACATTTTTCTAATATAAGAAGAATAAAAAATGAATAATTTTATAACCTTAGAATATATAAGGTTTAAATATGAACATAAAATACTAATTAGACATGTTTTGTGTCATTTTAAACCATTATATATTTCATTTAACCCCCAATAAACCTGTTTTTACCTTAACCTTGGTAAATCATTTTTATTTTGTTCACTATTAATTATGGGAAAAAAATAATTGGACCATATTAGATAATATAAATTATGATGAATCCAAATATTTAATATATTTTTCCAAATTTAACTAAAAAATGTGGTAGAATTTAATCTAAAATTATACCCATGGAAGTTTTGAAAAAACGGTTTTTCAATAAATGCATTTTTAATGAAAAGATGAAATCATATTAACTATATAACAAGTAATAATAATTAAATAAATTTAAAATTATAAAATAATTATTTTATTTAAATCATTCCCCATTAAGGTTTATTTTAATTATTTAAAATCAATAAACATTATACACATTAAAATGGTTTAATGAAAAAAGGTGTTTTAAAGACTAAAAATAAACTTACACTAAAAATATTGAATAAAAGTTATTTAAATGTAAATAATTGGATTTAATATAAAAAATAGAAATTATTTTAATTTTAAATCAAATTAAAATAAATATTGGACTTAATTTATTAAAAATAAATATATATTCTATAAAAATTAGTATTTTCCCTATTCACTAAAAAATTAATATTTTCCAAAGAGATCTAAAATATGACAATAAAATAATATGAATATGATGATTTAATAATTTTTTTTCATTTTAGGAAATAAATTTTCAAAAATTGGTAAACAATTAATTTTAAATTATGTTTACAAATCATGACTAATCTACCTTTTAGAAAATAAAATATAATTTTTCAAAAAATATTTCTTTTTTCGTATGGTTCTTATTTAACGTCTAATTAATATATAACGATTGAAGTTATTTAATACATGTGTAAACCATATCTTTTTTACAATTTAGTTAGTATTATTCATACCCTATAACTTAATGTCCAAGTTATAATGGTCATGTTTAAATAATAATATTTTATATAGTATATTTCGTTTAAACAAAGTGTTTCATGCATCACAAATTATTAAATTTATTGAATTTATTTAAAAATAAAATATATCACAAATTCTCAGGGTGTTTCAATCATACCCCATAACTAATTTTACCATTGAAATTTCATATTACAAACTAAGGTGAAACCATGTGAGAGTACTTCTTCTTTATCATGTATTATGGTTCCCAAGTTGTTTCCTCAAACATTTTGTTTCTCCATAGCACTTTGAATAGGTGATTTTTATTATCTCATAGATTTTTTCTCTATGACCCAAGATCCTCATTGTCGACTCCTCATATTAAATTTCTTTCTCTAATGGTACCACCTCAGTATTTAGTACATGCTATGGGTTTAGGATATACTTCCTCTAGAGGGATACAAGGAACATATCATGTACTTGAGATATATTAAGTGGGAATGTTATTCCATAGGCCATCACTCTGATATAATCAAGGATCTCAAAGGGGTCATTTTATCTTGGACTAAGATTTCCCGTTTTCTCAATCCTCGAGAAATTTTTCCATGGAGAAATATAAAGGAACGTGTTATCTATAACCTCAAACTCCTGCTCTCATTAATGGTTGTCTGTATAGATTTTTTGCTAAATTTATACAAATTTCATGTGATACTGAATGGTTTGGAAAATTTATATCATATCTTGAGAAATATCATGTCTCTCCACCTTACACTATCCAAATTTACCCAAGTATGTCAGAGTCTAACATTTCCTCCCATACAGAGCTTCATAAGGTGTCATTTGAATTCTAGAATAGAAATTATTGTTATATGATATCTTCACTAGGGGAAGGTGTTTAAACCAACATTATTGTAAATCCATTGAACAATATATCATTATATCAAATAGATTTTTTATGGTTCTTTCTGACATACCATCTGTATGAGGGTCATAAGAAGTACTAAAACTAATTTCTGTATGTAATGCTTACTGAAGGCTTCTCACGAACCTTGATGAAAACCTTGGATCTTGATTAGATGAAATAGAGAGTGGAACTCTATGAAATTATACCACTTACCTTATATATATATATATATTATTGAGTGTGTTAATTGATAAATCTTCTTTGATAGAAATTAAATGTGTTTACTTTTCAAGGTGATCGACTACCACCCAAATGGAGTTATTTCCTTTGGGTGTACTGGGGAGTCCTATGATGAAATAAAGGTTATTTTTCCATTTACATATTGGAATTAGATATATTTTCATCATAAGATTTTATTTTTTTTCATCCTTGACGTTTTGGCATACCAATCATAGAGATACAAATTCCACAATCACACTATTGATGGTGTCCCACCATAAGTTTTTCTTTGGATCTCTATAAATCATACTAATTCCTAGATAAATAGAGAAGAAAGAGCTATGAAAATCATTTAGAATCTCCATCTTACACTCTAGTTTATATTAGACACATATCTAGGTTCCAAACCTTATAACTCCATCTTTATCAAGGCTGAACTCCAAAAAAATTGCTACAATTTTCTATAAAACCTCATCCCCTTTCTAGGAATCCTTGATCCATTCAAGAATGATGGTTTGAGAGGTTATTTGAAAAATGTATGATAAAGATAATTTTATTATTCCCATTTACATTATCTCCAAGTCTAGGAATATTGGATCCTTTTAGATTCTCATCATTGATAAAATTGTTGCATCCTTTCTACATAGAAAATATTCCACTTTGTTTTCTTTCCCTAAATGGTAATAGATTGAGAAGTCATAATCCTTGATCAACTCTAACCATATTCATTGGTGAATATTAATATCCTTCTATGTGAATGTATATTTGAGGCTATTTTTATCAGTTTATATTTCAAACTTCTCCCCCATTGAGAAAATATCACCAGATCTTCAATTAAGATATCATTATGGACAAATCCAGGTCATTTGTGGGATAGTTATTCTCATTAAAATTAATCTTCCTTGAGACATAGTCTATCAATTTATCATTTATAATTAGTAAAAACCCCAAAACATTCTTTGAATCATCGATTTAAACCACTTGAGGGTAGTATAAGTGATGGTGTAGTGATAATCCTTTTTTCAACACCTTAAACTTCTCTTAAATGTCCACATCCTACCCAGTGTCCACTTCCTCCCCAATCACTTGATTTAGGTGTCACTCATTTTTTGTTTTCCTAAACAATATTATATAATTTCATTCCATACAGAGTTAATAATCATCATTTTATTGATATATGATAATAAAATGATTTGGGATATGAAAACATATTTTTTTATCATGACATTTGATATCTTCTTTATACTGGTAAGTCCAATCCATACCCAATATTATGTAAAATTAGTACAATGTAAGAAGAATTAGACTGGAAGTATTTATCCTACCATAAATCTCAATTGAAGAGTATTTATAAATTTTAGACATGATCATTGTGACACCAGGGGTTTTCACCGACAGTTCAATATCCATTGATTGGGGTGGTGATTCCATATTCTTAAAAAAAAATCTGTTCTAAAACAATGAGATAAACCAAAAATAAAATAAGGTTTTTTAAAATCTAAAAAACTTATCAATTTTACCTCACATCACTTCATTATCATGGTCCACCTCAATGGTAGTTATCATGAATTCCCTTTATTGTTACCTCAGTTTGGGAGGTTTTTAAGGCTTGTTTTCTTCATTTTTTAAAGTTTTGTGGAATTTGTTCACATAATTTTTGAACTCCTTACAATTGAATCATTGTATTGTGGGTGGATTAATTATATGTACCTTATTCTCTTTTTTTGCATTAAAAAGACTCATAAACTTAGTTTAAAAGTTGTGGGATTGGTTTCCTTATTTACTACACTTAAAAATTTCCCTTTATTCATTGAGGAAATTACCCATGTTCTTTCTCCCACATTTATTTCATATATAAAATTTTACATTTTTCCAACATGTTTCTTATCATAAGTCTATCCATGATACTCAAATTTCTTGTTCTTTTCCCAAAATATTTATATATTCCAGTTTCCATTTATACCTTAAGATTACAATAAAAAATTTATTCATATCTATCAAATTATCTTATGTATAAATCCCTTTTAAGACAAGGCTTTAATCTAGTAAATAAATGATCGATTGTTCTCTCAATATTAGTGATGAAAGCAGTGGTATACCTCACAAGTTTTGTGAAATATGCTTCATATGATCCAATAGATTCATCCTTTATTTATTCAATTAAAATAACACCCACTATATTTGTGTGTGGAGATTGTGAGTTAAATACTTAGTGAAAAATATCTTCTTGAACTTTTCTCATTCTATAGAGTATACTACCTCCTTTTCTTTGGTATTCTTAATGAGACTCCACTACTGGTCAACATCACCTTCTAAAGGATATAATTCCAAAAATACCATCTCATGATCCATGAACTATAAAATACTAAATATATTTTCCAATGAATTGACCCATTTCTCAGCAACTACTGGATTAGAAGACCTGCTAAAAGAGGGTGAATATTTCCTCATAAATGACTTGATAACTTGTTACTCCTTCTTTTTTCTATTCAATAGATCAACATGATTTATGTTGTTACCCACATATTTAGATAGTTGGGTAAGAATTTTGATGAGTTTTTTCATTCCATGCCCTATCTATTTTGGTTACCCTTTTGGATAATCTTCACATTTTCCATTGCACCCATTGTTCATTGGGTTCTTTCAGGTTCTTGATAAATTTATGAACGAGTATACTTAAATTAATGAATGTAAATATAAGAAAACTATAAAATTAGAAGGTATTTTTCATAAATGAAATGAATATATTATCCTATAAATCATTAGGTTTTAATAGATGTTATCCATGGTTAGATTTCTAACTGAACAAGTTACATATATTAAAATATATTATAATGGTTCATAAAGAGATTTTTAATTAAATAAGGAATAACCCTCAGGAGTGTCAAAACCATTTTGTAATTAGGCTTATTTTTCATGCACCAAGTGATAGGTGAGTAAATACCTAATCCTAAATTTTTAGGGTTATTACTCATAAGTAAATTTGTTCTAGATCATGTATCCACTTATATTATCTATTTAGGGATTCAATTTCTAGTATAAATTCACAATCTCGACATTAGTAAAATTATAGGATGTTATCATATACTAACACTCATCCCTTTATATATTTTCCCCATAGGTTTCAATATATTTCTCTAAATTAATACCCAAAAATAACAAAACTATGGTCTAATACCAGCTAAAGTGACCCAAGAAAATCATAACATAAATAGTACAATAATTTTTTGATTTTGATAATACATATCACAAATGGTCTCACAACACAAAGACCAAAATATTTAGTGTCTTGGAGATTATCCACATAAATAACTTATTTTTCATTACATTAATACACTAATATATAATTACACTCCTCTAGACTAATTTAGAAATCTAACATGATATAATCATCTTTATAACCTTGGGTGTTGAAACATAATAAAGGGGTGAGATCAGACTCTCAATAAGAAAAAAATATATCATAATGTGAAAAATCATAAATGTGAAGGAGAACATGAGGAACACGTAAATATATTAATAAAAGATTAAAACACCTTAGATGAGAGTCATTAAACATGTTAGGGAAACATAAGATCCTAAAAAGATCATTAAGGAATCATAAAAGCTATGACATGGAGAAAAATGCATCTCAATAATCATATAACATGTGAACATGACATAAAAGTGTAAAATACTTTAAAAACAAGGAATAATCATGAAGAAATGGAATTTCATGGAAATTAAATGCATCATGGAAATATTGGATAACCTGATAAATAATATGGAAATCTAGAACAACTATAACCATAGGAAAAAATTTATGATCAAACCCATTATTCTCATGCCTATATGAAAGAACTTATTATGTCCACACCTGAAAATGTGAGAAAACCCATCATGCCCATGGCTGTGTGAAGAAACTCATTATTTCCATTTCTAACTATCTCATGAGATATAAACATTAACCAATGTGTTGGAGAGAAATACATGACCCCATCCATCGTCATCCATACATATTTGAGACACTTAAATTCATTCATCATCATATCTTAAATAACCTAGGAAAATAAATTGGGTTTCTTAAACATCCAAATGAAAATAACTCAATTTTCATAAAAAGCACATGAAAATAAAAAAGGTTTCATAAAACATAAAAATTATATAAAATAAAATCATGATTTAAAATTTGATAATAAAAACATGATCACCAAAAATAACTAGATAATAAAATAAATATAGGGTCAAACATGGAGCACACTACAAGAAAAGCGCCTTATAGTAGCAATTTTTTTAATATGGCGGCGGTTTAAACCACCGCCATATGATTATATGATGGTCTTATAAAACCACCTCTAAATTGGCTGTCAACATCCAACATGAAACAGTTTCTTCAATTTAGTAGTGATTTTTGGGATGTATCATAGTAAACATATTTAGCGGCGATTTTGGCGGTTTTAGCAGTGGTTTGATGTGACAAAATGGAATATTTAGCGGCGATTTAAACCATTACTAAATATATTTTTTTTTACATTGAAACCACCACTAAACCACCATAACTACCACCAAACAATAACATGCATTTATTTAGTGGCGTTTTTAACCACCGCTGATAAGATAATATCAAACTATAGTGGCAGTTTAAACGGAAATGAAATATGGTCATTTTCATTGGCAGTAGTTTAAACCACCGCTAAAAGTATATTTACAAGTAAAAAAATGCAGCATATTCTGCAGCCCTGGTACCAATAACCTAGAAAAAAACCATGTGCAAATAACATATATCATAATAATATAAAAAATCTAATAATGTTTATTATTCAACAATCTAACAAAGTTTCATAAAAAACCATGCACAGAGAACATATAACAGAATAATCTAAACCATAGAATCTCAACCATTTAACAATGTTTTGTAGATCTAAATCTAGACTTTAAACAATATAGAAACAATGTTTGAGTTTTAAGACTTAAAACTACATAGCAAAAACATATAATATGTATCCCTGATCCATCTTAATAAGGTTGATGTATCCCAGCATTGTAAAAGTAATTAGGTCCGACAACACTACTGATTAGTTTTAGTTTAGACTATATGTTTGATACAAATGAAGTTCTTAAACATGACTCAGTAGGATAATTATGCATACTTCTATGAAAAAACCTATACTATAACACTTCTAAGAGGATGGTGTTTTTTCAATTCAGGTTGATGATTAATAGAAGCATGTTATCCTAGTTTTGGAACCACATTCAGTAGCAGATGAATCATGTGCTATGAAATGTTTTTTATTTCAAAAAACTATTTCCTAGGAAATTATAAAGGTGGGGAGAATTATGAGTATTATGGAAACTGTGTCATTTCATGTAGATGGAAACAACTGTAACTTACCAATTGGAAATTTTCAGAATGAATTCATAAAGCTGATGAGTTGGTATATTCAATATTTCATATCTCAAACATGACGATGACTTTTAAAACATAGGTTTGAGTTTAATCTAATTATGGATGATCGATTCATGATCAACATAAATAATAGATCCATGAGTTTTACCAATCAGTAGTATGCCTATTAATTCCTAGCAACATGATGGAATAGTGGTTGGTTGATTACCCAACAATTGATGAATGGTGAGATTAATTGTTGGAATTTTTTGGTTATCCATGAAATAACATGGTATCATTGGGATATAAGGCTCTGTAATAAATACCTTAATTAAAAAACTAGCTATTAAGATGGTAATCTCTTAAAAAAGTAAGTATGTAGTGGATTGATTGATACTTTTGTGATAAAATTTTGAAGGGAATCTGATCCTTCCATCTATGTATCATGTTAAAAATTATTTGAACTTTTTTGGGGTGTAAACCTTTAAAGATATACCATAGAAGTACAATGAGTGTTTTAGGGTGCACTGAGGTGTTTGGCCCACTGTTGGACCTAGTCGCACATCATCGAGATATGTGGAATAAAGGGTTGGTTCAAGGTATGTATGACATATTTTGATGGAGTGTGTATCAGAATATCTAAACAGGCCTACCAATATAATTTTTCAAAAATGTTATGATTTTTTTATTTTTGGACCAAGAATGGGTAATGTTTAGAAACTTTGTGTACTTTTATTCTAGATTCAGTCATTCCCAATATATTTTCATTGTCCTAAGTATGTTGGGAGAGCATCTGTATACCAAGATAAATAATTAAAACCAATTCCTCTTTGTTTGGATGGAAGGAATCCGTGGGAGGTTTACATAAGGATTGATTTATAGAAAGACATAATATATAGATTACAAATTTAAAATATTGGAGGGTAACACTCATGTGAGTGTTGTACTAATTGTTGGATGGTTGTTTTAGTTTTTGAGCTGTTTGATAACTGGAATTGGGTACTGTTGCATTCCACAGTGAATTTTAGGTACTAGTTCAAATATATACTTGTGAGAAGCTCATGTCTAGGCTTTAGGCTTGGGATAATTTTTTATTATTGAGGTGTGTTGGATTGGTAATTAACTAGAATGTTTTTTTAGAATGGTGAAATAAACGAGTAATATTTGGTATAATCAAAAGATGTCACTGAAAGTTGGTTACAAGTAGTGGTGAGCCTGCTCAAAGTGATATTGGGGTACCTTGGATAAAATGTTTCAAAATATGGCTTTAGGGATTTTGACTATTAAAGTTGATTGTTCTTGAAAAATACTCAACCAAAATTAGTTCACTATGAGTTATTTCTAAAAGTTGTATATCGTCAGTGAGGAACCACTTCAGGCATATGGTGGGTTGATACAGGTGTGTTTTAATGGTTTCTGAGAGCTTTTAAAGGAAAATAGTGTGAACAATATGATCTTGGTCAATTTGATTTCAACAATTTCAAAGCAATTGAGGACTAGGGGCAATATCCTCCTAAATAACATATTAAATGTGTTGGGAGAACTATTAGGACATTGAGTTCTTGCATAAATAAAAAATTGTGATAGTGGGAGTACCGTAACTTAGAATTGACCATTAAAATTTAAAATTTATTATGGGTATATCTATATTATATTTGATAATAAGATGATTACATGATCATCTCTCTTATATAAAGGCTCACTCAATGTTCTCAAGAACATAGTGGTGTAGCTCCCAATTTGGATCTCCATCATCCTCCAAGTATTATTATCCCTTATAGTGATGGTGTGTGATAAAAATAGGCTCACCTACCATCTAGGGAACACACCTCAAAGGATCTCTTCTAATAAGTGATCATTACCATGTTTTGAATGTTGTTAGTGGTCGACCCAACATTTGGGGGTCCCATCCTAGAATGACATGGCTGCGGGGCTTGTGTTTCAAACACGAATAAAATTAATCTAATAAACAACATAATAGTTATTTCAACATACTAATATAAACATCATAACATAACTCAAATGAAACTATTATATATATCTATCTTCAATATGGAACATTGATTACTTCATACTCCACCAACTTCATACTTCACCATTTCTAGACTCATTTCCTTACTAAATCATCAAGCCATATTAAATTCCAATGCCTTTATCAAACATGGAGAATCATGAAAATGTTATGTGACTACTTTATGCCACACATGATACATGATACATGATACATGAACAAACCCTCTATTTCAAAATTTTCCCAACATATCAACAAGACCACTAATCACTATCCGATGATGAACACTACTAGTCACCCTCTCCACCTCCATCTCTAATTCCTGCTACCAGTACCTATAAGACAATTATATTGAAAAATAAATAATGTTGTATATTTATATTTAAACTTAAAACCAATAAGTGTTTGAAAAATAAATTATTTTTATGTTTTGTGATTTACTTTCTCAACACCCTTCATCGATGCAATATCACCAGGGACAGATCCGGTCATCTTCTGATATAAATCAACCAACGCTTTCAGCAAAGCAGATATCTAAGCCCCTTGTTCTTGAATTTTATTTTTCATAGAATCATAATCTCTCTAAGCATATCAAATATAACCATTAGTAGATGAAACTTCAATATCTGATGGTCTGATAAACACCTCAGATGGTAAGGGTCCTAAACCTATCCCACACACTAAACTAAGATGCTCTTTCCCAAGCACTTTATCAACTAGGTCATCCTGGGAGATTGATTAGGACTGTGTGGGATTGACATCCCAAGTTCTTTAATTTTTTACTTATAAATAAAATATCATTCATATTTTAAGAAATATATATTAACATAGTGACAACTTATAATAAGTTATTATAATAAAAAATGTATTCATACCCCAAATTACTTTGTAGGCTCATTAACAAAAATCCCATCAAAATTTTTATGAACATCAAACCGCACTTCTGTTTAGGATTCTTGGTGCCTTAAACTCTATGAATGAATTAAAAAAAGATAAATCAAAAATTTATTATATAAAATAGATAATATTTTCTTATAAATATTTAAACTAATGAAATGATTACCAAAGTCGATTATCTTATAGAAAAACTCTTTGACTCCACAGTGTGAAGGATGATTTGATTATCCCAGATCGATGCATTATTCCTTGAAAGATCATGAAATAAATAAAATGTAATTTAATAGTAATGTAAGAAATGTAATATCCTTTTAAGATACATGTATAAATATGAAATTATATTAATTTAATAATATATATTTAAATACCATGTGCTTCTCATCACGATGTCTGTCAATAAAAACTTTGCATTGCTCTCTAAGTACCACATTGGGTACCTTGTCATACATCTATTGGGATCTCAATAAATTATCGTTGACATTTCCCCTTAATCTCCATTTAATGTCCTTTTATTTATTTCCCAGATTTCCAATGTCCACTTTTATGCTAGAACATCAGTAACCGTAAAGTGAAAAAACATTTGTAAATAGAAATTCATTTTGAAAATATTAGAATTTAATAACATACTGACATTAAATTAAACCATAATGTATTAAAATTACCTTTATTTTTGAATCAAAAACTTCATTCTTTTAAGATGAATGTATATGACTCTAATCATCATATGTAATCAGAAGTTAAACTAGCTATGTGGCCAGCTGACCTAGAATCTGGCCAAGTAATCCTACGGCTTCATCCATAGGGACTCCATAGAAATAAAATGGGAAAACTATATTTAGTCCAATCAGATTCCATACATATTAACTTTTCATATTTTCCCCCATAGTTACATTATTTCCATATTTTATGAGCAAAAAGGTAGTATAAAAATGTTCAATAAATTAATTCATATTAAAATTTGTACCTATAACTGTAACCCTCCAATATCCCCATGAAGAACTTGGAGTGGTACGCTAATCCCTCACTTATGAGGCTGCTGAATGGGAAGGTGTCAACTGATCTACTAATGGGATGCTTAGGGAGGGTGTGAGAGATGGTGTAGGGAGGAAAACAGATGGTGTATCAGATGTTGTAGGGAGGGAGATAGATGGATTATCATCTTTCTGTGTGGTCTATGGAACAATATAGCACTTCCTCTATGGAATTCCTATAATTTGATCAAACTAAATTAAATTCATAACATATAATTCAAAAAAAATATACATTAAAAAATATAAATGAAAATAGATTCCTAGTACTAACAAATAAAATATTCTTAACAAGGATAAATAATGAAGCATTTTAAATAAGTTTTTCTATTCCCTTCTTACTACAAGCGGTTGTATAGACTTCTCTTTAGGATGCCATCCAATTTTTTTTATTTATAAAATATCCATAAATGGAATAAATAAATTTCTAGGTCTAAATTGAATCATAAAATAAGGTTGTGTGTAACATGTTGATATATAGTTGATAAAGACTAAAAAAAGACACAACACCCTTGGTAAATGATGAAATGGTTGATAGGTGGAGTATCATATAAAAATGGTCAAATCCAAAAGGATTATTCCCATGGTGTGGGGAACTTTGAAGGCCTAATAGTCAGCTAGACTATATAGTGTATACGTAGGGGTGTGAGTTTTTCATGCTTGGGTTGGGGATTTGAGAGTTTCTTAGTGGCTATTCCAAAAGGGAAGTGATATATATAATTTCATAAAGGACACCAATGTTTTCTTGGGTTATGGAATGAGTTGTTTTAGGAATGGGATGAACCATAATAAGATACAAGAATGGATTATAAGGGGTTATCCTTGATAAATATACTAATCGATGTGGGTCCATAGGAATTATATAGGATAAGATATGGAAATAGACATAGAATATTGAAACTCTTTGAGTGAGGAGATTGGGATGTGGGAATGGGTCAAATAGCCCATGATAATTGATTGGTCTTGGGGTATCTATGTTGGTGGATCATAGAAGAGAATAGTAACTCTCTTTGGGCGTGTATAGTATAACTAGGTGATTATAAGTGGGGTAATAGTCTCTCTTGAGTGTGGGGATCCTAAGGGAGTGAGGAGAAATCATTATATAAGTAATAATTCATGGTGAAATGTCATTTAAGACTTAGATAGTGTTGAAATGGGTACTCCATGGAGTAACTGAGTTTATTTTGGTCAATTTATATATGTAATTGGTTATTGGGAAGTTATGGGAATGGGAACAAGAATCTGATGATATCAGGATTGTGAAAAACCCATGAGGGTCATAATGAGTGGTATGATCATAGGGTCAAGTTGTGATGTAAGTGCGGCATATGGGCATGAGATCATTATGGATTCTATGTAGTAGATGTTTATGTTTGAGATGAGGTTGAGGACTAGAGACATATGGATTAGAGTTTAGAGTTACATATCCTAGGTTCTCATCTTTTATTGAGTTGTATATATGTGTTTATCTATGGTATATACCTCATGTTAGTGTGGTTTATCGTATACATTAGGTCAGATATTAATATTTTCTCCTCACACCACTTCTAATAATGCTTGATATGTATATAATTATCCATGGGAAATACCTTATACTGATATGTTTTGGCTTGTGTGGGAGGTTATAAATTGAGATACCCTCCTTATACTACTTCTGATTTTGACTGGTGGATACGAGATGTGTCTATGGGACCCTACCTTTTGGGAATGATTCAACTTGTGAGAGAGTTTGGATATTGAAAATCTATCCTTAAATATCAAGTTATTTGTGATGGATTTTCTATATGATTAGCACTTTCTATTATGATGAACTTCCCTTATAATTATTAGTATGGTTAGTATTAGACATTGTAATTCCATTATCTGAAGGAACTCTAATGACATGTGGCTACAATAGACGTGTCACTTGAATTGATCGAAACGGGTGAGGTTAAGTGTTGGGGTAACCTGGTTAGCACCTAATGACCCAAAATGTATTCGATTAGACAAGTTTCAATATGGAACCTATATGATAATTCCCAAATGTTTCATATGATATTCATAAAAAAATCAAGGTTATATATGTGAAATTTAAAATAAGTAAACCTAAGGTAATCACAATGAAATCAATTAAGGATGGAGAAACACAAAGTTTTCCATATTTACAAACTAAACATTCTCTACATCATAACCATAGATATGATTTGTGTCAAAATAATAAAAATTCTCTATATTAAATGATTTTACATGTTTAATATCAAAACAATATATTATTATAATTTATTCATATAAAAAATAAACATGCTCTAGAGGAAAACACAATGCACCTTCAGCATGAACAATATAATTTATTCTATCATCCATTTATTTCTATCCCCAATAAAATTAATACATGTGAATTTCAATTAATTTGAGAATGAGACTTTTTAATCAATCTATAACTACTAGAAAACAACCAAGGCAATACAAAATCCCATAAATAATTCACATACCAACTCCATGATCTTTCATCGCACATCATCACCATAACCAAGATCATTACACAAATATATCACACATCATCCAACATCTCATATCATTCCAACCAAAAATTTTTTCTCAAAACAACACACTCTAACTCAAACTTAGTTACCACCACTATTGGTAAAATCCTCACAAGGACCACATGAAGCACAAAAATTACATCAATCACATAAATATATAAATGATATTTCAACGTACACAATACCACATTTCAAATTGAAAAAGATGCAATTCATTACATTTCATAATTATTAAGGTTTTTATTTTGATGCAATTTTATATTTCCATCAAAACAAATAGTGGGCTTCACATGAATGAACATACAAACAAAATAGAGTGGCTCACATGAAAAAACATCTAAACAAAAATAGAAAATGAGAGAGAAAACAGATAGAATAGATTTTTTGATTATTGGGTACATGTTTTTTGATGATATAAGAGGTTAGAATCCATAATATATATGATCAAAGGGATCGAGGGTTAGAGAAGCTCCAGACTGGCGATAAGGCTTGGGACCGACAGTAAGGTGCGGTGAGCCTCAGGACCGATAGCGAGGTGCGGAAAGGGTAGGGATTTAGGGGGGTCAGGGGTCACGAGGGTTGGGGGAGTGGGGGGTTCAGGGGATATGTGTTGGGTTTTTGAAATAAATAAAAGTTTTAGAGGAGGTTTTTAATAAACCATCATGAAATTATTTTAAAAAAATTATCGGCGTTTTAATAAACTGCTGCTAAACATTGATTTTGGTGTAGTGTTGTAACTATATTAGAGATAGATTATTTGAAAATAATGAATTCCAGATCATGAAAATAGAATTTTGAAAAGATATTGTGTTCACCATTGTAAAAGTAATAGTTATAATTCTATTTTAAAAAAGACTCCATTATTTAAAAAAATAAGTGAAAATAAAACCATTCATGGAAATGGATTTGGATCAAAAACTATTTTTCCCTTGAAATAAATAGACAACATCATTCAAAATATAAATTCTTGGAAAAATTATGTTCAATGGGAAATTATATAACTAAAAGAAAGGAGTTTTAATTACCAAGTCTCTTAACATCACCCTTTCCTGAATGGCCTTAAGGCCTTCTTTTTATTTTATTATAGATAATCCCCCTTTTAAGGGTTGAAGGGGAACCTGTACATGACCCGTAGGCCCAAGGCACAAGGCCCGACATGACCCATAATACATGACCCGAAGGCCCAGAGGCATACCAATTCCCAATACATGACCCGTAGGCCCATCCCACTAGAACTGCCCCTCCCCAGCTTCTACATCATTGATTACCTTTAGCTCCCCACTTGTATTGCTGATCGGCTATCATTGCCCCGTACAAAGATGTACGGTGCCCGGTCTCGATGGCGGTTGCCATACCCTCTCATTCTTACAATCTGATTATCTCTTCTTCTGTTGACTGCTAATGGTACTCTGATCCTCATCTGGGGCCTTCTCTATGTGAACTAGGCTACATCATGGTCCTCAATGGCCCAAAAGCCTTGTGGCTCGAAGGCCTTTGATGGCCCGAAATCCCAAATCAAGTGAATAGTCCAACTGCTACAATACCAAATAGTGCCTGCTACAGTTCCTTCTACAGTGCCCCGGAAATTCACCTCCACCCAGTTTTGAACCTGGGTCTCTTGGATGTCAATCTGGAGCCCTTACCACTTGGGTACATGCTCGTTGGCTTAACATCACCCTTGATTTCAAAAGAAGTGCTTTAAACTTATCTATCATAAATATAACCATATTAATTTCCTATTTCAGAATGTTATTCATATAAATTTAAAATTATAATCTTCATTAATAACAATTTTATTCATGTATTATATTGTTATAATCTCTTTTCAACATCGAGTGTTAATAATCTTGACAGTTTTGAACTAGGTTCATAAAAGCAGTGTTGATCTTAATTTTTCTCCCAAAGATAAACGTTTAAAACCATTAATGCTACTATAATTGATTTATTATAAAGAAAAATATTATTATAATTACATTACAGGAAATTAGGAGCTATGTTTCTTGAATATAAAAACATTGATGAACTAGTTTTGGGTTATTTACCAATATCAATGGATTACCTTATAAAAATCATTAATTTTTGTGTTATCTAAAAATTATTATATTAATGATATATATTACTTATATATATAATATAATTTTCAAATAAAAACTAAATCCATACATGATGGTGGTTGCGTGAAACAAAATGCATTGCTTCATGGCAGCGGTAGTTTGCACGTACAAATGGATGCTAATTTCATTTTCCAATAGAACAATGAAATAAGTGACATGGTTTATAATTTAATGAAATTAAATAAAATATTAATTTCATTAAAATTTATTTAATTACTCTTTTGGACCTGTCATTTTAGTTGGTTATGAAAAAAACACATTGTTTTATAGAGTTTGAAGTTCACACAATGCACAAATAACAGTTTCATTTTTCTTAAAAGAAATGGTAAAGGTGGTCAATTATTGTACCATAGTTATAATAACATAAATTTATAATAATGATACTGATTTTATCATTTTAATATTGTGAAATTAAAATTGATGGTAAAAAAATACACCAAAAGTAATAGAAAAGAGGGAGGAGTGATTATAAATTTATAACACACTAAATGGCTTATCTTTTTCATGAAGGGGTTTAAACCTTTGAAAGATGAAAGCTTGGTAAATAAATTAAACATTTAATTAATGGTAATCCACTATTAGGTAAATTGGCTCTAAAATTGATAATAAATTTATATGATAATAGATAATTTCTATCCATACAACCAATCAATTAAGAACATTTTTTTATCATGTTAGGCCCTTTACCTCTTAGGTTACTCATTTTTACCATTTTGGTTTTCCCTATAGTAAATATATTTTATATAAGTAATTTATCCCTTATACTAAAAAATAAAATGGTCTTTATTACATAATTTGAACTTAATGATTCATAATTTTAAATCTATCTTGTTTGATTAAATTTTTAAAGGTGATAAAAATCAATTTTAAAATACTAGTTCTATAATGCATTGAATTTTTTTTTGAAAATGTAAATTAAGTTCTAAATTGTATAATATGGGTTAAAAAATTAAAACCAAAATTTTTAAAATTTTAATATCACTTATAAAATATATATTTGTTCTTATAAAAAAGATTTCATGAATTTCCAAATCATACATATATATTAATAATGCCATAAAAGTCATGTTATTTGTAAAAATGGTACTTTATTCTATTCACCTAAAAATATATATTTTTTTTAATATTAAAAATTAATATTTTTATAATATTTTTCTCATAAATATAAATAATGAACCTAATTTTATTAAATTATCATACTAAAATTATAAATAATTTAATTTAAAACATAAAATATAGTGAAAACTGTTTGTTATGGGAAAATGACTTTTGGTGTATTATCTATTATTATTCTTATTTCATATATATTAATATTTAAACTAGTGTTAATTATTTATTCATATCAAAGTAAAATATTCTTTAAGATATTTAAATTTTAGAAAAAAAATATTTTATTTGTTTCTTAGTTGCACTAGCTGAGTCGATGTTTAATGTGAACTTTATTTTGTTTTGATATTATTTTTTATCAATATTTTTATATATGATTAATAATTCTACTACCACTATTTATAGAATCCAATTCTATATCTACCATAAAAAAATGTATATTGTTTTTGGTTTCTGTTTTACTTTTAGTGAAATATATCGAACAGAGTACTTATTTAAGGAGGAAAAACATGGGTTGTTATAATACGAGATATTGTGGCCTACTAAAGTGCTGACTTGGGTTCTCAAAACAGAGACTTGTATCACTTAGAACAGACACTAATGAATCAATAAGCAGAAATATCATAAGATACTTGTGTGATGACTTGTATCATAGAGATTAGTGTGCTGACTTGTATAATGGGGTGTCATAAGCAGAAATATCTCTAGAACTACTAGATTAATATAACACAGATGGATATCATAAGCAGTTATAGTTAGATTCTTTCACATCTAGGATTATTTATGATAAAGTATGATAGATAATAGGCCATACCTTGGTTTATGACATAAGGACGTCATCAAATACAATATCCATAAAAATTAAATGTTTATAAATTTCAATTATGAATTGAATTATATTATTTATAAATTCATTATAATTCATAGGAAAATATATTTTTGGATATTTCATTTATTTATAATGTTTTTTAAAAAAAAATTATTAAAAAAATATTAAATGTTCAGGAAACATTTATAAAAAAATAAGGATAATATTAATTATTAATATTAAATAACTTTAGAAAATTCTACAGAATTACTTAAAATTTAGATATAAACTATATATATGAAAATTAATGAGTAATTAATAAAGTTAATTTAAATTATAAAATAGTTACCAATATAAAAGGAGTTTATCTTTAATAATATGTATTATTCAAAATTACTTAATTAAAAATATTCAAATTTCAAGTTTCTGATTTGAGAAATTATTTAATCCATATCAAAAAAATGTTTTGATAGTTTATATGATCAAGGTTTAAGTAATATTAAAGTGTCATATTTTGAATGTCTACTTAATATATGAATAGTTTATATATATGATGTTCATGTTTTCAATATCATGTATTTAAGTAAAATTCCATATAAGAAATGACAAGGAGTTTATATTAAAATTAAATATAAAATTGTTATATTTTATTTCCTATGAAATTTCCATAATAAATATGAAAAATTATAAAATGTTTATAATTTCATTATTCACGATTTTTTCAAAAATTGTTTATCTCGTTCATAAATTTATGAATTTTTCATTTATTTAATGTATTATTTTATTTATTCATAAATATAATTGTTGTATTATGAATGTATTTATTCTTTAGTTTAAATTGTTAAACTCATACAATAAATTTTCATAAATGTATATAAGGAGTTACATGCTTGGTATGATTATTTATTTTGTATTTTAAAACCTGGGCATTGGATTGTATTTGGTTATGAGGTTTAATTAAGAAGTTGATTATATTTTATACATTTTAAGTGTTATAATTATGATAGAATTGAGGTTTCTCTTGAGTAAAGTATCCTTGGGTTAAGGGACTTTGGGATGGAATACTCATTGGTTGGGAGGCTTAAGCCTTTTCTAGAAAAGTAGGGATTGGTTGTCTGTCACTCTAACCTTACTCTTCTAGGAATTGTTGATTCAATATCATAATGATCATTTTAATGAAGGGGTTTTATGTACCTTACACATGGGATCCATTTAGATATGTATAAATACAGTTTCCTTTTAATTTAGTTTAGTAACACAGGTTATATATTTTATAAATAGATACACATCAATATGGTTCGAATGTATTTATTTATTTCAAGAAACACGATTAAAAACTAAATAATTGGAATAATGAATACATGTAAAGGGAATATCATAGTATTTTATGGTGAGATTAAAATCCCTTTAAATAATTAATGTCAGATTCCTTACAAAGTGAACACTTGTCATGGCTAGGATCATCCAACTGGGTATGTCATGAAAGCATTGGGTGACCCTAAATTCTATTGTATAATATAAGAAAAAAATGGGTGATTCTGATATAATTAGGTTCCCATTTTTAGAATCATACATGTGTTAAACATAACCAGGAGACCCTAATAGGATTATTTTACTAAGAGTAATGGAGTTGTGTTTAACAAATGATGGATTAAAGAGTTTCCCACTCAACTATCCAAGAGTAATATATGATATGATTGACATGGTGACCTAAAAAATAGATAAGTTATTAGAGAAACACTAAAGTGAACCAAATATTAGGGAATTTCATATCTTTTACCACAAATGGATATGATCAATTGTGAAAGTTGTAATAATTTTAATGGGAATAAATTTAATAAAAAAATTATTAAATAATTGTAACACATGATACTCGTCTAATAAAAGCTGCAATTGTAGATAAAAAGAACTCTAATTATCCATCTTGACTTCAAGTTCAATATATAGAAAAGAAGAAGTTTAATATAAAAAAATTATTAGTTGTTTCATTCATAATGTTTTGTTGGATTTATTGACAATATGTTTTTTAAGAAAATAAAATCCTTGATGAATTATGGTGGTTTGAAGTGAAGATGTTTCATGAAGTGTTGAATAAAGGAGTTGACATGTTTTATTGCTTGAATTATGGTGGTTTTAGGTGATTTTATGGATTTAGTGTTTCATAAATGAGTTGATATGTATTATTACATGAATTATGGTGGTTTGAGGTGAAGAAGATATATAAAGTGTTGCATAAAGGATTAGATATGTTTTATGAAATTATGAAATAGAAAAATGGTGTGTAAGAATAGGATGTCCTGATTGGAGGTTTGTTGTGGATTCATGGTCATGGTTAGAGGATTAATATGGATTAATGGTGATAGTTGGAGGAATGTTATGGATTCAAGGTGATACTTAGAAGATTATTAGTGATTTATGGTTATTTTTGAAGTATTTGAGTTTCATGAAATAATTACTTGAATATATGTGTTCATTACTCTGAGAAACAAAAGAAAAAAATATATTGGAGATATTTGGAGTTCTTGAAATTATTTTAAAATACTTTAAGTATGATTGATATTATTTGGAAAAGTTTTTTAAGGAATTTAGTGAAAAAAAATTTGTCAACCAAGGTCATAGATAAATCATCCCTTAGGGGTGGTTCAAGCTTGACAATCTCATTTCAAGGTGACAGTGTATGTGAGAACCAATTTGGGTTAACACTGGCATGTGATAATAAATGATTATATGCGGGGATACACATAGGATTGAATAATAGATTTGGGTGACTTAATGGTCTATCATCCAAGGAGAGGGCCTAATAGAATCATCGAATTCCCCTTTTTAAGGATATTCTAATAAACTGATCGCAAGTTATAGTCATATTTCGATATGAAACTCACAATATGTGGGAACTATTAAATAATTAAAAAATAACATTTAAATGTAATTATTTCATTCTATTTATCATAATCCCCCATATGTGTGCTTTTATATGAATGAGACAAGCTTATGCCACACCTAGTTTCTCTATATCATAATAGTCTCTATCGATGGAATGATCACAATAATCTCACCACATCATAGAAATAACTATGGAATATAAAGATTTTTATAAAGTGTGAATTTTATGGAATCCACTATTGGGATCCAATTCCCCCATACCTAGGCCATCTAGGGACAACACATAATACCTTCTAGGATTCCATTATAAAACCCATCAGGTGATAAGAGGAACTGTCAATCCAAGTTTATATGTTACCCACTATCCTTTGTAGAATGTAATGTGGGAATTTGGTTTATACCCAAGAATCCTACCCTCTAACCAAACACCCGCAAGTAGGATAAATACCTTTAGTGACAACTAAAATCCAATACTAAAGGCCAATAGTGGCCGCACTGCAACTACCAAATGGAAGACTCTTTTAGACCATCACTATTGCCTATAGTGACCACCAACTAGGGGTCACAATAATCCAAACAGGGGTACCCTATAATGACAATCATTTGAAATATATTAATGGATGACATAATAGTGACTTCCATATGAAAGCCTCTAAAGGGAATCCAAACTTGAGCTATATAATCCTCTATATGATGGTCATTATAGCTCACCCAACCCATCCTATAGTGACCGTCATATGGTGGCCTCTAAAGATGTTACACTTTTTTAAAAAAATTATACCATAATTTATAATACCAAAAAAATATAACAATTTAAAATTTTAATTAATATCTGTATGATATGTAAAATCAAAAGTTTAAAAATATCTCATTACAATCATCTTCAAAGCTCCATGCCCATGATCGAAAAAAATTGAATTAAAAAAATAATAATAATAAAATTATTATTGAATACAAATATAAAAAACAAAAAAAAAATAAATTATAATATTTCAGTTAAAACATAGTACAATAGTCTAAGTATATTTTATTTTGAATATATTAATAGTTTCTACTCATTTTTGAAATTTCAAGCAGCTTATTTGGTTTTTGAAATCAGTTAGCATGTTTTATTGACATAAAAATTCCTCATAAACATAAAATAATAATAAAATAATAATACTAATACTAATAATAATATGATTATACTTTGATGTTACATCATTCCATTGTATTTTTCTATAGATCTTTCCATTAAATGCATGTTTTCATGTTTTAAAATAATAAATATTTTTTAGCCAAATGGAACATCATATTGATGTTAATTATACTCAAATATTTCACCATTTATTGTATGGTTATTATAGTTCTATTTATTTGAATTTGAAGGATGTTAATTTGGTTTTGACCCCTTGACACATGTTTTTAAAGGGTTCCAACCCTTTAAAAACTACATATTTTGTCATTTTAGGTAGGTTGCTTGTCTGATTTATATTTTGTTTGATTTTACTTGTCAATAATAATAATAATATAACTATTTAGTGATTTCATTTCATTATTAGTTCACTTTCTATGGATATAACCATTAAATACATGTTTTAGTGTTTTAAAACAACAAAAGTGAGTTTTAGGTCATCCTGAGAAAATAAAAATTCAGATTGAAATTCCTTCTACTATACCATTTCAAAATTCACTATTTTTTCACCTAGTTTCATGGAATTTAGAGGGAATTTGGTCTATTTTTACCCCATGACACATGCTTTTAAAAGATGCCAATCCTTTAAAATGATATATCTAGTTGTTCTAGGTATATCACATGTCCTATTAGAGTTTCATTACTCCAAAATTTCAAAAATAATAATAAATTGGTTTTCCTATGATTTCATAGTATTCTGAGGATTTTTTATGGATATGATTGTTAAACACATGTTTTGGAATGTAATATAAAAATAGTGTGTTTTAGGTCACCCTGGGAAAAAAACCTCAGATTGACATTTCTACTACTCAAACGTGTCATAATTCACTATATGTTTTTTCAGTCTGATTTCAATGTATCCAAATGTTTTTCAGTTAGTTTTAACCCCCTAACACACATTTTTAAAGGGAATCAAACCTTTAAAAGATGTATATTTGGTCGTTTTGGGTATACTACGTGTATTATTGGCATATAATCTATTCCTATGCATCAAAAATAATAATAACATGGTTTTCCTTTGATTTCATTTCATTATAAGGCCAATTTATATGGATCTTACTATTAAGAACACATTTTGGTTTTTTAAAACAATAAAAGTGTGTTTTGGACCATCCTAGAAACAAACCTCAGATTGGCATTCCATATACTTGAATATATCAAAATTCATTTTATAGTTTATTTTATCTGATTTAATTACATTCTTAGGTCTTTTTATTGGTTTTCCTCCCCATATGCACATTATTAAAGGGTGTCAATCCATTAAAACCCATATATTCAATAATTCTAGACATATCACTCATCCAAGAAACATTCCATATACTCTTACAAATAAAAATTAATAATAAAATGGTTTTCAAATGATTTCACTTTTTTCGTAGGTTGTTTTCTAGGGATCTGATCGCTAAACTCATGTTTTAGTGTTTTAAAATAATAAAATTGTGTTTTCAATCATCCTAGGAAAAAGGAACCTTGTATTAATGTTATGTACACTTGACCATTTCAAAATTTACTATAATGTCTTTTACTTCTAATTTCATGACATTTTGAGGTTGTTCGGTTGGTTTTGACACCCATATACATGTTTTTAAGGGAAATTGGTCCTTTAAAAATGCATATTTGGTCATTCTTGGAAGACCACAATTATGGTTGACATGTTGTCTTCAAAAACACACAAAAAATAAGAATAAAATGGTTCTCCTATAATTTTGATACATTATGAGTTCATTTTAAATGTATCTGACTGTTAAATGCATGTGTTGGCATTTTAAAACAACCCGAGCAAATTTCAGGTCATCTTGAAAAAATGGTACATTAGATTGATTTTTTTTCTACTCAACTATGCCAAATTCACTATACAGTTTTATTGACTGATTTTATGGAATTCTAAGTTCTTTCAGTTAGTTTTAACCCCCAGGACCAAGTTCTAAAAGGGTTTCAAACCTTTAGAGCCCACATATTCAGTCATTTTGGACATGTTTCACATCTGATTGAAGTTTATTCTACTTTTACATGTCAAAAATAATAACAAAGTGTTTCTCCTAGGATTTCACATCATTCAGAGGTCGTTTTATTTTTATCTAACTATTAAACAAGTGTTTTGGGGTTCTAAGAAACAAAACTGTGTTTTGAGTCATCTCGAGAAAACAACACCTCAGATTTAAATTATATTTAATCAACCATGTCAATGTTCATTGAATGGTTGATTTCATCTAATTTTATAAAATTTGGAGATCGTTCGGTTGGGTTTGACTCTAGGATTCATGTTTTTAATGGGATTAAAACCTTTAAAACCCACATATTTGATTGTTCCTGGTAGATCATAGATACTATTGATGTTTCATCTACTTTTATGAATCATAAATAATAATAAAATTATTTTTATATAATTTCACATCATCCTGAGATCATTTTCTATGGATATGACCATTAAACGCATGTTTTGGAAATTAATAATAACAAAACTTGATTTCTAGTAATATTTTAAAAAAAAACATATAATTGAAATTATTCCTAATTGACAATGTCATAATTCACAGTACAGTTGTTTTCTTCTGATTTTATGGTATTTGGAGGACATTTAGTTTGTTTTATCCCCCTAACATACATTTTTTAAGAATATCAATCCTTTAAAAACAGCATATTCGATCATTTTGGGTAGACCACAAATATTATTGATTTTTTTTCACTCTTACACATAAAAAATAATAATAACATAGTTTTCCTATGATTTCACATTATTTTGATGTCTTTTTCTATGGATACAACTCTTAAATGCATGTTTTGTCACTTAAGAAAACAAAAATGTGTTTTGTGTCATCCTATGAAAATGACACATAATATTGAAATTATTTGTACTCAACCATTTCATAATTCAATTAATGATTTTTTTCTATGTCATTTCATAGTATTCAGAGGTAATTCGAATCATTTTGACCCTTTAACACATGTTCTTAAATGGCACCAAACCTTTAAAAATTGTATATTCGGTCAGTATGAATAAAATTCATGTCCAATTTATGTTAAATATACTCATTCACATTCCAAATAATAAAAACATGTTTTTAATATGATTTCAAATAATTATTAGGTTTTTTTCTATGGATCTGACTATTAAACACACATTTTTCTATTCTAAAACAACAAAACAGTGTTTCGGGTCATCTCAAACAAAAAAAACCTCAAATTTATGTTACTTCTACTTGAACATCTCAAAATTAATTTTAATGTGTCTTTTTTATTATTTCATGTAATTTATATGTCTTTTAATCAGTTTGACCCCTAGATACATGTTTTTAAAGGGCATAAAACCTTTAAAAATAGAATATTTAGTCGTTTCGAGAAGAAGGCATGTATGATTGACCTTTCATTTCCGAATACAAGTAAAAAACAATAATAACCTAGTTTTTCTAGGATTTCATGTCATTCCAATATCTTTTTCTATGTATATTACCACTAAATGCATGTTTTAATGTTTTAAAACAATAAAAATGAATTTCGTGTTATGCAGGGAAAAACACCTCATATTGATGTTATGTTTGTTTGACTACATCAAAATTCACTTTATGGTTATTATCATCTAATTTCATGGAATTAGAAAGTCGTTCAGTTGGTTTGTTCCCATGATGCATTTTTTAAAGGGTGTCAAACCTTTAAAAATCGCATATTCTATCGTTATAGGTAGACCGCACATCTGATTGACATTTTATCAATTTGAACATGTTGCAAATAATAATAATAGGTTTTTCCTTAGATTTCATGTGATTAGAAGGTCATTTGATATGGATATTATTTTTAAACATAATTTTTTGTGTTTTAAAACAATAGAACTATTTTTCAAGTCATTTTGGCCTAGAGGAACCTCAGATTGATGTCTCGTATACTCAACCATGTCACAATTCACTGTATGGGTTTTTTGTCTAATTTTATGGAATTCAGAGGTCATTCAATTGGTTTTGAACCCTTGGCCATTCTGGGTAGAAGACATGTATGATAGATGTGTATTCTACTCTAACACTTTAAAAAATAAAATGGTTTTCCTAGGATTTCACATCATTCTGAGCTCGAATTCAATGGATCTGATCGTTAAATGCACATTATTTCATTTTAAAACAAAAAACTATATTTTAAGTCATCTTGGACAAACATCACCTAAAATTTATGTTTTTCCCACCCAACCATCTCACAGTTCACTATATAGTTTTTTCTTCTGATTTCACGTCATCGAGAAGTATTTTGATTGGTTTGGACCCCATTACTCACATTTTTAAAGGGTTTGAAACATTTAAAACTTTATATTCAGCCATTTAAAGCATAAAACACATCCAATTGATTTTATTTTTACTCATACACATAAAAAATAATAATAACAAAATTTTATTATGATTTCATATCATTTCATGGTTGTCTGTTATGGATCTGACTATTAAACACATGATTTGGTGCTTTAAAACATCAAAAGTATGTTTGAGGTCATCAGAAGAAAATGACACCTCAAATTAATGTTATATATACTTTACCATGTCACAATTCACTATACAATTTTTTTCATCTGATTTCACATAATGTTGAGGACATTTGGCTGGTTTTCACCACTTGACATATGTTTTTAAAGGGCATCAAACCTTTAAAAACAATATATTTGGTCATTCTAGACAGATCATGAATCCTATTGTTGTGTTATCTACTCTAACATGTAACAAATATTAATAATATTATTTTCCTTTTATTTCACATCATTCTGATGTTGTTTTCAAGGGATCTAACCATTAAACATGTGTTTTGGTGATTTAAATCAACAAAACTGCATTTTGGGTCATCCCAAAAAAATTGAACCTCATATTGACATTTCATCTACTTGACCATATAATAATTAACTTTAAATTTTTTTCATATTATTTCGTGGAATTGTGAGGTCTTTCAGTTGGTTTTGACCTCCTAATGTGTATTCTTAAAGGGCATCAAACCATTAAAACTGCATATTTGGTTATTCTAGGAAGACCATGCATCATATTGACATGTTGTTATCTAATACACATTATAAATAAAAATAAAGTAGTTTTCCTATGATTTCACATCATTTTATCGTTGTTTTCTATGGATCTGACCATTAACTAACTATTTTTTCATTTTAAAAAAAATATGTTTTAGGTCATCCATATAAAAAGATAGCTCATATTGATTTTTCCACTACTCAAACATCTAAAAATTCATTGTACAATTGTTTTCTTCTAATTTAATAGCATTTAGATGTCTTTAAATAGGTTTTGACCCTATAAAGCATGTTTTTAAAGGGTGTCAAACCTTTAATACCCAAATATTCAGTCATTTTGGGTAGACCACACCTCTGATTGATGTGTCTTCTACTTGTACATTCCACAAATAATAATTAATCAGTTATCTGATTGTTTCATCTCACTCTAGGGTCTTTTTCAATTTTTTTAACCATTACATGCATGTTTTTGTGTTTTGTGACCGTAAAATTGTGTTTCTAGTCCTCACGAACAAAAGACACATCATATTGATATTTTTTTACTCGGACATCTCATAAATAACACTACAGTTCTTTTCTGTTGATTTTATGGATTTCAGAGTTTGTTTGGTTGGCTATGACTTCCTGATGTACATTTTTAAAGGGTATCAAACCTTTAAAAACTTAGTATTTGGTGATCTTAGATAGACTACATGTTTGATTGGTGTGACCACTACTCATACACATCACAAATAATAATAAGATGACTATCATATGGTTTCACCTCATTCAAGGGTCATTTTTTATGTTTTTGACCATTACATGTTTTTTTTTTGTTTTATGACACTAAAAGTGTGTTTTTGACTATTCTAAGAAAATAAAACCTCTGATTGACATTCTTTCTTCTAGATCATTTCAAAAATCAGTCTCCTATTGTTTTTATATAACTTCACATTAATTTAGAATCATCTACTAAGGTTTTACTATGACACTATAATGTATGAAACATTTTATCCTTTTTTGTAAGAATTTTGGATACAAAAGAACACATTTAAATTATGCATATAAAATGAGGTGTTAAATTTTAAAATAGTAGCATAAATTACATCATGCATGTGGTGCATCCTCATCTAAATCATGGTTATGTACACTAGGTGTATCCAGCACTGACAATATATATAAATGTTATTCATCTTAATCATGTTCATAAAATTAAATATGATAATAGTTTATTTTATTTTTTACTTATGTTACCACTTGTGTACCATCAAAAGTACATTGCATCATCACTTCATCTATATTTGATGACATATGTGATAATCTCTCCTCATACTCTAGATGTAACTACTAAAATTTATCATCCATAAAGCATTGTATAGTCCTTATGGAAACATCTACCTATGTCAATGTGTGCATACTTTCATCTCTTCATGCACCCATAACCTCTGCTCTGTCAACTAACTATCATGGGAAACTAGTTTCATAAGTTAAGTAATAACCATGACTGTCACACCCAAAAAAATGTTAAAATATCTCATCTCTAGGCGTAGAACTATGAGATTTCTTCTATGGAATCTATGTTAACTCAATGTCAAACTGAACCTGTTGAATATACAAAATGATTTAATGAAAAAAATTGAATTATTTATATGAAATAAAAAAACATTTGTTACTAAATAATATTCTTACAATAACATCAACATTATAAGGATCACTCATCTGATAAGGCCTCACCCATATCAATATCTGATCGTCCGGATCACCTCATTAGTGTATTGATAATAAATTTGTCAATAAAATAATTATTTTTATTCAAGTTAAAGTATATTATTTTTAGAATATTAATTAATAGTGATTTAAAAACATACCTCTCATCTAAGCTGGGACATGTGTAGAGTGCCAAATCTGGAAGAAGTGCTCTGCATTGCCTGATTACATGAATGATGAGCATTATTAGTCTAAATTAAACATATTTAGTTAATAGAAAATAATAAAAAATAGAAACATTTATAGATCAAAAGTAATAATTTTTACAATTATCACCTCACTTGACCAAAATTCAACCAAATCCTACTACTGCACGGGAAGAACACTGGGAGGGACTCATTTTACAATGTCTGAAACACCTGCAAATGGTGCTAAGTGATCTCTCTTCACCCTTCACTTGTAATCCTTCCAAAAATTTTGAAATTTGGGAATGAATACTGGAAAAAACTCATATGGACAAGATTTAAAATTATCTTGTTAAAAAAATAGTCATTAGCTATGATAATACAAAAAAGAATGTAATGAAATATTATATAATGAATTTACCTAAACTTCCCTCTATAATCTGTCAATTTTATCTTGGTGGAATAAAGCCCAATCCTATGTCATCAAAGGGAATCAGTGTGGGTCTCATATCATATTCCCTAACTGATGAATCAATACACTCACACCCTATCTAACTATATAAAAAGAGTAATCAAATAACACATACAACTAGGATTTAGAATTCCAGGATTGAACCCCTCTACCAGGTCCACTATATATTCTAGAAGACACATTATATCCTGCTAAACATAAATTCATAATGTGGTTAGAAATAACCCATTTTTTAATTAAAAATTAGAAAAATATAGGGGAATACTCTTATAGAAAATCAAAATAAATTAATTTTAAAAAATGAAAGTATACATACCGACAACATAAAGTGAACCACTCTAACCACCCTGTGATTTACCTAAATTTATAAAAAACATATAGTTAAATCATGAAATTTTATACATATAATTCATACAAAATTTATAATTGTTAACTGGAGAAAATTACAGGAAATATTTCACTGATCATACATATCTATTTTAACTCCTTTAAATATCTCTTTGGACCATTGTATATCTTCTTCTCATATAGTTATAGTGGTTTGATCAAGTTTTTGATCAAGAAATGAAACAACATCAGGTTCCCCTCATTCAATCAGAAAAAACACTCTTCTAGACATTTTCCCTACAACATTCCAATTATAATCAATGCCAACAAAGTAAGCCTACTATTCCTATGATATTAGTATGAATGGATCTTTTCTTACTCAATATTATTTATATTGCATATTTTTAAATTTTAACAATGAAAATTGGAAATTATCAATAATCATTCCATGAACTGGATCAAACCAATCATACCTCAACAATATATGCTTTAAAAAATGACCCCAAATAACCTCAATAATATCCCTCTATAATCCACAATAATAACCCACATAAAAAGATGAAAAACTAACACAATTTTTTCTACGTTTCTTAGTTCACATAACCATTACTAATATGGGATTAGAATCCATTAACATCCAAAGACTTATAATGATGAGCTATAAATAACGGTCCATTGGCAAGTTGGTTGAGTTCTTCACTCATAGTATGGGAACTTGATTAATGCATCTTTTGAATCTGTAAATTTCACTTAATTATATAGATAAATGATTTTTAAAATATACCTCAATTTCATTAAAAAAAATATTAAATCAAATATTTATATGTACATGGGTCTTGGGCCACTCATGAAATTTATTGTAATGATACTTTTGGATTTTATGGTCAATTGCATAAGGCCTTTCCCATTTAAATTTAGTGATATGAATCCTAAATTACAACATAATAAAAGGTAATTAATAGATTAAATATATAAAGAATAGTCCTAATAGATCAAGTATGTAACTTACTATATCAATGGAATAACAGATGGAGTGTTGAACAACACATATCGGTGAGCCTGAATGCACTCATTGTTCTACATATCAAATGGTATCCCTTCTTCAATTGGACCTTCATCAATCTAGGATGGTTTATCGAACATTTTTTTCAATCTCATCAATATATCAAGATCAAAAATTATTGTACTCATCCATCAAATATCCCTTTAAAATTGAAACTTATGAACAAGATTTATTGTGAACATACTGATTCAATGTATTTATGCATTTCTATATTGGATATATCCACTTGAAATCCATAGGACCAATATAAATGACTTCACCAGTTAAATATACAGTCAAGTGAGACATAATATCAAAAACAATGTCATAAATTTTTTCTCTAAGTGACATAGTGAAATCATAATATTATCCTACAATATTTTTTAAATAACTCGTGTGATGATTCCTTGAATAGATCTATCTAAAAAAATTAGAAACTTCAGTCAATAGTTCAACAACATATTAAAGAAAATAATCATGAATTGAAATTGGGATATATATTGAATAAAAATATGATTATTATGACTTTTCAACCCCTATAATTTGATTCTCATCACATCGATAGGATTATGAATATTATATCAATAACCATCAGGAACCTTGATGGTCTTCAAAATTGGTAGAAATATTTTTTCTATTATTTACTCATTATGTAATGTGCAATAGGAATGTATTCCATATTACCCTTACACAACTATAAATATAATGGTTTTCTCAATACTGTTTCTTGAAAATAATTCCAAGTGTTAGCACCATACTTTTATTACCCCTTGATGCCTAAAATGATGGACAACATGTTATCAAACACATTATTTTCAATGTGAATCATATCCAATTTCTTTTAAATATTATCCTTAAAATAGATTATTTCACTGAAAATAATCTTCCACTTTGAATTATGACAATGATGTCTATTTATAGTAGAAATGGATGGAAATATTAGAGCCAACAAATCCAGAAAATCATACATTATGAAAATGTTTTCTTGAACAAATTGTGAAAGAATCTGAATGTCAGACATGATTTGTAATGTTTCTCTATGCTATTTATTCCCATAAAATGACACACTATATATTTTTAACTTATTTAGTAGAGTAACAAAAATTTTGTGACCAAGGAATTTCCACTTTCTATAGTGGTTAAGCCATAATATTTCTTAATTTTATTATAACAAGAGTGGGTGAATTATCCTTTTTTACACCAACTTGATAATTTAGAATATGTTGGGATATCATTAATTGTTCATAATAAAGTGTCTTGAAATCTAAAAATTTCATTATTTTTTTAGAAAAATATTATTACACCATCTATCCAAAATTTATACAGCACATCAATCAACAGTTTCATATAAACATCAATTTTATCACCAGGTCCTCTTGATCGATCAATTAGAGTTGAAAGTAAAAAAATGGTGATCTTCATACATACCCATGGGGGAAGGTTGAATGGAACCAACACCACTAGAAATGTACTATGTGTTTCACCAACCATGGACCTGAATGTGTTAAATCCATTTTCTACCAAACCCAATCAAACATTACAACTATATTGGGAAAAGTCTAGGTGTTTTTTATCAAAATCCTTTCATACTAAATGATATTTCAGGTGAGTTAATTTATCAAAATATTTTTATTTCTCTCTGAATGAAAAGTCATCAGTTAATAAATTTTAACTAACATTAATAATCTCTTTAACCTTGGTTTCAGTGGGAAATAATGCATATTTTTAGTGTTAATTTGTTTCCATTGATTCAAACCCCTATCAGAAGAACCTGACTATATTGATTAATCTCATTATCCTTCCACCAAGATGAGTAAAAAATATTATAATTACTAAGTTTTGAATTCAGTTTTTTAATAACATGAATTTATTGAATCACCCCACAATAGTCTCATATATGATACCAGGGTTTTCTATCAACTTGAAATCTTGATAGTATGACTCTAGATTCATCTCTATAATGGAGAGTAACTTTCTCAATAGTACCCAAAACATGTCAAAGGTGGTTTTTGTCCACTAATTCAAGGAATTCAAGTGTAAAAGTTAAATAATGAATAAAAATTTACTAAATTTAGTGAATCAATGTTTTTTATTGAAATTTTGATGGATTTTATGCCCGCACTCATTTCAAGTTAATGTTGTCCTACTTTCCAAAGGTAGGTAGTCACTAGTACTTTTCCAATGACATCTTAGAAAAACATATTTCTCTAGAGGATGGTATTTCAGGAAAAAAACCCTTTGGGGGGAATTATTACCTACTCCAAGACTCTATTAGTGATGTAAGTCATATTTGTGAATCTTTCCAAAATCCCAATGCAGGATTGGTTACCCCTATTCCAATGATATGATCGACACCATGTGTATGATGTAATCCTCTAGAGGTTCCCCATCATTTTCTTATTAATTTTATAATGATTTTTTAAAAGTCATCTATTTGAGATCAATTAAGTTAATTGTCATCTAGGGGTGGTTGGTGTTCTGGAGTTCGATTGAACCTAAAAAAATCACCCAATATATCTTTCTAAAGATAGGAATTAGATTCCTTATAGTTCTATGGGATGTTAAATGGGAAATGAAATTGGGTTCGTACCTTCAAGAGGTGTCTTGCATATCCCGCTAAAGATAGGAATCAAAGACAATGTAGTTTGATGGAATGGTATAGTGAAAATGAAAATGTGTTCAGACCTCAAAGATTCATCCTATATGTCCTATTAAATATAGTAATCATAGCCTATATAGTTTTATAGAATGGTTGTGTCTTACACTGTCACTAACCGAATCGGGTCGCCATCAACTTGATGCTCGACCCGGCCCGCGGCATGGCCTGAAGGGCGTTCCTGATCCCCACGGGCTGGAAAAAGTGCCTGAGTATAAATTTAGAATTTTTGGGAACGATTTACCCATATAACAACCAAAGAAAACCATGAGTAAACTGAATTCTGAAATCAACATTACAACTACAAGTTTTGAAAATAGCACAAACAAGTCTCAACAAAAAGGGAAACTACAACTCCATCACAACAAACTCCCAAAAAGGGTGACCAAAGAACAAATCATCAACTATCACCTGATGGAAGAATATCATTGTTAGGCCTCCACCACCAGCGCCAAATCAGATGAACCAACTAACAACTCGAACCACCGTGCTCAAAACCTTGGCATTTACCTACATCAGACATAATCATATCTACTTACACCTAAGGGTGTAAGTAGGGTGTGAGCAACGCTCAATAGGTTGTCACCAGAGAAAAGATTCCGCATAAAAAGTGTTAGATGACCAAAGCAGTTTGCAGGTTCAAATTTTAGAGAAAATAAATAAATGCACTAACATTTTGATGGAAACAGTTTTAAAGAAAGGAAGACAATTTTAAAAATAAGAAAAAAAGGGTTTTTGGTAGTGAAAGAAAAAGAAACACTCTTACCTTTTGAAACCAGAGAAGTCACCAAAACCAACCAGTGATGAGTACATAATCTCATAGGAGCAACAAAAGTGGGAGAGGCCCTAAAGTACTAAAGCTATGTGGGACCCTAGAACCTCATGTCTCGGTGAACCAAATCATACATTTCCCATGCACGATCCACTAGCAGGGAAACACCTCCTACCGTAGTGGTCTTCAGTCATCATCCAATGTTTAGTTAGTGTTGTATGTGTCAATCCCGCTAAGTGAAACTGGGCCGAGGCCACTCCTATATCACTAGCACGCTAGTCTAGTCCTCCCACCTAATACCCAAGCTTCCCCTTTTGTGCTCATTATTCAAAGTTCACCCTACTCATCAAGGTCAAGTCACAACACACAACATAGAACCTCACAACATGCAACAACTATGACATTTCGAGAACCAAACTAAAGTTTACCAAACATTTGAAAAAAAATTGGTTTAGGAATCTTAAGAAAATAAAACAACACGATCAATAGTGAAAAACCCACTCGGACGCACCCTAAGACTGTAACAAGGATTAAATTTCAACTGCTGAATTTGTTCAAAAACCAAGGCACAACACGGTATAAACCCGGCAATCTAAACAAGCCACTAATAAAAGTAAAACATCAATCTCTACCAGTCAAACCGACAACTCATAACAGCATTTAAATAAAAGACATATTAAATTAATCAAACCAGCAGACTAAATGATCAAATGCCCTAAGCATGCGAAACCACCTACCTCAAATAGGTACGAGAAGTGACACAGCACAAAACTCCTGTTGTGCAACGGTCGCACCGTATCAAGCCGTAAAAAAAGTCCTAACACAGTGGACCAAATAACCTCAATGCCAACCCAGTGAAACATCAGCGGTCCATAAAAAAAATAAACATCAGCAATTAAATAATTTAGTTAACCGTTAAACAGGTTAAATAATAATTAAATAATTTAATTAAAAATTAAACCAAAAAAATTAAATAATTTGATCCCTAAGTGTACAACTCCAAAACTAACTAAATAAATAAATTAAAATTTTAACAATTTCAGTTAAATGAGATGATTAACAAATTTAATAATAATAAATTAAATAAATTAAATAAATTAACAATTTCCCAAATTAAATAAATTAATTATCAATTTAACCAATTGAAATAAATTAAATAATTAACAATTTCAATAACAATAAATTAATTAATTAACACTTAAACAATTCCATTAATAATTAAATAACACAAATATCAATTAAACCAATTAAAATATTTAAATAAAATTAAAACAAACCCTTGCGGAATGTTGGGAAAGTGAAGAGGTGGATGGCACGGCGGTCCGGCAGCACGAACGGGGAGCGGGAGGCGGCCCGGCAGCGTGAGCAAGGTGCGGGAGGTGGTCCGACAGCAGAGGGGTTGCGGCAGCTGCTATCCGGCGAGTGGAGGTAGGGGCGTCGGCTGGTCGGTCCAGGAAAGGATGAGGGGGAAGGTGTGGTCGGCGGCCTGATGGAGGGAGGGCAGCCGAATAGGAGGAGCAGCAGGCAGAGGGGGTAGTAGCGACTGTCCGCCAAGAGGAAATAGGGGCATCGGCCTGAGGAGCAGCTGTCCAGAACAAGGGCGCGACTTTGGCTAAAGGGGGGATAGAAGGGGGGGTAAGGCACGACCGGGGTATGCGGGTGGCAGCAGGTGGAGAGGGTGAGGGCGCGAGGCAGGTCGGTGATGAGGGGAAGGGTGGAGCGCGGCATGGTAGAGAGGGGAGGAGGAAAGGGTGGGGCGCGGCAGAAGAGAAGAAAAGGGAGGGAGGGAAGGAAAGAAGGAGGAGAAGAAAAATGAGAGAAGGAGAAGGGGTGGCATGCAGGGAAGAGAGGAGGGGAAAGGGAGAAGGAGAAGAAAAGGGTAGAGGAAGGGAGAAGGAAGGCAACAGGAGAGCGAAGAAAGGAGGAAGGGAGGGAAGAAGAAAAAAAATGGGAGAGAGGGGATGCGTGGGGAGGAAGAAAGAGGAGGAAAAAAAAGAAAGAGAAAGAAAAAAAATGGGTGGCGGATAGGGTTTGCATGGGGGGATAAATAAAAAAAGAAGATAAAAAAAAGAATTAAGTGGTGTAAATAAATAAATAAATCAAAATGTGAAAGTTGAATAAAAATAGAAAGATAATAAAATAAAACAAGATATAATAAAATAAAAATAAACGGCTTTAATAAAAATAAAATTAATAATAATAATAATAATAATAATAATAATAATAATAAAACTGAAGTAATCATCCGGTGTTTGAAACGTCCGCGCAGCGGACACCACACATTAAAACGACAAAGCCGCACGGCTTCACCTGTGCCCTGCCCATGTGACGAGCGGTGTACGGCTCGCACGCACACATCGTCGCCACAATGGGAAACCTGCATCAGGTTCAGCCTGTGCAACAACTAAGCAATTTAAATAAATAGGAAATAAATTCACAAAATAAAAATATAAAATTAAATTTTTACCTCAAAGAATTTTGGGCATGAAAATTCTCCCCACCATGAAAACTTTCCGCCCTTGGAAAGTCAGCTGAACGCCTGATCAGAGAATAGAAACGGATACTCCTGCTCAACCCAAGATTTGCACTCCCAAGTTTCATGCTCATAATTCCCATGCTGCTAGAGAATACAGACCAAAGGAATGTACTTTCCACACAGCACCTTCTCCTGAGAATCCACTATCCACACTGGTCGCTCAAACACAGATAAGTCTTGCTCAATCTCCAGCTCTTCCCAATTCAGCACATGCGACGGATCGGGGTTGTACTTCTTTAGGCAGATAAGTCTGGCTCAAACACAGATAAGTCTGGCTCAATCTCCAGCTCTTCCCAATTCAACACCTTGTTCAGGAGACGTCTCCTGAACAAAGTGGGGATCCCTGTCAGAAACAACTATCGATGGCACACCATGAAGTCGGACCACCTCCTGAACATACAAGTGGCCCAGTTTATCTACCTTCATTGTATCTCTGATTAGGATAAAGTGAGCTGACTTGGTCAAGTGGTCAATCACTACCCAGATAGCATTCCTCCCCCGAGGTGTACGAGGAAATCCAATAATGAAGTCCATGGTGACCTCGTCCCACTTCTAGGTAGGAATGGGTAGTGGTTGGTGTAGGCCAGATGGTCTCTGATGCTCTGGTTTTACCTGCTGAAAAGTGTAGCACCTTGACACAAAGTCGTCTATGTATCGTCTCATACCTGGCCATCAGAACTAACGATGAAAATCATAATACATCTTGGTGGTATCAGGATGGATGGCCCACTAAGATTGGTGGCTATCCTGCATCACCACCTTCCGCAGAGACAATGGCACCACAGCACGTCCCTTGAAGCACAAGACCCTCTGGGAAGACAAAGACCAATCTGAAGTAGTCTCCCCACCATGAAGAAACTACATAGATCACTGAAACAGCTCATCACTAGGCTGCTCCCGCTGAATCAACTCCAGAAGAGTAGGGGTCAACTGAATGCTAGCCAAGAAAGTACCTCCACTATGCTCCCTGCTCTCCAAGTGCATTTGGGTGAAGAGCCCCATAAAATTCCACTCATCGCTGGACTTCCTCAATGCCTGCACTAGTACTTTTCTGCTCAAAGCATCAGCTACCACATTACCCTTTCGAGGGGTATAGACAATATCAAAATCAAAACCCTGCAGGTACTCGACCCAGCGGCGCTGCCTCAAATTGAGATCCTTATGAGAGAAAATGTAGGCCAGGCTCTTATAGTTAGAATAGACCACAAATTTCTCCCCAAAGAGATAGTGATGCCACGTCTTCAAATCATGCATCACCGCTGCCAACTCTAAGTCATGAGTCGGATAATTCTTCTCATGCGGCCAGAGCTGGAGAGAACCATAAGCCACAACACGGTCATCCTGCATGAGCATACATCCAAGGCCTGTACCTGAAGCGTCACAGTAAACCAAATAGCCCTTTCCCGACTCTGGTAAGTTCAGCACATGTGTAGTGGTCAACTGCCGCTTCAACTCCTCGAAGGATGTCTGACACTGAGGGCTCCACTCAAACTTCACCCCTTTCTGGGTGAGTGCGGTCATGGGGGAGGCAAGCCGTGAGAATTCCCAGACAAAGCGCCTGTAATAACCAGCCAAGCCCAGAAAACTCCTGATCTCAAACAAATTTCTCAGCTGATCCCATGAAATAACTACCCTGATCTTCTCGATATCCACAGAAACCCCTGGTTCTGAGACGACATGCCCTAGAAACTTCACTTCCCTGATCCAGAATGAGCATTTCGAGAGTTCTTCATACAGGTGATGGCCTCGCAAAGTGCCCAAAACAAGGTGCAGGTGATGTTCATGCTCCTCCTCTGATCCAGAATAAAACAGGATGTAATCCATGAATACCACGACAAATGAGTCGAGATATTGGTGGAACACCCTATTCATGAGCGCCATGAAAACTGCAGGGGCATTCTTCAATCCGAAGGACATGAACAAGTACTCTAAATGACCGTACCTGCTTCAGAAAGCTGTCTTCGGGGTATCTGCTTCTCTCACCCTGAGATGGTAGTATCCTGAACGCAAATCAATCTTGGAGAACCACTTTTCCCTCTTCAGTTGGTCGAATAAATCATCAATCCTGGGCAAAGGGTATCTATTTTTGATGGTTACCTTGTTCAATTTCTGGTAATCAATGCACAACTGGAGGGTTCCATCAGCCTTCTTCACGAATAAAACCGGGGCGGCCCAAGGAGAGACGCTCAGGCGAATGAATCCTTTGGATTCAAAATCGTCCAACTGTATCTTTAATTCCCTCAATTTGGTGGGGGCCATGTGATAAGAGGTAAGAGATATAGGTTGTGTTCTCGGCGCCAACTCAATCAAAAACTCCATGTCCTGCTCTGGGGGTAAGCCAGAAAAATAATCTGGGAAGACCTCTGGGAACTCATCCACTACACGAGGTAACCCGCCCTGAGAAACACCACCATCATCCTCCAGTGCGAGTGATGAAAACTGATAAGCAAGATTTCATAACTCAGGGAGTGGAGGTCCCGTACGTCCCGACCGAGGATCCCATTCTCCGTGAAATAACTGGGGAGTCCCATCTGGTGCCATAAAACTGACTCGACACTGATAGCAATCAATGTGCGGCTGAAAGCACACTAGCCAGTCCATACTGAGGATCACATCAAATAGGTCCATGTCAAGGACCAAGAAATCTCATTCCATCTCAACTCCTGACATAGAGAGTGTGCACGATGGGCACCTAAGGCCTTGCTCTCTCTTTTTCACCAACGGTGTTTCCAAATCCATAGAAAACGATAACAGTTCGGTTGGTAGGTTCAGCAGATTTACAAGGCGAGCAGATATAAAAGAAACTAAAGCACCAGTATAAAATAAAACTGTAGCTATAGAAGATGCAACTAGAATGGTACCTCGAATAGTCGAAGGCCCTGCATCAGATCCCGCCGGTGCCTGATCCACAGCATGCAGTTTCTTGGTCCCTGCCTGAGAATGACCACTCGCCTGCAGATCCACCCTAATCTAGCTCTGCCCAGAAGATGATCTGGTCCTACCACCATGACCACCGAACTGAGATCTCAGCGTCCTGGTCGGCTCTGACTACACTGATACACCCTTGGAAGCTACAGATTCAGTCCCACTCTTGTAAGGGCGTACAGTCCCGTAGAAACGTTGTAGGTGCCCCATGAATCCACACCCATAGCAGGGTCTGGGAGGAAGTGGACATATAGGTCGGATGTGCCCTTCCTTTCTACACTGATGGCACACAATGGGCCTAGCATCAGAAGCCTCAGATGATGTCTACCTGGAGGGATGGCCTAAACCACCACCACTCTTCTTCCACTACTCAACACGCTTCCTCTTATTTTCTGAGGAACTTCCACTACCAAATCCTGACATTGATCCAGAATACCCCGAATTTCCTCTCTGTTCAATCTTGGACATGCAAGCACGATCGACCACCTCAGCTTAAGTCTTCATCTTGAATAAGAAAATCTGAGAGTGTATTTTCGGTCGAAGGCCCTTCTCAAACTTCCGAGATTTCAAGAATTCGCTCGAAACTATCTCAAGTGCGTACCACACCAACTCATCAAAGCGGTTCACATATTCCATCATTGTCTGATTTCCCTGTGAAAGCTCCATGAACTCCCAATATCTAGTGTAGGCTATAAACTCTAGACAATACTGCTCGTTGAAGATAACCTTGAAATCTTTTCAGCTGATGTGCTCATGTTTCCCAACATGGACCACTGATTCACACCATTTGCGACTAGAACCCTCTAGTTGGAACAAGTCACACTTCACCTTGACTTCCTCAGGCGTGTCAAGGAAATCGAACATTTGTTCAATCTTTTCAAGCCATTCCTCTGCCTCCTGAGGTTCTGAACTACCACGGAATGAAGGAGGTTTGTTCTTCAGAAACTCCTGATCATATCCTTCCTAGAGCCAGATTCTTACCCTCTAGCTGGAATAGGGGAGGGCGTAGGAGTCTCCCCATGTCCCAAAGCCTGAACAGCTCATACCATAGTCTCTACCAATCTCTGATCAAGCGGCGCAGGAGAACTCTCTTCGGCTTCCTCCCGTGGGTGCATGGGAGCTCTCTGGAGAGGCATCTTACTACACAGGGAAACAGTCATAAAGGAATACCATCAATATCACATATCTCAAGAGGAACTAAAATTTTTCAACAGGATAAATAATCATCAGTAAACAAAACATAAAACAATGACTTCATGTCAAGACTCTACTTTCCTGCCTGGTGTCCATGTACAGTCTGCAGCCTGTACGTCCCACCCAGAAAAGAAGTCAAATAAGCATCCTGATATCCCATGGTGACTCAGTATCTATCACGAGGCATGCTGGCCAGGCACCCTACTCGCAACATGAATTCTGAGCCCTGACAGTTCCAACTTCTGTGTAACCAAACTCATCCCAAATAACATAGACCAAGAGTTAAACCTCCTCTGATACCATTTTTTCACAAACCGAATCGGGTCTCCATCAACTTGACACCCGAACCGGCCCACGGCAAGGCCCGAAGGGCGTTCCAGATCCCCATGGGCTGGCACAAGTGCCCAGGTATAAATTTAGAATTTTTGGGAATGATTTACCCGTATAACAACCAAAGCAAACCATGAGTAAACTGAATTCTGAAATCAAAATTACAACCACAAGTTTTGAAAATAGCACAAATGAGTCTCAACAAAAAGGGAAACTATAACTCCATCACAACAAACTCCCAAAAAGGGTGACCAAAGACCAAATCAGCAACTGTCACCTGATGGAAGAATATCACTGTCAGGCCTCTGCCACCAGCGCCAAATCAGATGAACCAACTAACAACTCGGACCTCCATGCTTAAAACCTTGGCATTTACCTACATCAGACATAATCAGATCTACTTACACCCAACGGTGTAAGTAGGGTGTGAGAAATTCTCAATAGGTTGGCACCAGAGAAAAGATTCCGCATAAAAAGGGTTATATGACCAAAGCAGTTTGCAGGTTCAAATTTTAGAGAAAATAAATAAATGCACTAACATTTTTATGGAAACAGTTTTAAAGAAATGAAGAAAGTTTTAAAAATAAGAAAAAAAGGGTTTTTGGTACTGAAAGAAAAAGAAACATTCTTACCTTTTGAAATCACAGAATTCACCAAAACCAACCAGTGATGAGTACATAATCGCATAGGAGCAACAAAAGTGGGAGAGGACCTAAAGTACTAAAGTTGTGTGGGACCCTAGAACCTCACATCTCGGTGAACCAAATCATACATTTCCCATGCATGAGCCACCGGCATGGAAACACCTCCTACCATAGTGGTGTTCAGTCATCATCCAATGTTTAGTTAGTGTTGTAAGCGTCAATCCCGCTAAGTGAAACTGGGCCGAGGCCACTCCCGTATCACTAGCATGCTAGTCTAGTCCGCCCACCTAATACCCAGGCTTCCCCTTTTGTGCTCATTATTCAAAGTTCACCCTACTCATCAAGGTCAAGTCACAACACACAACATAGAACCTCACAACATGAAAGAACTACGACATTTTGAGAACCAAACTAAAGTTTACCAAACATTTGAAAAACAATTGGTTTAGTAATCTTAAGAAAATAAAACAACACGATCAATAGTGAAAAACCCACTCGGACGCACCATAAGACTATAACAAGGATCAAATTTCAACTGTTGTATTTGTTCAAAAATCAAGGTACAACACGGTATAAACTCGGCAATCTAAACAAGCCACTAATAAAAGTAAAACATCACGCTCTACCAGTCAAACCGACAACTCACAGCAGCATTTAAATAAAAGAAATATGAAATTAATCAAACTAGTAGACTAAATGATCAAATTCCCTAAGCATGTGAAACCACCTACCTCAAATAGGTACGAGAAGTGACATGGTGCAAAACTCCCATTGTGCAACAGTCGCACTGTATGAAGCCGTCAAAAACGTCCTAACACAGTGGACCAAATAACCTCAATGCCAACCCAGTGAAACATCAGGGGTCCATAAAAAAATAAACATCAAAAATTAAATAATTCAGTTAACCGTTAAACAGGTTCAATAATAATTAAATTAATTAATTAAAAATTAAACCAAAACAATTAAATAAGTTGATCCCTAAGTGTACAACTCCAAAAATAACTAAATAAATAAATTAACAATTTAACAATTTCAATTAAATGAGATTATTAACAAATTTAATAATAATAAATTAAATAAATTAACAATTTCCCAAATTAAATAAATTAATTATCAATTAAACCAATTCAAATAAATAAAATAATTAACAATTTCAATAACAATAAATTAATTAATTAACACTTAAATAATTTCATTAATAATTAAATAACACAAATATCAATTAAACCAATTAAAATAATTAAATAAAATTAAAACAAACCCTTGAGGAATGTCGGGAAAGTGAATAGGGGGATGTCACTATGGTTCGGAATCACGAGCGGAGAGCGGGAGGCGGTCCAGCAGCGTGAGCAAGGTGCGGGAGGTGGTCCGGCAGCGGAGGGGTCACGGCGGCTGCTGTCCGGCGAGTGGAGGCAGGGGCGCCGGCTGGTCAGTCCAGGAAAGGAGGAGGGGGAAGGTGTGGCCGGTGGCCTGATGGAGGGAGGGCGGCCGAATAGGAGGAGAATCAGGCGGAGGGGGCTGCAGTGGCTGTCCGGTAAGAGGAAACAGGGGCACCGGCCTGCAAAGCTACTGTTCGGAACAGGGGCGCGACTTTGGCTGAAGGGGAGATAGCAGGGGGGTAAGTCACGGCCGGGGTATGCGGGTGGCAGTAGGTGGAGAGGGTGAGGGCACGAGGCAGGTCGGTGATGAGGGTAAGGGTGGAGGGTGGCGCAGCGGAGAGGGGATGAGGAAAGGGTGGGGCGCGGTGGAAGAGAAGAGAAGGGAGGGAGGGAATGAAAGAAGGAGGAGAAGAAAAATGAGAGAAGGGGTGGCACGCAGGGAAGAGAGGAGGAGAAAGGGAGAAGGAGAAGAAAAGGGGTGAGTAAGGGAGAAGGAAGGCAGTAGGAGAGAGGATAAAGGAGGAAGGTAGGGAAGAAGAAAAAAATCGGGAGTGAGGGGATGTGTGGGGAGGAAGAAAGAGGAGGAAAAAAGAAAGAGAAAGAAAAAAATGGGTGGCGACTAGGGTTTTCATGGGGGGATAAATAAAAAAAGAAGATAAAAAAAAGAATTCAATTGGTGTAAATAAATAAATAAATCAAAATGGGAAAGTTAAATAAAAATAGAAAGATAATAAAATAAAATAAGATAGAATAAAATAAAAATAAACAGCTTTAATAAAAATAAAATTAATAATAATAACAATAATAATAATAATAATAATAAAACTGAAGTAATCATCCGGTGTTTGAAACATCCACGCAATGGACACCGCACGTTAAAACGGAAATGCCGCATGGCTTCGCCTGTTCCATGCCCATACGCCGAGCGGTGTATGGCTCACGCGCACTCATCGTTGCCACAACGGGAAACCCGCATCGGGTTCCGCCCATGCTACAACCAAGAAATTTAAATAAACAGAAAATTAATTCACGAAATAAAAAAATAAAATTAATGTTGTACCTCAATAAAGTCTGAGCGTGACATACACCTCAATGGGAGAGGCCCGTGATGAAGGCACTCTCATCATACTGATTGGATGATCATCCTAGATCTCTAAGCACATGTCAGTCATTCTCAGTGTGAGAAACAAGGGACAATATAAGATCAATCATATCGAATGATAGAATACCATGTGATTTGAAGGTTTGGTTGGTTCTTACAGCTTGGAGGATGCTCATATTTCGAGAACCATGGGGATTATCTCGACTCATGGATATTTAAGGTTTTTTGGGGGGCTTACACCTAGGAGGATGACCATATTTCTAGAACCATTATGAGTATCATGACTCATGGAGATTAAAGGTTTGGTTGGGGCTTACACCAATGAGAATGCCCATATTTCTAAAACCACACAGAGTGACTTGACTTATGGGTAATTGAAGGTCTAGTTGGGGATTACACCTAAGAGTATGCCCATATTTTTGGAAGCATGTGGAGTAGTTGACTTATGGGGATTTAAGGTTTGGTTGGGGCTCACAACTAGGAGGATTCCATTTTTCTAGAACCACAAGGTGCATCTTGACTCATGGATATTTAAGGTTTTTGTTGGTACCTACACCTAAGAGTTTACCCAAGTTTATGAACCCATGAGGAGGATCTCAAAACATGGTTATTTAGAGGTTTGGTTTGGGATTACACCTAGGAGGTTTTCCATATTTATAGAACCATGAAGATTATCTCTACTAATGAAGATTTATTATTTTGGTTAGATATTACACCTAGGAGGATGACCATATTTCTAAAACCATGAGAAGTATCTCGACTTCTGGAGATTTGAGGTTTGGTTGGGACTTACATCTATACAGATGCCCATATTTCTGGAACCATGAAGAGTATCTCAAATCATGGGTAATTGAATGTTTGGTTGGGGATTACACCTAATATGATAACCATGTTTCTGGAACAATTAGAATTATCTCATCTCATGGGTAATTAAAAGTTTTGTTGGATCTTACACCTAGGACAATACCCATATTTCTGGAACAATGATGAGGATATTGAATCATGGTGATTTAGCGTTTCGGTTGGGCTTTACACCTAAAAGGATTCACATGCTTCTGTAACCATGAGGAGGATCTAAAATCATGTATATTTAAAGGTTTTGGTTGGGGGTTACATGTAGGAGGATGAAAATGTTTCTGGAAACATGAAGTGGATCTCAACTCCTGGTGAAAATGAAATGTATTGATACCCTAATATGAGACCTAGGTGAATTTTTGTTTATCCCTAGTGAGGGTAAAATGAGAATAATTATCCCTAGTGGGGTCTAGAAAATATGATTTTCCTTAGTTTGGGATAGTAATGGTTCTTAGAATTAGTGAGTTATAACAAAGGTTCTTAACCCTAGTGAGGGCTAGTAAAGGTTCTTGGCCCTAATGAGGGATAGTGAAGGTGATTATCCCTAGTAAGGAATAGAAAAATGTTCTTATACCTTGTGAGGGATGTGAAGTTGTTTATCACTAGTGAGGAATAGAAATTTTTTATATCCCTAGTGAGGTCTAGTGAAGGTGATTAACCTAATTAAAGGCTAGCATAAGGGGTATTTTCCCCAATATACGGACCATTGGGAGAATATCCTAGGTGGGATACCTTGGGTGAAGGGCCACCCAAGTGAAATGAATTGGGTGAAGTTTTTCCCAACTACGGTTCACCAAAGTACTTATTTACCAAGTACGATATTTCCCAATTATGGGATGTCCCAATTGGTACTTGGGACAATTGAAATTACCTCACCTAATTTTTACTTGGTCAAATTGGAGGTACCTTTTTCTAAGTAGTACTTGGGAGGATTTGAGTTCCATGCCCAATTAGTACTTAAGAGGATTTGAGTGCCTTTATCAAGTGGTACTTGGGTGGATTGGAGTCCCTCACCCAAGTAGTAATTGGGTAGATTGTAATTACCCCACCCATATAGTACTTGGGATAATTGGAAGTATCTCACGCAATTAGTACTTGGGATGATTGGAGTTCTTCACCCAAGTAGTACCTGGGTTGATTGGAGTTACTCATCCAAGTGTAACTTGGGAAGATTAGAGTTCCATTCCTAAGTATTAATTGGGTGGAATGGAGTGCCTCACATGAGTGTTTTGACTATGTGTGGTCTCGAGAAATTGGCTCTCCCAAGTGGGGGTGTTAGCAAGTAGTTCATCCAAGTTGGGGGGGGCTCCCCCAAGTAGTTGGACCATATGGGGGTTGCCCAATTGGGGGAGAATTAGGGGCCTCATCATAGTATAAGGATGTCCATGGTGGTGCTACCATTTTAGGTAAAACTATATGGGTGAACAATTAGCATGAATAGAGCTCTCATGTACTTCATCATTTGAAAGTTCATCCATCCTACTGAAAATTAGAGGCGGAGGTATCTATTTATAGATCAGTTGGTGGACCAGGGTGAAGGAGTTGTGTGAAGGGTCTATAAAAAGAAGATTAATGAGGTACATTCAGGGGGAATTACATGGCTTAATTTCACGTGGGAATTTTGTGAGATATCTACATAAAGGGGCTGCACAAATGGCTTTGTCGGGAATATGAATTCCTTTATAAAATTTTCCCTACCTTTAAAAAACATAATTTTTTATCTATAAGTCCATTCAGGATCCATGACCAGTAAAATGGATGCTTTAGAAGTGAAATTATCCCATTAATATGGTATATACACCCTATTAGGGTGTTTTCTAATGCCAAAAAGTGCATGGAAGACCCTTAAAATGGGTTTTAAGGTGGAAACACCTTTTTATTAAAAATTTTTGAAATCCATGAACTACTTCCAAAGGGTGGTTATCACCACTACGTGCCTATATTAGAAAACTTTTATGATGAATCGCCATCCTTTGGTATGTGAGAATTCATAAGACACGTGTAAATCCAATCTTATTCTTCTTCTGGTATGGATACACATTTCCACTCAAACTCATCATTTGTTTTCTGAGTGAGAATTGTATCACTTATTGTGTAGAAAAATTGTGTGGAAAGAATTTTTTGATGCCAAAAATCTATAATATAATTCCATACATGCATCATAAATAATTTCAAATAATTTCAATTCTTCTCTATCTATATAAGAATTTGGATTACTCCCACCAACATCATCATTTAATACATTACTAGCTTTAGGTTGAAACTGATGCCTCATATAATTGAGTTTTATGTTCATCGGATCAACTATTCTCAAATTAATATCCATATAAATACTTACTAATTAGTGACATATAATAGAATCTTCTCCATGATGTGTCTATGACTTATAGTTTTTCAAAAACCCATCTAGAAATTGATATTCCCTAAAAGTATCATGTTTGAAGAGATATCTCTTTGCACATTTTCTACATGGACAACCAATCAAATAACTTTGAAATTTTCTAGTAAAATAAATAAATTTCTTAATCCCCTCAATATTTTTAAGAGAAAACCTATCTATCATATCAGTCCATCTCTTATCTATATCTTTATTTAATAGAAAACAAATAAATGAAAGATATAAAAAATATTTTAACAAAAACTAGAAAATTATTGCATATATATAATAAACATATTAATATGAAAATTACATACTGTAGATTATAAATATATTAATAAAAATATATAAAATCATTCAAAACACATTAATGTATTACATGATTCGAATAAAAATAAAAATGATAAAATATTAAACTTTTTTAAAAAAAAATTGTTTAAAAATAAAATAATTTATAAATAATTTCTACTATATTCAAATGAATAATAATTTAAAACATGTGTTTTATAATAAGTTTTAACAATAATATTATCATAAAATTATATATAACCAAATATGATTAAACAAATTATAAAAAATTACAAATTAGATTATATTATAAAATTATACATAATTATTCCTATGATATGGGAGTTCATATTTAAAAAAAATATGAAGATTTATATTTACACAAATATTATAAATTAATACATATATAAATTGAAAAATGTAATAATAGATTAATTTCACATCAAATTAAATATTAATGTTCTATAAATCAATTAAATTTATACTTTCAAAATTAAAATAAGGATATTTGATGTAGATAAATTTATTTTAAAATGTAAATTAATGGTTGACAATAAGTTTTTTGGGATGAAAATTTTTAAGAAAGTTCTTGAAGCTCACAGTTTTAGAAATGTTCTATATTTATTAAAACTTTAAACTTTTAGAGACAGTTCAACTATCTCATCCTTATTTTAAAAATAAAATCAGGCCTAATTCAAATGGGAAAAAGATATGTGAAAATATTTGGAAAATTTCAATCATAAAATCCAATCAAAAATAAAATCCTTTTAATATAAATGGAATCCAATTAAAAATATTTTTGAACACAAATATCATATTTAGATTCTAAATAAAATCATATCATTAAAACTTATGAACCAATGAAGCAACAGTCGGAGGAAAATTTTGAAGGAGGGGAGGAAAAAATAATCAGTGATGCCAATCTAGTTGGGGAAGTTATCAAATATGGTATAAATACTATATGAAAATACAATCAAATACAATAATGATAAATCAATATTTCATTACAAGCAATATAAAAAACATACCTGGACTAGGGGTCAGGGTTTTTGATGGGGAGTGGGTTATGATTATAGGGGTAGTGTGTCACTGTGTAGAAGGGGAATATAGGGGTAACGGTCACTGCATAGAATAAAAATCAAGGGAAGGGAGGTAGGGTCACCAACTACACCTTGAAAAGGAGGTTCTATGACCAAGGGGGTTGGCAGCCTGGGGGATTGATAGTGGGTAGCATGTAGGGGGCTCTATGATGGGGGAGTGGAGTAGGGGGTCATTATCAGGGGGAGGAGGGAGTGATATGAGGTTTTAGTAATGAGGAGAGGGGTGGGATGGGGTATCAATGGTGGGGGTGGGTAGGAGTCTTGATGACGGTGAAAGGATGGGTGGGATGGGGGATCGACGGTGGGGAGAGGAGGGGGGTGGGTGTGCGAGGATGGGGGAGAGGAGGGGGGTCAACGGTAGGGAGAGGAGGGGGAAGGATAGGGGATTAATGATAGCTGGATAGTGGGTGGTGTAGCATGGAGGTGGGGGAGGGGAATGGGATTAAAGAGTTAGTAGGAGGCTCATTGAGGGAGGAGGTGGGGGTTACTCAATGAGTGAAGGGGAAAATTTTGGGTGGGGAGGAAGAAAACCTAACGACCACCATTTAGAAGTCACTAATAGCTTCAATAGTGACTACTATATGGTGGTCACCTGTATGAACCCTCCATGAAATCCCATTTCTCTACTTATGAAAACACCATTGGGCCTCCCAATCAATGATAATCCATCAAATCCAACTATCTTTCTCCATCATCATCTCATCATTGGGACTCACTTCCAAACCACTGCTATCATGAAGACATTCTACCTAAGCCTCCATGAATCCACATGCTTCAAATTAGCCACCTTTATCATAGCCAAATTGTTTTGGGGAAAACTCCACTTTATATCACACCTGCATAATACCATGGCTCGTATACCACTTTTATTAATCCAATTCCCCCATCCCTATGTATTCTAAGTCCAACACATAAGCCTTTGTTGGATTCCATCCTACACCCCATTGGGTGATATGAGTAATTTTCTATCCCATATTATAGGTTAGACATTATCCTTCAAGAAATATGATGTGGGACTTGGGTTTACACCCAAAACAAATTTCTTCAACTTCACCATCCTTAGGTCATCTCACTGGGTACTCAATACCATGTCATTGGGTATGGTGACACTCTACTTCTACTCATGAATTTTTTGATCTTAAATTACATCCCTTCAAATACCTCTCTAAATGTATATTCAACTTCCACAAGATCAGTTTTGAACTAATAAAATTCAATAATTCACCTTGATTTATTTTTAAAATATAAAATTGAGAATTATGAGTTGTTACACATCAATGTTACTATGTTCATTTATCATTTGATTTAAAAGTTGGTTTCTTTGTATTGAACATCAATTTATGAAAATTCTTGATATGAATAAGATCTTTCATCTTCCCTCTCCAATTGTGATAATTCAAACCATTTAGGAAAATTGTTGTGCTCAAATTGAGTTTTATACACTACTACAAAACAAGAAATAAATAGTGGTACCCTTTATCAGCATTAAAAAAATATTGTTAAAAGTGTCATTTATCAGTGCTTAAAAAGAATTGATAAAGGATAACATTTATAAGCACTTTTTTTAGTGTGGATAAAGGGCACCCTTTATTGGGACTTTTATTTAGCGATCATAAAGGGTATATTCTATTAAAAAATATATATCATTAAAAATATATATTAATATATAAATATATTTATATTGAAAAAATATAACCTATTTCATTAAATGTGATTTATTTATGACTCAATATACAGTTTCACTTGATATATAAGATATGTAGTTAAAAATGTCAGATAAATTAATATATATTAATAATTTTATAAAATATTATTTATATAATATGAAATAAGTTTTATATATAATATAAATTTATATGTCATATATTTAGTGAAAACGATTTATTAATTTGATTAAAAATATATAATATTAATTAAAAAACATTTACAAATTAAGACATTTTTTTCCAATGTCATTTTTTTTCAATTTGACATATATATCAAATAATAAATATTTAATTATTAATTAAAAAATTAAAAAATATGTTACACTTAATATGTCATACAATAATTTCACACGTATATATATAATAAATTAATTTAATTTTATAGAGATAAATATTAACAAATAATATAAATTGTTAATATTATTTTTTAAAAATTTTATTTATAAGTATTTAATATTTAATATAATGTGTTTTTAATTATAACATTTTATTAATTTTCTATTTTTTATTTAATATAAACTATTTATTATTATTTATAAATTATATATATATATATATATCAAATTGATTCATTTTTATTAAAAATTATTTCATCAATATTTTTTTAATATTTTTAAAATTTATTCATTTTTAATTTTTAATTTTTTAATAATTTTTTAAATTTTATTCATTTTTAAAAATTATTTACATTTATTGATTAATATTTAACTCTTTTAATACAATTTTCATTATCTTAATTAATATATATTCATTTTCATTTAAACAAATATTCTTTTTTATTTTTTAAAAAATTATATAATTAATCACTTATTCATTTTTAAATTGGAAGTGAGAAAAGGAGGTGGGATGAGAGAGGAAGGACTTTCTCTCTCAATGTTTCAGTGCATCTAGGGTTTGGCATGGTGATTGTGTCACCGTTAGGTGCAGACCTTCTTCCTCGGGGTTGATTAGAGGTCTACAGACATGTTGCAGCGAGGGGTGGTGTGAGCGGCATGAGTTTAGGTACATCCAAATCCATAGCGGCGGTTCATGATTCAGATGGCGGTGTTATTTCAGTGATGGTCACTGATACAGATGGCATGGGTGGGGTGGCAGTGGTGTCGTCTGGTGATGTGAGGGAGGTAGTGACCATTGCAGATGGTGGAAGTGGCAAGTTGACATCTGGTGCTAAGACGATGAAAGATGTTATGAATCGTGACGGTGGAACGATGATTCCCGATGGTGTGAGTAAGGCAGTATTGCCTAGTTTGAGAGGCTCAACTGTGCCAGATTTTAAACCCACGTGATCAGACCAGATCTGTAGCTCGATGGTAGTGGATCCTACATTGATGGTGGCTGGGAAGGATAGGGTAGCAGCTGAGCGCCCACATCAGGAGGCCAAGAAATTTGATCGGAGCAAAAGATATTTTTCACATGTTAAATACATTACTTTATAGATAATGGTTAAGAAATGTGAAACTAATTGCATTACCTCTAGCAGAGAATCAATTCTTGATAGTTTTAAAATTTTTGAACACTACACAATTGCTAGACTTGTTCTTCCCGCTTAAGGAAAGCCTTGGAATCTTGTTGATTTAGTTTGGAAGCTGACCTCTGTATGGGTTTTTTCTAGATGGAGGTGCATTCCCCTAGGTTGGGGTTATTTTCATATAATTTTTCCATCAAAGGAGCTAAAGTGAAGGTCTTGGGGGATTGGATCAACTTCTTAAGGCCAGGTATGTTATGCTTTCAAGAGTGGGATTTTTGGTTTAATCCTTTCACTATTAAAACACCAAATCTCAAGTATAGATTAAGATTATTGGCCTTAATTGGATATTTTGGCATCCTAAAATCTTATTTGATATTTTATCTAATGTGGGGATCCCAATAAAGATTGATAAGAATATTAAGAATGCCAGATTTGGTCACTATGCTAGAGTTTTGGTCGAGGTTGATTTGAGCACTAGCTTGATCTATAATGTAGTTTTGTTATCACTTGATGATGATATTCCTTTAAATGTAGAATATGAACGACTTCTTGACTTTTTTCTAGAGTTCCAAATGATTGGTCAAGTCAAGGATAAATGCCACAATTTCATGGTTTGTTCGTTTTTCTCCTACAAAGGGCACCCTGAAGCTTCTTGTAGAAAGAAATTGAGGTTGCAGTAGACACAGAATAAGGAGGACCCAATTGGTGTCACAAAACCCAATTTTGAAAAAGGATATGTATGGATTAGAGATGGTGAGATTAAGTAGATGACACAAGAGACTCATAGGTCAGGGGAGCTGGACCTAGAGATCCAACCAGATGATGACCATCTTGTGACTTTAACGCAAAAATCAGATCAGGCAATTGAAGGGCAACAAAATATGGGTGATGGGAACATCTCAAGGATTCAGGAGGAAATCAATAATTTAAGGGAAACCTAGGCGATATATGGAAGGTGGGAGGACATCGATGATGATTCCCTAAAAAATCGCCATATAGTCAGGTAGTATCCAAAGGGAAAGTTGTTGTTGTGGATGATGAAGGCCTTCAACCTGTTTCTCCTAGGAAAGTGAGGTAAAGGAAAGACTATTCCTATCTCAAGCCTACTATGGTCACCAGGTCTCATAGTCCCTTAGATGACTCTAATTGCTATGATGATTATGATGATTCGTTTCATTTTGAGTATGAATTATGATGTTTTCTTGTTTATTTTGGCATGAGGGAATGATGCTTGTATGACCCCTTCCATCTTCTTCTTGTACCTCATTTTATTTTAATAAGAGGGCTCTGCCTGAATCTTCTTTCTATTCATTTTTCAATTTTTTTTCAATCTATTAATCTTTTAATTAAATTAAACTCATTTTTAACATGCATTCATTTAATTTTATTTATTCATTAATAATTTGAAGTGTTTCTTAATTTTTTTTGTAATTTATAGATTTTAAATATTTATTCATTTATTAATTTCTATAATTTATTCATTTTTAGTTTTTTTATACATAATTATACATTAATGTTTTTAATATTTTTAACAAATAAATTTATATATATATATATATATCAATATATATAAAATTTCCTTAAATATGATATATTTAATACAAAATATGTATCTTTACATTAAATAAATCATATTTTTTGTGAAAATGGTTTATAATTAAAAATTAATATTAACCAAAATATATTGAAAAATTTTATTGGGTAATGGATGTTTAATTAAATGTCATTTGTTTTTTTAATTTAACATATATCAAACATGTGTCACATTAATTCCACAAATACATATATATGTAATTAATACATTTTTATATAGAACACACACACACACATAATATTTCTATATTTTATTCAATTTTTAATATTCATTTTAGAATTACATTTATTAAAGTAATATATTTAATATATATTATGTTTCTAATCAGCAAATTTTATTCATTTTTTAAATTTTTATACAATTTAAAATTTTTATTACTTTTTAATATTTTTTCAAAATTATTCATTTTTAATATTATTTATTCATTAATAATCTTAGTTTTTTAAATATTATTATAATTTATTCATTTTTAATTTTTCATTGTTCAATATTTTTGAAATTTCATCCATTTTTAATATTTTTTCACGCATGTTTATTAATCAACATTTAATATTTTTAATATGGTTGTAATTTACATAATTAAGATTTATTCATTTTTATTTTCACATATACTGATTTTTACTTTTTTAATAATTTATATAATTAATAACACTTGTTTTTTTGTAATATTTTAATTGTCTACATATTTTTTTATAATTAGATTTCACTCTTTTTTGACATTCATTCGTTTAATACTTTTTAGTATTATTTATTCAATAATATTATTAATTATTTTTTACTTTCCTTTATAGTTTATTCATATTTAATAATTTCCTTTTATTTTTTTTTAATTTATTCAATTTTAATATATTTTTTTACATATTTATTATTTAATATTTAAGGTTTTTAATATGGTTGTGATGTACATATTTAATATCTATTCATGATAAAGACTTCTTTGCTTTCATAATAAAAAGTGTCTTCGACCCTAACTTTTAAGAAATATGTATTAATTTCATTTTAATATATATTCATTTTTAATCTTTTTAGTAATTTATATAGTTAATAAAACTCATTGATTTTTTAATATTTTTGAAGCCTATTCATTTTTAGTTATTAAATTTCACTCATTTTTTACATTCACGCATTTAAGATTATCTATTCATTAATAATGTTAACTAATTTTTACCTTTGTTGTTATTTATTCCTTTTTAATATATATTCATTTAATATTATCATATTTAATTTCTATTTTTTTATAAGAACTTTCTAATGAGCTTTAATAAATATAGGTTTTATCATCCCTAAAATAGAAAACACTGACAAAACCTATATTTATCAGTTCTCTTTGGAAAAAGTTGATAAAGAATGGTTTTCTCAACTTTTCTATTTTAGCACTGATAAAAACTTTACAATCTTTTAAATAGAACCCTAATGGAAGTATTCATTACTCATGTTGTTAAAGCTCTCGTAGAATTGAAAAATCACTATCAGTCTCCCTCACTCTCCTTAGACAAATCAACACTTTAAAATCCCATGATGTGTGACTTGTGATCCACCATTTAAGAAATTTCAATGTTTCAACATTTTTAGATCTTCTTTGGGTGTTTTAAATTTTCCCAAAGGATTTGAATAGAATGTACGAGAAATCTTATTTTACCTCAATCTACCTCCCCCATTCTCTACCCAATCTCTCTTGCCTCAATCCATTTTTGTTTCACCCTCTCCCTCTCCCTCTTGTTTATTTTTCATTTATCTACCTATACTTCCCCTTATCAAAATTTCGTATATGCTACGTCCTTGCTCTACAATCCCCCATACCCTCTATCCTCAATCCACTATTCTATACAACTCCACCTTAAAATTGGACAATTATTTTAGTTTATTTATTATGTTACTATGTACTTTAACTATTGATATATTTAGAAGAAAAGTTTTAAAAAATCATATAAGAACATATATAGTATCAATCATGTTTGTAAATATTTCCAACTATTGAATTTATTAAATTAATTTAATTTATACTAATTAAAACAAATATTTATTACCCCATTAAACATTATAAAAAACTATTTTTGATTTGGAATTTTTCCAATTTGTATAGAGTGGATGTTTAAATAGGATGAAGATTGTTTTTTAAAATCATGTTGATTAATTTCAAAAGAAGTGTATATTGTATTATTTTCTTTTGAAATCATTTTTAAAATATTCCCCATGGATAAAAATTATTTGGAGATATTGTTTTTTACTAATTTATAGAAATTCCATTTATGAATATTTTATTATTTGATTTTTGATAACTTCATGTAAATTGATTTACATTAAAATATATACTTTATTTTAAAATGTATATCTTTAGTTGACATCATTCGTTCTCCTTTATAAATGTCTTTACCCTTATGATACTATCCTCAACACACATCACCTCCATCTTGCATACCTGATATAGAATCACTTTTTCACACTACTTCTTATAGTATTAAAAATGCCCCCATCAAGTGGGGTTATCACTTGGTTCACCACCAAACTCACGCATCTTCTAGTCTTCTTGATTCTTCTTAGCCTATCTATTTTATTTTGATTTAAATTTTAGGTGACTAATACTTTCCAATAGCCAATGTCTTGTATGATTTCAATAGCTCACTAATTTTTCAGGATCTTGTATATCTAATCATATGAGATATCTTCAAATTTATCATATGTGACATTTATCCACTGACAAGTGTTGGTCACCTAAACTTTACCACTCCTTCCACATATTGAGGTAATTTTGAAGTGAAGTATTGGATAGAACTTAAAAATAGAGGGTGAAGAAGCCAAGTTACAAGTATCCTTCATGCTCTCATGGATTAAAATTAAATAATTTTTCCCATTTACTTCTATTAATAGAAAAAAGAACCCAAATCTGATTAATATTTTCATTGTCATGAACATCTATGATGGGCATTTTTGCAACAAAAATGAATAACCTCATGTTCAGTTAAGAATTCCTTCATGTAAGAATGGTAAAAAAAAGTGAAAATACACTATATAAATATTTAGATCATTATTAAGTAGGTTAATTCATCTTCTTTTTCATTCATAGTGCACCGATTATGTAAATTTTCACTTCTAATAGCTACTTCCCCCTATTAACCCCATTCAAAACATCCATATCTACTTCCATCTTGTTTAAAACTTTCTCCCAATTTCTACTCTAACATTTTTACAGAGAAGAATCTCTATTTAGGTTCCACTAAGGTTGAATTTTTTTTTCAGGTTATACCGGGTAGTTGGGATTATAATCTAATCATTAGATTCATATGAATCTTTTTGATGATCCCACTAGGGAACTTTTTCAACTTGTATTGAATTTGATTATTTAATCATTTAATTAAAGATACTCATCATCAGTTCCTAACCACACAGTCACTGAAACACCACATGAACCACCACATACCAAGTAATGAAATGAAGATACATCCACTCATCCCACTTGTTAGACTCACACTAAGAAAAGTTATAGAAACCATCCTAGAATTACCATTTTCTTTTTGTTCCAAAAAACATCAAATCAAGAACCTAAACCAAAAACAACATTTTTACCCCAGATTTTTTCTTCCCATATCACCCTTGTGTAAAATTATTATTTGGAATCATCATCAATAACATTCAAATGTTGGGTTCCCTTTATTAGAAGAATCTATGACTTTGTCCTTTGATTATGGATAGATTTTGTGTATTTATTTATTCATTATAAAAAATGAATTTTTTATTAACCTAATAGAACGGATATGAATCAAAAATAGATTGGCACTAATTGTATGCTAAAAGAGTACGAGGATGAATTTAAAGAGTTCATAAAGTTTTCAATGGATCATGAATATGTCCCTTCTCAAATCCTTTTTCCATGTTTACATTGTTATTATTCAAGAAAAATTAGTCCCGAAGAGTTGGAAGAACATTTGATTTGTCAAAGAATAGATCAGACCCATAAATGATTGACTAAACATAAAAAGAAAATTAATTTACAAAGTGATTGGGATGATTCTATAGTTTGTGGATCATTAGATATGAATACCAATGTAAATGGTGATAAAGATCATATGGAAGAAATGGAAATGAAAATTGAAGATAACCTTCATGATTATCCAAAGTTGTTTGAGAAGTTAAATAGTTCTTCTAAGAGAATATTGTATACTAGTTGTACTAAATGTACAAAATTTTTAGTTATATTGATGTTATATAATTTGAAAGCTCAAAATGGATAGAGTGACACCAGTTTTATAGAACAAATTAATCTTCAGAACGATTTGCTACTAAAATAAAATGATATTCCTTTCCAAACATATGATGATGCACCAATGCTACTTTTAATGGGAATGATCTCTGAAAAAATACATGTTGGACCAAATAGTTAAATATTTTTTCACAAGGACCATGAATCACTCATAAAATGGCTTAAGTTTTTCATGAATCAATATATGAAAGATTAATCAAGTCCTTTGAAATATATATAGTAATTTCTTGTCATTCCACATTTAGAAGACTGTATGAATGTTAGGAAACCATTAGAAAATTGATAAGGAATACAATATCGGAATTAAATATGGGAAACTACATCATTCAGCGGACTCTCTTCAGTGGAAGTAAATCGATTATGAGTATCCTGAATTTAAAAATAATCCAAGAAACCTCCATCTTGCGTTATCTCCAGATAGAATAAATCCTTTTGTTTTACAGATTAGTACACATATTATATGGCTAGAAATATTATTAAATTATAATTTTCCAACGTGTTTATTCATGAAGTGAAAATATAGTATTTTTTCTCTACTTATATATAGACCAAAACAACCTGAAAATGATATTTATGTCTATTTGTATCCATTGATTGAAGATATGAAATTGATGTGGGATATAGGTGTTACATTTTATGATGCTCCTAAAAGTGAAGAATTTAAATTGTGATCCATATTGTATGGGATGATAAATGACTTTCATTCTTATGGAAATTTTTAATCTATAGCATAAAAGTAATGTTTGGGTGTCCCATTTGTGAATAATACACACACTCAGTTCGGTTGATGCAATCCTTGAAAATTATGTTTTTAGGCATCATAAATTTTTACCCCAAAGTCATAAACATCTATCATAGATGAAAAAAATTGATGGTAATACAAAATAAGATACAAAAGTTTCTCCACTAATGGGTGATCAACTATTTCAGAAAGTAAAATTTATTGACACAGTTTTCAATAAAACTTTTATGAAACACCTTACTAGGTAATGTTGGAAAAAGGGATAAATTTTCATTGAATTACCATACTATAATTTTTTGTACATCAGATATTTTTTTGATTTTATGAATGTATAAAAAAATATTTGATAGTACTATTGTAAAGTTACTAAATGTTCCTAAAAAAATAAATGATGGTATAAAATCTAGGTTGGACATTATTGATATGGGGGTAAGGGAAGAGTTGGAACTGGTTCAAGGTGAAAGGGAACTTTTCTTCCATTAACAGCTTATATTCTATCCAGAAAATAAAATTTTCACCTTTTCAATTTCCTTAATGATGAAAAGGTTCAAAATGGGTATTCATCGAATATCAATAATTTTGTGTTAATAACTAATTTGAAGTTACAGCGTCTAAAATCACACAACTATCATGTTTTGATATAATATTTGATTTTCATCGCTTTACATTGAATTATTTCTAAAATGTTTTAGATACATTAACTTGATTTTGTTTCTTTCTCAAATACATATATAGTAAAGTTATAGACCAAATGAATTTTCCAATCGTGAATAAGGAGATTATAGTCATATTATGTGAATTAAAGATGCTCTTATCACCATTATTCTTTGATATAATGGTCAACCCTATGGTTAACTTAGTTTGATAAGTTCGACTTTGTAGACCTATCCATTATAGATGACTGAATGAAAATTATTTTTTTATTATGCAAACACTTTTAAGGAAAAAGTGAGAAACCATATAGGACCACACCACATCACCAATTCACCACTTCACTAAAAAAACAAACAAAAGCATAATGGATGAAATCCATTCAAGCATAAAAACACTCAAACCATCACATCTAGAGAAGAAGTCACCAATAAAGGGTTGAGGTACCACAAACCAGGGGAAATGAACATCAGTAAAGCTGGAAAAGCCTCATAACCGGTCTCCTCAAATGCCCACCGATGCGACCGTCGACACCAGCCCAAAATCTCAAACCTTCCGGCGGACTCCAGTCGGAATCCACCCAGCCTTCCAGTGAAGTGAGAATGGATCTGAAAAGATCACATCCAAAAAGGGTGATGAAGAGACTAGGGCGAGGAAGACCAGGCCTTCCAGATGTTGCACCCTACTCTATCGGCAACCGCAACACAACCTCAGACCAAACACCACTCCACTAACCCCTTTTCAACATCTCTGAAGCAGTGCAAACCCAAATTCAAGAGATATCAGCAGATCAAAAACATTCCAAACAAAACCTCAAACCATCAACAATCGCTCCCAAACTCAAATCATTGAATTGAACCACAAAACTCATAACTCGACGCCGCCACCATTCCTGCCTGAGGATAACACTTCCATCCCACGCCTCACAGCAGGCTTCAACTGTTGGACCTTCACCGTGTAGCCAAGGGGCCCGAGCACATGAACCCATGCTGAACCACAACCTTAAATTCGTATGAAGAATACAACTTGAAAGAATCATAAGAAAAAATCCCAAACAGATTCCACAGCAGCTGCTGGAATAATCCGTCGTCGCAACATCAGAGAAATCCACCACAAAGCACGAAGCCAAATCCAAAATACGAACCCGAGCACCTCCAAACCACACACAAAAAAATTAGAAAACATCAAAACACACCACCAAAAATAGTCACCCGAACACCAGACCAAACCAGAAGAAGAGCACAAATCTCATTGTCGCCTTCAAGTGCATACAGCGAGCAGATCCGCCCAACGCACCCACAACCAATGCCACATCATGAAGGAATCCTTCACCGCAATAGCTCGAGACTCGAACATTGGACCCTCACTATGCCGCCATGTGAGGCCCTATCCAAATTTAAGGGGATGATGTGAAAAAGGCCAGCAAATGGAAATTATCGCCTAAATGTTCGAGCCCATGGATCCTCAAGACGCCACTATGGGAGAAATGCCACATGCCACAAGATCGTCGAGTTGATGCATCTAGGAAGAAGTTGATCTGCAGTAGGGGAAGAAGGCGGCGGCGAGTGTTGGAAACCCTAAGGCAGAGCCCCTTATGGGCAATGCCGAATCATGAAGGCATCCTTCACCGCAGAAGCTCAGGACTCAAACATTGGACCCTCAATGTGCCTCCATGTGAGGCCCTATCCAAATAGAAGGGGAGGGTGTGAAAAAGGATAGAAAATGGAAATAATCACCTAAATGTTCGATCCCATGGAGCCTCAAGATAACGCTAGGGGAGAAACGCCACTTACCACAAGATCATTGGGCTGATGCGTCTAGGAAGAAGCTGATCTGCATCGGCCAAAAAGTTGTACTGTAGAACGATATATTTTTGAAGAAGTTGTTAAATTATACCTTGATCACTGGTCATATGTTAATATAATAATTCTCCCAAAGTCTCATCATAGTAGATTCCTTATAGATGAAGGGGTTTCCGGAAGATATGTTGTTACAATTTCAATCACATAGAGGGAGGAATATCACATTTACATTATACATAATATTGCAGAGGTTTCCCCATACACTCAATCCAAAAAAATTAATTCTTAGACATTCGATCCAAGAAAGCGTTGAAGTATGGATATCAAATACACATATTCAACAGTTGATAGGATGGTTCTGAGATTATATTTATAAGGATTTGTCTGAAAATCTAAATTCTAGTATTGAACGAGTCTCATGGATTTCAAGGGTAATAAATGTAAATGTAATATCTTACACTTGTTTTGTAAAAACTACAACAAAACTGGGTTTATCTAGTTCTAGGGATTTAACAATTCTAGATAAAAATGATGTTAAAGACCCTCTTTATCAGTACTAAAAAGAGTTTTGTTAAAGGGGGTCTTTAACAGTGCTTAAAAATAATTGTTATAGACCCACCTTTATCAGTGATTTTTTAAAAGTGCTGATAAAGACCCAACCTATATCAGTGCTTTTGAAAAATAATTGATAAATGGAGTCATTTATCAGTTCTTGTAAAAAATAACTGATAAAGGGGGGGTTATCAATTATTTTTTAGAAGCACTGATCAAGACCCCCCTCCCCCCCCCCCCCTTATCAGATCTTTTTAAAAAGTGCTGATAAAAGTATACTTAAAAAAATATTATTCATTAAAAATAATATATTAATATATAAAAATATTTATATTGATATAAATATAATATATATTTTTTGAAATAAGTTTTAGATAAGGTAAATAGGCATTTATACTTAATCTATAAGATATTTAGTGAAAATGGATTATAAATAACTAAAAAATATTTTTAATTAATAATTTGATTATTAATACTGATTAATAGTCATTTAATATCAATTTAAAGATAAAAAGTCAAGAAATTATAAAAAAGATATAAAATAAGTTGAAAACTTATCTCGAACTTCAAACGACCAAAACTTTTGACCTGGGTGTCCGCTTTTGCTCTACCACATATCAAATAGAATCTTGTGATGGGATCTAAAACCATAGTGGCACAAGTAAACCTGTATCATATTTTCTTAGGCCAAAAAATTCCCAAAATTCCTCCAAAAATGATTTTTTACTTGGGGTACCTCGATTTTTTAACATTCGGTGGATTTTCAGCCTCATTTAAAGGGGTCTTTTTACCCTTTTTCAGTGGAGAATGAATTTATTCCTAGGTATATATTCATATTGATATTATGGTTTTTAAATTTTATTATTTTTTACAATGTAGTTCTATCTGTAATTAAATATATGCATGTTTTCTTATATTTACTTAAAATAAATCACTCATATAAATACATATATCAACATGTTTAAGTGAAAATGTATATTATAATATATATAAATAAATAAACCTTCTAAAAATGTATTTAAAACAATATCTAACCATTTTTTATATTCAAAAATATATTTATAATATATATATATATATATATATATCTGTGTGTGGGTATTAATAAATAGATATATATATTATAATCTAATATATGTTACTGAATATAATATATAATATATAATATATTTAACATAAATATAATATATATCACACACACATATATATTGTCTAAATATATTGAAAAATAATTATATAAATAAATATAAATATCATTAGACAGACATCAAAACAACATGGTTTAGTAGTAAAGGTGTTATATCATTGAAGGAGTGGTGAAACGTTTGAATCTAGGCAGCCACACATGTGGATGGAAATTAAAAAATCTATGATAATTGGGGTGTTGGGGTGAAAAGTACTAATAAAGGGGGTGTGGAGCACTGTTAATGGGGTCATAATAAAGGGGTTGAGTGCATAGGTCACGGAAAAAAATTACCCCCTTTAATAGTATTGCTTTTATCAGCACTAAAAAAGTGATGTTAAATGCACCCTTTAACAGTGCTAAAAAAAGTTCTATTAAAAGTTCCCTTTAAAAGTAATAAAAAAACATTGTTAAAGGGTTCCTTTAACAGCTCATTTTAGTGCTGATAAATGTTTCTAGATTTTAGATGTGTTTTGATTATCGGTGATTTTTCAGCATGGATAAAGGTCTTTTCTATCATTGGTGAAGGCCATTTTTATATTTGTTAATTAATTGTTATATGTTCTATAAAAATGAAAACTATGAATATTTTACGATGAAAAATAGTGGATTAATTCTTCTAGAATAAGTAATCCACGTATCTAGTTACAAAGATAGAAAACAATTTTATGTGAATGTGTCATATTTGGCATCATCAAACAGATATATGAGATGGATTATACAACATTTCAAGTGTCAATTTTTCATTTCAAATGATTTGATAATAGCAGTGAAGTGAAAATTGATGAATTAGGATTTAGGAAGGTGAATTTCAATGTGAAAGGGTATAAATATATTGCATTTATAGTTACAATACAAGTATTGTAAGTATTTTGTGTCACAGATCCAGAAAACAAGAATTAATCAATTTTTGTGTTTGCAACTAAAAGAGTTTTTGGGTCACATGAAAAATCAATTAAGGAAACCCCTTTTATTGGGAGATATCAATCATTTCACAGTGGTCCCAATGTAGAAAATTCCTTGTACATTAGAATGGGCTACAAAGAGGGGAGTTGGATACTTAATAGAGGATCCAAATCCCTTCAACATTTAAAGAAAAAAATAGTCTTCAATGAGTAGGTTAAAGTGTTTTTTAATATACTATAATTTTCATCATAATACTATGTGTTCAATACTACATTTACATAATCTAAATTAAATGTTTGACTACACATAAAGATAATGACTTCTTTATATAAAGAGGTTACTAATCTCAAAGGAGAAAAAATTATTGATGCTGAAACTATGGAATTATTAGGGGATCAACAACATGTTTATGAAAAATAATATAAACAGTGTAGCATCATTGTGTTAAATAAAATTATCTTGGAAATAATTAAGGGTATAAAGTTTGGGGTTTTCTAGAATCAACACAGACAACTTGTTGACCCCTACAAATCAATGTCCATTAGTTATGTTGGTATCATAATGAGAATGCATGTGTCGATTGATATAGATATGCGGAACAATTTCATGAAAATATTTAAATAAATCCTTTGGGAATATATTAAGGTAATTTTAGGAAAAATTTCTCTATTTTATTCAAAATTATATAATGAAACATTTATTTTCATTTCATTATCCCTTATAGAGTTCATTTAGTTTAGATGATTTCCATAAGAAATACATATCAATGTTGTTGGAAAGGATCATAGAGGTTTTTGGACACTTCTTACAAAGTATCATCTTAGGGATTCTTTGGGGGAAGTAAATTCCCACCCACAAGTTAAGTATCCACACATTATAAAATAGGATACATGTAAAGCTTTCATTAAACACCATGATGAGAAATCATTTAAAGTGAAATGTAATTGATATTATTTTATTTGAAATTATTTATTTTATCCACTTTTATTAAAAATTGTGAATTTATGAAAGATAAAAGGAGTTATAAAAATAAACAACATGCAACATAATCAATATACCCCTTCCACAAAGCAAGGATAGGGTATGATTTACTTGAAAATAAAATGGCATGTATTTTAAATATTTAATAAAATTTTTATGTGATATAAAACAACATATGTTACATTTTTAATATATAGAGTAATGAACCAAAATTTTAAGTCACTAACATCCCATTTCATGTGCTATGGAATGAGGCCTGTGTAAATAAAGACAGAAAACTATTTGATGAAAACACAAAAGCAGTATAGTAATCATGTGTAAGAATGACATAATAATTAGTTATTATTTATAATAGTATTAAATAAAAATATCTAACTATGTTTGAATGTTTTTTATATGGTTTATAGATAATAATCTCCATCGAATGTACCTAAATAAAATCTTCTTTTAATAGCTTTGAAGTGGCTAGAATAATATGATAATGTTAGAGGTGTATGTTTTGGTGTGTCATCATGGACATATTAATAGAATAAAAATATACAAGGAGATACATATGAGATAATGAATGAACTATAGGCATAGATAGATGCTTTGAAATAAATTATTTTCTAGTTTGGTTTGGAATAAAAATATATGAAAAAGGATCAAAGTGAACCAGTAGTGGAACAGTGATCAGTACATAAAGATCCAAATGACCCCACTAGCTTTGAGGCTAGTCATTCCCCTAAAAAACTTTCCTTACAAAGGATAAACAATATTATCATAATATTTATCCTAAATGTGAATCAAAAAGCTTTTTATACCTTTATATTACTAAAATTATATATAGTAAAATTTTATGTGATTTATATCTATCAACACCCATGCATTACATTTTTTATGAGGGATATGATGTATAATATCCTTGGAGACATGATACACAAAAAAAACTCCCAAAAATATCACATGGTAGTGGGGATTAAAGTATCTCACAACCCTAGTGATTATTTTCCTATCCTACTTAATGATATGGATGTTATTATGATTGATAATGTTATTGGAACTTTCATAGCTTGGATATATAATCCTATAAACATACATGATGTCTGTGCCAAAAAAATCAAGTGAAAAACCTTTAATAGGTAATGAAAAAGGTCTAAACTAAGGTATGGTATTACAAAAGGATAAAATTTTGGGGAAACAGAATGTCAGATCAAGACAATCTATTGAATCAATCAAGAAATAAAAAGGACATTTCGGGAGTACCTTCTCCCCACTAGTTCCATTTCCACATATATTAACATTACATGTTCATTCAGACAAAAAATTCAATGATAGAAATATGTCCTACATTCAATATAAAGAAGAAATATTTGGATATTTCATTACATATTCGGTTTCTCTGGAGAGTGTAAATGTTATTATCACGTTTTAAGGTCTGGGAATCTTAGTTGTGAATACATACATGAGGTACATTTTTGAAATCTATCTTTACAAAAAAAAAATATTAATTATAGTTATTAACTATTCATATTTTCTACAGGCATATATATTACTACTATATAAAGGAAAAAACTTTTGAATAACAATTTGGACTCATTAATCCCTGTATAATCTCTACACATAAACATTTTTTGGAAATGAGAGAAATTGAAAACAAAAAAGATGAAGTAAGTGATGTGTTTGAGAAGAAAATAAAAAATTACAAACATTTGTTGATTCCTACAACATAGGAGTAAAACTCTACAATTTAATCATATAAAATATATTTTTCATTTTCACATTACTTATTTTTTATAATTTTTAGGAAGCACTGGAGGCTCATCTCAATCAATTTGGAAAACTCAAATGTCTTTTTGGGATCCAATGCATATATTTCCATCAAACTGACCACACATGATGTCTATTGTAAAATTTTAATGCATTGTGATAAACATTTTATAGATAAAATTCAAATTATATAATTATTTTGGGGTTTTAATGATAATTTTATTATAATACGGTGATCCGTACATGTAGAATAAACCATGCTAGGAGGTCAGTTACTGAACATAAAAAATCCTATGGATTTATTAAAATAGAAACAAATTAAGGTATATATAGTAATATTAAACTATAAAAAACATATTTAAAATAAATTTTCTAATTTTAGTCTATGTTTCTATATAATCCAAAGAAAAATTATGAAAATGATTGTGGATATTACATTTTCAATTTTAAGAAATATATCATATATCATCAAAACACTCGAATCCGCAAACATGTAGTTTGATAAGGTAATTTTAATTTCATTAAAAATAATTGTTAATAATTTTTTGTCTATAGTTTCTTAATACTAACAATATTTACAGTAGTATACATACTCACAAGAAGAAGTAAATTTGTTTAGAGATGAGTGGGAAGAGTACATGGTGTCAGAATGTTTTCTTACATAAAATTTAGGTGATTACCTATTATTTTTGTAATCTAGTATGGGATAAGACCTTATAGATATATTTTTATGTGAATAATTCGTATCTTAATGTTTATAAATTATTTTTGACATATTTCCTATGGATAAGTATAATGGACGGTTGTGATCTATGGATTTTGTTAGATCTAGTAACATGTATGAAGCTGCTCATGCTCGTGAGAGATTAGACTTCGAGTATGGAATTGAGATAATGGAGATAGGGAAATGGGTCACAAATGTATACAAAAATCATGAAAATGTGACTTCCTACTAATTATTTAGTTAATTTTCTTGAATATGAAAAATAAATGGTGTGGAAGTTAAAGGCTTGTGGTTTTCAAAAGCATGTGATCTTGAATTGGATCACTTACATGGTGATACTTTGTTATCTCCAAAGATATGATAAAATTCAAGAGACCCATATTTTGAGAAGAATTAAAATTGGTGTGATGTATATAAATCAATAGTATCTCAATCTTATACACAGTGTTCTTGATTCGACTCGAAGTATATGTTTTTAGTTTTAAATTAACACTTTAGTTCAAAACACATGACACAAACTCAAAACTGATCAAACACCTCAATATTGCATTGATACTTTATTTCAATAATCCATAATTCATTTTTTGACATGTAATAATATACTTCACCTTAATCTAATATAAAATGTACCTGGTATGACTCAAAGTGTATTTTTTTAGTTTAAAATTAACATTTTAGTTCAAAACACACAACACATACTCAAAATTGAGAAAACCCACTTCTATTGTTTTAATACTCTAGGAAAATGATCCATAAGTCATTTTTGACATGTAGGAATCAACCACCACTCGATCTAATAAACATTCTGCTCGATATGACTTTTAGTGTATTTGTTTAGTTTAAAATTGAAATTTTAGTTCAAAACTCACATGAGATACTCAAAAATGATCAATGAAATTAAATTTTTTTTGATACATTAGTAAAATGACCCATAAGTGTTGTTTTATGTGTAAGAGTCAACTGAACCTTTATCTAATACACAGTGTAAAAAGTGTGAATTGAAATTTTTGTTTTTAGTTTAAAATTAACATTTTAGTTCAAAATACAAGTCACATACTCAAATTTGAGAAAACTCATTAGTATTATTTTTATAATTTAGTAAAATTATCCATAATTCAATTATGAAATTTATTAATCAGTTACACATTAATATGATGCATGATGTGGCTGGTATGACTCAAAGTTCATGTTTTCAATATATGAGTGTCGTTTAATTTTAAAATGTATGTCACATATCATAAACCAATAAAACGAGCTTGGATTTTCTTCAAAATTTATTAAAACCATTCATAATTTATTTTTTATGTGTAGGAATCAATTTCATATCAATTTTACAAATAATATGTTTGGTATGACTTGAAGTGCGTGTTTTCAGAATACAAGTATCACTTTAGATTAAAATTTTTCACATGTCCAAAATTGATAAAATGATCTCAAATTGTTTTCAAAAATTATGGAAATGATCCATAATTTATTTTCTATATTTTGGAATCAACAGTATGTAAATATGATAGATGATATGGAAGGTATGACTCGAAGTGTGTGGTTTCAGTATAAAAGTTTCATTTTAGTTTAATACAAGTGTTACATAGGAAAAATCAATAAAAAAAATATTTATTAGTTTAAAAAAATAGGAAAATGATTCATAATCTATTTGTGACATTTAGTAATCAACCACACATCATTCTGATGCAATATGTGGTCGGTATGACTCGAAGTGCATTCTTTCTATATAAAAGTCTCTTTTAAGTTTTAAACATGCATCAGATATCCAAAACATAGAAAACAAGCTCATATTGTATTCAAATAGTATGATAATGATCCAAAACTAATTTGTGATGTCTGGTAATCAACCACATGTCAATACAACACACGATGTGATTCGTATGAATCAAAGTGTGTGTTTTTAATATAAGTTTCATTTTAGTTTAAAACATGAATCGCATATCCAAGAATGAGAAAACAAGCATCAATTGTTTTCAAACTTTAGGAAAACTCTCCATAACTCATTTGTGACATATAGTAATTGACTGCACATAAATATGATACATGATATGATCAGTCTGAATCAAATTGTATGTTTTCAATATAAAAGCCCCATTTTAGTTTAAAAATAACTTCACATACCCAAAACTAAGAAAAGAAGCTTTGATTTTTTTAAAAAGTTGTTACAATAATCCATAATTTATTTATGATGGGTATTAATCGACTGAATGTATATCTGACACATGATGTGGATGGTATGACTCAGAGTAAATTTTTTCAATATAAAAGTATCAACTTTTTTTAAAACATGAATCACTAGCCCAAAATTATTAAACAAGATCATATTTTTTAAAAATAATATAATAATAATCCATAATTCATTTATGACATTTATTAATTGACCATGAGTCAATCCAACACATTATGTACTTAATATGACTCAAATTTCATGTTTTGAATATAAAAGTATCATCGTAGATTAAAACATATTTCACCTAGAAAAAACCAATCAAATGAGATCAGATTGTTTTCAAAATTTATAAAAACAGTTTATAATTCATTTGTGATATGTAGGAATTGACTACACATCAATCTGACATATGATGTGGTCAGTATGACCCAATGTACATGTTTTCAATATAAAGTCTCATTTTGGATTAAAATTCATATCACAAAACTAATATTGAGAAAAAATCATAGATTATTTTCAAACATTAGTAAAATTATCCATAATTCATTTTTCACATGTAGGAATTGACCTTACATCAATACGATGCATGATTAATTGATAATATCATTTATATATATAGTAATTACCAATATAATTTATCATGTGTGGAATATATAACTTTAAAATTAGTATTTTTTTATTTTTTTATTTACTATTACTGAAATAAACATTGGTTTTATTGTAGGGACAAGATTTTGTATGGTGGTTGATCATTGGAAAAATTCTGTTAGTTTTGATTTTGTATGTCATTTGTATTTTTTTATTAATAATATGACATTAATGTAAATATTTTGTATGAAAAATTTGAATTGAAATGATGGTGAATTGGGATATTTTTATTTCAAACCATTTTTTTGTATATTTATATTCAAGTTTTTGTATTGTAATTGTGTTTTTTTTATATGGGTGCTACATAGAATAAATAAATTTTTTTATAGAAATATAAATATAGAATATAAATTTTTTTTATGGAATTATCTTATAATTGTAAGTATTAAATAATCACAGGATAACTTCAAAAAATATTATTTTAGTAAGAGTGTACACAATTAATATTTATGGTGGGACAATAATTAAAAAAACATCATATAAAAACCTTTCTAAAAACAATGTCATGATATATCAATTAATTAAATAAAATATATCAATAATATAAAATCTATTTTATATTTAAAACTCCCTTATTTCATCTTGATTAAAATGGGACCATTTAAATTATTCCAAGGCTGGTAAAGATGGACATTAAATAATTCCAAATTTATTTTATTGAAAAACTAATCTAAATAAATTATTAAATTCTAGAAGCTCCAAAATAATAGTCTAATTATTTTATAGAGGCCACTCAAAGGTCGCGGGGTATTTCTTGAAATTCAATCTCAGTGGACTATGGTGCCATAGTACATTTCAATTAATATATGTATATGTTTTGTTAGGGGTAGAACTGATGTGTCTATCCCAACCAACAGCCAAGATCCAATAAGGAATTTTATATGGTCACATAGTGATTATAGAAAGTTATTTTCCTTTAGAAATTGTGAGTTATAGATTAAGGTAAATGCTTGAATCATAATAGAAAATAAAACAATAAATAACACTAAGATATAACATGCTTCAGATCTATGTGATCCTACATGCACAATGAGAACACCACCAAGATATATTTCTTATTAGAGAACAAAAAAAGCATATTACAAACTCTATGAAAGGAAATAAAAAGACCAGAGTAGCTATCTAATGACGTCGGTCTTGCTGAACCAGATTTAATTGATGAGACCCTTCATGTGGAATTAGCACCATCCACTCCTAGATGGACTCACGAATTCACCCAACATAAAAGGATACAACAGTTGATTGAATAGGAAATAATTAAATCTCTAACATTGCCAGATTTTATTACCAAAATATGGTTATGATGAAGATGTGATTCCAACATCACCCTTGTCGCATCCTAGATCCATAGAAATCAAGTTCTCTACTAAAGTCTCCATTGTGTCTCCACTGGAAGAGATGTCCAGTTCCAGAAGATCATAACTCCAAGCACCTGGGAACAGGAAGAAAGATCATGTACCTCAGCTCTATACCTTCTTTATTATCTCTAAATAACCCTATGGTTTCTCCTGTCCAGAGCTCTTGATGCACTCTTTCGATAAAATAGATGATCCGACTCATAATACAGAGTGAAGAAAGAATAATAGAACCATAATTCACTACTGGAAAGTTGGGCTATAGACACTATTTAAAATCATGGCTATAGGTCTTCAAACCATGGCTATAGGTAATATCTATAGTTTGAAGATCCATGGATAAGTTTGGCATGGCTATAGGCCAAGAATTATAGCCACAGTTTGGAACTGTGGCTACAGGTCTAGATCCACAGTTCAAACCATGGCTATAGGTATACAGCCACGGTTCTAACCATGGTAATATCTCTATAGACACAGTTTAGAACTGTGGCTATACTAGAGGAGGGACGAAATTTATTTCCATGATTAGAAACATTGGCATTAGACCTATAGCCACGGTTTTCAACTATGACAATAGACCTATAGCCACGGTTAGAAACCGTGTCTATAGGGTCTGAAAAACCATAAAAAAATATCCCCCCACCCCCTACACATCCCCCCTGTAGTGGCCCACCCCCCTTCTGACCCCTCCCTCCTAGAAACTGGACACCCCCACCCTACATAAACCCCCCTCCCTTGGACAGCCCCCTCCCCCTAGACAGCCCCCTGCAAATCCCCCCTCCTAGAAAGACCTAGGACACCCCCCCCCCCCCCAGACAGACCCTAGACACCCCCGAGACAGACCCTGGACACCCCCCGGACAGACCCTAGACACCCCCCCAGACAGACCCTGGACACCCCCCGGACAGACCCTGGACACCCCCTGAACAGACCCTGCACACCCCCACGGACAGACCCTGGACCCCTCCCCCCCAGACCCTGGACACCCCCCCAGACCCTGGACAGATCCTCTGGATAGCCCAGACCTCCACTCCCCTGGACAGCCCCCCCCCCCAGTACCTCGACACCCCCCCCCCCCATACCCCCCCCCCAAACCCTGGAAAACACAGACCTCCACTCCCCTGGACAGCCACCCCCCACCCTCCTGGACAGACCCTGTAACCCCCCCCCCCAGAACCTGGACACCCCCCAGTCCTCCCCCCCCCCCCCACCCTGCCCGTTTCTCCTCCCCCCAGCCCCTAACATCCCCAGTTGCACTCCCCTATCATCCCCCACTTGCACCCCCTACCATTCCCCTCCCCCTTCCAGTTTTCCCCCTGCCCCCTGCCAGTCCCCTCCAAATTAAATTATACATGAAATCTACTTACATAATAAGAATTAAACAAATAAAAATATAAAAAAACATATAACTGCACTTACATGAGTCTCCCTATAAGACAAACCATCAAAGAAGTTTGGAACCAGCTCAAAAGTACCTACAACACAAGGTAGAACATAGTAGTGCTCATATCCTAAAATTATGGTAAAACAAAACATCTTAGAATATTCACAAAGAATATAACTCAATAAACACTTCTGGACCCCCATGATAATATCCCCCGCCCCCACTGCTGGACCCCCTAGATAGTAGCCCCCCCCCCCCCCCTGTTGGAACCCCTGGACAGCCCCCCCCCCCCACACACCTGGACCCCCCCCCCCCCCCCCCGGACAGTAGCCCCCTACTGAACCCCCCTGGACAACCCCCCCCCCCCCTACTGGACCCCCCTAAATAGCTGCCCCCCTGCTGGACCCCCCTGAACAGCTGCCCCCCCCTAATGGACCCCCCTGAACAGCTTCCCCCCCTAGACCCCTGGACAGCCCCCACCCCCCCCCCCCTACACATTCCTTTCACACCCCTTTCCCCCCCTTGCACCCCCTGGACAATAGCCCCCCCCCCCCCACACACACACATCCCTTGCACCCCTTGCACAAACCCCATTTCACCCCCCCCCCCTATTGTGTGGCTAGTTATATGGAGGTGTATAGGTGTGTGTTGGGGTTCTTCCTGGTTTTAGGTTGGGTGGGGAGGGGCTACTCAGGTAGAGGGGTGTCTGTTCATAGGGAGTTGTATGCAGGTTAATTTGGATGCTTCTTAAGGTTGAGGCTGGGAGATGTTGGGTTTATCCAATAGAGACTTACAGAGATTCTCATAGTGGGGTTATAGGTTTCTTGTGGAGGATTTAGGAGGTGGGGTTGTGAGTTTCATGTTGTTGTTTGGAATTATAGGACCTTTGAAGATGGGTTTCAGCTAGGGTTGTTTCTGTTTGGATTTTTCTACATGGTGTAGTACAGGATACACTTACATGGTGCATATTTCTAGTTGGTTTGTGATTTCTACTATGTTTGGTAACTTGTTTTGGGTGCATAGGGGTTGGATTTCTTGTGTTTATTATTTGTTTTGGATTACTATTATAGGATTCTGGTTCTCTTGATTGTCTAGTGTGGTGGATATAGTTTGGGGTGGGTCTTCAGGTGGTGTTTTGGAGTAAGTTCAGTTGGATTGTTCTCAGTCTCCCCATCTTCGGTATTCTGCTTGTTGATGGTGTAAGGATTTCTATGGTGGATGTTCTAAAATTCCATTGAGATACTGGATGCTGCAGGTTGGGAGGCATGTTTTTGGTATATGGGTGGTTCTCTTTCTAGGGTGTGTGCATGTTGACTACTTGGTGGGTCTATAGGTGTTGGATTTAGGGTGGGTATTAGCTCGCATTTGGATCAGGGACTGCTTGGGGATTCTTTAGGTTGTATGATGGGTTAGGTGTGGGTGATGCGGGGCACTTCAGATGGATGGTACTAGTTTACTTCTTGTTTTTTAGAATTTATTATGGTGGTGTGGTTCATTTTGATGCAAGGTGTTCAGATAGTGATGGATGGGGCCAGATGGTGTTTGGGGGATGATTTGGTTTCTAGATAATATTTTGGGTGTTGTGTCTACTATAGGTGCTTATTGTGGTTGGATCTGGTGTGGTTTAGGGTTCTTGTGCAAGTAGGTGTTGGTGTAGTGGCCATCAGTTGGCATGGTTGTCTAGAGGTCTTTCACTCTATGCTTTGTTTGGATAGTGGATGCTGCTATGGTTGGTTGATGTTGGCTATGGGGATAGGGGTTCAGTGGATCTATTTCTTTGGATAAATCTAGACTTTTGGATGGGTGATGGATTTTGGAAACTTGTGTGTGGGTGGGTGTGTGTGTGTGGGTGGGTGGGTGGTTGTGAGTGATTTCATGAATGTGTGTGTGTGTTGTTGGTTTCTATCATTTGTGACTACTTATTTTTTAGGTTTTATATTTCTCCTTTAGCCACCTTGTTTCCTTGGTTATACTTCCCCTAGGAGTGCTTGTTGGTTTTGTGCTTGGGAGCTTCTTCTGATTCCTTCTGCTAGTTTGTAAGTGGTGCATATGCTGGGTTCTTATGCTATTTGGTTGCTTTCTAGTGTGCTATTGATGTGATAAATATATATATGGGGTATTCATTAGATGAAATGTGGAAACACAAGTGATGGAAGTTGTAAAAATGAAAATTAAAAGAAGTGAAAACGGAAATAAAAGGGGAAGGGGGATAATCAATTAGGACCCCAAGGATACTTTCTCCTTAAAACCCTAATTATAAATCACCAAAAAGGTTGATCACTCCTTTAATAATTCCTACATTAATTCACCTAAAAACACAAGAAACAAAAACATAATAATTTTATAAAATCTCAAAATTCGTAATTAACCTTCAATGGGTACAAAGAGGTGGCTATTTATAACCAAATGTGAGATATACATGTCAAAATACCTGGCCCAAAAAACATCTAAACCCCATCCCACGATTTTGAATTTCTTTACACATGTCCATGGATTTAGGGGACAATATATCCACCGAGAAAAATTTTTGACATCACCATAAAAACTTTGGAGATTCCCACCATGACATTGGAGGTCGGGGGCTGGTGAGGGATGGAACTAGTGGATGGGGCTGTTTTGAAGGTGGTAGAGGGATAGAATGAGTGTTTTGCAGGAGGCTGGGGGTGGTGGCTGGTGTGGTGACTGGTGCAGGCTGGATTGCATGTGGCTGGGGGATGGTGCGGGCTCGAACACAGGTGGAAGGAGGTTTGAATACTGGTGGAAGGGGGCTGGTTGCAGGTGCTAGTGGGGTGGTGCGGGCTGATTCGAAGGTGGCAGGGGGGGCTTTTGCGGGCTGGAATACTGGTGTTAGCGGGCTAAAATGAAGGTGGAAGGGGGCTGGTGTGGGTTGGATGTGGCTAGATCAGGGCCAAATCACGGCATTACCGCGGCGTGACCGCGGCGTGACTGTGGAATGACCACAGCGTGACCGAGGCGTGACCGTGGCGTGATCGCGGTGTGTTGGCTCAATCCAACGACATCCGTGGGGCGGCATCTTACGGCCAGGAGCGAAGGGAGTAGGGGGAGGTGGGGAAACATTCCAATTGTCACCCCGCTAATAGAAATTGTGATTAGTTAGTCTCAACATTGATCACAAGACTCATGGAATACTATCACAGTGAACCGTCATAGGGTGTCGTCCTGGAGCAGGGCCGAATCACGGCATTACCACAGCGTGACTATGTCGTGACCACGGCGTCACCACGGTGTGACTGTGGCATGACCACTGCGTGTTGGTCCGATCTAGCAACACCTGCAGGGCAGCATCTTCCAGCCAGGAACAAAGGGAGTGTGAAGAGGCAGGGCAACATTCTGATCATCACCCCGCCAGTAGAAATTGTGATTAGTCAATATCAACATTGATCACAAGACCCATAGAATACTATAACTACGAACCTCTATAGGGTGTCATCCTGGAGTAGGGCCAAATCATGGCATTACTGCAGCGTGACTGTGGCGTGACCGTGGCATGACTGCGGTGTGTTGCCCCGGTCCAGCGACATCCGTGGGGCAGTATCTTCCGGCCAAGAGTGAAGGGAGCAGGAGGAGGAGGGGTAACATTCCATCCATTGCCATGCCGGCAGAAATTGTGATTATTCAGTCTCAACATTGATCACAAGACTCATGGAATACTATCACTACGAACCGTCGTGGGGTGTCGTCCTAGAGCAGGGCCAAATCATGGCATTACCGCGGCGTGACCGCGGGATGACTGCAGCACGACTGTGGCATGTTGGCTTGGTCTAGCGACATCCATGGGGAAGCATCTTCTGACTAGGAGCGAAGGGAGCAGGAGGAGGCGGGGCAACATTCCGGTCATCTCCCCACCGGCAGAAATTGTGATTAGTCAGTCTCAACATTGATCACAAGACTCATGGAATACTATCACTGCGAACCATCATGGGGTGTCATCCTGGAGCAGGTCCAAATCACGGCATTACCACGGCGTGACCGCGGCGTGATCACGGCGTGACTGCGGCATGACCGTGGCATGACCGCGGCGTGTTGGGCCGGTCCAGTGACATCCGCGGGGTAGCATCTTCTGTCCAGGAGCGAAGGGAGTGGGAGGAGGCGGGGAAACATTCTGGTCATCACCCCACTGGTAGAAATTGTGATTAGTCAGTCTCAACATTGATCACAAAACTCATGGAATACTATAACTGTGAACCGCCGCGGGGTGTCGTCCTCGAGCAGGGCCAAATCATAGTGTGACAGCGGCGTGACCGCGACATCACCACAGCGTGTTGGCCCAGTCCAGCGACATCTGTGGGGCAGCATCTTCTGGCCAAGAGTGAAGGGAGCGAGAGGAGGCGGGGCAACATTCTGACGGTTTCCCTGCCGGAAGATGATAGAATAGATCAAATATTTAATATGCTATAACATGGGATCTCCAGAGATGGTTGTAGTGTCACGAACCGAATCGATCACCACCAAAAATAGCACCAAACACGGCCCGTGACAAGGCCTGAAGGGCGTTCCTGATCCCCACAGGCTGACACAAGTGCCCGGGTATCATAAAATGAAAATTGGGAACGATTTACCCGAGTTTGTAAACATAAAACAACAAAAGAATCCAATGAAACAAATATGGATTTTTCAAAGAAAACAATGTTTTACAGAAAATCAGAACTGAATTACATATTCTAAAACAACTCAACAAGACTATAACAAAGGAACAAAAAAATGAACATCCCAAGAACCTCAACATGGCAAGAGGCATTTCCCTCAATCCATCTCCACAACACCACATCATGAATGACCGGTGAAAATCCGAACTATTGGGACAAATGTTATACCCAAACCTGCGACAAAAAAAATAACCAAGTCTACTTACACCCAAGGGTGTAATTAGGGTGTGAGACAATGCCCAGTAGGATACCACCACTAAGAGATTCCCTGTGATAAACATTCAAAGACAAAAAGCATGCAAGTTTTCAAAAACATGTAATTTCTAGTTACAATTTCTAAAAGATGCAACTTAAAAAACAGTTTTCAAGTGGGCTAATTTAAAGAATCAACACTTTTAAAATAAATTCAAAAGATACTGAATTTTCCATCCAAATATAACATCTTCCGACGGTAAGTATAAAGGATCTAATGAGCACAAGCAATAGGAAATAACCCCTAGGCACTAGCTAGCTGTGGGTCCCAGGTACCTCATATCTCGGTGAGAGTAACCACAAAAATTATCTGTTCTCGTGCACGATCCACTAGTAGGGAACATACCCATAACCTAGTGGTCCCCAATCATCATCATCATAGTTTAGTTAGATTTGTAATCGTCAATCCTGCTAAGTGAAACTGAGGCCAAACCCAACGGATTCACTAGCATACTAGTACACATCCACCCACCTAGATACCTGGGTTTTCCCTTTGTGCTCAAACAAGTTCAACAAGCCAAGAAATATAATTTTCACATGAAAATATCACTTCCACATCACACATTATCCAAACAGCCCCATGCACATCACACAAGTCACAAATTTAACTTTTCATTCAAATTCATTTTGAAATCAAACTCACACCAAAATAGCCCACAACACTTTTTTTCATAACATTCACAATCCAACACATCCTTTAACAATTTTATGAAGTCCCTAAAAATATGATAAAAATCACATAATAGAACTATTCACATTTAAAATGGTTCATTTGAAAGTATAAACAATCCAAAACAGTTTTCCATTATGGTTTCACCTCTTACATAAATCATTAAACCACTCAAAACTTTCATAAAACAATTCTAAATAGTGCACCAAATCTTTTCAAATAAAACCCATTTCAAAACCATATTTCAAGGCCAAAATCACACCAATACAAATTCAAAACAGAATTGGAATCCCCAAAAACATTTATTAAACAACTCTCATGTGTTATACAAACACCTCAACTAATAGTACAAAATATCCACATGAAACGCACACATTTTCAAAATCACTTTCAAGAAGTACAATAAAGTTTTACACCTTAAACCCTTAAAAAACATCTTTAAGACCTAGTGGCACACCAATACCCCACCAAATCATAATTTTCATCCCTAACAAGATTTATTAAACAAAATTCATATGTTATAAAACAATCCCAAACAATACCCAAAGGGTTGCAAATGAAAACACCAACTTTTAAGCTAGAATGAAACTATAAAAACAAATGCTTTACTAAATCCAACATAAACAGTTCAAGCACCACACACAGAATATTAGTAACATTAATAATAAGTAATTCAAGCAAACTAACTCATCTAGAAATGTTTGCACATGGAATCACCTACCTTTTATGACGAAACCCTCAAAACATGGTGCGAAACATCAACCGCACCAACCCGGCACCACAAGGAATATAAATCCAGCCCTAGACCAAAATATTTGACCAAAAGGACACAAAATCAAACCATAGTTTCGAAACTAAACTTCTGGACATGAGGAACATCATGAAATGGTGAAAGAACCCCTAAGGAAGGGGAAGAAATCAAAGAAAGAAACACTTACTTGAAACATCTTGAATCAAACGAACCAAATACACCACAATTTGAATCTCCAAGCAACCAAACCTGATATTGAGGCTCTAATGGTGATGATGAGGTAATGTGGGGACTGAAATTGGGGCAAAATAGAAGAAATTGAAGGAGTTATGAATAAAATGATTTACCTCTTCAAATATGGACGATTTGAGAAATCCAGAGAAGTTTCGCCCCAATTCGGGACACAAATGAGCTCCAAAGCGGCTAAATAGATATTTAGGGTGATCCTTAGGTTTTAGTATTCGAGTGAGAGGTGGAATCACCGAAAAAAAGTAAAAAACTAATGAGATATTGAACTTCTAAAAAAATAATTTAAAGCAGGAAATGGGCTTACGGGCAGGCCCATTACCTTAATTAAAAACCCAAATCCATCATGATTTGGGATTTCTATGTGGTTAAAAGGGATATGGTGATTTTAATATATTAGGTTATGCCAATTGGGAAGTTGAATGAGTATAAAATAGTAAAAATTGAAGGATTTATAGAAGAATCAAAATTTGTTTTTAAATCTGGATTTGGGCTCACGGTTTGGCCCAAATTTTCAAAACCCACCATTTTCACCAAAATGAGTGGTAAACCCCCAAAACAAATCAGGAATGGAAATTAAATGAATAATGGATTTAAAAAAGTCATGGGTGTGACAATTCTCCCCACCATAAAACTTTCTGCCCTCGGAAAGCCACAACACGGACAAAGCAAAAACCAAACTCAACCGAAATGCAGAAATAGACTCCTTTGCTAAGCTTCGCCCCGAAAGGCCAAAACACCTCCAATGATCAATTAAGGAAGGAATACTTCACAACCAAAACATACACCTCATTACTGAAATTATCAAGAACATTCAGGATTTATCCTCAAATAAAACTCCTCAAAAACTATCTGAACAAGGCTCAAGCAATTTACCCAAACAAACAAGAACATCGAACAAGGTTACACTTACCTTGATATAACTAAATCACTGGGAACTCTCCAATCCCAAAATTTACCCAAGGAAGATTTATGTGGTTATATAGCTCCGAAAGAGACTACCCACATCCAATCCAAGACCAAGTAAAAAAGTGAGTTACTGGTACAAGGATACACAAATGGGCTCCCCAACCATAAGAGACAACTTAAATTTTTTTTTTCCGAGAAAGAATCAAGACACTAACAGGGGAGCCCCGAACAAACTCCTCAGTACAAGGGGTAGAATAACATTAGGAATTTTCAAAGTAATATACATGAGACTCATAATTGGTCTCCCCACCATAAGAACCATCCATCTTAACTGACCAATATGGTCCGGCATAGAAAAACCCCAAAACTTAAAGAGTTGGGATGACAACACGGTTAGCCCACACAATTTTGGAAACTGTGCGCTAACCATGTGGATCCTTATACTTACATGGTTTTCTAGGGAATGGTTACTAATAAATGTTCACTCAACATGTCTATAAATATCTAAAACATTTCCCCCGAACCCAAAGGAAACCAAAGGTGAAAAGAAAGTCATTGGGAGATAACATGGGGATGAGGCCCGCCACCTCTTTCCACTGAACGTGAACAAATGAAGCAAAATGACAAAAAAAATGTTTAAACTATTACCATCTCTCATAATAAGAATAGTTCTTTGTACAAGGTTAAAAACAACACTGGGATTTCCTCTGACTACATGCCAGCTTCTCTCCGAGACCTATGGCTGGAGCTGGAATGATTGAAGCATCTTCGGCCTCGTAGTTAGGATTTGGAAACCCCTGAATAGAATATCTTCTTCCGATTCTACAAAAAACTACATGCAATCCTAGATGGGTTCACCAAGACATAACACACCCCATAACTCACTTTCCCCTTACTTGGGATTTCACTGAAATAAGGGTTTAGAGGATGCACTCATATCACAACTTGTTTCTTCAGGTGAGAAACAATAGAAATAAAGGACACATATAAACACCTTCCTCTAAAAGAGAGGATGTCAAGATCTCCTGAAAGGAGAAACACTGCTAAAAAAATAGAATCACAAAATATTGTACAATTTCACCTTTACAATCAAACGAGCACGCAACATCACAACGCGTTAACGAACATGAACAAAGCGACTGATAGAAATAATACAAGGAGGGGGCCTTATACAACATCCCCAAACATGACAGCATTCCAAAGTGTCCATAACAGCCTCTCGTGGCCATATTTCCCACACAGGTGGTTTAACATAAACCCCTTCTTCGAAGAGACTATGAAGGACTCAGAGACCCTCTTAGACACTATCCATATTGACAACCCTAGACAACTTCCACCTTCAAAGCATCGGGTAGCTTAATAAACTAAGGTCTCTTTAAACCATCCATGAGCACTCTTCCGCAACAAGAGGATCGGAAAAAAAACCAAGAATGTAAATGGTGTAGACTCATTCTACAAAGCTCAAGAAAATATTCCTTACATTGATCCACTGGAGGATTTTCCAACGGCGAAACAATCCGGGTTACACTTCAGGTGTGCCCTAACCCTTAATGGGGGTGTACCCTATCCAATGGAAGAACCCAAGGACCCAACCAAACTATTCCATTGGTAAAAACATGCCACAAAACAGATCCAAACAAATTAATGGAACCACCATAAAGGTGTCTAGAAACATATCTCATAGGAGACTACTAACCTGTCCTTTTACCCAGCTTACCGACCAAACCCAAACCCAAAATATAGTTCGAACAGGAGGGGTTCTTGGCCTCAAAACATCCCACAACATCAAAATTTTCCAAAAACACACAATATACACCATCCCAAAAAATTCATCAAGACATCATGATTTTATTTAAAACCAATTCTTTGAAAACAAATTGTTTAGCAGTAAACGTATCCACCAATGGTACCCCATGGGCCTCACACGTGCATGTTTTTGTGCCACACTGGGCACCCTCCTCATATACGTCCCGGAACTCATCCAGTCATGCCATCAACCATCCATCATCCCATATAACCCCATGCATGTGGTCACTCACGGAAATACCAAAGGTTAGAACAAATATTCTTTCCACTTTTCAAAACCAAAACGGTCGACCAATACTTCCTTTTTCTCAAAACCACTAACCAAAAAACAAATCATTCAAATGAATAATCACTTTCAATTCATATACATCAATTTCAAAACATCTCATCCCATTAAAACACCCTTTGATTGTTTAGAAAACTATATTGGAAACACTTTTGAAAACCAACTTCAATATGGTTACGACTTTCAAAAGAGGTGTAAGCATACTATTTTCCATTTCAAAACAATTCTGAAAATTCAGTTCCACCATTTCATAAATCAAAACATTCCATATTTATTTGAAAATAATTTCACAACAACTTTACACTTCTTAAAACCAAGTCAGTTTAAAACCAAAGTTCCAAGATTTCAAAACTAAAGAACACAAGACAATGCGAGAATTAACTAGTTTCAGTGGGTGACTTGGACATATGGTTGGTGTCCATATTCCAATCACTTCACTGTCACAGAGAGTGTTCTAGGGAATATCCCCATCTCCACATGGCTTTCCAGGCCCTGCGAGCTTACTGAGACCATTAACCCAACTCTCTTTTCATTTCCCCTAATCATTGTTAAACCAAGAAAACCAAAGGACTCTGAAAGGTCCCAACTTCCCCTGGAAACTTGAATCCTGCCATGAGGTGTGGTGATCAGGCACACTACCCATAACTAGAATACCAAGTCCCTAGAATCTGATCTCCATATTATCCTGACTCTTCCCTAAATAACATGACTCAAAGAGAGCGAACCTGCTCTGATACCATTTTGTCACGAACCGAATCGATCGCTACCAAAAACAGCACCAAACACGGCCCGTGACAAGGCCCGAAGGGCATTCCTGATCCCCACAGGCTGGAACAAGTGCCCGAGTATCATAAAATGAAAATTGGGAACGATTTACCCGAGTTTGTAAACATAAAACAACAAAATAATCCAATGAAACAAATCTGGATTTTTCAAAGCAAACAATGTTTTACAGAAAATCAGAACTGAATTAAATATTCTAAAACAACTCAACAAGACTATAACAAAGGAGAAAAAAAATGAACATCCCAAGAACCTCAACATGTCAAGAGGCATTTCCCTCAATCCATCTCCACAACACCACATCATGAATGACCGGTGAAAATCCGAACTATTGGGACAAATGTTATACCCAAACCTGCGACAACAAAAATAACCAAGTCTACTTACACCCAAGGGTGTAAGTAGGGTGTGAGACAATGCCCAGTAGGATACCACCACAAAGAGATTCCCTGTGATAAAAATTCAAAGACGAAAAGCATGCAAGTTTTCAAAAACATGTAATTTCTAGTTACAATTTCTAAAAGATGCAACTTAAAAAAACAGTTTTCGAGTGGGCTAATTTAAAGAATCAACACTTTTAAAATAAATTCAAAAGCTACTGAATTTTCCAGCCAAATATAAAGTCTGCCGATGGTAATTATAAAGGATCTAATGAGCACAAGCAATAGGAAATAACCCCTAGGCACTAGCTAGCTGTGGGTCCCATCGTATCTCGGTGAGAGTAACCACAAAAATTATCTGTTCTCGTGAACGAGCCACTAGTAGGGAACATACCCATAACCTAATGGTCCCCAGTCATCATCATCATAGTTTAGTTAGAGTTTTAAGCATCAATCCTGCTAAGTGAAACTGAGGCCAAACCCCACGGATTCACTAGCATACTAGTACACGTCCACCCACCTAGATACCTGGGTTTTCCCTTTGTGCTCAAACAAGTTCAACAAGCCAAGAAATATAATTTTCACATGAAAATATCACTTCCACATCACACATTATCCAAACATCCCCATGCACATCACACAAGTCACAAATTTAACTTTTCATTCAAATTCATTTTGAAATCAAACTCACACCAAAATAGCCCACAACACTTTTTTTCATAACATCCGCAATCCAACACATCCTTTACCAATTTTATGAAGTCCCTAAAAATATGATAAACATCACATAACAGAACTATTCACATTTAAAATGGTTCATTTGAAAGTATAATCAATCCAAAACAGTTTTCCAATATGGTTTCACCTCTTACATAAATCATTAAACCACTCAAAACTTTCATAAAACAATTCTAAATAGTGCACCAAAGCTTTTCAAATAAAACCCATTTCAAAACCATATTTCAAGGCCAAAATCACACCAATACAAATTCAAAACAGAATTGGAATCCCCAAAAACATTTATTAAACAACTCCCATGTGTTATACAAACACCTCAACCAATAGTACAAAATATCCACATGAAACGCACACGTTTTCAAAATCACTTTCAAGAAGTACAATAAAGTTTTACACCTTAAACCCTTAAAAAAACATCTTTAAGACCTAGTGGCACACCAATACCCCACCAAATCAGAATTTTCATCCCTAACAAGATTTATTAAACAAAATTCATATGTTATAAAACAATCCCAAACAATACCCAAAGGGTTGCAAATGAAAACACCAAATTTTAAGCTAGAATGAAACTATAAAAACAAATGCTTTACTAAATCCAACATAAATAGTTCACGCACCACACACAGCATATTAGTAACATTAATAATAAGTAATTCAAGCAAACTAACTCATCTAGAAATGTTTACACATGGAATCACCTACCTTTTATGACGAAACCCTCAAAACATGGTGCGAAACATCAACTGCACCAACCCGGCACCACAAGGAATATAAATCCAGCCCTAGACCAAAATATTTGACCAAAAGGACACAAAATAAAACCATAGTTTCGAAACTAAACTTCTGTACATGAGGAACTTCATGAAATGGTGAAAGAAACCCTAAGGAAGGGGAAGAAATCAAGGAAAGAAACACTTACTTGAAACATCTTGAATCAAACGAACCAAATACACCACAATTTGAATCTCCAAGCAACCAAACCTGAAATGGAGGCTCTAATGGTGATGATTAGGTAATTTGGGGACTGAAATTGGGGAAAAATAGCAGAAATTGAAGGAGTTATGAAAGAAATGATTTACCTCTTCAAATCTGGACGATTTGAGAAATCCAGAGAAGTTTCGCCCAAATTCGGGACACAAATGAGCTCCAAAGCGTCTAAATAGATATTGAGGGTGATCCTTAGGTTCTAGGCTTCGAGTGAGAGGTGTAATCACCGAAACAAAGTAAAAAACTAATGAGATATTGAAATTTTAAAAAAATAATTTAAAGCAGGAAATGGCCTTACGGGCAGGCCCATTACCTTAATTAAAAACCCAAATCCATCATGATTTGGGATTTCTATGTGGTTAAAAGGGATATGGTGATTTTAATATATTAGGTTGTTCCAATTGGGAAGTTGAATGAGTATAAAATAGTAAAAATTGAAGGAGTTATAGAAGAATCAAAATTTGTTTTTAAATCTGGATTTGGGCTCACGGTTTGGCCCAAATTTTCAAAACCCACAATTTTCACCAAAATGAGTGGTAAACACACAAAACAAATCAGGAATGGAAATTAAATGAATAATGAATTTAAAAAATTCATGGGTGTGACATGTAGTGAGTATCACAATGTCGCAACATCTAAAGGGAAACAAAACAATGGAAAAGAATCATTCACCCTACACAAACCATTTACAAATTCATACACTTTGCCTAAACATGTAAATTTTATTTATAATATTCAAAGCATGAAAAATAAAGTGTCATGGTCAAGGCATATTCCTACTCGGGCAATGTCATTTGAGTTAAATGAGTATGATAAGCCAATTTATATTATTCAAAGAAAACAAAAACTACAAAACAAACACCAACAAGAGGCATATGAATGACTCAAACCAAATCTAAACATGAAACAAATAACTATCACTAATCTTTGGTTTAGAAGACAACGCACCTCTGTTGGAGGGGTTTTATTATAAAATCATGGAATTGATTTATCACACAATTCATTTAATTATATTTAACATTTATTCTAAAACTCATTTAGCACAAATCAAATGCAATAATTTAAGCAAATATATCAACATAACTATCACTGTGAGTTTTCACAGACAGCGCACCTCCATTGGAGGGGTTTTATTATAAAAACATGACTTTATTTATCAAATGAAACAATTATATTAAATAAAACTTATTCAAGATATGAAATTCAATATAATTAAGCAAAATTAAGAAAGAAGATAAATTCAATTTAAATCATTCTTGAATTAAAGAGGCTAGAAGAGGGATCCTACATCAAGGTGGAACCAAACCGTCCACTTCGGCTCTTGAAGATTTCTAACTAAAAGTTTCTACTCCCCCACTGGGTATACGCACCTTCACACACATGCAAGGACACCTAACCCCTATGCACACACTTGCATGGCCATGAGCATGTGCAAGGGGATCCTTGCACATATGCTTATATGCATATACCAGTCTCCACTCACCTGCGTATGCATTTATATATATATATATACATGGGTACACATAGCCCCATACATGCATAATCACTACCATGGTTGACTATACATGTAACGGGGGAACCCACATACATATACTTTTTTACCTATGCACACGCAGGTGATTCGTCCTTAACTTGGCTACTTGAAACCAACGAGCAGGGATCAACGCACTACACAAAGGATATTAGGAACATTAAAACACAGTCCTTAACTTGGCTACTTGAAACCAATGAGCAGGGATCAACGCACTACACAAAGGATATTAGGAACATTAAAACACATAAAGGATGATACATAACTAGTGAGAAACCAACCAACGTCATTAAAACCATACCTCGATTGGGAGAACCAAATCCACCCGAACAAACACAAAATGATCCAACACCCTACTAAAAACATAATATGGAGTCAAAAACATTGAAATCCCCAAATACATGAGGTGGGAGACAAGTAGTAACCATATAATATTACCTCAGATCAAAGCCGGCGGACTGAATCAATATGAACCCCATTTTCCCCCCTTCGCAGAATATAATTACCCTTTGTCCACAGAAAGAAGTAAAAGACCTAAGTGGCTAATGCAATAAAGAAAATAAAATAAAAACAAAACTAAAACATACTTGTCTCCTGTGACTATACACGTCACTTCCCAGTATATAAGAACCATAATGCCCCATGGGTCAAATCATGTTCCTGCAAGCAAGGGGAAATAGATCAATGTTTCAAAATGATACTATCAAATAGTACATTCCTATTAATTAAAAATTATTCTTCCTATTAATGGTATATAATTATTTTGGATCAAGTTTCATCTTAATTTGGTTTTTTTATACATGTTTTTATCCCATACGATAATAAAAGTTTACTAGAGGACACAATTTCTAATCAAATAGAATATATCATAACAAAAAATGGATCCACACCTATGAAGAATGTTGAACATGATAAGAAAGAATGTTTGATCATATAGTATGATGAGTTATAAAAGGATAAACCAAAAAACGAAAAACATTGAGAGTTCTCTAATTTCTCAAATGAATATGCAATTTTTAAACAATAATAAACATGTGAAAGAAGAGAAAAGTGGACATAATGGCCTGGATTTTTAAAAGAAAAGGTGTTAAGACATACCAATAACAACTAGTGGTATCATACAAAATTTTATTTGTTGCAACTAATATCCAGCCATGATTTAGTGAAAGCAATCAATTGTAAATAGGATGGAATATTTGGAGAAACCCAATAATGAAGAAATGGGGGAGTTAGAGATAGATTGTAATGGTTTTTCAACCTTATCTAATAGTAAAGAAATCTATAGAGACTAACTACACCCCACTGCACCACTGCCCCACCCCCCTCCCCCCTTCCCTATAGACCCCCCTGCAAACCACCCCCTACCCCCTGCCCTGTAGACCTCCCCACTCCACCCTTCCCCCTCCACCCACCCCCCTCCCCCTGCCCTGCAGACCTCCCCCTGCCCTGCAGACATCCCCCTTGCCCCATGCCCCCCTCCCCCCTCCACCCTGCCCCTACCCTTTACCCCCCTCCCCTGCCCCCTGACCCCCTCCACCCACCCCCTGCATCTTACAAAAGGGCGTCTATAATGTTCTTGTAATTTGGGGAGGTATCACACATGTATGATTAACGTAACAGCAAAAATCTAAAATAACTTTACCTGAACGATCGCTTGATTTCATGTGAGGTGCTTGGAAGATTCTGCATTCACATCAGTCTGAGCATCAATTCAGGTTGAGAATCAATTATGGAGTGGTTTTTCTAAGGGTATCCATGAGCAGATGAAAATGACCACTTGATGTTCACTTCAAACTCCCTTTGGTTGTGCCAGCAACAACATGGTGGAGTTCTTTACAATTCAGAGAAGGGGGAATACATGAGGTGCATGAATTATAATGATAGGGAGAGCATCTAGACATAAAAAATTAATTCAAATTAAAAATTATTTTAGTATTTTTCAAACAGCTTAGTGTACAGTTCCTAGATAGAATAGAAGCATACAAAATCTCTATATTAGATGAAATCTGGAGGACAGATTCAGATAGGATTCAATGAAATCAACTTATAATCATAACATTTTCTAAAACATCAATTCTACCTATGGAAAATAAGGCCTCCATGTCAAAAAAATATGAAATTTATGATATAAAATCAGAACTTGAACTAAACTTTTGTGTTCTAAAAACCCAAATTGAGAACCCATTTAAAATCTATATCTTAGAAGTGATACCACCTCATCAATATCAACGAACAACATATTGGTTTCTTGAAACTTATGGTTCACTAACCTGCAATTATAAATATAATGTCATGTTTTAATTTTGATCATCAAAAATTAAAAATGATAAAATGATGTTATATTTCATTTTAAGAAATACTTTAGTAAAAAACACTGGGATGTGGCATTTCTTCAAAAATATAATATACCATCAAGATCAGCATATCATACCATCTGATGATGATCATATTTTAGTAAATCTGAATTTATTTAGGTAAAAGCCAGTAGTTAACACCTTCAAACCTTGATATACAACATAAACATTATTCTAATCTATGCTTCAATGTCACAAGGTAGGTCATAGAGTATTGTTTTCATAGAGTATAATCTATTTTTAGGAATGCAGTTGTGTCAAAAATGAAAATCATGGAACTATAGTCAGATCTGGAATCTTATCTTGATAACATCAAGGGGTGAAGTTATAGTCTGAGAAACACCATTGGAAAAGGCACCCGACTTTGCAACAATAAATGCATGGTTAAGCTAGTTGGTCTTCTCCATATACTCCACAGACATCGAAACCTATGGATCAGAATTCACCATTTCTAAATTTAATGTTACCGTCATCCGAAACAATTTAAAAATACCAAGAAGAAGGCACAAAGATCAAGAAAGAGATATGACAATAATAAATACAATAAATTGAATGAAATAAATCATACAGTATGAAAATTGGAGGATTATTTGAGTGTCTCTTGGAGCGGCTTGTAGTTTAGATGGAGTTAGTGTTACCTAATGCCTTCGATGGAAGCATCAGCGGCAACACATTGTATGTGAGATATTTACCTAAATATTCTCACAAATGTCCATTATAGAGTGCACTAAATCACATCTTAGATAACAGTGACCTGGAGCCTACACATTAAATGTATTTTATAGAAACCTTAAATTAAATGGAAAATGTCTCACATAAAATTTAAAGAGGAAGGTGGAAAACATAGAAAATATTGAAAACAAATTTGAAACACGAACCTGGATGTTTGTTTATGCTTCCAAAAATAGTATGATTTGATCTTCAACAGGTGCATGAGGTGTTGTCCAGCTTTTTTTCTGCCCAAAAAACACAAGAAAAATGTTATTAAATATTAAAATAACTAAAGGAAATAAAATAAAAGAAAAGGGAAAAGAATTTTTAGGTTTTAAACCCCGAACATAGGTTGTTGTTAACCTGTCCATAGCTGGACAGTTCCAGCAGGTCAACCCCAGTCCATTTGCGGGTGTGGTCATCAGAGTAGGAACCACCTCATCTTGTTTCTATTGAGTGTTGATTGTAGTTCCCCTTGAACTTCAACTTGAGTAAAGTAAATACAATTTCCATTAAGACCTCTCAGTAGCTATTCCTATTATGCACCCCCTTAACATCAACCAGACTACCTAAGTGACAGTTCTTATACAATAATCAACCTGAACCCAAATGTTTAATGAGATATAACATAGAAGCAGAGTCATGTATATAAGAGTTCATAAAGAAAAAATGTTAAATCCATGAATTATTGGTCTAATACCAGCCAAATAAGCATAATGAATGAACTGTTTAATAGTGAACCACAAACAAATAGTAAAAATGAAATATGGCATATCAAATATTTTAATCCAAATAATGGTATTTACATATTTATTAGGAATTTCAATATGGACAGCCACAGGAATGAATAATGAGAAAATACACCTCTCAACATTACAGCTGTAGTATGGTAATAAGAAATAAATGAACATTCCAAAATGTTACCTTCGAGTAGTAGGGAGCTTTAAGAGTACATTTCCTTAAGAGTACATTGTCAAATAGATTAGTCTTATGGGTGGTGAAATTGATGTCATTGACCTATCACCTGCCTTTTAGAATAGTAAGTAGTGGCCATATTTTACCTATGATGGCTAGTAGGATTGAAGGCTTCTTGTATTTATATATCCCATCTATTACACTAATATGCTAACCATCATTCCTCATTGATAACAGAAAAAATGGTAGTTTATCCTGAATGGAAAATGAATGTAAATAAATCAAAAGAAGAATATAAATAAAATGATTTAAAGGAAAAGTATAAATAATTTTTCAATGTTATAAAATATTTTCATTTTGTATATGATGAGTTTTTTTATAAAAAAACATTTAAGAATCTATAAATGCATTTATAAGAAAGATCAAGATCCATATAGAAATAAAATTTCATTATCTTGGTAATCCATAGTTTCAAAAATTAAAATTAGAAATTCATATGGAACACTTGCCATAAAGCTATTAAATTAAAGGAACACTAAGACTAATTATCAAAATAAAGACCTTCATATCCAATAATTTATGTCCTTATACACACAAAGATTATCTAGATATTGAACTGCACCAGACAATTAAGATTTTAAAATTTCTAATAAAATTAGAAGATTGGATGAGCTTACATACAAAGCAGTCCAGGAATACCAGGTAAAACATTAAACCAAACTATCACTTATCCATTAAAAAACATGTTCTTCCATGTGATCCCATCTTCTGATGAAAAAATGATTCAAAAAAGCATGTATGGGATTGTTTATCTTGAAAGTGGACATGTTATAGAATATGACTGGTATTTATATTTTTCCTTATCTTGTGTTTTGTAGTAACATAAACATTTCAACAAAAAGTTAGATAATCATATTTTTATTTTTGAATTATGGAAAGCATTTCATGCCAAGGTATTTTGTACTTCACAATTTTTTAAAATCCTTGATTCTATGCTTCTACCAAGGTTTATAATTATTTTATTCATGACATTATCTTTCCATTCATATTTATAATTTGGAAAAAGAATTTTTCTACTTTGGTAACTTAGATCGACAAGACCAGACAAGAATGTACTAGTGTATGGAGAGAATGAACTCACCGCATTTTTCTAATTGATTCTTGAAAGGTCCAACAATTGCAATACAATGGCTATTTAGATCCATGAGGGGTACAGTTAGCATGGGACTCATTATATTCTTCATTTTCTTTCTTGACTTTAAATTCACAATAATTTTCATCCTTTTTATCCTTGATTTTGTGTTTTCTCATGGCTTTAAAAACAATCCCCTCTTCTAACATCTCTATCTTCTAATATAGAATTTTTTGGATTAAACTTGTTTGGAAAATTACTCATAAATTTTTTTAAAAATAGTGGTTTCTTTTAGCTTTTCTCCATAGCCTACGATATTGATGAATATTTCATTAACTCTTGTGAAATAATCATCAATTGTTTCTTATTCATCCATCTTTACATTATCAAATCTGCTTCTCCATATTTACATATTTGCATCTTTGACTTTCACATTTCCTTCAAAGATACTTTCCATCTTGTCTCAAACCTTCTTTTCTAGTTGCATCCCCACAACTTTTGTATACACTTTGTTTGATATGGCTGTCAGAATGAAATTTCTAGATTTTCCATCAACCTCTAGATTCTTATTATTATAGAAAAAGACATTGGAGTATCCTTTTCAATTGGTGTAAATCCCATATTAATTGCATCTTGAACTTCCAGGATATATGACAGAAGATAGAGTAACATCCGACATGAATGTTTTTTCCATCAAAGGTGTTATGAATATGAGTAAGGGCTACCCGTGTGTGCCACTATGGCTGTCAGGGATGAGTTTTTTAGGCTGTTGTGCATGGGGATACCAGGGACAGTTCTGTATTTTGTAGCCTTAGTTATTGGGGATGGGTAGGTAAGAGTTGTTAGTATTTATTGAGGTAATAAATAAGAGATAGGTGGGGTAGGGTGGGACACGATTCATTTACATTTATACTTGGTAGTAGTTGGGGATAGACCTTGGGAGGTGTCAACCATCATCCTTGGGTGAGTGTTATTCTTCTAGGAAGAGTTCTATCTCTTTATCCATCTTCTTCTTATACTAACCTACTATACCTCTCGATTCTGTAGTTATAGTAAAGTGAATACAGTATTACTGATCTATTTCTTCACTCTCTCACTCTAACCTATGAGTCCTAACAAAAGGTAAGAATACCTTCATTGTTGATCGTGTTTAGATTATCCATATTCAGCAAGGAGAGGATCTAATAGAGGTAACCTACGTATGATTGATACCACTTGAAGTTCTCTAGAAATAGGTTGCACAAATGAGAAGCATGGGTTGAATCAATGGTACTTCTTTTATTATTTTTTTCTTTATAAATAAACCTATGTGATGTGTTAGGATCCTGTCCACTCAAATTTTAATCTCAGCCTTACCCAATTGGAACATAAATGAAAGAAACACAAGACACGTACAATTTTTACTAGGTTCAATCCCAAAGTGGGTACCTACTCTTTGTTGTGATCAGTTTCAATCCCAACCATAGATTTTTCACTAAAATCAATTATCAATTACAAGTGATACAAGAGGTATCATCCTTTACCCAAAGGAAGTGTAAAGTGTAAAACATAACTGGGTGAGTAAGATCACTTTAGATTCAGAGCTATTTCAGCCTTTTTTGATGATCTTTCCCTTCGACCCTTCAAATAAACAGAATTATTATGTGCTAACCTCTTCAATAACTTCAACCTCTAATATTAAGTTTTGATCCTAGATCAGTCGGTCTTGCTCATTACTTCCATAACATAGATGTTTTTCTTCTCAATTTCAAATCACTGAATACTCAGGCTATGCATATTTCTCTTCACACTTCTAAACTCCTCGATATCAACCTCAATACTTTTCTCTTCATCTCTCATTTTTCAGTTCGCACCAATCTACTCTTTAATAGTGCATTTATGAATAATCTAGAATTAATTAAATTCAAAAAATTAAGTGCCAGCTCATATTCCAGAATATTCCCACAATTTATTTGTACTCCATGATATACTGCGATCTTCCTCATTAAACTGTTCACTTGGATCTGTTACCCAAATTCCTGATCTCAAATTCCAAAAATACACATCTGCTCATTTTAGTTTAAATAATAATTATTGTTAGTTATCTAGTTGTTATCACAGTTTATAATTTTCAAATATTTTCATTTGAAAATTCCAGAATATTAGAGAAGTGATCTATTTTAATTATCCACAAACCCAGCATGAATCACACCATAATCATTAGTTTATATTTTTTAGAATTGAAAAACAACACAACATCTTTCTAGTTAAGTTTCAGAAGTATCTCCAGGAAATTCATCTTTTCCTAAAAAAAATTTCTATGTAGTTGACCCTTACAAAACTTCCTGTATCAAAAAATTGACTCTTATGATTTGTCAAATGACTTCTGAATTCTTATCAATGACCCTTATGAATTTTCAAATGACTTTTATGAATCAGTGTGGCTTCCTGACTTTTCAAAAATTTCAGTCTATTCATGCAGCATATGACTCGTATGAAAAATCAGAGTTACTCATACACACTACCACATCTTAGCAAGATTTTAGTAATTCTAACTTCCAGACCTTTGAAATCTGTAATTTCTGAAAAATGCACAGAAACTTCTCACACACTTCATGAAAATAGACCCTAATCAGCAACAAACAATTATTGAGAAAATCCCTAGTATCTAATAAGAAAAAGAACCTACAATGAAGTGTAGGTATGCAGTTCTCCAGTTTCAAGTCCACTCTTCAGCTAATGAATACCAACATCGCCACTACGCCTAACATTGTAACGACCTATGTCGTTATGGGTTGGTGAAACTAAAATAAATAGGACTTACTTGGATCTGTAGCACAGAGGTAGGATTTTTGTGTTGGAGGATGAAGATCGTTGTAGAGGACGGGCCTCGATTGGAACCACGCGCAGAGGAATGCCGAAGGGGAGGTGGGTGACTGCATCATCAGAGGAGATTCGTCTCAAGGTGGGTGGCTTCGTCAGAGGAGTAGAATGGAAGAAGTTTTGGGTGACAACGCCAAGATAGAAGGGTTACATGGAGTAGGGTAGAAATGGAGGGAGGTGGAGATCATGAGTGGAGAGTAGGGCAGAAATGGGGTGGGGATTGCGAGCGCATGGGAGGAAGGTGGTGGGGGATTGCGAGCATATAGAAAGAACAGGGGTAAAGCCACGATTATATTTTGACCCATGGAGTTACCTTAACCTATAGACACAATTTTATTAAAACGTTCCTATATAAGTGTGGCTAAATATTAAATTTCTAGTAGTGACTTCAGGTCCGTGGGATTTAGGTGGTGAGTACATAAACCATAGGATGATGGTTGTGTGGATAGACAAGATGAGATAGGTAATTCAAATAACCATGAGCATGAAGCTAGTGTGGAAATGTCAAAACACTGCACTGGAGTAGAGGTAGAAACAATAATTGACACTTAGGAGAAGAAATAAAAAATGGAAAAGTTCATGACTGTTGGATCAAATGTGATTTATAGTCTATATAGGTTCACTAATAAGGAAAACTGGAAACAATTTCACAAATACAACAAAATTATAATTGATACAAATCAATATTAATCTAAAATTCCACACATCAATCCCATGTATAATCATGAATAATATAAGTTTCACAAAAATGAATAATTTAATTTCAATATATAATTAAATGGCATGTAAAAATAAATAAATATCAACCTTACAGTTCAAATACTGATGGTGATCTCGCAACCAATGTCATTGAATTTAGACAAGGTTCATAATATTTTAATAGTGATTAAATATAGAAAGGGGAGTAACCTTCGTCAAAATATTAATTAGATTATCCTAAATGTGTATATAAGGGACACACATAGCCCCAAGTTCAATTATGTCCCAAACAAAGTGAATTCTATGGTCTATATGCTTTGACCTACCATAGAAAACATTATTTTTAGACAAATTTAATATAGATTAACTATCAAAGTGTAAAACTACCCTAGAAGCAGATAACATTAAATCCTGAATAATACCTTTTAAAAAAATATATTCTTTAATTCATTTGGTTAAGGTTATATACTCATCCTCTATTATGGATAGAGAAACTACCGATTGTATGTTACATTTCTAGGAGATCGGGTTACCATAAGTAAGGAAAAAACCAAAAATTGATTTATGAGTGTCTATATTTCTAATATAATTAGAATCTATAAATCCTACAATGTCATCATCATAAATAGAATTTTTTTCAAAAAAAATTCATAAACCAGAAGACGCTAAAATATACCTGAGAATCCATTTAAGAGCATGCAAGTATTCATTCCTAGGTTTTCCCATGAACCTGCTTAGAATATACACTGAAAAATCAATATCCAGTATAGAAAAAAACCATTTCATATATAAGACTCCTAACTATATTAGCATAATGGGTCTTTCTCATGAAATCAATCTCATATTCACTAATAGGGGATTGATTCAGGGACAACTTAAAATTTTGGCCCAAGGGTATGCTTATAGGTTTTATATGCTCAAAAAAATATTGTTTCAAAATATATTTCACATAAAAATACTGATATAGAAACAAAAATCTTTCTTTTATATGCCTAATTATTTCCATTATAAGAATATATTTTTATTTTCCAAAGTCCTTCTTTTCTAAGGAAGGATTCAATTGGGTTTTCATATGGAAAGTTAATCTCATGTTCTTACAAATTTATATCATTTCATCAACATATAAAAGTATGTATATCATGTCATGCTTAACATGTTTATAATAAACATGTGCAACAAATTTAATTCTACTGAAACAATTTTCAATAATAAAATAATCAAGATGTTTTTACTATTTCCTTGAGTATTTCTTCAAACCATACAATGAATTTTGTTAAAGGAAAACTATATTCAATTTAAAATTCTTTGAAAAAACTTTATGTGGTTACATATAAATGGTTTAATCCAATTTTACATGCAAAAAAGTTGTTTAAAAATCCAACTATTCAATATGGAAAACATTTTTAGTATAAAAATAAAGTAAAACATGAATTGATGAATTTTTAACAACAATGTAAAAAACCTCACTATAGTCTACTCTTTCAAGTAAGAGGTATCCATTAGAAAATAATCAAGGTTTATATATGATTTTAATTTCTCAGTGTTATCTTATTTCTTATTGAAAATCCATTTGTAACCTATTACCTTTTCTTTTAATGGTTTGGTTACAACATTATAGGTTTTATTCTCCATAATGGAATTTATATTATCGTTCATATAATCTACCCATTTCTGGAAATATATTGGATTTAAAAACTTTATTAAAGGTTTTATGTTCATTATTACACATGTATTAAAAAAACACTAAAGGCATACAAATCCATGTTAGCTTGAATGAACCAAGAAGGTGGTCTGATTTTCCTCCTAGCTCAGTCTCGGGTCAATTGGTATCCCCTAATGTAACCCTATTTTTCTTCGATTAGAGAATCGAAATCATATTCTGATTCACTTTCATGTTGTGAGGGGTGAGTAGAAAATGTAGGATGAGGTTCTAAAGTGACCTGAGAGTCAGGACTAACTTCAAAACCCAAGGGATTGGGTAAATTGGTCTCTTATGACCCAATAGTCTTTCCTTTGGGAATAATTGACTCTTGGAACACAAAATCATGACTGATAATACACTTTTGATATTCTATTTTTCTACCCACAATTTTTACCCCTTAACACCCTATGTATAAACAAAAAGGATACACTTGATAGCCCTGGGTTAAAACTTATCATTATCAGAATGTGCATAATCTTTTGATACAAAAACCCAAAGGTGATCAAGACTAGGAGGCTTTCCTCTCCAGTGTTCTTCCAGTATTTTGAAAGCATTAGTAGAGGGTATGAATCTATTAATTAGTTATATAGCTCTCATAATAGCCTCATCCCAAAAGGACATGGGTCAGTAGGAATAGGATAGCATGCACCTAACCCTTTCAAGGATGGTCTTGTTCACTCTCTCGACTAACCCATTCTATTTTAGGAATTCCACAACAATCCTATTGTTGTGCACACCCTTAGAGATATAAAATTAAAAAAATTAAGTGGATAGATATTCCAAACCATTATCAATTATAAGAGATTTTAATTTCGTACTATCTTTGTTTTATACACAATAGTTATTGTTCTTAAAGGATTGAAACATATCAAATTTATGTTTTAGTATGTGAATTCAATATTTCAAGGAGTAAAAATCTATAAAATTCATAAAGTAATTTCTCCACCATGAGAGGTTGACCTAGAAGGGGGCCATAGGTCAGAGTGGACACACTCTAAAGAGTTTGGAGATTTTTATAATTATTTTATAAATCTCACCCACATTGATTTACCATACATGAAATCCTTATATAAAGGAAGACTACTAGGATTAACATCATCTAATAGACCTTGTTTTATAAGTTCATCTAAACCTTTCACACTAACATGTCATATAATTATATGTCATAAGGCGGTATTATCTAACATTATAACATATAAAGCATTTAATTGTTTTATGTGAGTCCTACCTTCGAACACATTCATCCCATTACTAAGGTTTTATTTAATAACAATGAGAGATCCATAGGTAATTCTAAGACAAACATAACCATATTTGAAAGTATAACCCTTATAGTCTAGAATGCCTAAGGAAACAAGGTTTCTTTTTATGTTTGGGAACCCATATAACCTCTTCAATATTATTAACTATCCCATCTTAAAGATACAAGGAAAAAGAACCTACACCCACAATGTGATAAATCATATTATTCCCTAAGTAGACATTACCTAATTAAATCTCTCTAAATTTAGTGAAAGACTCCCTATTCGTACACATATGGAATGAACATCCATGATCCATTCCTTATATATAGGATGATCACTAACATTCAACACATCGATCATGTAAAATTATTATTAAATTAACAAATAATTATCACTATTATTCTAATTATAGAATTTCTTTCTATTGGGATAGTTTTGTTTCATGTTCCCAGGTTGATTTCAATGAAAACATTTTAAAAAATTACTCTTAGACTCTATATTCTTGTATTCAGACCTATGTTTTCTTGATTAACTCCTATCTTGATGTGTATCTCTGTGTTCACCTCTACCTCTAATGTTTAGACCCCCAGCTTCATTTTTAATAGTCCCTTCCTGTTGGATTTCATTAGATAACAAAGAAGCCTTAACATCTGCATGTGTTAAAAATTCCTTACCATACACCATCAAATCCTTTAAATAATTATATGATTCATATAATGAAGTTAAAAGGATTATTTCTTGATCCTCATCCCCTATTTCCACATTTATATAGGGTAGTTCTTATAGAATTCTATTAAAGTCATCAAGATGTGACATGACTGCAGTTTCAGGGTGCATTTTGAAAGTATAAAGTCTCAATTTATTATATAAAAATCAAAATAAATATTTACTCATATACAAGGCTTCAAATTTTGACCAAATATTAGTGGTAGATGACTCAAAAGCTACTTTTTTAAGAACCTTATCCTCTAAAAAAATAAAATAATCCTTTGGGATTTCCTAAAAACATCAACAAAAATCTCAACATAAGTAGTAATGGTTTATCCATCAGGGGATGGTGTGGTTATCTATTTCTTAGAACCATAAAGAGCATAAATCGGTTCAGTATGATCTAATAATTCATTCATCTTAATTATTCATAGATTAAAATCATTTTCACCATAAAATTTCTCTATTTTGAACTTCATAGAACCCATTGTAAATGCTTAATAAAATATCTAATACTAATTGATAAGGGATAAATTGATATGGTTGTCCATACCAATAGCCAAGATCCATTAAGGTGTTTTATATGGTTATTTAGAGATTAGAGAATTTATTTTTTTCATTAGAAATAATGAGTTACAGATTAAGGTGAATGCTTGAATTAGAACTAAAAAATAAAGAAAGAACCCCAAGATATAACGTTCTTTAGATCTATGTGATCCAACATGCATGGTGAGAACACCACTATGAAATATTTATTATTATAAAACACAAACAAGAATATTACAAACTCAATTTAAGGAAAGAAAATGAACAAAGAAGCTGTTCAAGGAGGCCTGTTTTGTTGAACCAGATGGAAGTAGTGAAACTCATCTTGTGGAGTTAGCATTGTCCACTCCTCGGTGAATCCACACATGCACCTGATATAAAAGGATATAGTAGTGGATAGAATAGGAAAGAAGTAATCGCTTAGAGTGACAGATTTCTTTAACAAAATCTGGTTATGATGAAGATGTGAATCTTAGAGCAGCATAACGGTATCCTAGATCCGTCCAGATCATGTTTCCCACTTAAGTCAAAAAGTCTCCACCGAATGAGATATCCTATTATAGAAGTTTGTAACTCCAAGCACTAGGGAACATGAATCAAGATATGGTACCTCATCTTTTTTCCTTCTTCAAGATATCCCAAAAACTAGAAGGGTTTATTTTTTTAAAGCCCTCAAAGCTCTCTCCGAATAGACAGGATGATTCAACATAGAATGCACAATGAAGGAAATGAGAAGCACAATAATTGTGTGTTAGTGAGTGTCAAGAAGCAAGCATAAAATCTAGCAGATGAAGGCCACATGGATTTCCATGATGAGATAAGCAGTTCAAATAATCGCAAGGATACAGCTGGCATGGACATGCAAAAACACCGCATTAGAGAAGAGGTGGAAACGTGAATCAACACTGAGGTGAAGAAACATAGTCGGCCATGTTCATGACCATTGGATCAAATAGATTGATGGTCCAGATTGGTTCACTAATAAAGAAAACCAGAAACATGGATACAAATACAACACAAGTATAATTGAGATAAATAAATATTAACAAAAAATTACACATGTAACTCCAATGATGAATCATGCATAATATAAGTTTCAAAAAAATGAATAAGTAAATTGAAATAAATAAATTCTACTACAAAAAAAGGCATTTCTCAGAATCTTTTTATGAAATTTAGCAGTGGTTTAAACCACCGCTAAATGATGTGTGATGATTTCTAAACGTGTCATGTATATGCATTTTAGAAATCATTTCGCGATGATTTTTGGGTGGTATTTTTTTTATTTCTTAGTGCTTCATTTGGCATCATTTTTTTGTTTACATAAATAATTAATTTATTATTATTTATTATTATTATCATTTATTATTTATTTATTTATATTTATAATTTATTTATTCTTATTCATTATTTATTTATTTATTGTTTTTTGTTTTTTGTTTATTATTTATATATAATTTATTATTAATCTATTATTTATTTATTATTTATTATTTATTTATTTATTATTATTATTATCATTATTATTATTATTTATTTATTATTTACTTATTATTTATGGTACCATGCATGCATATTCCATGCATGCTTTGCATAAAAACTGGCAAATATATGCAGTGGGAGAGATTTGAACCCCTTACCTCTTGTGTATACTATAAAGACTTTACCACTCCAATAAGATCCTCATTTGGTGAGTAAACAGAATGTAATATACTTATACATATACAAATAAAAAAATATTAAATAATAATAAATAATGAATATATAATAAAGAAGTAATAAATTAATAATAAATTAACAAATATTAAATAATAGATAAATTTTTAAATAGATTATAAATAATTATTAAATAAATAAGAAATAAGAAATAATTAAATAATAGTTAAATATTATATAAATGATAAATAAATAAATAATCCATAAATAAAAATAATAATAATAATAAATGATAAATAATAATAAATGATAATAAATAATTAATGATAATAAATAATAAATGATAACAAATAACAAATAATAAATAAATATTGAATGAATAATAAATAATAAATAAATATTAAATATCAAATAAATATTAAATAAATAATAAATACTTAATAAATAAATAATAATTAAATATTAAATAAATAAATAATCAATAAATAATAAATACATAATAAAAAAAATATTAAATAAAAAAATAACCAATAAATAGTAAAAAATAATAAATGAATAATAAATGATAATAAATGATAATAAATAATAAATAAATATTAAATATTAGATAAATATTAAATTGTTGTTTAATAGTAAATTTATAATAAAAATAAATCAATAAATAATAAATCAATAATAAAGAAATATTAAAATAATAACATAATAACATAATAACATAATAAAATAATAAAATAATAAAATAATAAATTGGTATAAATATCCATAAATATATATAACTATAACAAAATTTACATTGATATATATAAAAAAATTATGTTAAATAAATATATATAAATACACTCAAATATATAATTGTATATTAATAAAATTATACATATAAACACAAGTAAATATATATATATATATATACATATATAATATAAAAATATATCAACATTAGTATGTACAAATATTTATAAATGTATATAAAATCAAAAAATATTTATTTAAAATGAAATGAATAAAAAATATTTATTTATATTTGGTTTATATGCCTAAAAATACATTTCTATGTAAATATATATTTATACAAGTGATTTATTATAAGTAAATATATGAAAAGATGCATTTATTTATTTATAAATAAAACTACATTATGAAAAATGATGAAATTTCAAAACCATAATATCAATATGAATGAGATCCCAAATAGTAAATTATGTTCTCACAAAAAAAGGAAATAAGAACCCCTTAAATGAGGATAAAAATCCATCAAATGTTAAAAAATTAGGGTACCCCGACTAAAAACTCAGTTTTGGAGGCCTTTTGGGACTTTCGGGGGTTAAATAATAGAAAAGTTCTCATAGATCTTAGTCCAGACCTCATTAGTGTAGAGCTCATAATAGGATTTGATTTGATATGTGGTGGAGCCCAAATGGACACCAGGATCAAAAGTTATGGTCGTTTGAATTTCAATTTCTATTTCTGGATTTTTTGAAACTATAATATATTTTATTCCTATGATTATCACATGATTTAAAAATCATTTGGTTTTAGATCGTTTTGTATGCTTCTATATGACTGGTTGTGGAGCTAAAACGGACTCCTAGATCAAATGTTATGGTCAATTGATGCCAAAGTCTCATTTTCCACTTATTAAACATTTTTTTTATGTTTCAAATTATTATTAACTAATAATTATAAATATTTAGAAATTAACACTTTATAATTAATTGAAATTATAAATATTAAACTATATATGATGGTAAATAATAAATCATAAATCATAAATAAATATATATTTTATTAATTTTTTTCTTTTAATTTGTGGTGGGTTTTTAAAACCGCGACTATTTTTGGGTTTTTTTTCAAAAAATAACCACTAAAAATAGATTTTTTAAGAATATAATTTTTTTAAAATTAGTTAAAAAACATTTAGCAGTTGTTTTATCAACTGACGATAATTTTTTTTGGGAAAACATTTAGCGGTGGTTTTCAAAACTATTGGGAAACACCATTTTTTGTAGTGTACATGGCATGGAAAAATCTATAGCTTCCTACAATATTCCATTTGCATGTTTTATAAATACTATCTCTTCACCCCCACCCCCACCCCACCAAACCTTTTGTCTCTCATTTCACACCCACATCAACAAGACATCAATGGCTCCCCACACTATGGCAGAATAGTTCCAAGCTATCGTACCTACCAACAAGCTCTTCCAGACAGTCGCCTATGAGTGCCACAATCTCCTCCCCCCGATGGGCTCGGACTTCTTCACCAGAATCCAATCCATCAAGGGGGTGGTGGCCCTGACACCATCTACCTCACCAACTTCATCAATAGTACCTCACATTACTCATTGTCTCTCTCTTACATATTTATGTCATGATAATGTTCTTAAAGGTGGTTTTAGTGGTCGAAAAGGGGGAAGAAAATCACTATAGGTGATCACAAGAAAAAATTAATAGCATCAAGGAATCATGTTTTTATTTATTCTCTCAGATGACATTACAATCCACATAGCACATATCATATTTATAGGTATTCAAATGTATAGAAAAACAGAAGAAAAAACAAATATAAATAAATTTCCACATTATGGTTGTAGTAGGTGCTGCACAGACATCCAAATCCACACATGTCAAGAAACCAAGTATGAAGTCATCAATCCTCCATTTCTATAGTATAAGGTTGGAATTTTCCAAGTAGAAACATGTTTATTATCTAACATTCCCCCTTGAACTTTTTTTTCTTATAACCCATGAATTTGCATCATATCTGGGAGGATGACCAAGAGGTGCAATGAATTCACCATATTGAATTCCTTCCTCTATCTTATAGCCTTTGGCAGTGTCAAAGGAATGTATTTCCTTATCTACCACTTTCTTCCACATTTCTTCGGTTTAGCTTTGTCAAAGCTAACAAGATTGTAATTAATTGAGAGAAAATAAAAATTTACAAACTCCTCTATTGTTTCTATTCTCATATATATATCCCCAAGGCTTCAAACATTTTGAGGATTCATATGAGAAAGTTCTAATTTGATTTCATCATATGTAGTAGTAAGTAGTAATGATATCATTGGTTCTTCAATTCCTAATTCCTAAAATGGTACTTCTTTAACTATTTCTTCATCTTCTAGAGTGAGTCGTACACATCTTGAATCTTCATCTTGATTCCATTCCCAGGTATCCTTTTCATCAAATATAACATCTCTACTAAATATAATCTTTTTAGTAATGGAATTATACAAGTGATATACCATTTATCAATCTCCATATCCCATAAAGACACACTTCACTAATTTTTCCTCAGGCTTTGTCCGTCTTGCCTCTGGGATCTAGACATAAGAAATGGAACCAAATAATCTAAGATGGATTACAATAGTCTTGTGAGTAATACATTCTTCATGTGGTGTATTTTCTTTAATATTTTTAGTTGGGAATCAATTGAGTAGATACACTACACACAAATCCATTTCATCCCGGAAAGTTATGGGAACTCCTTTGTCTTTCAATATCCTTCTTTCCATGTTTATAATGGTCCAACATTTTATTTTGGATAATCCATTGAGTCGGGTTGTGTAAGACAGAGTCATCTAATTTTGAATTACATGTTTCTTGAGGTACTCTTGAAAAATAGCAGAGTTTTACTCCCCAGCTCGATCATATTGCAATGTTTTTATATGATGTTTTATTTGATTTTCCAATATCACCTCAAATTATTTGATTAAATAAAACACTTCAGAAATCGTATTGAGAAAATATATCCATTATTTATATTATAATAATCAAAAAAATATCACAAAATATCTTCTTTTTCATTTTTTTTTATTCAATTGACTGCTCACATTAGTGTGAACTAGCTCGAGTGTCGGTGTAGCTTTCCTGTTGGCCTTCATTGCAAGGTTATTTCTATGTTGTTTTCTTAGAACATAGATTTAACATATTTTATTTTGGTGTCAAATGATAGTAATCCCATTCACCATATTATTTCTTTCTAATAATATAAAACTTTCATAGTTTAAATGCCCGAACCTAAGATTTGAGATCCAGACTTTATCATCACATTTGTCGTCAAACACTATGGTACGTCAGGTTAGATCATAAGAAGAAACATACGATTCTTCACCATCGGTACTTTTGTGATCATCCTTCCTTTTTCATAAATATTCACCATTTTTATTTTTAGGCTTATGTGAAAACCTTTTTCCACCAACTTCCTCTTACTCATAATGTTGGTCTTCATGTCAGATATATAGTATTCATTAGAGATGAAAGCCTAATTGATGTATTTTTCTTGATCAGAATATCTCCTATTACATAGATATATATTATTGAGAGATCATGAAATGAAATATCTCCTTGAACCCTCTCATCCAGTTTCTTAAACAATTGTGTGTTCCCTATCATGTGGTTTCTAGATCTATAATCAAGATACCACGTACCTTGATTTTGTGTTCATGTTTATGCCATCAACACATGGGACTCACCATATGTATCTCCTACTTCAATGATATGTGCTTCCTTGGTTTCATTCTCTATGGGTATCTTAATACAACGTTCATTTCTATAATGTCCATATTTTTTGAACATTATACCATTGACCATTTATTTTTTTCGATTGGTGATTATTGAATCCTCCTCTTCTTCCTCATCCTAATTCTCATGGAGTTTAGTTTTGATATTCACAACCTTGTCAATTTGTCCTTCTTCCACCTCATCCTTCTCTTCTTGGATCCATTTAATGTCCACAGAATCCTATACCATAGGTTCTTAGAGATGACCCCCCTTCATCATTTTCATAATTTTTGACATACATCTTTAATTGTAGGTAATGATCAACTCAATTTTCATCACTTTGATGATTCACCTTAAGTTTTTGGTCTTATAGTTATCCCTTGAGTTCTTTGATAGATATCATCTTCCGTTCTTTAGTTTCTTCCATGGAATTGATTATGTAATCATATTTTTGATCAATGGATCGCAAAATTTTCTCACATACCAACATTTTAGTAATACTTTCTATATTTTTTCATAGTTGGTTAACCACAACCATTAAACAAGTATGATACACAAAAATAGTTTCATAGGATTTCATAAATAAGGATTTGAACTCACCTCAGAGATATTGAAGTCATATCCACTTCACTTTTTATGAACCTTTGAATGTTTTGTGAAGGTTTTCCCATATCTACTTTGATGATTTTGATGAAGTAATTATTTCAAAAATCGCTTCATCAAGGCCTTGATAAATGAAGGATTTCTCTTGGTAGTCTCTCTTTCATTTCACCCAAAGAGTGACCTTTTGAACATCTAGCATAGAAGCCTCTACTTCATTATATTCTATAATGGTGTATCCACCTTCCATGATGTCCATGAAATATTTAGAGAAAGGGATTGCTTGAATTTAGATACACCAATTTTCATTATTGTTTTTTGTTAACTTCATAACCAAATCCTAGGCAATTCCATTCTCCATGGATATAAATTATTTTTTGATGGTAAAATGATATATATATATATATATATACCATTTTTTGTATTTTGTAGATTGTAATTTTTTTCAGAATCGCAAAATTCTTTTTTCAGTATTGAAGACCGGTTTTTTTCATAATTTAAAATGGAACTTTTTTGGGAATTATGGATTGTAACAATTTTTTTTGAAGTGTAGTGAAAATATGGAATTGTGAAAATTGGATAGCCATTTTTTTATAGTAGTGTGGGAGGAAAATAAAAGAAACAGGGGAAAATATTATAGAAACTGAAAAAATGGAGAAATGGGTATGTGTGGGGGAAAAGGGAAAAGGGGTAGATTTTAAATTGGAGAGAGATAAAAATGTGGTGGAAAAGGGGGAAACTTTATATTATGATTGAAATTGTTGGAATGTAAAAACAAAACCTTAAATTAAGCCTTTGACCCAAAAAACCAAAAGAAATGTTGTATGGAAAATATCACTCCCAAGATTACATATTTGTATGAATAGTCTCAAATATTCATCTTCTTATTCCCTATTAGTTTTGGCAAGTCTATAGATATTCTGACAGATCTCTCGCTCAATAATTAGAATCACCTTCAAGATTTGGTACCACTGAAGGTATTTTTAGCAGTATCAAAAGAGGAAGCAAGTCACTGGAGGTGATCGTAAAAAAAATAATAGCTATAAGAAATAATTTTTTACTTATTATATTAGATAATCTTACAACTTACACACCACATATCCTATTTATAGAGATTCAAGCATACATAAAAAAAAGGTAAAATAAGATGAAATAAAATACCACTGTTTGGTTGCAGTAGGTGTTTACCAAGGCTCCAAATCCAAAAACGTCAAGCAGCCAAGCTTCAAGTATTCATGCCAAAATTTCTTTAGTAAAATTTTGGCATAGTCCAAGAAAAAATAGGTTTATTATCCAACATTTTTAATAAATGGTGGTGTCAAATAAAGGAAAATTGTGAAGATCTGGTTGGATGTGTTGGAAAATGTCGGGCTAGTTCAAAGGTTGACGTTCATGGATGGGGATATGCTAAAGGAGATTAACTTGGAGTCAGTAACAGTGTAGGTCATGCTGGAGGGCACCCCATATGGGATTTCTAAGGGCACAGATGCAGTAACCTTATATCCCAAGGATGGTGTGGATTTCAAGGTAGAGGATTTGAAGGAGGATAAGCTTAAGAGCATGGCCATTTTTAAGAAGGTGAAAGCCAACCTCTGGGCTCACCCATAAATCTTGTCACTCTCTACAAATAAATTTCATCAAATAATGTGTCTCTGATGAAGTCATGTTGAATCTATATATTTAATTGAATAAATGTCATATTTAATAAATTTAACATTCCCAATATGAAATAATTATCACTTTTTTAGTGTAAAAACCTATTTTTTAAAATATATATATATATATATATTATCTTTTATTAGTTTTATCTATACTAATATTTGGTTGGTGTATTTTTTTAATATATATTGGGATGTGGTATCCACTGAAGAAAAATAACTAAATATATATTTAGAAAATAATAGTGTTATGAATATTTGAGGGAAGAAACATTTGAGGGAAGAAAGTAATACATGAAATATCTATGTTATCTAACATCCATAATGTTTAGTTTGGATAGATGGAAAAAAATAAGGGAAGATATATAGAAATTTTAATAAAAAGATTGAAATTATTATTTGGAAAACAATATGTATAAACCCAAAATAGTATATAAAAATGCATTATTGGTAAAAAGTAATATAGAATGGTGGACATAAGGTACAAATTTCAGGAAATTAGTTCACAATGAATTGTATTTGTAATTCATATGAGGATAGAAATAGAAGAGAAAGAATTATTAGATAGAAATACTACATGTAATTGTAATATAAGAGGTCCTAAATAATAAGTTAAATAGGAATTGGAAAATAAAAATCCTAATATAGTACTAACACCCTGTTTGGGACACTATTGCACTAGGGTACTCGAGCGGACGCTCACTTTCACTACCACAGATCATCCCTTTAATAGTGCCCAAAAAGGGATTTAACAATTTGATAAATGTTCTATTTTCCTCAGTTCCATTCAGGATGAAATTTATTAGTTCTTTCATTAGTGCTGATAAAGGGAGGCTTTTATCACCACTAGAAATAGTGTTGATAAATGCCCTACTGCTGTAGTGTGCTATTGGAATTACAAAACACTACAGTAGAAACTTGTATCTTGTATATGGTAATTTCATAATAATAAAATTGAAATAAAAATTACATCACAATTTTAAAAAACCCCACTATATTATAGACATTTAAAACAATTTTTTATACAATTATATTAGAAAATTCTATAAACAAACTAAAAACATCAATATTTCATTATCTTTGGCACCCGATCGCCTCACAAAAAATCCCAATCACGGTATCAGTTTCTGAAAAAATAACCCCAACTCAAGAAAAAGAATCCACCTGTATAAGAAAACAATTATTATGTTATTAATACTATAAAGAAATAGATTAATCATAATATGAAACAATACATGAATAAAATGATGATTTTAAATAAAATGACACACTTAGAGTCATACCGGTCACATCGTGTGTCAGGTTGAGGTGGGGATAATTCCTACATGTCTCAAATGACTTATGGATCATTATACTAAATTATCAAAACAATACAAATCTGTTTTCTCAATTTTTAGTATGTCACTTGTCTTTTTTACTAAAATGTCATTTGAAATTGAAAACACGTACTTTGAGGGATATCAGTCACATCGTGTGTTAGTTTGAAGTGAGACTAATTCCTACATGTCATAAATGACTTATGAATTGTTTTCCTAAAGTATCATGATAATCGAAGTGTGTTTTCTCATTTTTCAGTTAGTGACACATGTTATGAACTAAAATGTCAATTTTAGACTGATAATGGACACTTTGAGTCATATCAGGGGAATCATGTATCAAATTGAATTTTGGATAAATCCTATATGTCAAAAATGACTTATGGATCATTTTCCTAATATATCAAAATAATATGAAATAATTTTCATAGTTTTGAGTATGTCACTTGTCTTTTTTACTAAAATGTACATTTTAAATAAAATTACACACTTAGAGTCATATCGGTCACACCATGCATCAGATTGATGTGACACTGATTCTTAAACATCACAAATGACATATGAATTTTTATCATAAATTATCAAGATAATATGATCATTCTTTCATAGTTTTCAATGAGTGACATGTGTTTTGAACAAAAATATCAATTTAAATTGATAGCAGATAGCTTGATTCATATAAACACATCGTGTATCAGGTTGAGTTTTGGATGATTCCTACACATCAAAAATTACTCATAGATTATTTTCATAAAGTATCATTCTTTCATAGTTTTCTATCCAAGACACCAAATTTGGAACAAGTCAAATGTGGTGTTCTGTATTTTATCAATATCTTGAGTTGTAGTTGTCCAAACGGTTCCAAACGTTCGGTGGAGACAGTGAAGAGGTAGGGATACAACTTTTCTATTTTCTCCAAAGCGAGATAAGAATGTATGAAGGCCGAAACGCGTCGTAAAAGTGGATAGATGAAATCTGTGTGCCCAAAACCACCTCCCACATTTCCTATAAAAGGGCACCTTGGGCTCCTCAATTGAAAGTTCGGCCAAGGAGTGAAGTGCTGCCAATTTGGAGTCATAGAGGAGTCTCCTAATCACCTTGGAGGTTCTAGAGGCCCCTATCCTCATAGGGGGATCAACAATGAAGAAGGAGTTCAACCCGAGCTTCCTCCTCCTCCCGATGTTGAGCTAAAAGTTGGGTGTTCGTTGTGAGGGAGCTACACACATGTCAAGGGAGTTACGATGAATACATTAGCTACTGGTTTAGATTAATTTGGGTGTTTAAACATTTCATTCCATGTATCTTATTTTATTTCAGATTTGAATGCTTGATTTGATGCATGTGAGTGTTATGCTCTTAATTTCTAACCGATCAGTGTGAGGTTTTGAGTGCGTGACTTGTGTTGTTCCGATTGGACATCACAAGAATCCTTTTCATACCCACATTATTGAGATTTCAATATGATTTGGAATCTCTTATTCCATGCATAAGTACTAGACCTTGACAATACGATTGTTATGTCAAGGTTGGGTCCTTAAAGCATTGAAATAAAAGCTTAGGAATTAATCAGGATTCCAATTAACTCCAACCAAATAATTACTCTAAACCTGAGATGAATCTCTATGAAAAATGAACTTGATACATGTGTAGTGAAATCACATCAACCCTTTTATCTCATATTTCTCAAAATCCACTTGGTGAATCATCTTTTAATCTATTTCAACTAAGTTGTTGTTTTAAACTGTTTTCAAAACCACCCCCTCTCTTAGTCATTTTTATTAAAAATACACACTCTAAACCTACCAATGCTCCTTGAGAGATGACCTAGGGTCTTCCCTAGACTATATATCATCCTTAAAAACATAATAAATTTGATGTTTCATGATAGCACGGTCAAATTTTGGCGCCGTTTTCGGGGAGCGCTTTGGTTTTTTGTGCGTGTTTTTGATAATTTTTTTTGTAATTTTTGTAAATATTTGTTTGTTTTATCTTCAACCTTTGAATTTGTTTTTGTGTTCTAATTTATTTATTGTGTAGGTTCTTTGTATGATGCGTTCTACTCCGGGAGACCTACAAACTTTCGAACCCGAACCGGAGAGGATCCTACATCAACGAAACCGAGACACACAAGACCAAACTTTTAAGGAGGAGACATCAAATCTTAAAATTCTTCTTGATCCTTCTTCTTCTTCTGAAATCAAAGTTAAAACTGAACATAACTTGTATATAATGGCTGAAAATAATTGAACATTAAAAGAATTAACCTCACCTGATGTTGATATCCAACCAACTTATATTCAAATTCAAGGTGAGGAACCTAATTTTGAATTAAAATCTGGTTTAATCCATTTATTACCAAGATTTCATGGACTGCCTGGAGAAGACCCTCATAAGAACTTAAAAGAATTTCATACTATTTGTTCAACATTAAAACCTGCTAATGTGGATGAAGAACAAGTAAAACTTAGGGAATTTCTATCTTCATTAGAAGACATGGCTAAAGATTGGTTGTATTATGTTAATTCACCTATTAAAGGTTGGGCGGACATGAAAAGACTTTTTCTTGAAAAATACTTCCCAGCCTCTCGAACTGAAACTATAAGGAAAGAAATATGTGGTATAAGACAATCTCAAGGGGAAACATTACATGAATATTGGGAACACTTTAAAAGGTTATGTTCAAGTTGCCCACACCACCAAATAAGTGATCAACTTTTAATTCAATATTTTTATGAAGGTTTGATTCCTATTGATAGAAATATGATTGATGTTGCTACAGGTGGTGCATTGGTAGATAAGACCCCAATTGCTTCAAGAACCCTCATTGAGAACATGGCACAGAACACTCAACAATTCGGTACACGGTCCAGTGTTCCCATTCGAGGTGTCCATGAGGTGCAAAGTACTGAGTTTGAGAAGAAGGTGGACACGAAGTTCGAAGAGGTAAGTACCCTTCTACGACAACTTGCTCTATCCCAAGGGAAATATCAATCTCCTCCTCCCATCCATTGTGGAATCTTCTCTTCTAACACCCACTATTCTGACAAATGTCCTCAATTGAGAGAAACTTCTTAGAGTTGTGAGGCAATATTTCCAGGACGCCCCTTTAACCAACCCTTTAGGCAAGAACCATACTATCCATCCAACCAAGGGTGGAAGGACAACCAAGCCTATAGGCAAGGGGGTATTCAAACCAACCTCAACAGTAATGGAACCAACAGGGTCAGAGTAGTCATCCACCACCACCCAAAAATCCTCAACCACCCCAAAGGCCATTCCAACCACCCCCTCCAAAAACCGAGCCTAGCCTAGAAGATATGATGAAGCAAATGGATGTCAATAATATCCAATTTCAACAAACCACCCAAGTATCCATACAAGACCTAAAGACCCAACTAGGCCAACTTGCCAACTCGGTGGGGGAAATCCAAAGTCATGGGTCGGGTAAACTACCATATCAACCAGCAGTAAACCCTAGGGATGAAGTAAATGTTAGTTCCATCACCCTTAGGAGTGGGAAACAACTCAAAATCCAAATGACCCCACCATTAGAGTCCTCCCATCCAAAGGAAACCACCATCCCAACTGCTGAAAATGGTCCAAGAGAAGAAAACCCTTTTCCTGAGAGAAGCCCTTCCAAAGGAAAGACTGTGGTTGTTGATGAGACACCTATCCCAACCATTCCTCTTCCATTTCCTCAAAGGGATTCCCAACCTAGAAAACAAAAAGAAACTGAACTTGATAAAGAAATCTTGGAGACTTTCAAAAAAGTGCAGGTTAACATTCCATTGATTGATGTCGTCAAGCAAATTCCGAGATATACAAAGTTTCTGAAGGAGATGTGTACCCACCGAAGGCGACTTAGAGGTGATGAGAAGGTGAGCTTGGGGAGGAACATCTCAGCATTGATACAACCATCACTTCCCACTAAGTGCAACGATCCTGTAACATTCTCGATTCTGTTCACCATAGGGGAGTATTCATGTTCCAATGATATGCTTGATTTGGGTGCTTCTATTAATGTGATGCCTCACTCTATTTACTCTTCATTGCAGGTCGGTGAACTGAAGCCCACTAGTATTTTCATTCAGCTATCAAATCGGAGTACAGCACACCCCTCTGGTGTGCTAGAGGATGTTCTTGTGAGGGTGCAAAATTTAATTTTTCCTGCTGATTTTTACGTGCTTAAAATGGAAGATGATAGGATGAATGGACATGCCCCAATTATATTGGGGAGACCTTTCTTGAAAACCGCCAAAACCATAATTAATGTCCATAATGGTACATTATCTATGGAGTTTGGTGGTAATACTATCCACTTCAATATCCTTGATGCCATGAAGCACCCCTCAGAAGAACACTCCTCTCTCTCTATCAATTCAATTGATGTTCTCCCTTCCCCTGAAACAACTTATTTTCATTCACCTGATCCCCTTTCTGAGTTTTCTTCATTGATTGAAATGTTAGGTAATGAATCATGCATTGATTGTTGTAGCGGTCTAGAGAAATGTCATGCATGTTTGTTAATTGATGATTTCTTGAACACAGAGGATCACATAACCATCGATGATACTGTTAAGCTTGTAAAAGCTCATTCCTCATCTAAGGATGTTACCATTGAGCAGTTATATGAGATCAGTGACTTCTCACTTTCACACACACTTCCGTCAATCCAAAATCCCCCAGAATTGGAACTGAAACAACTACATCATGATTTAAAATACTCATATCTTGATAATGGAAACAAGTTGCCCATCATCATTGCTAGTTCACTCCCTCCTGAGCATGAATTGCGACTGCTTGATCTTTTGAGGAAGTATAAAAAAGCTTTGGGATGGACACTTGCTGACATTCCTGGCATTAGCCCATCAATTTGTACACATCATATTTTATTAAATGATGAGGCTAAACCAGTGAGGTAGTCACAACGTCGACTGAACCCAAACCTACTTGATGTTGTTAAAAAGGAAGTAACAAAACTATTGGCTGCTGGAATCATTTACCCTATCTCTGACAGCCAATGGGTCAGTCCCATTCAAGTAGTTCCTAAAAAAACTGGCCTTACTGTAGTTAAAAATGAAAACAATGAATTGGTTCCAACTCGTGTGCAGAATAGTTGGAGTGTCTGTATAGACTATCACCGACTAAACCAACACACTAGGAAGGACCATTTCCCATTGCCATTCATTGACCAGATTCTAGAGAGGCTAGCAGGGAAGTCCCATTACTGTTTCCTTGATGGGTATTCTGGATACTTTCAGATCCATATTTCCCTTGAGGATTAGGAAAAGACAACCTTTACTTGCCCCTTTGGTACATTTGCTTATAGAAGGATGTCATTTGGTCTGTGTAATGCTCCAGGTACTTTCCAACGATGTATGGTTAGTATTTTTTCAGATTACCTAAAGAATTGCATGGAGGTTTTTATGGATGATTTTACTATTTATGGATCCTCTTTTGACGAATGTTTGAGTAGTCTTGCATCTTTCCTACGTCGCTGTATTGAAAATAATCTCGTATTAAATTATGAGAAATGCCATTTCATGGTGCGACAAGGCATAGTTATGGGACATGTCATTTCTGGGGAAGGTATCCAAGTGGAAAAATCAAAAGTAGATATCATTTCATCCCTACTATTCCCTCAAAATGTTCGGGATGTGCGGTCTTTCCTGGGTCATGCTGGATTTTATCGTCGTTTCATTCGTGACTTTAGTAAAATTGCACTCTCCCTCTCCTGATTACTCTAAAAAGAAAAAGAATTTGATTTTGATAAAAAATGTGAGGAAGCTTTCAATAAGTTAAAATGGAGTCTCACGTCACCCCTGGTAATCCAACCACCTCGGTGGGATTTACCATTTGATCTCATGTGTGATGCCTCTAACTATGCAGTTGGGGCAGTCTTATCACAAAGGGTCGACTGGGCTCCACATGTCATAGCTTATGCCTCATGTACTCTGGACCTTGCCCATGGAAACTATAGCACAACTGAAAAAGAATTTCTTGCCATTGTGTTTTCCTTGGATAAATTCAGGTCATACCTTCTAGGGTCCAAAGTAATTGTGTTCTCAGACCATGCAGCCCTCCGGTATCTCCTTAAGAAACCAGAATCCAAACCATGTCTTATTCACTGGATGCTCCTCCTTCAGGAATTCAATCTAGAAATTAGAGATAAAAAAGGAGTAGAAAATGTGGTTGCTGACCATATCAGTAGGATTCTACCATCCATGGACATTGACTCATCCCCCTGTATTCCTATAAATGAATTGTTTCCTGATGAGAAATTGTACCGAGTGCAAGATGCTATTCCTTGGTATGCTGAAATTCTAAATTATTTGGCAGCATCTTGCATTCCTGCTGATTTCACCAAAAACCAGGCTGACCGTCTAAAACATGAGTCTCGTTGGTATATTTGGGATGACCCCTACCTATGGCGCACATGTAGTGATCAAGTTATTAGGCGTTGTGTTCCTGATAGTGAGTTTCAGTCTGTCCTTAGGTTCTTCCACACACTTGCTTGTGGGGGCCACTTTGGTCCCCAACGGACTGCTCGCAAGGTCTTAGATTCTGGTCTCTTTTGGACCACATTGTTTAGGGATGCCCATGAATTCTTTAAATCTTGTCCTCTCTATCAAAGAATGGGGAATGTCTCTAAAATAAATGAGATGCCCCAACAACCCTTGCTCTTCCATGACATTTTTGATGTTTGGGGCATTGACTTTATTGGACCATTCCCCAATTCATTTGGGAACCTTTACATTCTTCTGGCAGTGGATTATGTTTCAAAGTGGGTAGAGGCATGATCCACGAGGACAGATGATTCCAAGACAGTTGTGGAATTTTTGAGAACCCAAATATTCTGTAGGTTTGGATTACCTAGGTTTATAATCAGGGATCAGGGTTCTCATTTCTGCAACCGCACAATGCAATATCTTTTGCGCAGGTACGGGGTTGGGCATTGAGTGTCTACTGCTTATCACCCACAAACAAATGGTCAAGCCGATGTATCAAATATAGAGGTAAAACAGATTCTTGAGAAAACGGTTCAGCCAAATAGAAAAGACTGGAGTCTTAGACTCGATGATTCATTATGGGCTTACCATACTGCATTCAAAACTCCAATTGGCATGTCACCATATCGGCTAGTTTTTGGGAAGAGTTGTCACCTACCTGTTGAGGTAGAGCACCAGGCCTACTGGGCCATTAAACAATGAAATTCTAATCTTTCTGGTGCTAGTATTCAAAGGAAGATGCAGATTCAGGAGTTGGAGGAAATGAGAAGAGATTCATATGAGAACTCTCGAATTTATAAGGAGTGAACCAAGGCTACCCACGACTGTCTCATCCTTCATCGTCAATTACACATCGGGTAGAAGGTCCTCCTATATAATGCAAGGCTGAAGTTTCACCCTAGTAAGCTTCATTCCCGTTGGTTTGGACCTTACATTGTTACTAATGTCTCCCCATTTGGTGTTGTCTAGGTTCAAAATGAAGACACCAAGCAATCCTTCACTGTCAATGGGCAGCGGCTGAAGCACTTCCATGAAGCCATTCTGGAGTCCCCAATGGAGGAACTCCATGTTCAAGAAGCAGTCTATGAATAACACTCACCAGGTTTTATCCTTCCTTCCCACAGTCTCTTTTATTACAATGAGGACACTGCATTCTCTAGGTGTGGGGGGGTGGATACATTCCTGGGATAGTTAGTAATTTTCATTGTTTTCTCCTTTTGTTTTCTCTTTTTGGCCTTCTTTATGGTATTTTCATTTTTCCCCATCAACAATTTCAAAGTTCCATGATTTGGCGACCATAATGTGGGGAAAGTAAAAATACCATAATGAAGGCTAAAAAGAGTATTTGTATGAATTTAACATCAGGGAGTGATTTTTAGTGAACTGGTTTTCTGTCAATGATATAAATGGTCGTATCCATGTGAAACCTTTGAGATGATTGATGCCCATTGTGTGAGTAGTTTTTGGGAAAACTATATCACTAATATCTCCACAAATTTTTGCACCAAACCACAAAGTGTGATTATTTCTTACTTAATATAAGGTAAATATATGTTGGGTTAATATTTTCAGCGTTAAATGATATTTCCATACATTTATTCCTTATCCGATCTGTTTCATTACTGTACCAGATTGACCTATGCATGTATACCTAATGTCCGACTGTTGTACGCCCTCAAAAAAAATGTTGTGTCTTGGGCAGGTCAAAAACCACTCCTCCTCATCCTTTGATCTTGTTATAACTATTGCAATCAGTGTCGTGAGGAGATCAAACAAAGGGTTGAGAGATGAGTGTGAGATTTGTTCCAATTACAACTTCAAAAAATATATATATATAATAAATGAGGGGAGTGATGAAATGTGCAACATATGGGGATATCTAGGTCAGGAGCTTATGGTTTGACTTCTAAGAATTCTTAAATTATTGGGTCTTGAAATATGATTGCAAAGGATGTAGGACAGGTTCGGTGATAAAATCATTTAAGCTGAAAAATGTTAAAATAACATATATTTATTGGATAGAAAGTGGAAAGAATAGCATGGAATGGTTTCCACACACACACATGGAGATTTAGTTTCATGGTTTATTTCTGAATTCCTTTCTCAATTGGGTATCATGAATCTTTTTGAATTTCTCTATGATATGATTTATGAGACATCTTTTTCTATTTTCACTAGGAAGAACTCCTTGGTGTGGTTCGTGCATTGATCACTTTACTTTAAATAAAATTTTGTCAAATGATAAATCTTCGGGATGTTGGAAATATTTATATATATATATTCATCATTGTATTTGGATATGTGACTTTGCCCAGGAGTGCAAATGTTTAGGTGTGGGGGTGTGATCGTACCATGATTCACTGTTTCATTTTCACCCTTACACCACTGTGCTAAACATATTTTGTATTAAAAATTATAAAAATATTATCAAATTATGAATCATTTTTGATTAAATATTTTTTGTGTTTATAACTGTTAGAATGGTAAATATTACTTGTTTTTATTGTTTCAATGTAGGTGGAGGTGATTTGGAGGGCCCTTGATTAAGTGAAAGAAAAATGGGCCAAAATTGCATGGATCCATGGACATCTGTCCACTGTTTTGAATATTACACAAAATAAGTGCATCCAAATGGGATGAAATTTTGTCGGCCTGTCCATAATTTAATATGATACATTTCATATTAAGGAACTCAATCCTAATTCGGCATGTATGGGGCCCATCCGAACTGATCTGTCCAAGCCACCGAATTTGGACCAAGTCAAATGCGGTGTTCTGTATTTTATCAATATCTTCAGTTGTAGTTGTCCAAACGGTGCCAAACTTTCAGTGGAGACATTGAAGAGGTAGGGATATAACTTTTCTATTTTCTCCAAAGCAAGATAAGACTTTCTGAAGGCCGAAACGCGTCATGCAAGTGGATTGATGAAATCTGTGTGCCCAAAACCACCTCCCACATTTCCTATAAAAGGGCACCTTGGGCTCCTCATTTGCAAGTTCGGCCAAGGAGTGAAGTCCTGCCAATTTGGAGTCCTATAGGATTATACTAATCACCTTGGAGGTTCTGGAGGCCCCTATACTCATAGGGGGATCAACAATGAAGAAGGAGTTCAACCCGAGCTTCCTCCTCCCGATGTCGAGCTAAAAGTTGGGTGTTCGTTGTGAGGGAGCTACACACATGTCAAGGGAGTTACGATGCATACATTAGCTACTGGTTTGGATTAATTTGGGTGTTTAAACATTTCATTCCATGTATCTTATTTTATTTCAGATTTGAATGCTTGATTTGATGCATGTGAGTGTTATGCTCTTAATTTCTAACCGATCGGTGTGAGGTTTTGAGTGCGTGACTTGTGTTGTTCCGATTCGAAATCACAATAATCCTTTTCATACCCACCTTATTGAGATTTCAATATGATTTGGAAGCTCTTATTCCATGCATAAGTACTGGACCTTGACAATACAATTGTTACGTCAAGGTTGGGTCCTTAAAGCATTGAAATAAAAGCTTAGGAATTAATTGGGATTCCAATTAACTCCAACCAAAGAATTACTCTGAACCTGAGATGAATCTCTATGAACAATGAACTTGATATGTGTGTAGTGAAATCACGTCGACCCTTTTATCTCATATTTCTCAAAATCCACTTGGTCAATCATCTTTTAAGCTATTTAAACTAAGTCATTGTTTTAAACTGTTTTCAAAACCACCCCCTCTCTTAGTCATTTTTATTAAAAATACACACTCTAAACCTACCAACGCTCCTTGAGAGACGACCTAGGGTCTTCCCTAGACTATATATCATCATTAAAAAAATAATCAATTTGACATGTCACGACAGAACGGTCACTAAGCACACCGTGCATCTAATTGAGGTGAGGCTGATTCCTACACATCCAGAATGACTTATGTATTTTTTTCCTAAATTATGAAAACAATATGAATGTGTTTTCTAGATTTTGAGTATGTCACTTGTGTTGTTTAGTGAAATGTCATTTTAAACTGGAAACACATAGTTTGAGTCATGTCAGTCACACCATGAGTCGAATTGATGTGAGACTAATTCCAACATGTGAAAAATTACTTATGAATCATTATCTTAAATTATTAAGATAATCTGAGTGAGTTTAGTCAGTTTTCAATGAGTGACACATGTTTTGAACTAAAATATAAATTTTACACTAATAACGGACACTTTGAGTCATATTTGTCACACCATGTAATATATTGAGGTGAGTTTTATTCCTACACATCAAAAATAAATTATTTATTTCACTATTTAAGTATCAAAACATTATTAATGTGTTTTCTCAATTTTGAGTATGTAACTTGTCTTTTTTACTAAAAAGTAAATTTAAAAATAACACACACTTGGAGTTATACCTGACACATTGTGTGTTAGATTGACATGTTGATTATTCTTACAAGTCACAAATAAAATAGGGATTGTTTTCCTAAAGTATAAAAATAATCCTAATGATTTTTCTTAGTATTGAGTTTGTCACATGTGTTTTTTACTAAAATATGATATTAAATTGGAAACATATTTTTGGAGTCATACCAGTCACATCGTTTGATGGTTTTATATGAGACTAATTCCTATATTTCAATAATTGATTATAAATTTTTCTACTAAATTATCAAGACAATCCAAGCATGTTTTCTCAGTTTTTAGTGAGTAACACATTTTTTGAACTAAAATGTCAATTTTACACTAGTAATGGACATTTTGAGTTATACCAGGCACACTGGGTATCATATTGGGGTGAGGATAATTCCTAAACATTAAAAATATCTTATGGATAATTTTCATAAAGTATGAAAATAATAAAAATGTTTTTATTATCTATTTTGAGTATGTAACTATCCTTTTTTTAACAAAATATTGATTTTAAATAAAAAGACACACTTGGAGTCATATCGGGCACACCATGCATTAGATTGGTGTGAGGCTAATTCATACAAATTGAAAATTAATTATGGATCATTTTAATAAATTTTAAAAAAATCATAATGTATTTTCTTAGTTTTGACTATGTCACTTTTTTTTTACCAAAATTTCATTTTAAACTAGAAAGACGTAGTTTGAGTCATACCAGTCACATTGTGTGTCAGTTTGAGATGAAAATAATTCCTACATGTCATAAATGACTTACGAATCATTTTCATAAATAATAAAGACACTATGAGTCATATCGAGCATAGTATTTATTAGATTGAGGTGTGGTTGATACTTACATATAAAAAATGATGTACGGAAATTTTACTAAATTATCAAAACAATAAAATTATTTTTTTTCTTGTTTTGGAGTATGTCGCTTATCATTTTTACTAAAATTTAAATTTTAAATAAAAAGACACACTTTGAGTCATACTGGGCACACCATGGGTTATATTGAGGTGAGGATGATTCATACACATCAAAAGTGAATTATGGATCATTTTCTTAATGTATCAAAACATTACAAATGTGTTTTCTTTGTTTTGAGTATGCCATTTTTGTTTTTTACTAAAATGTCATTTTAAATTAGAAACACACACTTTATGCCATGTTGGTCAAATACTGTGTCATTTTGATGTGACATAGATTCCTATATGTCAAAAATTACTTAAGAATCATTTTTCATAAATTATAAAGATATTATGAGTTTGTTTTCTTGATTTTTAGTGATTAGAACATGTTATGAACTAAAATGTCAATTTTAAACTGATAATGGACACTTTGAGTCATAAAAGGTACCCCGTGTATCATATTGAGGTACAACTATTTCTTACAAGTCAAAAATGAATTATGGATTGTTTTTATAAAGTAATAAAACAATCCAAATGTTTTGGATTGGTTTTTATTATTCCAATTGTCTTTTTTACTAAAATTTCAATTTTAAATAAAAGACACACTTAGAGTCATACCAGTCACACCATGCATCAGATTAAGGTGAGTCTAATTCCTACACATTGAAAATGATTAAGGGATCATTTTATTAAATTATCAGTGGAATCTGAATCTGTTTTCTTGGTTTTGATTATGTCACTGGTGTTTTTTACTAAAATTCCATTTTAAACCGAAATCACACACTTTGATTCATACAGATCACACATGTGTCATCTTGATTTGAGATGATTCCTATATGTTATAAATTAATTATGAATCATTTTTAGAAATTATAAAGACAATATAAGTGTGTTTGATCAGTTTTCAATGATTGACACAAGTTTTTAACTAAAATGTAAATTTTGAAATGATAATGGAAACTTTGAGACATAACGGGAACACCATGTATCGAATTAAGGTGAAATTAATTCCTACACATCAAAAATAACTTATGGATATTCTTCCTAAAGTATCAAAATAATCCAAAAAAAATCTTGGTTTTTAGTATGTCACTTTCTTATTTTACTAAAATGTCAATTTTAATTAAAAAGACACAATTAGAGTCATACCGGACACACTGTGCATCGGATTTATGTGTAGTTGATTCCTGTGCTCCACAAATGACTTAGGTATTGTTTTAATAAATTATCATAACAATATTAATTTTTTTTATTAGATTTGATTATGTGATTTTTTTTAAACTAAAATTTAAATTACAAACTAAAATCATACAGTTCGAGTCATACCGAGCACATTGTGTACATTTTAACACCAAGAATACTTCCTATTTGTTTCTAAACAAATCTATTTAATATTGTGTATAAAAGGACTTATGACAGTAATGTTAGTAATAGAAAAATATAAATACACAAAGGATTAATAAATATTTAATATTAAATTGTAATTATATTTGAATATACCTCTATGGGGATGTTAGTTTGTTGATGGTATATGATATCTCTCGTAAATTTGAAAACATAATAACCATAATATTTTCCATTTTTTTGTTTCATACAGTATAGAAACATTGAGAAAAATAGTAAAAAAAATTATATGTGTTTTAATAGTGAAATCATATTATATATACCCTAATACTTATCTACTTGTAAAAGTAAATAGGATCCTTGTGTGCATGGTCTATCCCCACACCCTGATTTTCTCAATATTTAAACACTCCCATATGAAAACAAAATTCTCATTAAAAAATATATATATATAATATATAACATGAATTTTTGTTCTAAAACATTGGATGTAGTGTATTAAAAATTGAAAAATGTTATCATGTGTTGTCAGTTTGTGGGGTATCCATGTAGTAAATCCAAGAAATAAATCTTTGAAGTATCCTAATTTACTATAATGAGTACCCAATATTGCCTAAAAAGGAATAAGTAATTAATGGAATGAAAATATATTTTATATGATTAAATTGTAGAGTCTTACTTATATATTATTTGTATTAAAAAGAGTCTATCATCCGTAAGTTTTCTTTTAAACATTGTAGATAGTATTACACTATTTTATCAATTTTAATTAATTCTATTTTGGTTTGGTCTGTAGAGGTGATGTGAGAACTAATGAGTCTATATTTATGTTCATAGGATTTTCCCCTCAAATATTATTGATATATATTCCATCAAAAAATATGAATTTTATTTAGTTATAATTGACATTGTAGAATAGTTATTGGAAAAACAGTCATGAAAACACAATGCATGTATGCATTTAAAACTGATACTCCTAGACATTCATGTTGGAGTTTGTGGTCTAGAACCAACTACTTTTTACTTTATTCATTTATAAAAGCCTTATCACATCTTGATTGTTCTTCTGCATGACAATGCATGTGATAATGTCCTAAGGATAGCTGTTGCATTAATGGGTCATAGCGGATCCCTGCTATGATGAGAACCCAGAAGTGCCATAACACTGTTCTTGAATATATGTTCTATGGCCGGATGATATTATTTGAGGGACAAAAATAATACAGGTCATTAGGGGTGAGGACTCATAAAACTTTGAGGCACCTTCTCATGGTGTGTTCCCTTGGTAATATCATGGAGGATATTATGAGAACGAGACCTTCCAGTAGGAAATCCACATTTTATAGTGTCATTGGAAGTTCCTATCCGCAGACGTGTGTATTGGTACATAGACTTTAAGATTATTATTAATGGGTATTACAACTCGCGCACTTAGATGTATTGACAAAAACTGTGATGGAACACTGTTCGCAGCGAGGTAGGATACGTTGGATGCGTCACGAGTAATACTGCATTAATAGATAATGCGAGAAAGGATTTTTACCTTTTGTTCCATAACAGAAGTAGATATCTCAGGCCCTTTGATGGAATTGATATAGCCTAAATAAATCCATGGCCATGGTAAGGTATGGGCGAGTTCAATTCCTGGAAGTCAAAGAAAGAATAATCGAGAACATGGGTTGATGGCACTAGCATGCAACCCGCTTTATTAGAGATATCGAGACAAAGGGATTATATTACATGGTAAGCGTTCGTAGGAGGTGACACGTCATTACGGCGTTAACTTCTTCCTCTATGGGTTCCTTGGTGTGTTGCTAGATGCTAACCTTGGACTTTAGGCAGGCTCCACCTAATGCCACTGAGAAATAGGCCTAGAGGGTCACACACTAAGTGTGTCCATGTATATAATTTAAATATTAATTTAACAAGTTAAATAAAGATTATTCCCGATTGTGGTTTAATAATTATTTAAGGATGCCTGATCGCATTTATTTCGACACTGGTTATTCGAGAGAATATATTGTGGGAGAAATAATATATATATATATATATATATATTATCGATTAATACAGTTACATTTATTTAAGAAATAAATAGCCATTACTCAAGGTCTAATAAATATGGTGGAGGAAATAAATGAAATAAAAATAAAAGTACACACCCTGTATATTTATATACACGTCGTGTAGTTTGTTTTTCGGGATTTGTGAGAAAATATTGTTTATTTAATTAAATGATATTAAATGTAATACGTTGGGCACATGTTAAGTAATAATGATGGTCAACTGTCATTATTAAGACATGGGGTATTACTAAGAATTAAATGAAATGATTAAATACTTTCGGGCAATTAATTCATTTTATTATTCTAAGTATTATAATCCCAATTACATTATTCTCATGGAGTTAGAGCCATTGTTGTGAAAAATGGATTTGGGAAATACTCTCAAGCCAAGAGAGAATTCCCTTTCCACCAAGAACGCCCTCAAGTTACGAGAGTGAGATCCTCCACCGGATCAAGGCGGTCGAAGGCGGACATCGCAAGCGAAGGTTCTTCCGCGCTAGCACCCAGAGATCCCTTCGGCGATGTCCAGAGATACGTGTAGCATGTGTGGATCACTACTAAAGGAATCTTATACTTGAATTCTATGATGCAATGACGGATCACATAATAGTGACTCGAGACATCGACGAAGAAAGAATTCCACCGAGGTAATTCTTGTGAATTAATTAAATTAATTATAACCAACATATGATGATCCTATCTCAATGGTTCTGGGACTCTTCTTTTCTTTTTCATTATTCATTCCATTATGAAGATATGGCATTTTATATTATGACGGATCTTGGATTTAACGTTGTTTAATGCTAAAATCAAAGTTGGGCAATCCCACCAACGCGCTTCCGCTGTGCCCGGAACCTACAAGTGGTATCATAGGGTTCATATCATTGATTATAATTATTTATTTTTTTGTTGGTGATTTACATATTTAATAATTTAGTAATTTCAATTCATGTTTAATCGTTCTGGAAATCTGAATCTCGAGATCTGTTCCTCCTCCCTCATTTCTCGTTCACCTCACAGAAACTAATTTTTCTTTTAATTTTGATTAAAATAAAATAGAGGAACTCATCCGGAGGAGCCAAACTTTTCTGGTCGTACAACACCAGAATACACGGCATGTATTTGAAAGTACACGCCATGTATTCTAGGTTCAATGTGTTGACTGATCCACCAAATCAGGCCGTGTATTGGATTCTTTCTAAGAATTTAAGACACTGTGTGTTGACCAGAAACAGGTGGCACACGGTTTCTGGATTACATGTTGTGTGGTCCAATGAACATGGCATGTAGTCCCTTCGGGTTAGGGTTGGGTCGTGTACCCTGTACACGGGTTTCCTGGCTGGAAACCGTGTAACGCGAAAACTACACGGCGTGTGTCCCACAGAACACGCCGTGTACTCCGAAAATTTTCGAAGTACATTAACACGCCCTGTCCCCGGGTGTGTACTTCAGATGGATGCTGAAGAAAATTACACGCCATGTACTCACCCAAATTACGTAGATTTATTAAAATTTATTATTATTTTATACAAACCCTTGATACGTGTACCATGGTACAGGCGTAAAGTTGAGGCACATCACGTGATAGGTGTTTTATATATATGTGTTTAATTTAACATCTGCGTAATAAACGGGAATTCACCAGGTTGCCTCCAAGGTACAAGTTACGTACAAGGATAATTTTAAATGAATTTATTTGTTTAAAATTATGATGGATGAGAATATCAAGGAAGATCATAAAAAGGATTTAAGATAAAAGGATTGATTAATTAAAGATAATTAATTAATTCGAGCGTGATTTCTCTTAAACAAGAACGATTAACGAATTGAATGCTAGTTTTATTTATGCGTAAATATTGTTTCATGTATGGATGATCATGAGCTAGACCGAGACCTTTGTATGTGAATGGTTTCTTTTAATTTTTTTATATAAATTAAATTTGTTGGCATGCGAGCCATCTCCTCATTAATATGTAGGGCCTACGCGCCCAAGGATTATTTTATGTAAAACCCCCTTTTACCCCTCACTTGCGTGTGAGATAAATGCATATGTAATGGATGGAGCTCCCAATCTAGTGGAGGCGGCTTGAGTCAAGAGCCAAGGTGAAACCAATCTAAGGAGATACAAAGGTGGACAGGTGGAAAGCTGTAAACATAAACTCGAAAGGTTCAAGGTGTTTCTCCCCTAGGTATTGGGTTAGTTTATCAACTACTAGATAAACTAACCAATAGAAAAATATCATGATCATACCATTTATTTTATTTCTGTCAGTTTCATGGTTTATTTACTGTGGGTGTGTTGTCACGATCACACAATTAATGAATTAAAACAAGCATGCAATATGGAACTAAAATAAAACCGGCTTATACGTAAATATTATCTTAGACATGGTTAATCACTTAAGTATATCCCACTTAATATTAACAAGCATGTAATCAAAGATAATAAAATGGAAATTTACATATAAGGATAAAATCCCTCAAAATAAATATTAAGTCGGTATAGCCTTCCATAATATTAGTTAGAATCGAACCATAGTTCAAAGTGCTTGACCAAACCTATTTGGGGTGCTTTCAATTATCGGGGAATTATAATTCAAGGTTTTGGGTTGACTTGACTTGGTTCGCATCAAGGGTTGACTTCCACAGCAAGACTTGGTGTGACCAAGAGGCAAAGGTTGAGGAAATCCAAAATAAAAGGATTTCAGGATTGGGGAGTCCACTCAGTAGATCAAGGAGTTGCAAGTTAATGCAGTTGTAATTTGGAATGCCTACCTAAAACCCTTCAAGTTTCTTGACCAACCCTTTTTGGGGTAATGCGAAGGGAAATATGGATCCTTTCCACTAGAATATTCAGGAAACAGAATATTCCAAAGTCAATGGTGAGGGCTATTGGATTTCGATAAAATAGTGGGAGACTAATAAGTATTAATTAATTTATTTGTCTCAGTTTTGTAATAAAGTACTAAACCTTTGCTCATCTTAATTTGTAAAAACGGCAAGAAAATGACTTCAAACATATCATTGTACACCATACTCGAGAAAGAAAATCTTCTCACCGGCACCAATTCCCAAGAGTGGCAGAGGCGTTTACGTGTCATCCTTCGCCACGAAAGGAAATTTTATGTGCTGGAAGAGCCTATTCCAGTTGCGCCTAGGAAAGAGTCTAGTGATGAGGAATTATCTCTCTACATGAAACACATGGATGATTCCACAGATGTCTAGTGTTTCATGCTATCGGACATGTCTAATGAGCTCTTGAAGCAACATGAAAACATGGATGCGTATAGCATGATGTCTCACCTTAAAGATCTCTACCAAGAGAAGGGGAGACAAGCGAGGTATGAGATCTCCAATTCTTTTTTTACCATGAATCTTGGAGAGTCTGCGCCAGTTGGGCCTCATGTAGTCAAGCTTATTGGCTACATTGAATGCCTAAAAATCTTAGGGATTAAATTCCCAGATGAGTTGCGTACAGATCTCATCCTATCATCACTACCCAAGACCTTCTTTATATTTATTGTCAACTATAACATGATAAGCAATGAGAAGAGTCTGTCGGAGCTTCTGACCTTGATTCTCCAGGTAGACAAGGACATGGGGCGTGACAAACCCGCAGTCCTTATGGTGGAAAAGAAAAGGAAGGACAAGGGAAAGGGGCCAACGACTTATAAACGGTCTGAAGCCCCCGAGCACCGTCCCTCCAAGAAGGGGAATATCTAGAGGTAGGGCAAGGAACAGGAGGCATTGTGTTTTGCATGTGGAAAGCAGGGGAACTGGAAGAGGAACTGCACCCAGAAGCGTGGGGACGCTAAAGGTGTGTTCGTTATCAAGTGAAATCTTTCTATTTATACACATTGGGTATTAGATACAGGTTGTGGGGCTCACATCTGTATTCAAATGCAGGAACCAACTAGATTAAGAAAGATCACCAGAGGAGAGGTGGATCTTCGAGCTTTCAATGGTGCAGGGCTGGCTGCATTAGCTATTGGAAACTATCACCTCTCATTGCCAACTGGCATGATTTTGGTTTTACAAAACTGTTATTTTGTGCCTAGTGTTACCAAGAACATAATTTATGTATCTTGTTTGGATATGGATGGATTTGTTTTCAGGTTCGGAAATAAGGGTTGTCTCTTTTATAAGAACAATGTATGTTATGGTATGGCACATTTGAATAATGGTTTGTATGTATTAAATTATGAAAACCAAGTGTTGGCAATCGATAACGAAACAAACTCACACGACTCATACATCACCCAGTTGTGGAATCACTGCCTTGGTCATGTGAATGAGAATCGCTTGATAAAGATCTACCAAGATGGCTATTTAGACTCTACTAATCTAAAACCACTTGATAGATGTCACACTTGTTTACAAGGAAAAATGAACAAGCCGCCTTTTGGTGGACAAGGTGAAAGGTCCATAGAGCTTCTAGGATTGGTACACACGGATGTGTGTGGACCATTTATAGTAGAAGATAGAGGTGGATATTCTTATTTCATTACTTTTACTAATTATTTGAGTAGATATGGATATGTCTACTTAATGAGGTATAAGTCAGAAGCCTTAGAGAAATTTAAGGAATTCAAGAATGAATTAGAGAATCAGCTTGGTGAGAAGATAAAGAAGCTTCGATCAGATTGAGGTGGAGAATATCTGAACCAAGAGTTCATCGATCTTTTACAGGAGTCTGGGATTCTATCTCATCTCACTGCTCCTTATACACCATAGTGGAATGGTGTTAGTTAAAGGAGGAACCGCACCTTGTTGGACATGGTGAGGTCGATGATGAGTCATGTGGATCTTCCATTATCCTTTTGGGGATATGCATTACAAACTGCAGTATACACATTAAACCGAGTACCAACTAAGGCGGAAAATGGAATTTCCTCCGAGTTATGGAATGGAAAGAAACCCATTTTTTCACATACACGTGTATGGGGATGAGAGGAATTTGTTAAGGCCTTGTCAAGCAACAAACTAGCACCCTGAGGCATGAAGTGTATCTTTATAGGATATCCCAAGGAAACGAAAGGATGTTACCTATATAACCCTCAGGGCAAGTGATGTTATTAATATTTTCATGACTTATTATATTCCCCCTTTACTTATTTTATATGAAATGTGCATAATTTGTGTGAAATATTAATGTTTTAATATTAAGTATAATATTTGAGCATTTTTAGAAGTAGTCAAATTGAGTCAGTTTAATGTTTTAATTATAACTATCACTATACTGATCCAAATTGTGTGGTTCTTGTTTTTTAGGATTCTCCTTTCAATATACAACATTTCATTAGAAGGAACCATGAGCCAATTCTGCCATTTGAAGGGTCATATGGTCCTCACAAACAAGACCAAAGAATCTGTGAACAAACTGGACCATCCTTGAAGATTGATTTACTGGGTTCAATCCAGAAGTCCAAAAACCTTAAATATCCACCATAATTCGGGGGAAACTACATTTCATCTTGGATAAAAATTTCATGGCCCAAATCCAAGTACAAGGGGCCCAAATAAATCTTTGAAGTCCATCCCACCATTCTGGACGAGAATTAAATCAGTATAGTATGCATGACATATCTCCTGATGTAAGAATCCAATCTATCTGATATTTTGCAGTGTGAAATAGGAGATATAGGCGGCCGACTTTGTTGAAGAAACAATTCGGATTTGAAGGCATCTTCATATTCAAAAACCCTTTCACATTATGGACTTCAAAAAGACTGGATTGAAATGGACAGTTTAAGTTTGTTTAATCAACCGGCCATAACTTTTGATCATTAAGTCCAAATGACTCCAAATTTTGAGAGTAGTCGGCCAACATTATTTTCTACAACTTTTAAGAAGGAGATATTTGAATATTCGGCTGTCTGTATAGCTCAATTGGCGATGAAAGTGGAGGGACAGATTGGGAATGCAAACAGTCCACTCCTTGGGCTATAAATACTCTCCCCTTCTCTCCTTGAGAGGGGTTGGCATTTCAGAAGAGAGGAGATCATATTGGCACGACCAAAGCTTTGCCAAAATCTTGGGAGGACCTTCCATACTCAAGTTTACACTTGAGGTACTTTTCCTCCTCTCTTTCTTTTCACTTACTTTTGTGTTCTTCATTTTTGTAATTTTGTAAGTCCTTTATTTTGTAATTCTGTTTTAATGAAAGTTTCTTCTTCAATATCTCTTATTCTCTTCCACCTTCTGTATTTTAATATTGATGTTCTTAAAATAGTTTAAATTCAGTTCAATCCCCTTCCCTTCTTTAGCTTCCTCATTCAATCGAAAGTTCATTTTTAATGATCATCATTGTTCGTGTGTGTGTGTGTCGACGTACCAATCTTTTCTTATCCCTTTCTTTTTCTTCTCTTATTAATTTATAATCATAATCATTATAACCAGATTATTAATCACCCAAATGGCTGAGTAAATCTCTCATTGGGGTGAGTTATAATTTAGGTATGTTAAGTGATTGAGAGCTTCTGCTCGATGAATATTCTTTGAATTAACATTGTGTATGTTGGACTTAACATGTCATGGATTAATGACTTGTTTTGTTTAACATGTGGTTTCCATGGATTATTGGAACCATAAATACACAACCATAAATAAGATCTGATTGATATTATAACCTTAAGTTAAGTTAAGTCTTGGTTTAAAGCCTTAACACTTAATAATTCTAATCAACATCATCTTGTGACATGGGTGTTAATTTAAATGCAATATAAAGCAAAGCTCGAGGATATCACAAGCTTAACTAACCTAATGACGAACTCACCCAAATCTTTATCAATTTGGTAAATCAAAAATCATTCATAAATCATTTCAATTAAGCTCTGGAAACAAACCCCCCTAATCAAAATACAATCAACTAAAAATAAACGACTACTACAAAGTATCATCGCCGAGGATTCGACCCGAGTGCTGTTATACACATTAGCAGAGCACTGGAACCTTGAATGGTCGATAGGCGACAATCGGCTGCACTTTCAGCAAGAAAGTGATTGTCGCCAGACAATCCGTCTTTCTTGAGAGGGAGAATATCCTCAAAAAGGATAGTGGAAGCAAGATTGAATTCGACGAAGTTGATGCTCAAGATACACAGGAGTTGGTACAGGAACAAGTTCCACAGGTCCCCGTGGAAGAGGTTCCAGAAACACAAGTACTACGTAGGAGCTCAAGAGAGGTAAGGGACCCATAGATATTTGGTTTCCTAGTCACCGAGGATGGTGAATAATTATTGTTAGACAATGATGAACCTATCTCCTACAAGGAAGTAGTAGAAATCTCAGAAGCTGCAAGATGGCTAGAAGCTATGAATTCTGAGATGGATTCCATGTATCAGAACCAAGTATGGGTTCTGGTTGATGATCCAGTTGATGTAAAGCCTGTTGGATGCAAATGGTTATTCAAGAGAAAATTGGACATGGAAGGTCAAGTTAGCACCTATAAAGCAAGGCTAGTGTCTAAAGGATTCAGACAGCATCAAGGAATTGACTATGATGAAACCTTCTCGCTAGTTGCCATGTTTAAATCCATAAGAATCATACTTTCCATAAAACCTTACCATGACTACAAGATTTGGCAGATGGATGTCAAAACAGAATTCCTTAACGGGAACCTTCAGGAAGATGTCTATATGACACAACCAGAAGGGTTTGTGACACCAGGTGAAGCCAAACGGGTTTTCAAGTTGCATAAATCCATTTATGGATTAAAGAAAGCATCCAGGTCATGGAACATTCGATTTGATGAAGCCATAAAGTAATTTGGTTTCATTAAGAATGAATGTGATCCATGTTTTTATAAGTGGTTTAATGGGAATGCGATCATTATCCTAGTAGTATATGTTGACGACATATTGCTTATTGGAAACGATGTACCAGTATTATAGTCAGTTAAGGACTGGTTGAACAAGTGTTTCTCCATGAAGGAATTGGGTGAAGCAGTCTACATTCTAGGGATCAAGATCATTTGTGATAGATCCAAGAGGCTGCTTGGACTAAGTCAGGGTACATACATTGACTAGATACTAAAGAGATTTAGTATGGAAAAATCCAAGAGGGGATTGGTTCCAGTGTCACATGGCCTACATCTTTCTAAGAAAATGTTTCCTCAGACACAACAAGTGAAAGATAGAATGAGTAAGATACCATACGATTCGGCTATAGGATCTATCATGTATTCCATGTTATGTACCAGGATTGATGTTGCCTATGCACTGAGCATGGTAGGCAGATATCAAGAAAATCCAAGAGAACAGCATTGGACTGCTGTTAAAACTATCCTTAAGTTCTTGAGAAGAACTAAGGATATGTTCCTGGTGTATGGAGGAGACGAGGAGCTTGTCATCAGAGGGTATGATGATGTTGGTTTTCAAATAGATCAGAATGATCTAAAGTCATATTCTAGATATGTTTTTTGTCTCAATGGAGGATATGTGATCTGGAAGAGTTCAAAGCAACCAGTTATTGCTGATTCTATAGCAGAGTCCGAGTATATAGTGGCTTCTGATATAGCCAAGGAAGTCGTCTAGATTCAAAACTTTGTCCAGGAGCTTGATGTGGTTCCTAGAAGTAAAGATCCCATTACATTGTATTGTGATAATACTGCAGCGGTGGATCTTGCAAAAGAACCAAGGTCACATCAACGGACAAAGCACATACTCCAGAAGTATCACCTCTTGAGGGATTTCTATCAAAGGGGTGAAGTTGCAGTGAGCAGAGTGTCCACGGAAGAGAACGTAGTGGACCCCATGACTAAAGGCCTATCTCAGTAGAAGCATGAATATCATGTGAGAGCTAGCGGGTTAAAGGTTGTTAGTAGTTGGCTCTAGTCCAAGTAGGAGTTTGTTGGAGTTGGTGGTCTAGAACCAACTAATTTGTACTTTATTCATTAATAAAATCCTTATCACATCTTGATTGTTCTTCTGCGTGACAATGCATGTGATAATGTCCTAAGGAAAGTTGTTGTATTAATGGGTCATAGCGGATCCCTACTATGATGAGATCCCAGAAGTTCCATAACACTGTTCTTGAATATATGTTCTATGGCCAGATGATATTATTTGAGGGACACAAATAATACAGGTCATTAGGGGTGAGGACTCATAAAACATTGAGGCACCTTCTCATGGTGTGCGCCCTTGGTAATATCCAAGAGGGTATTATGAGAACGAGACCCGCCAGTAGGAAATCCACATTTCATAGTGTCATTGGATGTTCATATCTGAGGACGTGTGTATTGGTCCTTAGACTTTAAGATTATTATTAATGGGTATTATAACTCACGCACTTAGATGCATTGACAAAAACTGTGATGACACACTGTTCACAGCGAGGTAGGATACGTTGGGTGCATCACGAGTAATATAGCATTAATAGATAATGCGAGAAAGGATTTGTCCCTTCTTTTCCATAACGGAAGTAGATATCTTAGGCCCTTTGATGGAATTGATATAGCCTAAATAAATCCATGGCCATGGTAAGGTATGGGCGAGTTCAATTCCGAGAATTTAAAGAAAGAATAATCGAGCACATGGGTTGATAGCACTAGCATGCAACCTGCTTGATTAGAGATATCAAGAAAAAGGGATTATATTACACGATAAGTATTCGTAGGAGGTGACACGTCATTGCGGCGTTAACTTCTTTCTCTACGGGTGCCTTGGCATGTTTCTAGACGCTAACCTTGGACTTTAGGCAGGCTCTGCCTAATGCCACTGAGAAAGATTCCTATAGGGTCACACACTAAGTGTGTCCATGTGTCTCAGTTAAATATTAATTTAACAAGTTAAATAAAGATTATTCCCGACTATGGTTTAATAATTATTTAAGGATTTATGATCACATTTATTTTGACACTGGTTATTCGAGAGAATATATTGTGGGTGAAATAATATATATATATTTATATTTATATTTATTAGCGAGTAATGCAGTTACATTTATTTAAGAAATAAATAGTCATTACTCAAGGTCTAATAAATATGGTGGAGGAAATAAATGAAATAAAAATAAAATTACACGCCGTGTATTTTTATATACACGTTGTGTAGTTTGTTTTTCGGGATTTGTGAGAAAATATTGTTTATTTAATTAAATGATATTAAATGTAATATGTTGGGAGCATGTCAAGTAATAATGATGTTCAAATATCATTATTAAGACATGGGGTATTACTAAGAATTAAATGAAATGATTAAATGTTTTTGGGTAATTAATTCATTTTATTATTCTAAGTATTATAATCCCAATTACATTATTCTCATGGAGTTAGATCCATTGTTGTGCACAACGGATTTGGGAAATACTCTCAATCCAAGAGAGAATTCTCTTTCTACCAAGAATGCCCTCAAGTTATGAGAGAGAGATCCTCCACCAGATCAAGGCGGTCGAAGGCAGACATTGCAAGCAAAGGTTCTTCCACGCTAGCACCCGGAGATCCCTTTAGCGACGTCCAGAGATACGTGGAGCACGTGTGGATCACCGCTAGAAGAATCCTATACTTGGATTCTATGATGCAACGACGGATCACAGAATAGTGACCTGAGACATCTAAGAAGAAAGAATTCCACCAAGGTAATTCTTGTGGATTAATTAAATTAATTATAACCAACATATGATGATCCTATCTCAATGGTTCTGGGACTCTTCTTTTCTTTTTCATTCTTCATTCCATTCCGAAGATCCGGAATTTTATATTATGACGGGTCTCGGATTGAACATTGTTTAACGCTAAAATCAAAGTTGTGAAATCCCACCAACACGCTTCCACTACGCCCGGAACCTAAAATTCATACATAAGGATTTCATTTACATTGTAAAGAGAAATGAATTCAAAAATGTCATCCACATACCATTTTTCTCCAAAATCAACTATGTGATTACTACCACTTTATAACATTATATCTATATGAACCTTTAATGTTAGTAAATGTGGATATTCAATGGGTGGGGTAATGGTTCTTTGTGAAGATATTTTTGATTGGTCGATTGATCCATTAGATCATTTTGACCTGACCTTAAATTTTACGCCTAACCATTTTCCACTTGTAATAACATTCATCAGCTCAGACCTTTTTTCATAAATTTTTAAATTTTTAGCATTAAAAATAAATTGGAAATGAATACCTCTTTTTAAACATGTTTGTTTACAAGATCCTATGGTCATTATATTAATGTTACAATATCTTGATCAATCGTATGAATATCTAAATCATCAAGAGGAATAGGTATCTCGGTGCTCAACTCATGATCTATGTTAATCCCCACTCTCACATGACTTGTTAGATGTTTTTTGTTGTGTAGAATTTCCTTTTGGATATTGAACATGGTAGATATCACAACAAGGTGATGGGTGGGTGCTAATAGATATAAATCACCATAATTTTCACCATATAGAATATCAGTTTAAGAAAGGTATTTTTTCCTTCTGGATTCACATTTCACAGAAACAATTGGGATGATATTGATTACCTCATCTATGTCATCCCATTAAGGGGAATGGCTTACCTCAAATCTGTTGGGGTGGGGGGATCTTTATGTAGTGGTTTTTCTTGAGTTGTTTCTTCTATTTGCTTTCCCTACATAGAAATTTCTAGAAAATAAGACTAGTAATTAAATTTTTCTTCAAGGGAAGATACTAATGTCAAGATATCTTCCATTTATTTATCATTATCCCCCAGTTCTTTTCTTTTCTCAAAATATTTTCACGGTGTCACCCCAAAACCTACACCTCTAATGTATCCATACTGCTCTTGCCACTGTAAGGCCACTAATTATAGGTGTTCATCTAGTATAGGTGTTAATTGTTCCTATATCTATGTTAGATAGAAAATATAGAGAAAGAAGTAATCATTGTTATTTAATATTGATTTAAATAAAAAAAATTATTATTTCATACTTACACATGCTTCCCACAATTTTTTGTGTGTTTTCATCTATTAGTACCCCATTTTTATTTATACATCCCTACTTCCATTGAAACATGATGTGAGGTGGAAGTGGCTTTGGATTTGGATTCATCAATATTATTATAAATAGAGGAACATAATTATGTTATTTTTTCATGTCACATAAAATTATTACAGTATATTTAAAGTACATACCAATTTTTTTTCAAGTGAAGTGCACCTCGTCCTAGCTTCACGGTAGGTGTATGATGGTTTTTCTGCTGGTTTCTTATTTTCACCACTCAGTTTCTATTTCATAAATTAAAAATTCTTAATGGATGTGATTACCATGCATATTTTCCTACAATATATTACCATCCATAATTTACCTGTATTTATATCTCCTCATGGAAGCTAGTAAATGCTTCCCACACTTCATGGATTATCAGGTGTGCATACATATCTGGTGGGTGTGGGTTTTTTTCCCATAATCATATTGAGATGAAATTTTGTTATAATTGTGTCAAATCATCTTTGATACTTTCCAAAAATCATTAATAAAAATTTATTTTGGGAGTCATATACTATAAATTCACTCTGCAAGGGATAATGAAGAGTAATTCAATGTTTCATTATTTTATTTTTAAGTAAAATAAAGAAAGGATATAAAAATGTTACCCTAATGTCTTCCCAAATTAGTGACTTAAGAATGGTAAAAACATGGTTCCATGAATCTATAGTAGTCAACATTCACTGTTGAGTTTTAAGCCCAATGAAACTGTTGAACGTGGCCCGGTTGGGGTTAACAGGATGACCGCATGCATTCTATTTGACCTAAAATTTGATGTCTTTGATTTTCACCTTCAGATTGTTTTTCTAACACCTCCATGATACAGTACTCCTATTTTTTATGGGACATAATTTATTTACCATATACCATTTCCTCAAGTTCAACATCATCAAAATATTGTTCTTATGGATTGTTAGCATTTACATATATAGAAGGTCATTGTTCTTCTACATTGGGAGACACAACAGTTTGAGAAACCTATTGTTCCTCGGGATTGGGAGCATCAGCACATGCAGAATTAATTATCTATAGAAGTGGTTCAACAATTGATTTAGATTACCAAAATGTAGTAGTGAATAGATAATAATATGAGGAAACATGATGTATGTTAAAAAAAATATATAACAATATTATTAAACTCCATTTTTTTAAATGTTGAAGGGATTTGATCCCTATATTGAGTATAAAAATTCCTTCATTATGGTCTCCTGTGAAATAAAATATCCCATCTACATTAGAACCGCTGTGAAATGATTATGATGTCCCAATAAAAGGGTTATTCTCAGATGAATTTTCATATTACCCTTCAGTGGTTTTGGTCAAAAGAAGAACAATTGATCACTTTCAGTTTGTGAGATATGGAACATAAAATAATTTTATTTCCTATGATTTCATTATAAATAGTTATTATTTGTACCCTTAATTACTAAAGTCCACCTTCATGAATACTAATTCAACTATTTTAACAACACTCCTGTTATCAACCCACTTTCATTGAAAAATCATCACTTCGAATGTTGTATAATCCAACTCCCATATTTGTTTGATGATTCCAAAATATGACATATATCTTCAACCACAAGTGTAACTCCACTATTTTTCATGGTACTACATTCATCATGTTCATTTTTATAGAACTTATAATCATTAATTACATAACCATTATAAGAAAATACATTCACACTTGGTCCTATGGCTACCCATCGAAGTCATTCTGAAATTTAATCCATATTTTCATCTTAATTCTTAAAAATATGGACTTGAAACCATCCAATAAACTATTTATTAAGTGTATTTGATATCTAACTGTTATCCCTTGATTGATTCAAATTACTAAGAATTTATTTGTGGTTTTCAACATATGGAAAATCCTTTGAAATGTTTTGTAAAACATAGTGGTGGGCCTACTCCCAATATTTAATATTGATTGTGAAAACATCTATTCCATAAATTACTTCACCCATAAGATTCCTAGTGTGACAAGATTTCATTATACCAATTCCATCCACACCGAATAGGTAGTTGGTATAGAATTCAATTGCTTCATCATTAATATATCGCTCAGCAATAAAACCATCTAGATGAATTTTATTTTTGACACACCATTTTAAAATATTCATATACAATTAAATGGGGTAAATCCATATGTAATGTATAGGAACACTTAATTGAATTCCTCTCACCATGTGAACCATCAAGTGAATCATCATATCAAATAATTTCAATGGGAAGAAAAATTAAATTTCACATAGTATGATGACAGTTTCTTTTTCCATAGTTGGAAATTTCACTGGTTCTATAACATTTTTATATATAACTTTGAAAAATAAATAAATTTGTGTTAATGTATTATGAACATTCTTAGGTAAAATGTAATGTAAAGCTATAGGCATTAGATATTTCATCAAAAAATGAAATTCATGTGATTTTAGAACCTTTAACTTTAAGTTAGTAATTGAATCAATATTCATTATATTCAATAAATACCCCTCTAGAACCTTTACATCATCCAAAAAGTTGAAAAACATATATCTCTACTTCTTGTAAAGAGTGTAAGTATATGGAGGAAGAATGGTATGTCTTTCACCATTCAATAGTTTTAACTCTTCCCATAATCCCATTTTAATCATGTTTATCCCATCTTTAAGTCCATCCTTTGTTTTTTTGGGTGCATTTAGTAATGTGATAATGACACTATCACAAAGATTGTTTTCAACAAGCATGACATCATAAAAATTCTTAACATACAAACAATTATAGTATAGTAATTCAAAAAAAACTTTTCTATTTTTCGAACAAATTTTCATAAGGTTTTTTGAAAAACGATTACCAAAAGAAGTTTCCATATCTTTTACTTTCTCAAATAGTTGATCATATATTAGTGGAGATGTTGTTGTATATTCTTATGAACACCCATAGAATGATGCAGTCCAAGATCAGTATTTATGTCACTGGGGTTGAAATCTGTGATTTCCAAGAAACATGTTCTTTAATGAATGTTTCAACCTAATTAATTATGCACCTTGTTCATAAATGGGACACCTATGAGTTCCTTTAATTCTATATCCTAAAATATTTCTATAAGTAGGAAATTAATTTATCATCCCATACAACATGTCTCTCAATATAAAATCTTCATTTTTATAAGCATCATACATCATAAAACAAGAATCCCAAAATAATTTTAAATATTCGATGAATTGAGACAAATAAAAAGCAATATCATTACCTAGTTTTTTCATCATATGAGAATAGATAACATAATTTATTTTAATTTCATGCTTAAACAGGGTGGCATTTTATAATTTACTAACATAACTAGCCATGTACTGTGAGTGCTACTTTGAAAACCAAAAGGATTCACTCAATCTGTAAATAGTGCAAGATGAAGGTTTCTCAACTCATTTCTAAATTCAGGGTACCCATGATCAATAATCTTTTATCGAGAAGAACCACACTTTGGGTATTCATTAAGTGATTTTTGGTCCTTGAAAAACAATATATTGTTATTTATACTGACATGTATTTATTTAGATTTCATATCCATTGAATGTAGCATTTCTTTAGCATCATATGTTTACCTAGGAAGCCCACTAACTTCTTGGAACATATAATTCAAGAGATAAATTGGTTCATTAAATTTTTTTCACTCCATACGCTTCCAGATGTTAAATTATACAGCTTTAGTACAGCTTACACTACAATATATTTAGTGCAACCAACAGAAAATGTAATATTTTCACAACTCTTTAACTTCTCAATCAATTTTGGACAATTTTGAAGTTTATCTTATAATATCACTATAATTTCCTCAAAAAAATCTTCACCACCATTAAAACCTATAATCAAATCCTTGATATGGTCTTCTTCATTGTACATACTTTTAATCATATTAGATGATCCATAAAATGCAGTGTTATCCTAGTCACTTTCTATATTCATTTTTCTCCATGTTTAGTCCAAAGTTTATAACTTTGATATATTCCATGAAAAATCAAGTGTTATTCCAACTCCTCTAGGCTAATTATTCTTGAATAATAATAGTATATTCAAAGAAAAAGGATTTGAGAAGGTTCATATGCATGATAGTTTAAAAACTTGATGAACTCTTTCACCCCATCATCATACACTTTTATCATATGATTGGAATCCATCCATTCTATATTCATATCAATCCTATTTGATTCGGTAATATTAATATTTAAAAAAAATAAAAAAATGGGGATTTCAAATTAGGGGAACCCAACATTATAATGTTTCAAATAATTTCATCATGCTTTGATGGAAATTGGTAATTGAATTTAAGAAAATAATTACTCCACTGGTTGTGGGTGTTATCTTATGAATTAATACAAAATGATCACTGGTACCTAGTATAGGATAACTACTACTCAGATTATCCCAATAATCATAGGTGAATGTCCATAAGAGATGGGGGATGAGTCTCATGAAAAAATAAAATAATAAATATGTAGGAGATAAAGATGATGGGGATGATTGTTATTATAGAATTTTTATTCCTAAGACTCGTCCCCATAGAAGCTAACACCAAATCAAATAGAATATGTAGTTGTGGAAGAATCCCCTAATTTAAACCATGAAGGTGATGTTGGATACAAATTAGGTTTAAGATTTTCAATGGGGTTAAACATTAATTCACCCTTTCCAAGAGTTAGGTCATGATGGATATCCTATGGGTAGGATGGAGTTAGTGACATGACCTTTCCAAGGTGTAATTGCAAATCTATATTATATAGGAGGTGAGACTATGTGTACCTAGGATGTCTCTGAAAGTTAATATGATCATATAAATATATATATAACCCTTTTTCTTTACACGTTTTTTCGTTTATAAATATAGATACCACTCATCCAATTGATAGAGAATAGTACATTATAAAAAATTGATGAATCTATTCACTCTAATTTCAAATCACAAAACTCCATTTCAAATTCAATGTAAAATTTAAAACATCATTTATTTAGATCATTATTGAAATCCAAAATATTGTACTCATTATAAAGCATCCTGCAAATCTAATTTATTAACTTTTAAAACAATCATTTACCCTTAAAATCACATTTACATAATAAAAAACTGATTAAAATATGGATATGAATGTAATAATGGAAATAAAAAAAATAAAATATATAGTATTTGAAAACCATTTTCACAATAAAAAATATAGTTATTGAATATAATAATTCTTTCAAAAATAAAAAATAAAAGAAATTATTATGTTTTTAAAAATATTTTCAAAACTAAAAACACCCATCAAATTTGAAATCCATATCAATCAAAATAAGTAAATAATCTTAAAGGATTACCTTTACCATTCCAAACCCCAATAATCATCAATATTATTACCAATTCAATTAGTTTATATATTTCCTTAATTGAAGAACTAATATAGTTTCCCATCCCATCTTTTCTCACATTTTGGTTGATATCAACCCTTATAAGCTAACACCAAATTAGATAGAAGATATAGTCGTGGAGGACTCTCCTATTTTAAACCATATAAGTGATGTTGGATGAAAAATAGATTTTGGAGATGCAATGGGGTTAAACATTAATTCACCTTTTGATGATGGTATATGTATAACTAAACATTACATTTAATTTCCAGTCATTAAGTTCATACTCATATTATGAAAGAAAAGAAAATTGATCAAATATCATATCTTTGACATCACACCACTTAGGGCTATCAACATTTTCTAGTTGTTAAATTATTTCTCTGGTATGGTTCCAAACCTCATAGTTAGTTTGAAATCCAACTCTAGTGATATGATAACTTGCTTCTTTATTAGTAAAATGTGGTCTAGCAATGTAATTATAAAAGGGAATCAAATAAGTCCCCCCTTATATACATTTTTTAACATGAAATCCCAAAAAAATAAAGCTAATTTTGAAACTCATTCAACACTTAATTAAAAGAATGTGCCCAAATTCTATCTATTATGATTTAAAACATAAAATATTGCACATAATAAAATAACTCTTAATTAAGAAAATGAAATTATTTTAAAAAATAAAAATCATATTACAAAATTATAAAAATATAAAAGTATAATTTATAGAAATAAAAATTATTGAAGTATAAAAGTATTAAACTATTGATAAATTAAAAAAAGTATATAGGTATAAAAGTATAAATTACAAATGTTTGTATATTTATGTTATTATATATAATTATAGACATATATAGAAGTATAAATTTATATATAATTTATAAAATAATATATATTTTATATAAATATACCGAATTAATACATGTATATAAATTTATCAAAATTTATAAAAGTACATATTTGTTATAAAAGTATATATAATTTATAGAAGTACATTGTTTTACAAATTTATAAAATTATAACATTACAATATATAAAATTAAAATCTATGAATGTATAAAATTATAATAATTTATAATGAATAAAATAATAATTCTATATTAATTTATAAATCTAGAAAAATAAAAATGTATAAATAATTAACAAAATTTTATATTTAAACTATGTATGTGTAATATGATATACAATAAAATTTATAAAAGTATATAAATTTATAAATGAATAAAACTATAAAATTATAATTATTTAATAAAAACTTATTATTAAATTATATTATTATAATATTATACGCTATAAAATTTATAAAAGTATATAAATTTAAAATTGTATAAAACTATAAAATTATAAAATTTTGACAAAATTTTACATATAAATTATATAAATATAATAAGATATACTATATAATTTATAGATGTATATATAAATTTAAAAAGTTATATCTAGAAGTATAAATATAATAAATTATACTTATAAAAATTAAAAAAAAAATTATATTGATTTTTATTTATAAATTTTCAAAAGTAATAATTAATGTTAATAAGACTAAATGAAACCCCTAATTAATATCCTAAATGACACACATTTTCATAAAAAAATGCATTTGAAAATAATTAAACATATTCATAATCACATATAGAACATCACTCTGTCAATCACCAAATAAAAAAAAGAAAACAACAAATGCATCGTTGACACTCATGAACTTTCCACACCTAGCTATGAAACTAGAACTATTGTGCAAGGAATTTAACCAACAAAAACATCAAATCATTATGCACACAGACCACAGACTAATACCATAGACAATATCTATGGAAAACAAGAGAACCCCAATCATGAACCCTGGAGAAAGGGAGATGTGGATAGTGTTTAAAGGTAGGTGGTTTTAGGTATTAGTTGTTTTTGGGTGATTTTTAGGTTTTTTTATAGTATATGAAGCCATGTAAAAGGATGGTGGGGCTGATAAGTTGATCATGTACAACAGGGATGGTTGTTTTTAGGGATATTTGTTAGGTTCATCGAGAAAAAGTGAAGAAGCACCACAGTAGAGTTTGGTGAGGTATGACTAAAGAAATGATTGTGTTCTGAGGTGATAACAAGATAAATCATCACATACCTTATATTTGGATAGATCAATTTTTCAAGAAATTCGACCGGATATAGTAGTAGGGTCCAGCAAGAGCGGCAACAACACTCTGGTTCTGTGAAAGCTTAATGGTGTGAGTGGAAGCATCACTTTGTTAGGTTTCATTTTTAAGAACTTTTAAGGAGTTTATCATCACTTTCAAAAAATCACTAGTAAAGAGTAGTTTTATCATCACTAAAATTGAAAGCATGGATAAAACTACTCTTTATCAGTGCTAATAAAGAGTAGTTTTATCCGTGCTTTTTTAGCACTGATAAAGGGGTATCCTAATCAGTGCTAAAAAGGCACTAATAAAGTTCTAATACTAATAATATATTTATATTATTATATATATTTATAAAATTATATATTTAATAATTAAATATATTTATAAATGTTTTTATATATTTATAAATGTATTTATATAATTATATATATTTATAAAATTATAAATATAATAAATATAATAAATATATTTATTATTTAAATATATTAATACATATATGTATATAATTATATATATATAATTATATAATTATATATATATATATATATTAATATATAAATAGTTATAATAAATATATATATTGTAATTTTATAATTATTTAAATATATATTTATTTATCTCTAATTATAATTACAAATAAATATATTTAAAAATATTTTTGATATAATTATACTCAGGACGACTTAAACCATGGATGAGATCCATGGCCCTAGAAATTTTTATTAAAAATAAAGTACAAAGCAGATACAGATGAGGAAGTATTGAAAAAAATGGCACCAAAAGTGCCACTAACAACATAAGATCAACAACAATCACTTTTATGTCTGCTGCTTCTTGCTCGAGAATCACCCTGAACCCTCAGATGCCTACCTCTTTCCAATGTTTGGGAGCTTTCCAAATGATATCATGATCTTCCATAATTGAAGAGTCATCATCCTCATGATGAGGCTCAATGTCTCCAGAAGAATCATTCTTCAAGGAAGAATCATTCCTCTTCAAGACCTTGTCCCCAATTTGTGTTCCACCCCAAGGGCTACCAAATTCCCCATGAAATTATTCCCTACATTGAGATATGTTATGAATTTAAAGCATGGTGAGTTTTTTTTTACCAGGCCTAGAGTCCCCTTGTAGTGTACCTCCACTCACAACAACTACTTCACCTTCAATGCTAGCTTGCAGAGTAGGTGCAGAAATTGTTGGAAAATAAACCTGTATATTAGAAATAAGCAAAAAAATCCCAACTCTAAATTGCCTAGATTGTGGGGGTCATTATTATAAAGTACATTCACTTCAGTTAAGTTCAAGTCCTATCCAGACACAGGAGAGGGTGTGCTACATTTATTAGAAACAACAGTGAAATTCCTCCAATATTCAGAATTAGAAGACACTACATGAAGTGAGGACTATTATGGTTTGACCAATTATCCATAAATAAGAGAATCCTTCCAACTATTATCAAGACCACTTTCATGTAAATGAGATCCATTAACATGGGTTGCAACTTCAAAACCTTTATGAGATGAGATAGTGACATCAGGAGGGGGGAAAAATGGAATGAGAACCTGTTTTGGTTCCAAACACCACATCAGCAAATGAGAGAGAAGATTGAATTGGAAGATTTCTACTTTCCATAATTAGCCTATAAAATAGATAACCTTTTCCTAATGTAGATTACAAGAAAAGTCCCCCTACCATTCATCTCATTCTTAGCATCAAGCTTCCTAGATTTAGTCTCATATCAGCGGGCAGATTAAACATTAAACTATCAAAAATGTGTCCAAATTTCCTACAATTAAAGCCACTCATACACCTATGGAAGTAATCTATAACATGTCCAATGCACAAGAGTTTAAAGAAAAAATTAGTGAAAAATCATAATCAATATCAAGATCAAATTTAAAGTCTCCATCAACCAAATACACCATCTCAACAAGGGTTGCACTGAGATAAAATTCAACTAAAATACAGGAATAATGTCCATACTTGTCCATTTTAGTCTTCTTGTACAACTTTATTGGGGAACTAATAACCAATGCAATTTCCTAAAGGATTCTTGGATTCCAAAATAACCCATTAAGTCCCTTAACATGAATCCAATATTGTGAAATTGTGTTATTGGTTTGAAATGGGTCAAGCTATGGGTCTCAATCCGGAAATCGAAGGACCCTTGGCTTCAAATTGAAAAGTATACTACTCCATGCCTTCAATTTAATATCATGAAAAGTAAAATTAATATGATAATTCCCCAGACCAATCTATACCATATTCCAATTTTCAAAACTCTATACCTGGAGTGGATATGTCTTAAGATATTTAAGCTTCCAATCATAATTCTTCATTCTAGAGGTCATCTACACAATGATGGAGTGCCTAAAAGCCTCAATCTATTCCTCAAGGAATTTAGGGTTTGTTTCAACAAACATGATCAATCCATTTCTAGAGATCTAGTTGATGGACACTATTGAGTCACTCCAAAAACTAGAGAAGAATCTATCCCTATAAGAAAAACCTACCCATGCTGCAATTTCCACCTTTGAAGCATCGAACATAGACAAATCAATAGGTTCCATAGAGCAAGAAAGGGGAACCTTATCCAGATCCAGAACCACATTTTAAGGGACCAAATTCTTACTATCTAATCCATAAGTGGCCTCAATCTTATTCAAAGGACCAATGAATACCTTTGTCAGGTTGAAGTAAGCATCTACAGTCCACAACTTTGGAGAAAATAGCCCTAATCGACATTGATAAAGAGAGAGAAGTTCCCTAGCATTACCATCTCAAAAGAAGGGTCAATTTTCTTTATATTGGAAAATCCAAATATATAAATATATATAATTATAATTATAATAAAAATATTTTTCATTTAAATATATTTATTATAATTTTATAATTATTTAAATATATATATTAATTAAATATATTCATTAAACTTTTATAATTATTTAAATATATAATTATTTATTTATAATTTTATAAATACTTTTTTAAAAACAATATATATTTATTTATTAATTATTTAAAAAATATTAATATATCATATTTTTATTAATTATAAACTTGCATTTTTTTAATTAATTTATATAAATAAACATAAATTTTTAATATAAATATAATAATTTTATATGTATTAATAATATTTTTTATTAAAATGTTTATCAGTGCTAAGAATAGGGTTGATGAAAGTTACATTTATCAGTGCTTTTAGATAGCATAGATCAAGATAACCCTTTTATCAGCACTTTCTATTTATCACTGATAAAACCAGGCATTGCATTTGTACTGATCTATGGTAATGTTGGTTGTAGGCACAAGATGGGTTGAGTCTTGGTACTGAGCAAGAAAGATGGCTCAGATTTGTACGTGAAGATTGGGTAATGATCCACACCATCAATTCCAATGTTTACGTGAAACTAAAATGTAATCACTAATACCTATCTCATTAGATATAAACACTTAATTGATGCATTGGTGGTGATATAGGACATTAAATAAAATTTTTACATATTTAGATCATGGAATCTCCCAATTAATCCCATATCCAAAATGAATCACAGGCTTTCTTTCCAAAGGTAGGTGGTTGCTTGGGGATTCAAACCCAATGACACTTAATAACTCACATTGGTCAAGAGGATGGGAGGTCGGGCTCATCAAACCCTTTTGGTGGAATTATTTCCTTCTCTCATAATCTCTTATAGATTTAATATATGTTCATAAATTAGAAGAACCATCCCACTAGGAAGAAAAAGGTCCATAGGAATGGAAAGGAACAGGATGTGTTGTGCTTTTCATTTGGCAAGTAGGGCCACAAGAAGAGGTATTTCACCCAGCCAAAGAAGTAAGGGGAAGTTTCAAGTGTGTTTGTTATTGAGTGTGATATTTCCTATAATCATTGAGTGGTCATGATGGTGTAAAATACCATTCATGTCATATGGTTTAGAATAAATATTTTTTTTACATTTTCTATAAAACCAAAATGGGACTTTTTTTTTAAAACGACATGATGATTCCTTCATAGATGGGTTTCCTAATCAATATAAGGCTTCTATGATGTGGGGAGAGATGTAAGGAAGCTATTTTGAGAAGGGAATGTCTAAAAAATAGTTTTTGATATGTGAATATAAGTGGAGAGTGTACATGTTGTGAGATATATGTCACAGCAAGTAGTAACTACACGTGGTGCATTTATTTCATACTGTATATAGACTGGGCTAGTCTAGCACATGGGTTATCAGAATAAACGATGTATATCAATAATACACATCATTTATAAGTTTATGTTTTATAATTTTTATCTATACTAATATTTGGTAAGTTTATATTTATTATTATATAGTGGTACGTGGTATCTACAAAAACAAAATGACTATATATATATATATATATATAGAAAATAATAATGCTATGAATGTTTGAGGGAAGCTATATTTGAGGGAAGTAATACATTAAATATTTATGACACTTAACATCTATAGAGTTTATTTTGGATAAATGGATTAAAAAAATGTAAGATATATAGTAAATGTAATAAAAAGTTTGAAATCTTTGTTATGGAAAAAATTATATCAACCCAAAATATTATATACAAATGAATTATAGGTAATAAGTAACATATAATGGTATAAATAGGGTACACATTTCACTAAATTAGTTTACAATTAATTTTATATGTAAATGATATAATAAGATAAATAGAAGATAAATAATGATTAGATAGTAATAGTACATGTAATTAAAATATAGGAGGTTAGAAATAATAAATTAAATGGGTGTTAGAAAAGAAAATCATGAAATAGTAAACAAAGAGAAAGAGACAGACCCCAAGATTAGGAGAATATTGTGGTGTATAATATGCCTAACATAATTTTAAGTAGCATGTATACCTAAAATAATTAAATGGTAGTTATTCCACCTTAAAGATGACATACTTCAAGTATAATATTGAACTATAGTCAAAAACTTGTATGATCAGAAAACTTCATGTGCATCCTTGTTAAACATCTATTACTTCACTCTTCTATGGAAGTTTCTTGGGAATTAAAATTCATGATTCACATATTTTTAATGATTTATTAATAAGTACAATTCCATTATGGTATTAAAAATGTGAATATATTTACATCAATGTCAGGGAAATGGGCTACATTACAGAGAAAATCATACAATACACATGTATAGGAAAGAACTTGGTGAGGCTAAAACATGAGACCTCATTGAGACTCACAGGATTATATAACACTAAGATGCACCCCGGGGGAAACAATGTGAATATATAACATATTATGAAATAAAAAAACTTAAAATTAATTTTAATATTGATTGTGAACACTTAATTCAACATCCCCTGAATTTAAGTTTTTTTCACAAAATTGTTTATGGTGCAAGACCATCCCAATATGTATATAATGAAACATGAAATATTCAGTTTGGAAAAAATGAATAATCAATATATAAATAATACTAAACAAAATTTAATATGAAAATACAATGATATAAAAATATAAATATTATACATATACAAAAAAATAGTATACAGAATAGTGGATATACAATATGATTATACAACATTTGTATACAGAATATACACACAGTAAATGGGAATAATATTAAAATAATAAGGTAGATATTGTTCATTATGCATAAGATAATAAATAAAATAGAAATTATTAAATAATCACTCATCATACAAAATAAATAGTGTGGGTATCCCATTTGTGGTAATCAATTAAAGAGAGTTGGATCGTCTATGAGAGATGGGAGGGGTTCATTTCAAACCTAAAACATGAATTTATCATCTTGTGAAAAAACTAATCAAAACAAAACTCAAAGTGAGATGAATATTAAAAAAATGTACCTCTATCTACATCTTGAAACCCATGTGAAGAATAATTATTATGTATATATATTTTTAATTATTTTATTAGAAAATATCTTCAGTGATACAATATGATTATGGAAGACGCATAGGAGTATGTAATTTCATACTACATATAGTATACTCTGTGTAAAGGTGAATGTTATTTTAAATAAATTATGCATACTATATGAACATAATTTCATGTAATTAAAAATGTAATTAAAAAAATTATGCATGTTGTATGCATACTACTTACACCTTTATGAATATAGTATATAATATACGCATTCTATAATTTCACACAATATACTACATGATAAAAGGATGAAATTTAAAAAATTAAATAAAAAATATATTAAAAAATATATGATAATGGGATGAAATAACAAAATTATATGAAAAACAAAACAGGTGAAAAAAAAATTTAATTCTAAAAATATGTATGAATGTTCATATATAAATAATCTTTACTTAAATATTAAATACATTAAATTAAGTTTAAAGAAAAAAATCTAAAATAAAAATTAGTTTTATGAAACTTTCTTGACTTTGATATTTTTTCAAGGAGTTGAAACCCCTTGATCTAGGTCTAAGAGGTGTTCTATAATTTGAATGAATAGTTTGAACTATTTCTAAATTTTAATATTGCTACATGGATTTTATTAATTTGTAAATTGAAAAAACTAAGGTTTTGAATTCTTTATGATCAGTTTTGAAAACAAAAAAAACTAACATAATAATATAATGAATGAAAATATGAAATTTCATTCCTAGATATTAACATTTTAGAAAAATTTCACCTGGAAATAGTGGAGATTTTAATTCATTGAAAATTCACTAGGCATCAAATAAATAACTTTGTGAGTATGTATTAGGAAGAAATGCCTTCTTAGATGGAAAATTAAACAATGCCTTATTATTTTTGTGTTAGGGAAGCAAATAAAATCTACACTTGAACAGCTATTTCTATAACTCTGACTTCCTGAAAGAAAAAAATAAACTGTCAAAATTTCCTTAGTATCTAGAATCTAAAAAATCCATGGCAATAAAACAATGCTAAAATATTTATAATATAATTTTATGATTTTTTTGAAAATAATTCAATAAAATCATGTATTCCAGTAAATTATAATAGACCATAATAACTTCAAAAAATGATAACAAAAATATTTCAAACACTCAATAATTTTAATATAAACTTTATTAAAAGAAAATTTTTAATTATAATACAATTCAATTATAATCATAACAATGGTATCTCAACTCTTAAAGAGTGTTAAACACTGTATAACACATTAGAAATGATAATATAGAAACTATAAAATTCTAATCAAAATATAGAGTGAAATAATAAAAAAATCCACACATGGACATTGAATATTAACACTCCCATTTCCAATTCTCTTTAGATCAAATCAAATAGAGGATTTCTAATTCATAATCTGAAATAACCAATCATAAGTTGTCTCATCAAATAATTGTAGTGATGCAACTCATGTGCAAGGAGTGGAGACTAAGCTTCCAATAAGAAATTGGTGGTGGTTTCTTATATCATGTCATTTACCTTTATTATAAAGAGGAAGATCAAATACATCATGAACATATATAAACTAAATCAAAAGTGAAATATCAATACTTGAAGAGAAACAATTTAATTTGAATGATTGTGTGCCACTAGAGTGTTCCCTATAAGATCCTACATAATAATATTCTACCTCTTGAGAGGAATTTGAAAACCATTACATGAATAATGCATCTTTATGTGTGGATAATTTCATGAGTGATATATGAATCTCTTATATCTAAGACTACACTGATCCATAAATGTCACCAGTATCATTCCCCTTGAAGACATGTTCACATATCATGCCCACAAATTCAATGTCTTCCCTATATAAATGAATTCATAAAATTTATTTCTCATGAATTCAAAAAAATTCAAAATCATAAAAAATTAATTTCATGTATTTTTGAAATTGGATATCAAATTATTTGGTCCTCTCATGATTTTTCCCCATTAAGACAAGTGAATCTATGTAAATGAGAATTTTCATAAAAGAGATATAAAATATAAAACTATGGGAATGGTTCAACCATCTCATTTTATATCATTATAATGTAAACTATTGAAAATATTCAAATGATACTGAGAAAATCAAAATTTAGAATGATTCAGATATTTTATTTTATTATTGTTTCTTAATTGTTTAATAGAAATGTTTATTGTGAAAATATACCTATAAAATATGGTGTAAATGTATACTAAAAAAATTAAGTAATGAAATTTCTAGATTTGATAAATTTAAATATTATTCCATCAAAACTGATGCATCCAATGAATAAATGATACTAGAATAAAAAGGAAATATTTTGTATCTTTACTGAAATAATTGCACGAAAAAAATAATACTGCAAAACTGATATCATGGAAAAAAATTATTATATAAATTCATTACACAATAAATTGTGTAACACTATTAACTATAGTGAAACTGTATCACTTAAACATGCATCTAGTGAATAACATAAAACATTTTATAGTTATGATATATATAGACCTAACATATCAAAACATGTCATATAAATATTGAAAAAATGTTTTAAATCATAGCTAACAAATAAAAATGTTTAATAATTTCTAAATAAATGACACTTGTCAATTGATAGTGAAATAAAGAAAACTAGTCAAAATATGAAACATCTTTATAGAATGTATTGTGTAATAGAAATGTTCATAGGGAAATTGTTTTAGATTTATAAATTGAAACAGAAAAATAGAACAATTTAATATAATGAAATATCCATGTTTCACATATTCAAATATGTAATAGTAGTACTGTTAAGAGTCCTGAGTTATATAATAAAGCTAATCCTTTGAATACTTACTCTAGGAGGAGGTTTGATCCTCTTTTCCTTAGGGTTAGTTTTTTCATTGTCTATTTGATCGTCTTTTTGCTGTTTATAGGGATTTTTTATAGAAAAAGGGAGGATAGTAATGTCTGTATAGCTTAGCTATGGGAGGAGAGAGCCTTGGAACCTAGAGTAATCTTAGGGTATCATTTATTTATTCTTATTATTTTTTCTTCTATGGTGAACTTACCAGTAACTACTGGATACTAGTGAATAATTATAGAATATACTACTTCTTTATTAACTCTATTTATGTGACTCTATCACTATAGTACTTTCATTGAGTCCATATTGTGTGCAACTCGGATGGAGTCATGAGTTACTTTGGTTGAGTCCATTAGAGAAAGTTCGAAATAGCGACTATAAGCTTAAACGATCGTGGATAAACAACAACGAGAATCACATCTGAGGAATGAAATGTAGATTGGAAAGGTATAGTCAACCTTGAATATCATAGTTCATGGTTAGTCAGATTTACTTCACCAATAGAATGATCTTAAATTGGAATTACAAGAGAAAACAATGGTATTTCAGGCTATTTCGATTTATCCTTCTACTTTTAGTGTTATGTCTCATGTTAAAGAGATTGTTGAACTTGTGCTTCCTTTTCCTCCACATCGTCCTATAAAGGAACATGAAGACCATCCCTCTGTTCTATTACATAATGTATGTGTTGATCCTGACTTCAACATTTTCATGAATTTTGAACATGATCATGATCGCACTGTGCATCCCGCACTAGGTGGTGGTGTGGAAGTATTTTGGAATAAAATAAAAAACTATGATAAATGTATTGAACTATAATATTTTTCTAGTGATGATCTAATTTCTTTTCTAGCATGGTATGAGACATATTTTATGATCCATCATATTCACCCAAATCTTTGAATTATGATCATGCAAATTTGTATGCATGGTCTTATGCAACATTTGTTACTTTATTTGTTGAATTTTCATCCCAAGTTATCCAGAGATGAGTTTAAATTTGATATCCTCATCCAGTTTGGTTCTATAGAGGATTATGATCCTATGAAATAGTTGAAAATTGTTTGAAAAACTGGTACAATTTATGAGTATATTTTGGAGTTTGAATGGTTATCCTTTCAGATTTATGGTCTCAAAGACTCTTGGTATATTAATTTTTTCTTAAGAGGTTTGCATCTGAAAATTGAAATTATGGTTATGACTCATGAACTGAAGGATAAGGCATGACTACCTATCATGGAATTTAGAATGAGATATTCTAATAACAAAAAGTATTCAATAATATGACTTTGGATGCTTCATATGAAACTTCAGTGTGGTTTTACCTCCATTTTCCAAAGTTGTTACAATTCCAGAGAGTAGTGATTGGTCTCGCATAAAACATCAGGGTGGCCATGATGTCCACATAATCCCCAGAAATGGCGTGAAAAATATTTTTTTGGATGGTTATGAGGAAGGTTGAACTAAGGTATTGTGTATCTCTAATGGTTTACAATTTAGCCCTACCCATAGATAAACTGAGATGTGAATTTGTATCATGGATTGGGAATGTATTGAACACCAACATGAGGTGGGTGATTCTATACAACCTCTTTCAATGGATTATATTTCCACTATGGAGTCACATAGTGAGTTGGTGGATATTTCTTATCATTTTATGCCTATTAATTCACCAGAGGTGCCATAGTTTCACAGTTCCAATTCCTTGCTGCTAGAGAAGAGTATTATAGGTACTCTGATGCTAGTTATGGTTGATAGTGGTGTTGGTCATAATTTTGTTTCCTCTTCCCTACTACATAAATTGGATTTTATAGTGGTTCCTACATCTTCTTTTGGTGTATTTTAGATTATGTAAACTAAGTTCTATAGAGTGGAAAATGTGTTGCTTTACCCATTCAGTTCGGCAAGTTAACTATACAGGCTGATGCTTACCACTTTGATAGTTCCAAACCTAACTTAGTTCTTGGTGTGGATTGACTCGAGACTCTTGGATATGTCATCGATCATTAGACGAAGATCATAATGTGTTTTAAATATATAGGTTCTCATTTTCTTGATAATATTGATTCGTTGATGAAGAGCAGAGGATCGATTCGTTGATGAAGAGTGGAGAGGGTTGAGTTCTATGAGGGTTCAGTTCTAGGAGGGTTCAGTTCCATGAGGTTAAGGTTCCATGATATATTTAGGGAATGATGGAGGAGAACTCAATTATGGTTCTATTTAAAACATTGAGTAAGAATTTTATCTGTGCTTTCAAAAAAAATCATAAATATAATTTTTATCTGCGCTAAAATAGTAAGTGCTGATAAAACTACTCTTTATCAATGATAAAAAATCACTGATAAATGTCACATTGTTTTTCCATTGAAGGAACTTAAATTTTTTTATTGGAGTTTCAGTCTGATCTCTCGTAAACCTAGGTTTCTTACCCTTCAATAATGGGATCCTCTTGATGATTTATTTTATTCCAGGAACTCGTATACTCAAGCTTGGGATAGAATTAGGGTTTTAAATTGGTTCTTCTAGCATCCATCGATGTTGTAGGAGGTTGTATCCACTATTGAGATGCCGATAAATATTGATAAGGAGACCGAGCGAGCTTGATATGGCCATTTTTTCAGATTACTGGTTGAGATTGATTTGTCTTATGACCTCATTGGCACTGTCTTCTGGTTTCGGGTGAATTTAAGATGGATCTATCGATTCAATTTGGTTGGGTGTGGGATTTTTGTAGCAACTACTTTTTATTGGACATTCAGTTACTAAATGTTGGAAGAGAATGAAATGCTCTCATTGCAAGAAAATAGGACATGTCTCTAATAAATGAAGATTAAAGTGAATAGTTGGTGTAGAAAGTATGGTGGGGAATTCTAGTCCAAAGAATGGAAAGCATGTCTTCAAGCATGTGAACAAGGTTGATGTTACCCCTGATATCAATGATCGTGTTGGAGGGGCTGTCTATTTTGCTGATGTGGTCAAGCAGGGAACTGTTTCTGGGTCAGGAGATCCTTCTAAGATGGGCAAGGCCCCACTGTAGGGTCATGTTAGTGTTTCTCAACATTTCCCTTTGGCATGGAGAATTCATAAAGCATTATGGGATGATCTTACCGCTAAGGTGGATGATGACCCATTTACTTTTGAGGATTCCATCCAAGATGAAGTTGACCTTGACATGAGGCATGACTTACTAGCTTCTATTAGATGGAAGAGGAAGGCCAAGGTAGTGGATGATGATGGATTCATGTAGTTCATGCCTAAAAAATATAAGTCTCTAACAATTGCACATCCAACTATTCAGTTTGAACAGGGGATGGTGATCACTATGGATACCAATAATTCTATGATGGGGTTGTCAAAAAAATTTTGGGTTTTCCTCATGGTGATACCCCTCCTATCTTGACAGATAGGGAAAAGGGTGAGGGAGGTGATGAACCAACTAGTGAATCTTTGTAGGTATACCCATTACAGATTGAATTATCATGCAGGTGTGTTGGTGGTTCTAAGTGGTCATTTCCACTACATTTCAATGATTTAATGAAAAATGTATATGCCACTTTTGGAAAGGCATCAGAAGAGAAATGTGCTAGTGCGTGAGAAAAAACAATAATATCATAACACCTAAGGACCAGGAAGGTGAATGGCTTACTGCAGGGATCATCAATGATGCAGTAGAATGGAATTACTCGCAACTCGAAGACATTTTTTTGTCAATGGAGTCAGAGGTATTTGGATTCAATGACTATATTATAGTGCAGAAATTATTATCTATAAACTTTGAAGATGGACTTCATTATAATCCATAAATGGATTTCTGAGATTTATCTTGGAAATTTTGGATATGCTCTATTACAAAGGTTACATCTACATCATCATCGATGACGAAGTTGATGCCTACAAAAGGCCAATACATTGCGGCGTTGTCGACTCCCAAAAAGAAGAGGATGATATCCTAGGAATTTGGGTTCTAGAATGGTTTAAATTGATTGTATTTCTTTTCTATAGTGGTCATTTCATGCATGTTGACTTACTTCCCTCTTTCCATGTATGTTGTAGTTTTTCAATAAATTTTGGGTTCCTGAGTTTGGTCTCCAAATCCATGACTGAGCCGTTTGAATAATCTATAAGTATATATAATTATAAATATAATATATATATATATATATATTATTTAAATATATTTATTATAATTTTATAACCATTTAAATATATTTATTTATTTATTTATTTATTTATAATTCTAGTAATAAATAAACATATTTATAAATATTTGTTTATAAATATAAATATATTTTTATAATAATATAATTATATATAATTATATGATTATATATATGTATATAATTATATATATTTATATAATTATATATATAATTATATATATAATTATATATATATATATATTAATATAAAAATTTATATTTATAAATATAATAAAGATATTTATTATTTAAAGATATTTATTACAATTATGTATTTATTTAAATATATAAATATTTATTTAAAAATATTTATTATTTAAATATATTTATTATGATTTTATGATTATTTAAATATATCATTATTTATTTATAATTTTATAAATACCTTTTTTAAAACATTATATATATATTTGAATTATTATAAACTATATGTTAATATATCAAATTTATATTAATTATAAACACATGTTTTTTAATTAATTTATATAAATAAACATTATTTTTTGAATATAAATATGTTAATTATATATATTAATAATTGGAAGAAGTTGAAACCCTTACGACGAGGAGGGCGGTCGGGCTATTGAGTGGCGATTCAGTAGACCTCAGATGAGCGGTTATAGGACAGTGCTAGTGAACGGTGGAGATGCAGGTGTTGTCTTGATCGGTGGCGACTAGACCAAAGGCTACATACGGTAGAATAGGGTTTCTCTCCATGGAAATTTCATCCAAAAAATCTTTGGTCAAGTTCTTTCTAGATAGAGGTCATTTTGATGCATTCAAATATGTTGATACCAGGATGGAAGATCAGAAGGAAGTTCATGGTGGATTTGTTTCTCCCTGGTAATGCTTCCAATCCCTCTTTCTCTCTCTACAAAGAATATGTCACAGGTGTTTCTCGGAGAAGGGGTAATGTTACCCATGTTAAGGTCGATACTGATGCAATCTCTGAGCATTTGAAACTCTACAAGCACTCCATTATTGCAAGAATCATCCTACCAAAGAGTTCAAAGCCATGGAGGGTTGAGGATCTTGTATCGCGTCTATCGGATGTTTGGGGTTTTGGCAATTGGAAATGTGTATCAATGGGTTGCAGTTGTTTCCATATTATTTTCCCCATAGAGGAACTGAAGATGAAGGCATGGGGTCTCGATTCAATTTCCCTCAAACCTGGGTTTTTGCATATCCATGAATGGGACAAAAACTTCAACCCGATCAAGGTACACAATTCATTAGCTCATGTATGGGTCAAAGTCTTTAGTTTAAATTGGATCATGTGGCATCCTAAGATTCTATATAACATTGCTATGGAGATCAATATTCCTATAAAAATAGACAGAGAAATGGAACTGGCCAAATTTGGCCATTACACTCCACTGTTAGTGGAAGTAGATCTTTTCTCTACCCTTGTTGATAGAGTTCTTATCTCTATTGATACTGATGAATTTGATTTGAAAATAGAGTATGAGAAGGTACCACAGTTCTGTTCACAATTCAGGATTATTGGTTATGATTCGTTGAATTGTAGGAGAGCCTTTGTTTGTGCTTTATGCTCAGCACGTGGACATGAGGAGATCTCATGTAGTAAGAAATCTCGACATCAATCCTTGCCTCAAAGTCACATTGATGGTCAAAAGCATATGTAAGATGGAGAATTACCCTAAAATAATTTAGAGGGGTCTCGAAGGGGCAATGAACATGGAATTTTGGAAAAATATGGGGCTGGTCCTGTTGGATCCCCAAGTGTAGGCAGGGCTGGTTCTTCCTCTATGCAAAGGCAGTGCATTGATACAGTTGCTTCAGGGTATGATAATTGCTTGGCCTCCTCAGCGGAGATGGTAGTTGACTTGGTAGAGCAAACTCCTTCCTGTCTGGGATCTGAAACTGGGAATTTAGTTCCCTCTTTCTGGGATGTCTGGGTGGCAGGTGCGGAGCATCAACATGATGATCAGATGGAGTCTGACGTAGAGTTAGATGCACGATTAAAAGTTTATTGTCAACTTGCTAATAAACAGCATTATTTCAAAAGTAATAAATGGAAAGATAAAATTAATTTTCAGTTGACAGTGAAGAAGATGGATTTTCAAGGAGTCGAAGAAATTGACTCCCCTCGGTCCCCAAGAATGGAACAATATATAGGTGTTGATTCCTCAAACAAGGGCATGAGCAGGGGGACTCCTTCCATGGTGCTGAGCAGGGAGTTGCCCCCTATTGGGGCCCTGCTGGACTCTGGTAACAATAAATTTAGTCTTCTTGATATTTTGAACAGGTCTAACAGTAAGGACGCGTTTCGTGAAGAATTTGGTAATTCTCATGGCCTGACTCAAGTTGATGGACAAGCTTCAGGAGGATCTTATCTGGTTGGGCAAGACCCTTGGCCTAGTGTGGATCCAGTCCCACTAGATGATCATACAGAGTATCAGCAGGATGAGGAGGCATGGTAGTAACCTAAGACGTTGAGGAGGGGTCGTCATCCAAGAGGTAGGGGTTGTGGTCGACTTCAGAGATAATTGAATTGCTTGTTTGTTGTGGCATGTCAATTGCCTCGACTCCTATCTTCTCTTGTACCCTTGTTTTGTTGTTTACATTTTCTTAATAAAAATTTTGGGGCTATATATTTAACCCATGATTTGCACTGTTTTGGTATATATTAATAATATTTTTTATTAAAAGTTTTTATCATTGTTGATAAAGATCCACTTTTACCATCATTGATAAAAGTTGTCTTTATGAGTGCTTTTAGCTAGCGGTGCTAAAGGTAGCCTTTTTATTAATGCTTTTTGTTTAGTGCAAATAAAAGCAAACACTGTTTAAGGTGCGATTTGTGGTAGTGGAATTGATTGTACATCAAACTGACGCACAATTAATTGATAATATCATTAATATATACAGTGATTAACAATATAATTTATCATATGTGAATTATATAACTTTAAATTTATGATTTTTTTATTTTTTTATTTAATGTTACTAAAATAAACATTGGTTTTATTGTAGGGACAAGCTTTTGTACAGCGGTAGATCGTTGGAAGAAGTCTGCTAGTTTTGATTTTGTATATCGGTTGTAATTTTTTTATTAATAAAATGACATTAATGTAAATGTTTTGTATGTAAATTTTGAATCGAAATGATGATGCAATGTGATATTGGTATTCCAATCAAGTTTTCTAGATATTTATATTCATATTTATGTATTCTAATTGGGTTTGTTTTTATAGCGATGATTCGTGGAATCAAGAAAACTTTTTTATAGAAAAATAAATTTGGAATGTAAAAATTTAATGTGGAAGTATCCTTCAATTGGAAGTATTAAAAAATCATTACATAACTTCAAAAAAAAACTACTATTAGTCGGTGTGTACCCAATTCACACTTATGGGTGGACATGAACTAAAAATACCGCGTATAAAAAACATTTGTGAAAACAATATACTCACCTATCAATTCATTAATTCAAATATATATAATATGAAATCTATTTTATATTTAAAACTCCATTGTTTGAGCGGGATTAAAGTGGGCCCATTTAAATTATTCCAAGGGTGGTAAAGGTGGACTTTAAATAATGCCAAATCTATTTTATTGAACAATTATTCTAAATGAACGGACGAATTCTAGAACCTCCAAAACAACAGTCTAATTATTTTATTGAGGCCCCACGAAGCTCGTGGGGTCTTTCCTAAAATTCAAACCCGGTGGGCTATGGCGGCACCCACCAAACCTTTGCAAGCTCTATAAAAACGGTCTCTTCACTACCATACCCACACCACCAAACCGCCCGTCTCGCTTTTCACACCCACATCGACAGGCCTTCCTTCGTATACGGATATCAATGGCTCCCCACACCGTGACCGAACAGTTCCAGACTGCCATCCCTGCCGCCAAGCTCTTCCAGACAGTCGCCTGCGATGGCCACAAGCTCCTCCCCAAGATGGTCCCAGACGTCTTCGCCAGCATCCAAGCCGTCGAGGGGGGTGGCGGCCCCGGCACCATCTACCTCACCAAGTTCACCGACGGTACGGCACATAACTTACTCGCTGTCTCTCTCTTTCATATGTATGTCGTGATGATGTTATACTGAATGGTGGTGGCGGAGCAGGGACAAGCGCGAAGAGCCGGTTGGATGCGCTGGACAAGGCGGGGCTGGTGCACAGGTACACCTTCCTGGACGGGGAGACGCTGAAGGCCAAGAACCTTGAGTCGGTGACTGTGGAGGTGAAGCTGGAGGGCACCCCCGACGGGAAGTGCAAGGGCACAGAGACGGTGACCTTCTGTCCTAAGGCTGGCGTGGAGTTCAAGGTGGAGGACGTGAAGGATGAGAAGCTTAAGAGCAGGGCCATTTTCCAGAAGGTGGAAGCCTATCTCCAGGCTCACCCCTAAATTCTGTCACACTCTACGAATAAATTTCATAAAATAATGTGTTGGTGATGCAGCCGTGTTGGAGCTATATATTGAATGGAACAAATGTCAACCATGTTTAACATTCCTAGTGCCAAATAATTATCCCATTTTCAGTGGGAAAACGTTTTTTTTTTCATATATATATATATATAGTTTATATTTTATATGTTTTCTCTATACTAATATTTGGTTCGTTTATATTTATTATTCTATAGCGGGACCGGGTATTCACCATATATCTACAAAATCATAATGCTATGAATGCTTGAGGGAAGCCATATTTGAGAGAAGATATATAACATATAGTTGGATAGATGGAATAAAACAATGGAAGATACAGTAAATGGAATACAAAGTCTGAAATCATTATTTATCTAAAAGATAGATGGAATAAAACAATGGAAGATACAGTAAATGTAATACAATGTTTGAAATCATTGTTATGTAAAAAACATATACCAACCAAAAATCAAATGGTAGATGCATGGTAAACGTTTCGGTAAAAATGGATAGATGAAATAAAACAATGGAAGATATATTAAATATCTTTGATATCTAACATCCATGAATAGTTCACTTTGGATAGATGAAATAAACAATGGAAGATATATGCTAAATGTAATACAAAGTTTGAAATCAATGTTGTGAAAAAAAAACATATAGCAACGCAATTATGAAATCATTTTAGATAAAATAAAACAATGGAAGATATATGAAATATCTTCGATATCCAACATCCATGGATAGTTCAGTCTGGATGGATGAAATAAACAATAGAAGATATATGCTAAATGTAATACAAAGATTGAAATCAATGTTGTGGAAAAAAACATATAGCAATGCAATTATGAAATCATTGTTGTGTAAAAACCATTTACCAACCAAAAATAGTATATACAAATACGTTATCGGTAATAAGTAGTGTATGGTAGACATAGGGTACACATGTCACGACTCGTCCCCCGGGGCCAGTGTCGTGACTACCCCAAACCCGCCTCCCGAAGGCCAGGGGTTGGCGACTAGCGCCGAAAGCGTCAACCTGCAAGTGGGAGACATTTCCTGAGTACCTGTACGCACACACACGTTCAGCCACGTCCCAACACACTGAAAGGGGAAAAACAACTATACTAAAACAAGACTCCGTACAGTTGAAAGCAAGTGGACCAGAATACAGATCCAAAAAAAAGAACTGAAATAACAAAGTACAAAAAGGAGCTCAAATGGTCATCCGTGGAAAACCCCACCTGATCGTAAGACTAGTGAAGCTGTTGGAAACTGAAGTAGTATGTACGATCCACTAGTCCTACTGGGCCACACCTAGTCCTAGGCCACCAAGTCCATCGTCAAAGCGTCAATCGTCTGCACAGGACACGACACGCATCGGCGGGGCCCGTGCAGGGGTGAGTAACAAGAAACTCAGTAGGAACCCCCAAAAAAGGAAAGACCACACAACAATCCTCAAAGTAAAGCACGAAGCACAAAACAGCTCACACCAGGTATACATTTAGGGTAGTGATAGAAGAATCATCAGTCACATCATCAAACACCTCGGTTGCTGGAGAACTCCTCCTCTGTCGAGTATAGTGGGTCTGCCGGGTTACATAGAAGCTGCTTCTCGCTAACCTTGGACTGTTGTGGTACTCATCCCTAATTTGTACTGTGGGCATGCTGGGTCACACAGAGCTGCTCCCCACCGTGGGTCTACCGGGTCACACAGAGTAGCTTCCCACCTTGGCCATACTGAGACACTCCTCCTATTGAGTATCGTGGGTTTTTCAGGTCACACAGAGCCACTCCCCACGGGGCGCCTGCCGGGTCCCCTTCCCACCGGGCCGTCATCGAGTCGCACAGAGTCAATAGTCAGCAGTCTTCAGGTCTCAACTAACCGCAAGGTTCCGTACGTAGCGCGCTTGTGAAAACCACTCCTCAAGCCATTTGTCGCATTTCCACTTTTATTAAAGTCACCAAAAAGCATGCCAAAAGATCTACCTCATTAGAAGGGTCCCAACGCCACAAACGACTTGTCAATCGGATGCGTGGTTCGCCAGATACGGGCGTTTTAGTAAACATGGGGCCAGTTGCGACGAGGCCCGGTCCGACCCAGTTGGACCGACCCGACCAACCTGGCCTGGGGGGCCCAGATACCCTAGTTCATTTAGACGGACTCGACCTAACTTGGTTCGGGTCGGGGTCGGTCTGGTTCGGCCTAACCAGTGGGCGAGGCCCAATAGGCCTCGCTAGACCCGACCCGGTTTGGTCGATGGTCCAGCCCGCCGGGTCGTCGAACGACCCGATCCTGTCTGTCCTGACTAGCCAGCCCCAGCCCGATCTTCCAAGGGGCATACCGTTTGTGCGCCGCTCGACCGATGTTGGGCGCCTTCCTGGTTGGCGCACTGGGCAACGCCTCCTCAAATGGTGCACATGTGGTATCTGTTTTAATGTGGTGTTTTAATGCGGGTCAAGACCGCGTGAATTAATTCACGCAGTGACACTCTTTTGACGCGACGACATTATTTTGATGCTGATTCTTTTCCTATATAAGGAGGCAGAGGCAAGGCATTTCAACATCCCCAGCAACAACAACACCGAGAGCAAATCTCATTTGGTGATCGCCTTTCTTTGACGATTATCTTTCTTGCTCTACACCTTTTGATCCATACTTTTATTCTTGAGTATTACTTTTGAGATCCCTTCCATTTTGGGGAGTCTCTACCGTGTAATTCTTGATTTTATTGGATTCCTCTTTCTGGACTAGGTCCTGTGGTTTTTCCCTTTCAGGTTTTCCACGTAAAAATTTCCGGTGTCAAATTTATTTTTTTGCACATTTAATTTTGTCGCTGCACATCCGCTTCTATTTTGGGGGAAAGATTCAATTTCCGCTGCGCATTCGCTTTTTCTTTTGTTTGCGCATTCGTCGCTTTCCCGTCTTTCCCAACATCTGGTATCAGAGAGAGGTTTGGTTCTTTTCTTTTCATATTTATTATGGAGGCCAACTACAGTCGGATGATTTTGTTAAATGGTACCAACTACCATATGTGGCGACTTAAAATGAAGGATCTGCTTTTTGTCAAGCGAATGCATCTTCCAGTGTTTAGTACCCAGAAGCCAGAGAGAATGTCAGACGAAGAATGGACGTTCGAGCATGAGACGGTTTGCGGCTTCATTTGTCAATGGTTCGAAGACAACGTGATGAACCACATTGTCAACATCTCTCACGCCAGAACTTTGTGGGAGAAGCTTGAGACGACCTACGCTTCGAAGACGGGAAACAATAAACTGTTTCTTCTCAAGTAAATGATGAACTTGAGGTACAGAGAAGGTACGTCTATTTCTGATTATTTAAGTGAATATCAAGGATGTTTTGATCAGTTGTCTGGCATGGGTATCAATTTTGAAGATGAGGTTTTAGCTCTTTTGCTGCTTAACACTTTACCCGATTCATGGGAAAATTTACGTGTTACTCTAACCGGTTCTGCTCTTAATGGTGTTGTGACATTTAGTTTTGTCAAGTCTGCTATTTTAAATGAAGAGGTCAGGAGATGTACTCAGGAGAAATCTTCTTCCGAGCTTTTGGTCACAGAGAACAGGGGGAGAAGCCAGGACCGAGGGCAGAGCAGTCGAGATAAGAGCAGAGGCAGAAGCAAATCCAGACTGAAGCAGAGAGATTTTGAATGTCATCATTGTGGTAAGAAGGGGCATGTTAAGAAGTTTTGTTATCAGCTGAAAAGAGAGAACAGATTGAAGGAAAATCAACAGAAGAAAAATGGCGATGGAGATGATCATGTTGTCGCTGCTACAGGGGGGTGATCTTGTTATTGTTTATGATTCCATTAACATTTCTTATGATGATTCTTGCTGGGTTGTTGACAATGGTGCCTGTTTTCACGTGACATCGAAGAAGGAGTTCTTTACATCTTACAGCCCATGTAATTTTGGGATTTTGAAGATGGGAAATGATGGACATGTTGACGTTGTAGGCATCGAGACTGTTTGTTTAAAGACCAGTACAGGAAGTAAGCTGATTTTGAAGAATGTACGACATGCACCTGAGGTTCATTTGAATCTTATCTCTACCAGTGTTCTTGATGATGAAGGGTTTATCAGCACTTTCGGTGATTGCCAATGGAAGCCTTCCAAGGGATCTTTGATTGTGGCTAGAGGGAAGAAGCAATCAGGTTTGTACTGGACTAGAGATTCTATTTCTTGTGATACTTCTTGCGTTGTTGAGTACAGTGTTTCGTCCAAGTTGTGGAATAAGAGGCTCAGTCACATCAGTGAGAAAGGTATTGGTTGTTTGGCCAAGAGAAATCTTCTTCCAGATTTGAAGAGTGTCAAGTTGGACACATGTGATCATTGCATGGCTGGAAAACAGAGCAGAGTGAGTTTCAGCAGTCATCCTCCACACAGGAAGTCACAGGTACTTGAATTGGTACATTCTGACGTTTGTGGTCCTTTGAAATCGAATACCTTTAGTGGCGGTCTTTATTTTGTTACATTTATTGATGACTACTCAAGAAAGATCTGGGTTTATGTCTTGAAATCCAAAAGTCAGGTGCTCAGTGTTTTTAAGCAATTTCATGTTTCTGCTGAGAGAGAATCAGGAAAGAAATTGAAATGTATTCGCACTGAAAATGGAGGAGAGTATTGTGGTCCGTTTGATCAGTATTGCAGGCAGGAAGGTATTCGGCATCAGAAGACGCCGCCCAAGACACCTCAGCTGAATGGTGTAGCTGAGCTGATGAACAGAACTTTGCTAGAAAGAGTTCGTTGTTTTCTTTCAGAAGCAAAGTTTCCTGGACATTTTTGGGGTGAGGCTTTACTTACTGCTGCTTATATAATCAATTTATCACCTGCGGTGGCTTTGCAGATAGACACTCCCGACAAATTTTGGTATGACAAAGAGATCAGGTACGATCACTTGCGTGTTTTTGGTTGCAAGGATTTTGTTCATGTGCCTAGAGATGAGAGATCCAAGATGGATGGTAAGACACGCTAGTGTATTTTTATTGGCTATGGACACGATGAGTTTGGGTACAGGTTCTATGATCCTGTTTTGAAGAAACTTGTCAGAAGCCACGATGCAGTGTTTAAGGAGGATCATACTATTGCAGACATTGATAAGGGAGAAAAAATGCTTCCCCAACTTCTGATGGTTTTGTCAGTCTTGAGCCAGGTTCTAATTCACATTTACCTCATGTTGTTGATTCTGATGATCATGTTGATGTATAGAATGATGCTCAAGGTGAACAGGTTGGAGTTGAAGTTTCCGATGTACCTTTTGTTTCTGATGATCCGGTTCCAGGGGTTATTAATGAACCCGCAGTTCCACTCTGGAGGTCATCTCGGCATCGCACCGTTTCTACTCGATATTCACCTGATGAGTATGTGCTCCTCGTTGAAGGGGGAGAACCAGAATCGTTTGATGAGGCAATGGAGAGTGAACAGAAGGGCATATGGGTTGCGACAATGGATGATGAGATGAAATCATTGCACGACAACCACACTTTTGAGCTGGTGAAGTTACCGACAGGGAAGAGAGCTTTGCAAAATCGATGGATTTATCGAATTAAGAATGAAGAATCCAGTTTTGTTCCATGATACAAGTCAAGGTTAGTTGTCAAAGGCTTCCTTCAGAAGAAAGGTATTGATTTTGATGAGATTTTCTCACCTGTTATCAAAATGTCTTCCATTTGGTTTGGTCTTGGTTTGGCTGCCAGTTTAGATCTGCAGATTCAGCTTATGGATGTGAAGACAGCTTTCCTCCATGGAGATTTAGAGGAGGAGATTTATATGGAGAAACCAGAGGGTTTTTTTGAAACAGGTAAAGAAAATAATGTCTGCAAGTTGAAGAAGAGATTGTATGGTTTGAAACAAGCTCTGAGGCAGTGGTATAAGAAGTTTGAATCTGTCATTTATCATCAGGGTTTCAGGAAGACATCTTCTAATCATTGTGTTTTTGTTCAGAGATTTACTGATAATGATTTTATTATACTGTTGCTTTATGTTGATGATATGCTCATTGTTGGCCATGATACTTCTAGAATTGACAGACTGAAGAAGGATCTTTGTCAGTATTTTGCGATGAAAGACTTGGGGCCAGCACGACAGATTCTTGGCATGACGATCTCCCGTGACAGGAAGGTCAAGAAGTTGTGGTTATCTCAGGAGAGATACATTGAGAAGGTTCTTCAGAGATTTTCTATGGATAGAGCGAAAGTGGTTAGTACTCCTCTTGCTTTACATTTTAAGCTCAGTACCAGTCAGTCACCTTCTACTGATGAAGAGAGAGAGGAGATGCAACACATACCTTATTCATCTGTTGTTGGATGTTTGATGTATGCAATGGTATGTACTAGACCTGATATAGCTCATGCAGTTGGTGTGATCAGTCGTTTTCTATCAAATCCATGTAGAGAGCATTGAAGTACATTTTTCGTTATCTTCGTGGTACTTCTGATATGAGATTGTGTTTTGGAAAAGGGGAACCTATGCTTTGTGGCTTTACAGATTCAGATATGGCAGGAGATATCGATTCGAGGAAGTCTACTTCAGGCTATTTGATCACTTTTGCAGGGGGAGCTGTATCTTGGCAGTCTAGATTGCAGATATGTGTTGCTTTATCTACTATAGAGTCAGAGTTTATTGCAGCTACTGAGGCGTGCAAAGAATTTTTGTGGATGAAAACGTTTATTCGAGAGCTCAATTTAAATCAGGACAGGTATGTTTTATTTTGTGATAGTCAGAGTGCTATTTGTTTGGGAAAGAATTATATTTTTCATGGCAGGTCGAAACATATCGATGTTCGATATCATTGGATTCACAACGTCCTTGATTCGAGACAGTTAGAGCTTGAGAAGATCCACACTGATGACAACGGGTCAGACATGTTGACCAAGAGTTTACCTAGAGGAAAATTTGAGACTTGTCGACAGATTGCAGGGTTGGCGGTGATCCCCACTTGAGTCGGAGGGGGAGATTTTTGGGCGCCTTCCTGGTTGGCGCACTAGGCAACACCTCCTCAAATGGTGCACATGCGGTATCTGTTTTAATGTGGTGTTTTAATGCGTTCCAAGACCGCGTGAATTAATTCATGCGGTGACACTCTTTTGACGCGGAGACATTATTTTGACGCTGATTCTTTTCCTATATAAGGAGGCAGAGGCAAGGCATTTCAACATCACCGGCAGCAACAACACCAAGATAAAATCTCATTTGGTGATCGCCTTTCTTTGACGATCATCTTTCTTGCTCTCCACCTTTTGATCCATAATTTTATTCTTGGGTATTACTTTTGAGATCCCTTCCATTTTGGGGAGTCTCTACCGTGTACTTCTTGATTTTAGTGGATTCCTCTTTCTGGACTAGGTCCCGTGGTTTTTCCCTTTCGGGTTTTCCACGTAAAAATTTCCGGTGTCAAATTTATTTTTCTGCACATTTAATTTTGTCGTTGCACATCCGCTTCTATTTGGGGGGAAAGATTCAATTTCAGCTGCGCGTTCTCTTTTTCTTTTGTTTGCGCATTCGTCGCTTTCCCGTATTTCCCAACAACCGAGACATGGCAACTGGCTGTGTCCAGCCTCTGCTGGCCCCACAGACGTGGGTCCTTGTCTCCTACCGCAGTCGAAGACCTCAGCTGCCAGTGCCTAAGTGGCCCGGACGTGGGCTACCCCCTCCACGCGGCACTCGCATGGCACCGCGTCACCTCGCGGCTAACGTGGCCAGCCGGTCGTGGCCTCCTGCTGTCGCAGCGCGTCGCCGTCCTCCAACGTGGCCGACGAGGGTCGGCTGCCTCCTCTGCTGTATTGGTGCCGGTTGGCGCCACCCCCTTCACGCGGCTGACGTCGGCCGGCCGCCACCGTCGCACCAGCGGCACAATCTGCGGGCCACCAGAGTTGCTCCAGTGGTCTGTTTTCCGATCCATCTGCGACTACGGGCCTCTCGAGTTGCCGCCATCCCTACTCAGGCCCGGGAATCGAAATGCTGCCACTTCGAGAATGCAGCCACCAAGAACGCACGAGCGGAGGTGCTCGGTCCTTGTTCGTGTCGGCATGCGCCCTCCGTGGTAGAGGTTTATAATCAAAGGGGAGGTTCGGTGATTTTAGTTCCATCAACCATTGATAAATCAACCTTGGATAACGAAAATCCCAAAAGTTACCCTCCCGCATAAACGCACAATTCACGGATCAACTTCTTCGTGGGTTGATCTGCATTTGTTGTTTCTAGAAAAATCAGAACAGGGAAGAACTTTGAAATAAAAATCAAACCCCTGCCTTTTTTACTTTCGATGCCAAAGCGTTCGTCCTCGAGAGTTCAAGGCATAGACGTCGTCACTTCCAGCTCCGTTCTTCAAGGTTCGTCGAGGTCGGTGAAGTCTTGCCGGCGTTCGTCATTCTTCGTTGGGAAGGAATTTTGTCGAAGGTTCGTTAGAGAATCATCACCGTTTAATCCTCATTCCACCAATGCTTTAGACAATAAAAAGGAAATCACTTCTCAGCATTTCAGTTACGCTGCGATGTCATGTCGTTATGCTGTTTCATTTATGAAACAACGTCACTGTTACGCTTCCTTTATTGCATTGTTATACTGTGTGATATGGGCCATTAATGAGCCTCATGAATGCGCCCTATCGCCGCTTCATCACCGCACCACATTGCAGTGTCGTTGTCCACCGCTCAACGGATGAAAAAGAATATAAAATAACTTTTTACAGTTATTTCTTATTTTTCGAAAAGTCCCAAAATTAACTTTTCCGTTCGGCCCTTGTCGGCCGAAATTATGTTCATTTTAGGTGAATCCCGATGTTCTGAGATCAACAATTTCCTCAGATTTTCAATCCTAGCACCAATTCAAAAGTTAGAAAAACCCGCTCATGCGTTTACTGAATGTACCTTTAAAGGTTCAAAATTTCATCCCGGAATCACCGTGCCTTGGAATCACGTGTCGTTAGAGCACGTGGTCTCAGAATAATTCCATTTAATTAAAAAAATCATAGAATTTCTGAGACATTAGATTCTCCCCACCTTAGGGATTTATCACTACAGGAAATCGGAGTATTTGCGACGGGATCCCGTCGCGGAAAACGGCGTCACAGTTAAAACTATTAGCGACGGTCCCGTCGCTAATAATATTAATAGCGACAGGAAAGATTACCGTCGCGAATACTTCTCGGGTTATTTTTAAAAAACCTATTTGCGACGGGCTCGTCGCAATGAACTTTTCGATGGGTATCTTTGCCCGCCGCAAATAGTTATTTCGAAATAACTATTGGCGACGGGCCCGTCGCAAATACCTTTTGCGACGGGCTTCTATTCCCGCTATTAATACCTTTTCGAAAAACCCTATTTGCGACGGCCCTGTCGCAAATACCTTTTGCGACGGGTCTCTTTTCCCGCTGCAAATAGTTATTTCGAAATAACTATTTGCGGCGGGCCCGACGCAAATACCTTTTGCGATGAGCCCTTATTCCCGTCGCAAATAAGTATAAAAAACTGAAAAAATAATATAATAAAAAAAATAATATTTTAATAACAATAAGAAAATTATAATTCAATCAAATATTAAAATAAAAAATAATTCCAATATTTAAAACATTATAATTAATTATAATTTTAAATATATTTAAAATTCTTAATATAATAAAATATGAATAATATTAAAAAATATTAACAATCATATTAATACTATAATATAAAAAATTTAATATTATATAATATAATAATGTTATTATTAATATTAATATTTATGAAAATCTATTATTAATATTATTAAAATAATTAAAATATGAAAATTATCAATATTTGCAAAATATATATATATATATATATAAACATTAAAAAAATAATACTAATAATAAATAATAATTTTTTTAAATAATAAATCATAGTTTTTTATCAATATGTGCAACAAAAGAAATATAAAAAAATAATAAAATAGTAGGAGTAATATTATTATTAATAAAATAAACAAACATTAAAAAAATAATACTAATAACAAATAATAAACTATTAAAAAAATATAAATTAAATAATGCAACATTGACACCAATATAAAAAAGACAGAAACTATAAATAGAAAATAATTCATATTTTGAATTCAAAAAACTTTATAACATCAAAATAAATCACTAGTCCGAAGGAGGGGGGGAGTTGGTCACTGGTCTGAAGGAGGGGGGAGCTGGTCACTGGTCCGAAGGAGGGGGGGAGCTGGTCACTGGTCCGAAGGAGGGTGGGGCTGGAGGATCTGGAGGAGCTGGTGGAGGAAACTCTATCCCTAATGCATAAGTCAGACGGCGCATGTATTCCATCTGCTCCTGATGCTGCTGCTGCCACCGACTCATCTGCTCCTTGTGCTCCTACTGCTGTCGTTGGCGCTCCTCCTCATGTTGCTGCTGCTTCTGACGCATCTCCTCCTGCTCCTTAAGGAGACTCTCTATCAGCTCAGTTTGTGATCGCAACTGATCATCATACTGTGATGCGGAAGATGATACACGAGCTCCTCTCGAGCTGGATGCTGACATCGCAGCACTACCATAATAAGCTGCAGGAGTCAACTGAGAGCTGATACCAACTACTCGGCCCTTCTCGAAGCCATACTGGGTAGCCTGCATCCATGCGGCCTCATCAAAATGATGGCCACTGGTCTGATCAGATGTCTCAGACTAACCCTCAGCCTGGGTCTGTGACGTCACGGCCTTATATGACTCATTCAGTTGCAATTTGAAATTAAAATTGTGAATATATTATATGCAGTTAATTTTCAAACTGAAAACCAAATAATACTGACCATAATCTGACGCTGACGATCACCTCTAATCTCCCCAGTAACGGGATCACTATACATCTTCCGATATACGTCGAACTCCGTAATATCGGGCTGCTCGACATCCTATAAGAATATAAAATAAACTGTTAATATTTAAAGTTATATAAAATATTTTTAAAAAATGTACATACCAGATGCTGTCTATGCGCACTGAATGTACGACTCCCAGCTCGATGAGTCACCACCTGTCTCCCCCGATTCTGCCTCCCGAACAATGATCTCCTCTGAAAGCCACCACTCAACCAGTGTGAACATAATTCATCCCATACGTGGGATGAAATGTACTCTGGTCGGTGGGCTCTATAGGACTCATCAAACACGGTCACTCCATCTTTTTTCATGGTCATTTTTCTTAAATTGTGTAAAAACTGACGTAATTGCTGACGCATCACCACCTCCCATGCCTTGTGGATGGCGTCACGCATGATATCATCGATCAGATACCATAAACCCTACAAATAATTTACAATATCAAGTTATAAATGAAATAAATTTCAAAATAAAAACTATTTATTTACGTACAACCAATGGCCGAACATGGCCTGCTACACATCAACGGGAATCTGTTCCCACGTGGTCCATGGAAGAGAAAAATAGTTGCGCAAAATAGCAATGCCATGTTCGATTGCTATATGCAGAAAACTGTAAAAAAAAATAATCGAACATTTATTATGTAAAAAAATTAATGAAATCTTAATAAAATTCATAGGTTATCATACCTCCGCGTGTGTGGATCGAACCGAAGATGCGGACGTCGCTCGGGGATGGGGTCAGGGATCATCAGTCATGGAAGACCACGCCCCCTCCGCGTACTCCCTGAAGTGTCAATAGGCTGAGGGTCAGATGACCCGAAATCATCCTCATCCAAAGGTAGGTCAGCCTCCGACAAATGACGAAATATCTCATCGTTCATCTGAAACAGAAAATGAATGTTGTTAGAAAATAATTAAAAATTATTATTATATATACATATATATAAGTTATGATTATATATAACTAGCATTGAATTATATTAATGTCCACCTTCATCATCATCTTCATATCTGACGATGTCATCTTCATATTCCTCCTCAATATCATCGATATCCATTTGAGTTTCAGTTTCATCATCTCTTACCATTTCAAATTCATTTGTGACATCATTAACATCATCGTCACCATCGAATCTTAATTGTGGGATATCATCATCGATACTCATGTTTCTTTGTGAAAAAGACGGATTTTGATTAGTCTCTTGAAAAACTTCAATTCCTTGCACTTCAGTGAAACAAGCTTCACTTTGAGAAAACTGATTGTCTCGAATTTTGATTTTTATTATGCTCCACCAATCACTCAGGTCTCTTGACGTAGCACAATACTTTTCATAATAAACTTGATGTGTCTGTTGAGTCAGTAAAAATGGTTCATTTACTCCGATAAGACTTTTATATTTAATATCGATGATTCTATGAGTAGGATGAACACGAACTCCTCTCTCAGTATCCAACCACCAACATTTGAACATCGTTATGTAATGTTATCCTAGATAATAGAGTTCAATAATTTCATCAAGCATGCCATAAAATTCAACTTCATTTTCTCTATGATGAGATCCTCTCAAGCAAATTCCACTGTTCATTGTTTTTTTTGATTTCCCATATGCACGTGTATGAAATCGAAATCCATTCACCACATATGCATTATAATATTTAACCATTTTTTATGGTGGGTTACTCAATATACACAGACGTTTGTCAATTTTATCAGCATGTTGAGACACCTGAAAATTTGTAAAATAATTATCAATATAATAAACAATAAACTGAATGAGATGTTAAAACATGAAGAATTTATGTTACCAGTTTTTGAAACCACAGAGAAATTTTTTTCTGCCGGCGTTCTTCGAGATCAACTGTTGTAATTTGTGGATGTTGTTTCTTGATATGATTATCATATAACCTAAAAAAAAGTTACTTATTGTAAAATAAATGATAGAATAAGTGATAGAAGAACTTACAGTACAAATGATTTCATCTCTTCACAGTTGATCAGAACATACGTATGAGCTCTGTGATGTTCATCATCCGAAATCCATCGTTCATAAACTCCACCAAAACCAAGATCTGACTGATTAAAAATTGATAATTGATTGTCCATTCTATAATCAACATTCCCCTCGTTCTGTCCCATGCGGTTTTGTTTTGAGAGATACTCCGATTCAAAATAGTGAGAGCAGAAAAAAGATATTTCTTCTTTCAAATAAGATTCAGCAATTGATCCTTCAACATATTCTTTGTTACGTACTTTTTTTTCAACTTCTGCATGCATCTTTCGAATGAGTACATCCATCGAAATTGTACTGGACCCCCACACTTTGCTTCATGTGGAAAATGTAATATCAAATATTCCATTGATTCAAAGAAAGATGGCGGAAATATTTTTTATAGTTTACATATAATTACAACAACATCTTCTTCAAGTTTTCATAGAACATCGTAATCTGTTGTCGTTGCATGATCGTACCACGATTCACTGTTTTATTCCACCCTTACACCGTTGTTTTAAACTAGTTTTGTAATGAATATTCCAAATATAATAATAAATTTCACTTTATTTTTGAATCATTTAATTAATTTTAATCAACATTATAATGGTCAATGTTACTTGTTTTTATTATTTCAATGTAGGTGGAGGTGATTTGGAGGGCCCTTGATGAAGTGGAAGAAAAATGGGCCAAAATTTCATGGATCCATGGACATTTGTCCACTGTTTTGCATAGTACAAGATATTAGTGCATCCAAATAGGCTGAAATTTTGTGGACCTGTCCAAAATTTTATATGATATATTTCATATTAATGAACCCAATCCTTATTCGGCTTCTATGAGGCCCATTCGAACTGATCTATCCAAGCCACTGAATTTGGACCAAGTCAAATGCGGTGTTCTGTATTTTATCAATATCTTGAGCTGTAGTTCTCCAAACGGTGCCAAACTTTCTATGGAGACATTCAAGAAGTAGGTATACAACCTTTCTATTTTATCCAAAGTGAGATAAGGCTTTCTGAAGGCCTAAACGCGTGGTACAAGTGGATTGATGAAATCTGTGTGCCTAAAAGCACCTTCCAATTTTCCTATAAAATGACACCTTGGGCTCCCCATTTGAAAGTTTGAAAGAGGAGCCACACTCTGCCATTTTGGAGACCCAAAGGAGTCCTCTCACCATCCAAGAAGTTCTGGAGGCCCCTATCCTCATAGGGGAATCAAGGATGAAGAAGGAGTTCCACCCGAGCTTCCTCCTCCTCCCGATGTCGAGCTAAAAGTTGGGTGTTCGTTGTGAGGGAGATACACACATGTCAAGGGAGTTATGATGCATAAAATAGCTACTGGTTTGGATTAATTTGGGTGTTTAAACATTTCATTCCATGTATCTTATTTTATTTAATATTTGAATGCTTGATTTGATACATGTGAGTGTTATGCTATTAATTTCTAACCGATCGGTGTGAGGTTTTGAGTGTGTGACTTGTGTTGTTCCGATTGGACATCACAAGAATCCTTTTCATACCCACCTTATTGAGATTTCAATATTCTTTGGAATCTCTTATTCCATGCATAACTACTGGACCTTGACAATACTATTGTTACGTCGAGGTTTGGTCCTTAAAGCATTGAAATAAAAGCTTAGGAATTAATCGAGATTCCAATTAACTCCAACCAAAGAATTACTCTAAACCAAAGATGAATCTCTATGAACAATGAACTTGATATGTGTGTATTGAAATCACATCGACCCTTTTATCCCATATTTTTCAAAATCCACTAGGTCACTCAATTTTTAAGCTATTTCAACTAAGTCATTGTTTTAAACTCTTTTCAAAACCACCCCCTCTCTTAGTCATTTTTATTAAAAATAAACACTCTAAACCTACCAATGCTCCTTGAGAGATGACCTAGGGTCTACACTAGACTATAAATCAACCTTAAAAACATAATCAATTTGATGTGTCACAACAGCGCGGTCAAATTTTGGCACCGTTGCCGGGGAGCGCTTTGGTTTTTTTGTGCGTGTTTTTGATAAAAATTTTGTAATTTTTGTGAATATTTGTTTGTTTTATCTTATACCTTTGAATTTATTTTTGTTTTCTAATTTATTTATTGTGTAGGTTCTGTGTATGACGCGTTCTACTCTGGGAGAACTACAAACTTTTGAACCCGAACCGGAGAGGATCCTACATCAACGAAACCGAGACACACAAGATAACACTTTGAAGAAGGAGACATCACATCTTAAAATTCTTCTTGATCCTTCTTCTTCTTCTAAAACAAAAGTTAAAACTGAACATAACTTGTATAAAATGGCTGAAAATAATAAAACACTAAAAGAACTAACCTCACCTGATGTTGATATCTGGCCCACTTACATTCAATTACAAGGCGATGCACCCAATTTGGAACTAAAATATGGTTTAATTAATTTATTACCAAGATTTCATGGACTACCTGGAGAAGATCCACATAAGCATTTAAAAGAATTTCATACTGTGTGTTCAAAATTAAAACCTGCTAATATGGATGAAGAACAAGTAAAACTTAGAGCATTTCCATTTTCATTAGAAGACAAGGCTAAAGATTGGTTGTATTATGTTAATTCACCTATTAGAGGTTGGGCGGACATGAAATGACTTTTTCTTGAAAAATACTTCCCAGCCTCTCGAACTGCAACAATAAGGAAAGAAATATATAGGATAAGACAATCTCAAGGAGAAACCCTTCATGAATATTGGGAATGCTTTAAAATATTATGTTAAAGTTTTCCACACCACCAAATAAGCGATCAACTTTTAATATAATATTTTTATGAAGGTTTAATTCCAATAGATCGTAACATGATTGATGTTGCTGTAGGTGGTGCACTTGTGGATAAAACCCCAATTGCTGCAAGGGACCCTAATTGAGACCATGGAACAGAACACTCAACAATTTAGTTCAAGGTCCAGTGTACCCATTCGAGGTGTCCATGAGGTGCAAAGTACTGAATTCGAGAAGAAGGTGGACACAAAGTTTGAAGAGGTGGGTACCCTTCTACGAAAACTTTCTCTTTCCCAAGGTAAATTCCAATATCCTCCTCCCATACATTGTGGTATATGTTCTTCTGATACCCACTATTCTGACCAATGCCCTCAATTGAGAGAAACTTCTGAGAGTTGTGAGGAAATATTCCCAAGACGCCCCTATAACCAACCCATTAAGCAAGAACCTTACTATCCATACAACCCTGGGTGGAAAGACAACCAAGCCTATAGGCAATGGGGGTATTCAAACCAGCCTCATCAACCATGGAACCAACAAGGTCATAGTAGTCATCCACCACCACCCAGAAATCCTCAACCACCCCAATGGCCTTTCCAACAACCCCCTCCAAAAACTGAGCCTAGCCTAGAAGATATGATGAAACAAATGGATGCCAATAATCTCCAATTCCAACAAACCACTCAAGCAGCCATACAAGACCTCAAAACCCAATTAGGCCAACTAGCTAACTCAGTGGGTGAAATCCAAATCCATGGGTCTGGTAAACTACCCTCTCAACCACTTGTCAACCCTAGGGATAAGGGAAATGTTAATTCCATCACCCTTAGGAGTGGAGCTCAACTTAAAATACAAATGAAACCTCCATTAGAGTCATTCTATCCTAAGGAAACCACCATCCCAACCACTAAAAAAGGTTCAAATGAGGTGGAACCTTGTATTGAGAGAAGTCCTACCAAAGGAAAGACTGTGTCTATTGATGAGTTACCAAGCCCAAGCATTCCTCTTCCATTTCCCCAAAGATTCACCCAACCAAGGAAACAAAAGGAAACTCAACTTGATAAAGAAATCTTGGATACATTAAAAAAAGTGCAGGTTAACATCCCATTGATTGATGTCGTGAAGCAAATTTCACATTATGCTAAGTTTCTAAAGGATATGTGTACACATCGAAGGAGACTTCATGGTGATGAGAAGGTAAGTTTGGGGAGGAATGTCTCAGCATTGATACAACCATAACTTTCCACCAAGTGCAATGATCCTGGAACATTCTCAATTCCATTTACCATAGGGGAGTATTCTTTTTCTAATGCTATGCTTGATTTGGGTGCTTCTATTAATGTGATGCATCACTCCATATACTCTTCTTTGCAGGTCAGTGAACTAAATACCACAAGAATAGTTGTTCATCTAGAAAATCGGAGTATGGCACACCCTTCTGGTGTGTTAGAGGATGTTCTTATGAGGGTTCAAAATTTAATATTTCCTGCTGATTTTTATGTGCTAAAAATGGAAGATGATAGGATGAATGGACATGCCCCAATTATATTGGGTAGACCTTTATTGAAAACCACCAAAGCCATAATTAATGTCCATAATGGTACATTATCTATGGAATTTGGTGGTGACATATTCCATTTCAACATCATTGATGCCATGAAGCACCCCTCAGAAGAACATTCCTTTCTCTCGGTAAATTCAATTGATGTACTCCCTTCTCCTAAAATCACTTCATTTGTTTCCCCTGATCCCCTTTCTAAATTTTCCTTTTTGATTGAAATTCTTGGTAATGAATCATGTGTTGATTGTTGTAGTGGTCTAGAAAAGTTTCATGCATGTTTATTAATTGATAATTTCTTGAACACGGAGGATCACATGACCATCGATGATACCGCTACGCTTGTAAAAGCTAATTCCTCATCTGAGGATGATACCATTGAGCAGTTAGATGAGATTAGTGCCCTCTCACTTTCACACACACTCCCATCAATCCAAAATCCACCTGAATTGGAACTAAAGTAACTACCTCAAGATTTAAAATATTCATATCTTGAGAATGGAAATAAGTTTCCCGTCCTCATTGCTAGTTCACTCCCTCCTGAGCATGAATTGCGACTGCTTGAACTTTTGAGGGATTATAAACAAGCATTGGAATGGACACTTGTGGACATTCCTGGTATTAGCCCATCAATTTGTACACATCATATTTTATTAACTGATGAGGCTAAACCAGTGAGGCAGGCACAACGTCGACTGAACCCAAACCTCTTAGAAGTAGTTAAAAAGGAAGTAACAAAATTATTGGTTGCTGAAATTATTTACCCCATCTCTGACAGCCAATGGGTCAGTCCCGTTCAAGTAGTTCCTAAAAAAACTAGCAAAACTGTAATTAAAAATGAAAACAATGAATTGGTTCCAAATCGTATGCAGAATAGTTGGAGTGTCTGTATAGATTATCGCCGACTAAACCAACACACTAGGAAGGATCATTTCCCCTTTCCATTCATTGACCAAATTCTAGAGAGGCTATTAGGGAAGTCCCATTACTATTTTCTTGATGGGTATTCTGGATACTTTCAGATCCATATTGCCCCTGAGGATCAGGAAAAGACAACCTTCACTTTCCCCTTTGGCACATTTGCCTATAGAAGGATGTCATTTGGCCTGTGTAATGCTCCGGGTACTTTCCAGCGAGCATGGTTAGTATTTTTTCGGATTACCTGGAGGATTGAATGGAAGTTTTCATGGAAAATTTTACTGTTTATGGATCCTATTTTGATGAATGTTTAAGTATTCTTGGTTCCATCCTACATCACCGTATTGAAAAGAATCTTGTATTAAATTATGAGAAATGCAATTTCATGGTGCGACGAGGTATAGTTTTGGGACATGTCATTTCTGGGGATGGTATCCAAGTAGATAAATCGAAAGTGGATGTCATTTCTTCCCTACCATTCCCTAAAAATGTACGTGATGTGCGGTCTTTCCTTCATGATGGATTTTACCGTCGTTTCATTTGTGACTTCAGTAAAATTGCACTCCCCCTCTCCCGCTTACTCCAAAAATAAAAGGAATTTGTTTTTGATAAGGAATGTGAAAAAGATTTTAATAAGTTAAAATGGAGTCTCACATCACCCCCGATAATCCAACCACCTCGGTGGGATTTACCATTTGAGCTCATGTGTGACGCCTCTAACTATGCATTTGGGGCAGTCTTGTCACAAAGGGTCGACCGAGCTCCACATATCATAGCCTATGCCTCACGTACTTTGGAACTTGCCCAAGAAAACTACACCACAACTAAAAAAGAATTTCTTTCCATTGTGTTTGCCTTGGATAAATTCATGTCATACCTTTTAGGGTCCAAAGTCATTGTGTTCTCAGACCATGCAGCCCTCCGGTATCTCCTAAAGAAACCGGAAGCCAAACCACATCTCATTCGTTGGATGCTCTTCCTTCAGGAATTCAATCTAGAAATTAGAGATAAAAAAAGAGCAGAGAATGTGGTGGTAGACCATATCAGTAGGATCCCCCCATCCTCGGACATTGTCTCATCCCCATGTATTCGCATTAACGACTTGTTTCCTGATGATAAATTGTACAAAGTGCAAGATGTTATTCCCTGGTATGATGAAATTGTAAATTATTTGGTAGCATCTTGCATTCCTACTGATTTCAACAAAAACCAAGCCAGTCATCTAAAACATGAGTCTCGTTGGTACATTTGGGATGACCCCTACCTTTGGCGCACATGTAGAGATCAGGTCCTTAGGCATTGTGTTCCCGATAGCGAGTTTCAATCTGTCCTTAGATTCTTCCACACTCTTGCTTGTGGGGGGCACTTTGGTCCCCAATGGACCTCTCGCAAATTTCTTGATTCTGGTCTCTTTTGGCCAACACTTTTTCGGGATGCCCATGAATTTTGTAAATCTTGTCCTCATAGTCAAATAATGGGGAATGTATCTAAAAGGAATGAAATGCCACAACAACCCTTTCTCTTTCATGACATTTTTGATGTTTGGGGCATTGGATTTATGGGGCCATTTCCCAATTCTTTTAGAAACTTGTACATTATTTTGGTCATTGATTATGTATCAAAATGGGTAGAGGCATGGGCCACAAGGACAGATGATTCAAAAACAGTTGTAGAATTTTTGAGAACTTAGATCTTTTGTTGGTTTGGATTACCTAGGTTCATCATCAGTGATCAGGGTTCTCATTTCTGCAACCGAACAATGCAATCACTTTTGTGTTGGTATGTGGTCAGTCATCGAGTATCTACTGCATATCACCCACAGACAAATGGTCAAGCCGAGGTGTCAAATAGAGAGGTAAAACAAATTCTTGAAAAAACGGTCCAACCCAACAGGAAAGATTGGAGTCTTAGACTCAATGATTCATTATGGACTTACCGTACTTCTTTTAAAACTCCCATTGGAATGTCACCTTATAGGATTGTTTTTGGAAAGAGTTGTCACCTCCCTGTTGAGATTGAGCACCGGGCCTATTGGGCCATCAAACAATGAAATTATAATCATTCTGGTGCAGGTGCTCAAAGGAAGTTGCAGATTCAGGAGTTAGAGGAAATGAGAAGAGATGCATATGAAAACTCCAGGATTTATAAAGATAGAACCAAGGCTTACCATGATCGTATTATCCTTCATCGTCAGTTCCATATTGGGTAAAAAGGTCCTCCTCTACAATTCAAGGATGAAATTGCATCCCGGTAAGCTTCGTTCCCACTGGTTTGGACCATACATTGTTACTAATGTCTCTCCATTTGGTGTTGTTCAGGTTCAGAATGAAGAAACCAACCAAACCTCCACTATCAATGGGCAGCGGCTGAAGCACTTTCATGAACCCATTCTGGAGTCCCCAATGGAGGAACTCCAAGTTCAAGAAGCAAACTATGAATGAGATCCACCAGGTTTTATCCTTCCTTCCCACATTCTCTTTTACTACAGTGAGGAAACTGCATACTCTAGGTGTGTGTGTGGGGGGGGGGGGGTGGATACATTGCTGGGTTAGTTAGGAATTTTCATCGTTTTGTCCTTTTGTTTTCTCTTTTTGGCCTTCTTTATGGTATTTTCATTTTCCCCATGAACAATTTCGAAGTTCCATGATTTAGCGACCATAACATGGGGAAAGTAAAAATAACATAACGAAGGCTAAAAAGAATTTGTGTATGAGTTTGCCATCAAGGATTGATTTTTTTTAGTGAATCGGTTTTATGTCAATTATATAAATGGTTGTATCACTGTGAAACATTTGAGATGATTGATGCCCCTTGTGTGAGTAGTTTTGGGAAAACTGTGTCACTAATATCTCCATACATTTTTTCACCAAACCACAAAGTGTAAATATTTCTTAATTAATATAAGGTAAATATATGTTGGTTTAATATTTTTCATCTTGAAATGATATTTTCATACGTTCGTTCCTTATTTGATCTGTTTCATTACTGTACCAGATTGACCTATGTGTGTGTACCAAATGTCCGACTGTTGTACGCCCTCAAAAAAAAATAATAATAATAATTGGTTGTGTCTTGGGCAGGTCAAAAACCACTCCTCCTCAACCTTTGATCTTGTTATAACTATTGCAATTAGTGTCGTGATGAGATCAAACAAGGGTTGAGAGATGAGTGTGAGATTTGTTCCAAATGCAACTTAAAAAAAATATAATAAATGAGGGGGGTGATGAAATGTGCAACATATGGGGATATCTAGGTCAGGAGCTTATGGTTTGACTTCTGGGAATTCTTAAATGAGTGGGTCTTGAAATATGATTACAAAGGATGTAGGACAGGTTCGGTGAAAAATCATTTAAGGCTGAATAATGTTAAAATAACCTATATTTATTTGATAGAAAGTGGAAAGAATAGCATGGAATGGTTTTCACACACACACATGGAGAGTTAGTTTAATGGTTGAACTTTTAATTCCTTGCTCATGTTGGTGTCATAAATCTCTTTGAATTTTATTGTGATATGATTTATGAGACATCTTTTTCCATTTTCACTGGGAAGAACTCCTTGGTGTGGTTCGTGCATTGATCACATTAATTTAAATAAAATTTCCTCAAATATTAAATATTAATTATGTTGGAAATATATATATATATATGAATCATTTTATTTGGATATGTGATTTTTTCCAGGAGTGAAAATGTTTAGGTGTGGGGGTGTGATCGTACCACAATTCACTATTTTATTCTACACTTACACCGTTGTTTTAAACTAGTTTTGTAATGAATATTCAAAATATAATAATAAATTGCACTTTATTTTTGAATAATTTAATTAATTTTAATCAACATTATAATGGGAAAAGTTACTTTTTTTTATTATTTCAATGTAGGTGGAGGTGATGTGGAGGGCCCTTGATGAAGTGGAAGAAAAATGGGCCAAAATTGCATGGATCCATGGACATCTGTCCACTGTTTTACATATTACAAGAAATACGAGCATCCAAACGGGTTGAAATTTTGTGAACCTTTCCAAATTTTAATATTCTACATTTAATATTAAGGAACCCAATCCGGATTAGGCTTCTATGGGTCCCATTATAACTGATCTGTCCAAGCCACCGAATTTGGACCAAGTCAAATGCGGTGTTCTGTATTTTATCAATATCTTGAGATTTATTTTTCCAAACATTTCCAAACTTTCGGTGGAGATAGTAAAGAAGTATGGATAAAACTTTTATATTTTCTCCAAAGCGAGATAAGTCTTTATGAAGTCCGAAACGCGTGGTACAAGTGGATTGATGAAATCTGTGTGCCTAAAACCACCTTCCAATTTTCCTATAAAATGGAACCTTGGGCTCCCCATTTGCAAGTTCGAACCAGGAGCCACACTATACCATTTTGGATACCCAAAGGATTCCTATCACCATCCAAGAATTTCTGGAGGCCCCTTATCCTCATAGGGGAATCAAGGATGAAGAAGGAGTTCCCCCCGAGCTTCCTCCTCCTCCCGATGTCGAGCTAAAAGTTGGGTGTTCATTGTGAGGGAGCTACACACATGTCAAGGGAGTTCCGATGCATACACTAGCTACTGGTTTGGATTAATTTGGGTTTTTAAACATTTCATTCCATGTATCTTATTTTATTTCATATTTGAATGCTTGATTTGATACATGTGAGTGTTATGCTCTTAATTTCTAACCGATCGGTGTGAGGTTTTGAGTGTGTGACTTGTGTTGTTCCGATTGGACATCACAAGAATCTTTTTCATACCCACCTTATTGATATTTCAATCTGCTTTGGAAGCTCTTATTCCATGCATAAGTACTGGACTTTGAAAATATGATTGTTACGTCAAGGTTTGGTCCTTAAAGCATTGAAATAAAAGCTTAGGAATTAATCAGGATTCCAATTAACTCCAACCAAAGAATTACTCTAAACCTAAGATGAATCTTTATGAACAATGAACTTGATATGTATGTAGTAAAATAAAATCGACCCTTTTATCTCATATTTTTCAAAATCCACTAGGTCACTCAATTTTTATTTTATTTCAACTAAGTCATTGTTTTAAACTCTTTTCAAAACCACCCCCTCTCTTAGTCATTTTTATTAAAAATACACACTATAAACCTACCAACGCTCCTTATGAGATGACCTAGGGTCTACCCCAGACTATAAATCAATCTTAAAAACATAATCAATTTGATGTTTCATGATAGCATGGTCACTGCACAAATGTCTCGAAAAAAATATGATATTTCTATTATCGAATCCCAAATCATGGAATTCAACAGACCTCTTAATCAAATTGGCATAAGTCTTTCCATTATAACATGAAAACCATGTCCTTTTAATCCGCTAATATAACAATTATTTACACATCTACCCAAATTAGAAGCACAACCATCTGGGAATCTCAAATATGCAATCCACTGACAAAATAATAAGCGACCTTCTTTGGACAGTGTATAAGCTTCTTTTGGCTTCATTAACCTTTGTGTTCTGACATTCTCAAACAGTTCGAGTTCTGGGCACCTACAAATTTGGGCAAGATCTAATCGTGTCTTTACATTATCTTTTCTCTTACCAGGTGTGTCCAAAACTGTATGAAATAAATTATCAAAACAGTTCTTCTTAATATGCATAACATCCAGCATGTGGCGGACCAACAAATCCGACCAATATGGCAAATCCCCAAAAAATGCTATGTTTTATCCAATTGTGTTCTTTCTCAAAGCCAGAAATTTTCTGTTGGTTTATTGTGGGTCCAAATGTGATGGGAGGTAATGAAAATACATCTGATTTTAACTCCGTACCTGATACCATTTTAGGAGGTCCATCTCTTTCAATTGTACCTTTTCAAAAATGAGATTTGTTCCTTCGAAAAGGATGATCAGTTGGAAGAAATCTACGATGACATCCAAAATAACATGGTTTTTTCCATGGAAAAGCATAAATGATTTGTTCTCTCCCATACAGTAAGGACATGATTTCAGTCCATGTGTACTCCAGCCAGATAACATTCCATATGCCGGGAAGTCACTAATTGTCCACATTAATGCTGCTCTTAGTATGAAATTCTGTTTCGCAGCAACATCATATGTATTGACACCAGTACTCCACAATAAATTTAATTCACCAATCAATGGTTTCAAATATACATCAATATTCTTTTTCGGATGTCCTGAGATTAATAAGGTCAAAAATATATAGGTCTCCTTCATCAGCATCCATGGAGGTAAATTGTACGAAGTTATAAAGACATGCCAACATAAATACTGACTACCATAAGATACAAATGGACAGAAACCATCAGTGGAAAGACCCATTCACACATTTCGAGCTTCTAAAGAAAATGACAGATGCACTCTATCAAAATGTTTCCATGAATCACCATCAGCTGGATGATTCAAGCTTTTACTGGTTGAAATATTCGTTTTGTGCCATGACATCATTGTCGTTGTATTCTTAGACATGAATAAACACTGCTGTCTGGATGTAAGCAGAAAATATCTCAACTGTTTTACTGGAATTTAGCCAGACTTCCCATGTTGAGCTTCTTTATACCTCAGTTGTCCACATGTGGGACAACTATCCAATGACTCATTTTCACCAGAATATAAAATGAAATCATTTGAACATGCATGAATCTTCTAACAACTAAGTCCCAAATTCTGAACCAGCCTCTTAATTTCATATTAATTTGCAGGAAAAACATTTCCTTCAGATAACAGTATTTTAACCAAAGAAAATATCTAATCAAAACAGTTGTTTGACATTCCATTATCTGATTTGATAGCCATGAATTTTTCAACTGCTTCTAACTTGCTTATCTTGCAACCAGGATATAATGCATCCTCAGCAGACCTCAGCAACTCATAAAATTCAGATGGTGCCAACTCAGGAGTTGAATCAATATCATCCTGATTTTTGGTATGTTGAACAGATGGACCTGCAACATCATGTACTAAATTTTGAAACCGCGATGGATCCGGAATCAAGTTGGTATCACTTTCTATGGAATTGCATTCACCGTGTTGATACCAAAAAACATAATCCGGTTGAAGACCAAAACACAAGAGATGTCCCCCAACTTTATCAAATGTGTCAAACGTTCTCAGGGCACATTTTTTACATGGACATTTTTTTGTGCCTTCTGAAACAAATTATGGATTTGATGATGCAAATGATAAGAAAATATCTACACCCTCAATATTTACAGGATTTAAATGAGAACCATTTGGATTTCTACGTTGATTTATCCATACGCGGTCTTCTAGTAATGACTTTTTCCGACTTCGTTGTTCCATATTTTTCTACAAAACATTAAAACATTACTGGAGTTGAATAATTTGATATTAGAGAAATTCCCAAAGAGAAGATATCAGAACTACTTCTTAATAATTACAACTATTTAAAAGCGACACAATTTTAAGTAAAATTACTGCTAATTATTGGTAATTATTGGTAATTATTACTAATTATTGGTAATTATCGGTAATTATTACTAATTATTGGTAATTACTGATAATTATTCGCAACATGATTTGATCTATTCTTAACATGTTCAAATCTTAAAGGGTCTTTAATATTTAGGTCATGCTCAATAAAAAGTTTGCGTTATCTATGTACAATGTTAACTTAGAAAAATCCCCAAAAAGAGAAGATATTAGAACTACTTCTTAATAATTACCACTACTTACGAGCGACACAATTTTCAGTAAAATTACTGCTAATTACTGCTAATTATTGGTAATTATCAGTAATTACTGATAATTATTCGAAACATGATTTGATCTATTCTTAACATGTTCATATCTTAAAGGGTCGTTAATATTTAGGTCATGCTCAATAAAAGTTTGTGTCAGCCGTGTACAATGTAAACTCTATAATTGTCTTTACTTGGTTGATCACCTCGCAAGTAGCGTTGCAATAAGATGACCCAAGTCATGTCGTTCACGTCTCTAAGAATCATCTCGCATTACCGTTTACATAAATCATTTTCCTTGAAAATTTAAAATTTTCAAGGAACAATGGTATATAAAGGGTCATGGGATATGATTCTTATAGATGAGAAAGACATGACTTGGATCGTCTTATTGCAACGCTACTTACGAAGTGATCAACCAAGAAAAGACAATTATAGAGTTTACATTGGACACGGATGATGCAAAATTTTTATTGAACATGACCTAAATATTAATATTATTTTTTCATAAATATTAATCATATAATAATAACATATGTTACTAATTATATACTAATTATATACTAATTATGTTACTAATTAGTAATGGGAAGATATGCAGAGACCAGGTGATTAACCACTCGTTCAATGGAAAAACAAACGTGATTGACCACTCATCCACCCCAATTCTCTTTCCATCTATGTGTTGATGATTGACCGGAAACTTATATCTCCACATGTAATATTCACATTCACTGGCAGGTTGATTTTGACAGTGAATGCAAATATTACATATGGAGACAGAAGTTTCCGGTCAAGCGTCAACACATAGATGAAAAGAGAATTGAGGTCGATGAGTGGTCAATCACATTTGCTGCTAATTATTTTAATCTCTTGCTAAATATTTTAATCCCTTGCATGCTAATTATTTTAATCGCTCACTTGTTAATTATTTTAATCGCTTGCTAATTATTTTAATCGCTTGCTTGCTAATTATTTTAATCACTTGCTAATTATTTGAATCACTTGCTAATTATTTTAATCACTTGCTAATTATTTTAATCACTTGCTAATTATTTTAATCACTTGCTAATTATTTTAATCACTTGCTAATTATTTTAATCGCTTGCTAATTATTTTAATCGCTTGCTAATTATTTTAATCACTTGATAATTATTTTAATCACTTCCTAATTATTTTAATCACTTGATAATTATTTTAATTTATTTTAATTACTAATTATTTGAATTAAATCGATATTTATTTTATTTGATAATTATTTTATTTTATTTGATAATTATTTTAATTATTTGATAATTATTTTAATTATTTGATAATTATTTTAATTATTTGCTAATTATTTGAATTATTTGATAATTATTTGAATTATTTGCTAATTATTTGAATTCTTTGCTAATTATTTGAATTAAATCGCTAATTATTTTAATCACTTGCTAATTATTTTAATCACTTGCTAATTATTTTAACCACTAGCTAATTATTTTAATCACTTGCAAATTATTTTAATCACTTGCTAATTATTTTAATCACTTGCTAATTATTTTAATCAGTTGCTAATTTTTTTAATCACTTGCTAATTATTTTAATCACTTGCTAATTATTTTAATCATTTGAATTAAATCGCTATTTATTTTCATTCCTAATTATTTGAATTAAATCACAATTTATTTTATTTGAAAATTATTTTAATTATTTTCTAATTATTTTAATTAATTATTTTAATTATTTTCTAATTATTTTAATTAATTATTTGAATTAAATCGCTATTTATTTTAATTATTTCCTAATTATTTTAATTAAATCCCTAATTATTTTAATCACTGGATAAATTTTAATCACTTTCTAATTATTTTAATTCCTAATTATTTGAATTAAATCGCTATTTATTTTTTTGATAATTATTTTATTTATTTGATAATTATTTTAATTATTTGAAAATTATTTTAATTAATTATTTGAATTAAATCGCTATTAATTTTAATTATTTGATAATTATTTGAATAAATCTAATTAAATCGCTATTTATTTTAATTGCTATTTATTTTAATTATTATCTAATTATTTTAATTATTTGCTAATTATTTGAATTATTTTCTAATTATTTGAATAAATCTAATTATTTGAATAAATCTATTTTAATTATTTGTAAATTTCTAATTAAATCTAATTATTACCAAATAAATATCCCCAGGGAGTGTCAAACCATGAGTGCAGCAAGGCTCATTGTCGTGTACCAGGATACCCCGGGTCAAGCCCGAAACTCTTTGTAAGAGTTTTCACTCCTAGGTACATCTGTGTCAGAGCCGCCTCTACTTGTTCGTATCCAAACAAGGATTTATTTGATTGATAAACCAGAAACTATACTAATTATACCGAATTAATTATGACTAATTATTTATAATTATTTATAACAATATCATTTTATTAATAAAACTAAATATAAATAATAAATTAATTTAAATCTAATTTAATTAGAACAACAATTAAAATTAATATAAAAAAATTAAATAAATATAAAATTAAATAAAATGTAAATACCTTTGAAATCTTGAAGCTATGGACCCCTTTGATTGCATTCCGACGGTCTCGCAAAAAGAATCAAATTTTTTTTTTGCTTAAAACTAAAGCTTTAAGAAGAAGAGAGGAGAGGAAGAAGATTTGATGGTTTTCAAAACTGAAACGAATGGGGTATATATAGGTTGACGTATTTGCGACGGGATTATTTGCGACGTGTTACCCATCGCAAATACCGCTATTTGAGACGGGTCCCGTCGCAAATGTTCGCCGCCTGCATTAATTACGGTCGGCGATTAAAAAGGCTTTTGCGACGGAAATCGTCGCAAATACTTACCTGCTGACATACCGTTAGCGACAGGCGGAGTTTCCCATCGCAAATACCCTGACACAGTAAATACTATTTGAGACGGGATTATTTGCGACGGGTACCCGTCGCAAATTCCCGCCGCCCGCATTAATTACGGTCAGCATTTAAAAAGGTTTTTGCGATGGGAACCACCGTAAATACTTACCTGCCGACATAACGTTAGCGGCGGGAGGAGTTTCCCGTCGCAATAAATACTGTTTGCGACGGGCAGCTTTACCCGTCGCAAATAGTATTCACCGCAGCAGGGTATTTGCAACGGGGTGTAGCCACCCGTCGCAAATATTTTACCCGTGGTTTGGCGCGAAATCTGTGCCAAACCTATTGCGATGGGGACATGGTCCCCGTCGCAAATGATAAGTTATTGGCGGCGAGAATATATTCCCGTCGTAAATATCCTTTTCGTCGGATCTGTTGCGACTGGAATATGTCCCGTCGCAAATTACATGTCACAATAAACCCTTTTTCCCGTAATGTATGTCCCCAAAAGCCAAAACATAAAATAATCAAACAGATGCGGGTACTGAGCACGAATCTGAGCCTCCCGCTCCCATGTGCTCTCTTGAAGATTCTCGTGCTTCCATCGAACTCACACCATAGGAATCATCCACCCGTATAGATAATAATCCTATGGATCCTCTATCTCCACCGAGAACTCCACAAACTCCACCCCATCATCAATGTCTAGCTCTCCCCAGTCGCTGACGTGCACCAGATCATGCACGTACCTCCTCAGTTGCGACACGTGGAAAACATCATGCTCCCAGTACATCAGTGGGGGAAGGGCTAGGTGGTACGCCACCTTGCCAACTCTGCTCAGGATCTGAAAGGGTCCAATAAATCTCAGAGATAGCTTGCTTCCCCAGCCAAATCTCTGTAACCCTCGTCGTGGTGAGACCCAAAGGTACACATGGTCTCCCTCCTCAAACTCAAAGGCTCTCTATCTCCTATAGGTATACGACTTCTTCCTGCTCTGTGCAGTCCTCACCTGCTCTTGGATGATCTGCACCTTCTCGGTGGTAGCCCATACTAACTCCGGACCCATGAGTATTGACTCCCCTAGGTCTCTCCAGCATATGGGTGATCTGTATGGCCACTCGTACAAGACCTTGAACGGTGCCATGCTAATGGTGGAGTGCTAGCTGTTGTTGTACGCAAACTCCACCAGTGGTAGGTGGTCCTTCCAAATATGACCAAAGTCAAGTACACAAGCACAAAGCATGTCCTCCAAGGTCAATATGGTCCGCTCAATCTGACCATCCATCTGGGGATGAATAGCTTTTCTCAAACGTAGTTGTGTCCCGAACGCCTCCAGTAATCCTTTCCATAATCTGGATGTAAATCGGGCATCATGATCTGAGATGATCATCAAAGGAACCCCATGAAGCCGCACTATCTCCTGGACGTAGAGACGTCCCAAGCCCTCTACCGGTCCCTACTCCCTAATGGGTAGGAAGTGAGTCGACTAGGTGAGTCGGTCAACGATCACCCAAATGGAACCATAGCCTCTAGACATATGTGGTAACCCTGTCATGAAGTCCATTGAGATACCATACCACTTCCACTCCGGTACCTCAAGTGGTTGGGTCAATCCTACTAGAACCTGATGCTCGACCTTCACTTTTTAACAAGTGAGACATCGTGAAATGAACTCAACCACTGCTCTCTTCATCCTTGGCCCCCAGTACAGACGTCGGAGGACCTAGTACATCTTCGCCACTCCGGGATGTACCGCCAAAGGGTACGTATGGAACTACCTTAACACCTCGTTTTTCAACATCACTAGTACTACGATGCACCTTCTAAAAAGGATGACATGTTACCCACCTATTGAAAATACATTAGGAGCCCGTCCTGAGGATAACTGAGCACGTCGGGCCTCGTAGTCAACATCCACCTGCTGTGTCTTCCTGACTCGCTGTAAGAGTGGGGGAGTAACAGTCATCGACCGAAGGTAAGTGAATCTACCATCATCCACAAAGGATATCTGCATTGCGGCTAACATATCAATCACCTCACTCAGCATCCACAAACTGGTCCTCCTGCTGACTGCGTCTGCCACCATGTTCCTCTTTCCCGGAGTATAGACTATCTCAAAGTCATAGTCCTGGAGGAACTCTAGCCATCACTATTGTTTCATGTTCAGGTCATTCTAGGAGAATCTATACCTGATACACTTGTGGTTAGAGTAAAATTTAAACCGCTAACCCATCAAGTAGTGTCACCGCATCTTCAGGGAAAAGACCACTACTGCTAACTTCAAGTCGTGGGTCGTGTAGTTCTGCTCATACTGACTCCACTGGCATGAGCCATAGGCGATCACTTCTTGCTCCTAAATGAAGACACAACTCAGTCTGGTCCCTGATGCATCACAATAAACAACATACCCAACACCCTCCCCTGGTAGTCTCAAGATGGGGCACTAGTCAATCTCGGACTCAACTCCTGGAAACTCTATTGAAATTTCTCCATCCACATGAAGGGTTGTCCCTTTCGTGTCAAAGCTGATAAGGGTGATGCTACTCTAGAGAAGTCAGGCACGAACATCCGATAGTAACAAGCCAACCCCAAGAAGCTCCGCACCTCACTCACGCTCCTGGGCAGCTCCCAAGAAAGCACCACCTCTATCTTCGCCGGATCCACTGCAACTCCATCCTCTGAGATGATGTGTCCTAAAAAGTGGACTTCCTGAATCCAAAACTGACACTTCAAGAAGTTTTTTATAAAGATGGTGCTCTCGAAGTGTATCCAGGACTATCCATATGTGTGTAGCATGATCCTCCTCCGATGCTGAGTACACCAAGATGTCATTGATGAAGACCACAATGAACCAATCAAGGTAAGGTTGAAAGATCTTATTCATGAGTCCCATGAACACTACAAGGGCATTGGTCACACCGAAAGGTATCACTAGGAACTCATAGTAGCCATACCAGCACCAGAAGGCTGTCTTTGATACATCCTCATCCCGTACCTGAAGCTGGTGATAGTGTGATCTGAGATCTATCTTTGAGAACCAATTCTCTCCCTTTAGCTGGTCGAAGAGGTTATCGATTCTTGGTAGTGGATACTTGTGGTAGTGGAATTGATTGTACATCAAACTGACGCACAATTAATTGATAATATCATTAATATATATAGTGATTAACAATATAATTTATCATATGTAGATTATATAACTTTAAAATTATGATTTTTTTTATTTTTTTATTTAATGTTACTAAAATAAACATTGGTTTTATTGTAGGGACAAACTTTTGTATGGCGGTAGATCGTTGGAAAAATTCTGCTAGTTTTGATTTTGTATATCGATTGTAATTATTTTTATAAATAAAATGAAATTAATGTAAATGTTTTGTATGTAAATTTTGAATCGAAATGACGATGCAATGTGATATTGGAATTCCAATCAAGTTTTCTATATATTTATATTCATATTTATGTATTCTAATTGGGTTTGTTTTTATAGTGATGATTTGTGGAATCAAGAAAACTTTTTTATAGAAAAATAAATTTGGAATGTAAAAACTTAATGTGGAAGTATCCTTCAATTGGAAGTATTAAATAATCATTAGATAACTTCAAGAAAATCTACTATTTGTCGGTGTGTGTACCCAATTCATATTTATGGGTGGACATGAACTAAAAATACCTCATATAAAAAACATTTGTGAAAACAATATCCTCACATATCAATTCATTAATTCAAATATATATAATATGAAATCCATTTTATATTTAAAACTCCATTGTTTGAGTGGGATTAAAGTGGGACCATTTAAATTATTCCAAGGGCGGTAAAGGTGGACTTTAAATAATGAAAAATCTATTTTATTGAACAATTATTCTAAATGAACGGACGAATTCTTGTACCTCCAAAACAACAGTCTAATTATTTTATTATGATACAAACCTTTCATATTGTATTGAAGTTTTTGTGATATGTTTGACTATGGATGTGTTATTTTTATAGCATTCATGGTTTATGGAGAAAGTATTGACATTTCGTATGCTAGTTTTAATATGAATGTTTATGTTATGTTTAAACCTATTCATATGAGGAATGCATTGGACTTAATAAGTGACGGGTGGAGGCCACTATAGCTCCTCGATGCATCGGTAGGTCTCATGAGACAAACTAGTGTCTTGGCACAAGGCCTTGACAAAATCTTATTTGTAGTCTTGGCACGAGGCCTTGGCTATGTGGTTATGATAGTTTGGCATTATGCATTCCATCATTATGAAAGTGGTTATTGATATTGCATGTGATTATTCGACTAGTAGAATATCTATGTGAATAAGTAAATGACATTATTTCATTTTATCTTTGCCATATTAGGCTGAAGTTCAAGTTTAAAAGGATTTTGTTTTAGTTATACATTGCCTTAAATGTTTATGCTTATTTATGAAAGTTTTCGCTATATTGTTATCCTTACTGAGCATCTGATTTCACCCCTTTCAATGTTTTATTTTTCTCAGGATGTGAAGAAGTAATTTATGAATGACCTGCAGGGATAGTATAAGGGGATATGAAGACAAGTTGTTGTTGTAGTAGTTTTCACTTTATGATGTAATGTAAACTTTATAAATGTATCTAGTTATTCCAAGGCTACTAAACTAATCGGTCTTTCGAGACTTGATCTTTTGTGATCATGCCGATGTTATGTAATAATGCACCGACTCTGGGTAACTGGGGTCGGGGCGTTACAAATTTATTCTTCTTGATAACAGTAAGAAGGCGTTCCGTGATTAATTTGGAAATTCTCATGGCCTGACTCATGTTGATGGTCAAGCTTCCAGAGGATCTGATCTGGTTGGGCAGGACCCTTGGCCTAGTGTGGATCCAGTCCCACCAGATGATCGTACTGAGTATTAGCTGGATGAGGAGGGATGGTACTAAAATAAACATTGGTTTTATTGTAGGGACAAGCTTTTGTACAACGGTAGATCGTTGGAAGAAGTCTGCTAGTTTTGATTTTGTATATCAGTTGTAATTTTTTTATTAAAAAAATGACATTAATGTAAATGTTTTGTATGTAAATTTTGAATCGAAATGACGATGCAATGTGATATTGGTATTCCAATCAAGTTTTCTATATATTTATATTCATATTTATGTATTCTAATTGGGTTTGTTTTTATAGCGATGATTCGTGGAATCAAGAAAACTTTTTTATAGAAACATAAATTTGGAATGTAAAAATTTAATGTGGAAGTATCCTTCAATTGGAAGTATTAAAAAATCATTACATAACTTCAAAAAAAAACTACTATTAGTCGGTGTGTACCCAATTCACATTTATGGGTGGACATGAACTAAAAATACCGCGTATAAAAAACATTTGTGAAAACAATATACTCACCTATCAATTCATTAATTCAAATATATATAATATGAAATCTATTTTATATTTAAAACTCCATTGTTTGAGCGGGATTAAAGTGGGCCCATTTAAATTATTCCAAGGGTGGTAAAGGTGGACTTTAAATAATGCCAAATCTATTTTATTGAACAATTATTCTAAATGAATGGACGAATTCTAGAACCTCCAAAACAACAGTCTAATTATTTTATTGAGGCCCCACGAAGCTCGTGGGGTCTTTCCTAAAATTCAAACCCGGTGGGCTATGGCGGCACCCACCAAACCTTTGCAAGCTCTATAAAAACGGTCTCTTCACTACCATACCCACACCACCAAACCACCCGTCTCGCTTTTCACACCCACATCGACAGGCCTTCCTTCGTATACGGATATCAATGGCTCCCCACACCGTGACCGAACAGTTCCAGACTGCCATCCCTGCTGCCAAGCTCTTCCAGACAGTCGCCTGCGATGGCCACAAGCTCCTCCCCAAGATGGTCCCAGACGTCTTCGCCAGCATCCAAGCCGTCGAGGGGGGTGGCGGCCCCGACACCATCTACCTCACCAAGTTCACCGACGGTATGGCACATAACTTACTCGCTGTCTCTCTCTTTCATATGTATGTTGTGATGATGTTATACTGAATGGTGGTGGCGGAGCAGGGACAAGCGCGAAGAGCCGGTTGGATGCGCTCGACAAGGCGGGGCTGGTGCACAGGTACACCTTCCTGGACGGGGAGACGCTGAAGGCGAAGAACCTTGAGTCGGTGACTGTGGAGGTGAAGCTGGAGGGCACCCCCGACGGGAAGTGCAAGGGCACAGAGACGGTGACCTTCTGTCCTAAGGCTGGCGTGGAGTTCAAGGTGGAGGATGTGAAGGATGAGAAGCTTAAGAGCAGGGCCATTTTCCAGAAGGTGGAAGCCTATCTCCAGGCTCACCCCTAAATTCTGTCACACTCTACGAATAAATTTCATAAAATAATGTGTTGGTGATGCAGCCGTGTTGGAGCTATATATTGAATGGAACAAATGTCAACCATGTTTAACATTCCTAGTGCCAAATAATTATCCCATTTTCAGTGGGAAAACGTTTTTTTTCATATATATATATATATAGTTTATATTTTATATGTTTTCTCTATACTAATATTTGGTTCGTTTATATTTATTATTCTATAGCGGGACCGGGTATTCACCATATATCTACAAAATCACAATGCTATGAATGCTTGAGGGAAGCCATATTTGAGAGAAGATATATAACATATAGTTGGATAGATGGAATAAAACAATGGAAGATACAGTAAATGGAATACAAAGTCTGAAATCATTATTTATCTAAAAGATAGATGGAATAAAACAATGGAAGATACAGTAAATGTAATACAATGTTTTAAATCATTGTTATGTAAAAAACATATACCAACCAAAAATTAAATGGTAGATGCATGGTATACGTTTCGGTAATGGATAGATGAAATAAAACAATGGAAGATATATTAAATATCTTTGATATCTAACATCCATGAATAGTTCACTTTGGATAGATGAAATAAACAATGGAAGATATATGCTAAATGTAATACAAAGTTTGAAATCAATGTTGTGAAAAAAAACATATAGCAACGCAATTATGAAATCATTTTAGATAAAATAAAACAATGGAAGATATATGAAATATCTTCGATATCCAACATCCATGGATAGTTCAGTCTGGATGGATGAAATAAACAATAGAAGATATATGCTAAATGTAATACAAAGATTGAAATCAATGTTGTGGAAAAAAACATATAGCAATGCAATTATGAAATCATTGTTGTGTAAAAACCATTTACCAACCAAAAATAGTATATACAAATACGTTATCGATAATAAGTAGTGTATGGTAGACATAGGGTACACATGTCACGACTCGTCCCCAGGGGCCAGTGTCGTGACTACCCCAAACCCGCCTCCCGAAGGCCTGGGGTTGGCGATTAGCGCCGAAAGCATCAACCTGCAAGTGGGAGACATTTCCTGAGTACCTGTACGCACACACACGTTCAGCCACGTCCCAACACACTGAAAGGGGAAAAACAACTATACTAAAACAAGACTCCGTACAAAGTACAGTTGAAAGCAAGTGGGCCAGAATACAGACTCAACAAAAAGAACTGAAATAACAAAGTACAAAAAGGAGCTCAAATGGTCATCCGTGGAAAACCCCACCTGATCGTAAGACTAGTGAAGCTGTTGGAAATTGAAGTAGTATGTACGATCCACTAGTCCTACTGGGCCACACCTAGTCCTAGGCCACCAAGTCCATCGTCAAAGCATCAATCGTCTGCACAGGACACGACACGCATCGGCGGGGCCCGTGCAGGGGTGAGTAACAAGAAACTCAGTAGGAACCCCCAAAAAAGGAAAGACCACACAACAATCCTCAAAGTAAAGCACGAAGCACAAAACAGCTCACACCAGGTATACATTTAGGGTAGTGATAGAAGAATCATCAGTCACATCATCAAACACCTCGGCTGCTGGAGAACTCCTCCTCTGTCGAGTATAGTGGGTCTGCCGAGTCACATAGAAGCTGCTTCTCACTAACCTTGGACTGTTGTGGTACTCATCCCTAATTTGTACTGTGGGTATGCTGGGTGACACAGAGCTGCTCCCCACCGTGGGTGTACCGGGTCACACAGAGTAGCTTCCCACCTTGGCCATAATGAGACACTCCTCCTATCGAGTATCGTGGGTTTTTCAGGTCACACAGAGCCACTCCCCACGGGGCGCCTGCCGGGTCCCCTTCCCACCGGGCCGTCATCGAGTCGCACAGAGTCAATAATCAGCAGTCTTCAGGCTCACCCCTAAATTCTGTCACACTCTACGAATAATTATCCCATTTTCAGTGGGAAAACGTTTTTTTTTCATATATATATATAGTTTATATTTTATATGTTTTCTCTATACTAATATTTGGTTCGTTTATATTTATTATTCTATAGCGGGACCGAGTATTCACTATATATCTACAAAATCATAATGCTATGAATGCTCGAGGGAAGCCATATTTGAGGGAAGTAATACATGAAATATCTATGATATCTAACATAGTTGGATAGATGGAATAAAACAATGGAAGATACAGTAAATGTAATACAAAGTTTGAAATCATTATTATGTAAAAGATGGAATAAAACAATGGAAGATACATTAAATGGAATAAAAAGTTTGAAATCATTATTTATGTAAAAGATGGAATAAAACAATGGAAGATACAGTAAATGTAATACAATGTTTGAAATTGTGAATTAATATGGTTTAATTCAATTTGTTTTTATATTAAATTCATTGTTTTTTTGATTATTCCTTTTTTAATGCCGCATGTATGTCTTCTGAATATGTTTTACATCCTGGCAATCCGGTTGCTCCCGACTTTTCACTTGTGACCGTCGATCCACTTCGCCGCCCATTCACTCTGGGCCGTCCATCTGCGCGACATTTCGTGGCTCACGCGCTCGCTGTTCTGATTTCTGTTTCACCCTGTGATTCGTGGGAGGCGTGATTGGGCATTCTTTTTCTGGGAAACTGACGCCTACAGGGGCTTTGATCACCTCTGTTTGACTTCTCCTGAGAGAGTGGGTTGATTGGTTCATTCTGGTTCTTCTCCCATACGAAGAACTTCTTGGTGATACTCCCCTCAGATCCTGGTTCACGAGCCCCAGTTGTTCGGGGTACTCTCAGCAGCAGCGGACTCCGCGGCACACTGCTGGTGTGTTGCTTTTCGGTGGAGCTTCATCACGGTCATCTTCGGTTTTCGGCGTTCCGAGGACCAGCGCGCGAGATGTTTTCGGACCAGATCTAGGAGGAAAGGAGGACGTTCTGGACCGCGAGAAGGAGAGTTTCGGACTCCAAGAAGAGGAAGAGATCTAGACCGCCGAGTGATTTCTCCCGGCACTGTAAGTTGTTCATTTCTTCTGCAAGTTCCATATAGAACTGTAATAGTTTTCCTGTTTTGTGCCATTATAGCCCGTTGGTATTGCCATGTATTAATTTCTTTTGGAGATTAATAAAGCGCGTGTGTGTGTGTGGTGTTCTTGCCGTGAAGTAGGATCCATAAGGATCCGAAGCACGTAAATCTTGTGTCTCTTTACTATTCTTGCATTTTCTTTTATGCATCTTGGTTCTTGCTTCGCCTGCACATCGCCAGCACCATTCTGCTCTCATTGTGTTGTTTCCGAGTTGTTTGTGTCCACGACATTGTGACTCATCAACCACAACAAGTGGTATCAGAGCCGGATTTGGCTGCTGTGTTGACTTCACGTGACCTTGATATTTGCCTCGTGATCTTGCTGTAATTGTAGTTTCTAGTACCCTGCTGGCGTTCCCTTTCTTTGTACTGTTTTACAGCTTTGCTTCATATTTTTACCGTTGCATTCTACTCACTGTTTAGTTCACAAGTTTACAGTTCTTTACAATTTGGGTTTTTCTATCTTCCGCATTCTTTGTGTCTATTTAATTCTGCCTGAATTTTGTTGTTGTTCTTTTCGGTTTTCTTCTTTTCTGGTGAAATCATTGTATTCACCGAACCTTTTCTGTCTTCATATCCCACGATACACGTATACCCAGTGATATTGGTCGATTTTTGGGGGCGTACGCTTATCGTTGTCCCCAATCATTCGACATCCACTCATCTGGATAAACATGTCTACAATGCGATATGAGACCGAAAAATTCGATGGAGACAACGAATTCAATCTATGGAGAATAAAAATGAGGGCATTACTTGTCCAACAAGGTCTCATAGATGCCCTCTTCGGGCCTACTAAACCCATTACATCTGTAAATGAAACTGGTCAAACTATAACTGAATACCATCCGGTCCCCCCCTGACATTCTTGTTAAAGTCCACAGTTCCCTTTTGTTGTCTTTAGGACATAAAGCCCTTAGAGAGGTGGCCTTTGAGTCTACCGCTGCCGGCATCTGGCTTAAGCTAGAAAAACTCTACATGACTGCCTCCCTTGTAGGTATACTGTATAAGAAACATCGCATGTTCACCTTTAGGATGAAGCCTGGGACTACCTTGAAATCTCACCTAGATGAGTTCAACAAAATCATGTTAGATCTAGCCAACATAGATGTCTCGGTAGATGATGAAGATCAGACCATTATTCTCCTGATCTCCCTTGACCATAGCTATAGCACCTTGATCGAGACTATGATGTATGGTCAAGACTCCTTGACTATAGAAGAAGTCAAGTCTGCCCTCCTATCTAAAGACCTTCACTCAAAACCTAAGACCAAAGGAGAGGCCGAGAGTTTGTTTATCAGGGGCAGACCCCAGATTAAAAGAAGAAAGAAACAATTCAAAAGAGATAAGAGTAGAGGCAACAAAGAGCCTAAGCAAGAACCAAAACCTAGAGATAATAATAATAGAGAAAGAAAGGTCACCTGCTTCCACTACGGCAAGGCTGGCCATATTAAGCCTGAATGCAGGAAGATTAAGTGTGAGCAAGAACGTGCTCATCCCACTGACCAGTCCCTCGTTGTTGACTCTGGTTATGACACTGCTGAAGTGTTAAATGTCTCCATCCATACACTCGACAGAGAGTGGGTCCTTGACTCCGGCTGTTCCTTCCATATGTGTCCCTACAAAGAGTCATTTTCAAAGCTGGTAGAGAGAGTGGAAGGGGATGTCCTGTTAGGAAATAATAAAAAGTGCAAAATGGAAGGTATAGGATCTGTTCTATTAGAACTTGACAATCAATCTGTGATTACCTTGCTTGATGTAAGGTGGGTTCCAAACCTCCAACGCAATTTAATTTCCTTAGGAGTCCTTGATCAAAAAGGATATACCTTCAGATCAGAATCGAGATCAATTAAGATCTCTAAAGGATCTAGGACCATTATTAAAGGGTCTCTCACTAATGGGTTGTATGTCTTGGATGGTAAGACCCATTCAAGGCAGTTGGGTAGTGTTTACATTACAAACACTGACAATACTATGCTTTGGCATAGACGTTTGGGGCATGTAAGCTCCAAGGGATTGGAAGAACTCAGCAAGCAGGGGCTGCTGAATGACATAACACCAACAAACCTTCCCTTTTGTGAAGACTTTGTAATGGGAAAAGCTAAAAGAGTTAGTTTTAATAAATCCACTTTCAAAGCCGCTGCCCCACTTGAATACATCCATTCAAATCTATGGGGTCCAATGAGAACTACCTCTCATGGTGGAGGATCTTACTTCGTCACCTTCATTGATGATTTTTCTAGGAAGGTCTGGGTTTACATCCTGAAGCATAAGTCAGATGTTTTCCAGACCTTTAAGACCTGGAAGGCTTCGGTCGAAAATCAGACCGTAAAGAAAATAAAAACCATGATAACAGATAACGGTTTAGAGTATTTTTCTACTGATTTCGTTGAATTTTGTGAAAAAAAGGGATTAAAAGACATAGGAATGTTAGGGAAAGTCCCCAACATAATGGGATAGCAGATAGGATGAATAGGACCATCTTAGAGCGTGTCCGAAGCATGCTTGCGCACTCTGGGCTCCCCAAGTCTTTCTGGGCTGAGGCCACTAGCACTGCAGTGTATCTCATCAATAGATGTCCCTCCTCTGCTAACCAGTTCAAAACCCCTGAAGAACTTTGGACTGGTCGGCCTCCCTCTTATTCCTACCTTAAGGTTTTTGGTTCCACAGCCTATGCCCATGTAAGGACTGATAAACTAGAACCAAGAGCTGTGAAATGCATTTTCATTGGTTACCCCAAGGGGGTCAAAGGATATAAACTCTGGATTGATAAACCAGGGTACCAGAAATGCATTATCAGTAGGGATGTGGTTTTCCATGAGTCATACTCTACCAAGACCAAACCCACACATCAAAACAGTGATGAACCAGAATTTTCCAAGCCTGTTGAACCCGAGCCCTTCGCTCAGATTGAAACTGATCTTCAGCCTGATCAGCCTGCTCCTCAGCCCAATAATGGGGCTGATCATCAAAGCATCTCTGGTTCAGATTCGTATTCTGAACCTCCTGACACCTACAGAGACTATCAATTGACCCGTGATAGACAAAGAAGGGTCCTCAAACCCCCTGCTAGGTTCAGCCAGTATGACATGGCTTCTTATGCTTTCCATGTAGCCCAGGATCTCATTGATGATGATCCTTAGTCTTATAGGCAAGCGTTGAAAGACAAAGACTCCAAGCAATGGTTTTTTGCTATGAATGAAGAGATGCACTCTTTAATGAAAAACCATACTTGGAGTGTTGTGAACAAACCTGTTAATGCTAAAGTAATAGGTTCCAAATGGATTTTCAAAAGAAAAGAGGATAATACTGAGGGAAATAAAATCAAGTTCAAGGCTAGACCAGTAGCTAAGGGTTTCTTCCAAAGGGAGGGAATTGATTACTCTGAAATTTTATCCCCAGTTGTAAAGCATTCTTCTATTATGCTCCTGTTAGCCTATGCTGCCTATCAAGATTTCCACATCGAGCAGTTGGATGTTAAAACTGCTTTTTTACATGGTGACCTGAAAGAAAGGATTTATATGCAGCCTCCTAAAGGCTATCCTAGTGTTTTCAAACCACATCAAGTGTGTCTCCTGAATAAGTCTCTATATGGATTGAAGCAAGCCTCAAGACAATGGTACATAAAGTTCGACTCTTTCATGTTAGGGAATAAGTTCACTAGGAGTCAATACGATGCCTGTGTTTATTTCAAACAAACTAGGACCTGCATCATTTACCTCTTGCTGTATATCAATGATATGCTCATCATGTGCAAGGATATGAATCTTATTTCTTCTGTTAAATTCCAGTTGAAAAACACTTTTGAAATGAAGGACCTGGGTGTGGCCAAGCAAATTCTTGGAATTGAAATCATAAGGGACAGACCCAATAAATTGCTTTATCTTTCTTAGCATAGTTACATTTTAAAAATTCTCAAGAGGTATATGTTTGAAACTCTCAAACCCGTTAATATTCCTCTCGCTCAACACTTTAAACTGTCTCTATCACAAGCTGCTACTGCTAAACAAGATGTTGAATTTATGTCCAATATTCCTTATGCTAACATGGTTGGAAGCATAATGTATGCTATGATTTGTACACGCCCTGATATTGCTTTTGCAGTCTGCACCCTTAGCAGGTTCATGGGCACCCCAGGGAAACCACATTGGCATTCTCTCAAGTGGCTTCTTAGATATCTCACTAGTACTCCTAATGTTTGTTTATGTTATGGTAGAAACATTGATTCTGCTGACCTTATCTGTGGTTATGTGGATGCTGATTATGCTGGAAATGTTGACACCCGTAAGTCCCTAACCGGTTATGTGTTTAGTGCCTTTGGTGGTACCATTTCCTGGAAGTGCAACATGCAATCTGTCGTTGCACTTTCAACTACAGAATCTGAATACATTGCCTTGACTGAGGTGGTCAAGGAAGCATTGTGGATCAAAGGTATGGCTTCAGAACTTTGTATTTACAATTCTGCTATTAATGTTTATTCAGACAGTCAATCAACTATTCATTTGTCAAAAAACCTTGTTTTCCATGGTAAGTCAAAACATATAGATATTAGACTACATTTTATTAGAGATATTATAGAATCTGGAACCGTGTGTATCAATAAGATACATACTGACAAAAACCCAGCTGATAGTTTGACTAAAGTTGTGGTCTTGTCAAAGTTTAATTTCTTCCTAGATAGATTAAACTTGGTTCGGATTCCTTGACCCCTAGGTGCAAGAACATCACTGAATTTTAATTAAAAATGGTGAAGATTTGTGAATTAATATGGTTTAATTCAATTTGTTTTTATATTAAATTCATTGTTTTTTGATTATTCCGTTTTTAATGCCGCATGTTGTTATGTCTCCCGCATATGTTTTACATCCTGGAAATCTGGTTGCTCCAGACTTTTCACTTGTGACCGTCGATCCACTTCGCCGCCCATTCACTCTGGGCCGTCCATCTGCGCGGCGTTTCGTGGCTCACGCGCTCGCTGTTCTGATTTCTGTTTCACCCTGTGATTCGTGGGGAGGCGTGATTGGGCATTCTTTTTCTAGGAAACTGACGCCTACAGGGGCTTTGATCACCTCTGTTTGACTTCTCCCGAGAGAGTGGGTTGATTGGTTCTTTCCGGTTCTTCTCCTATACGAAGAACTTCTTGGTAATACTCCCCTCAGATCCTGGTTCACGAGCCCCAGTTGTTCGAGGTACTCTCAGCGGCAGCGGACTCCGCGGCACACTCCTGGTGTGTCGCTTTTCGGTGGAGCTTCGTCACGGTCATCTTCGGTTTTCGGCATTCCGAGGACCAGTGCGTGAGATGTTTTCGGACCAGATCTAGGAGGAAAGGAGGACGTTCTGGACCGCGAGAAGAAGGAGAGTTCCGGACTCTAAGAAGAGGAAGAGATCTGGACCGCCAGGTGATTTCTCCCAGCACTGTAAGTTGTTCATTTCTTCTGCGAGTTCCATATAGAACTGTAATAGTTTTCCTATTTTGTGCCATTATAGCCCGTTGGTATTGCCATGTATTAATTTCTTTTGGAGATTAATAAAGCGTGTGTGTGTGTGGTGTTCTTACCATGCAGTAGGATCCATAAGGATCCGAAGCACGTAAATCTTGTCTCTCTTTACTATTCTAACATTTTCTTTTCTGCATCTTGGTTCTTTCTTTACCTGCACGTCGCCAGCACCATTCTGCTCTCATTGTGTTGTTTCCGAGTTGTTTGTATCCACGACATTGTGACTCATCAACCACAACATAAATCATTGTTATGTAAAAAACATATACCAACCAAAAATCAAATGGTAGATGCATGGTAAACGTTTCGGTAAAAATGGATAGATGAAATAAAACAATGGAGGATATATTAAATATCTTTGATATCAAACATCCATGGATATCACGGAGGTCGGCCGTTGCTCTAATCCGCATAAGCGAAAATTTTCCGCGCCCGCGCGTAAAACCCCATATCTCGTGCAAAAAACATTAGTTTTGCGCGTAAAAGGGCCAATGTGCCCAGTTTTTCGCACAAAACATTATTTTTGCGCAAAACAGTGCCATGATGCACAATTTTGCACGCAAGCCTTCTCTATTCCGTGCACCCCTCCCCTATTGCGCGCAACACTTCCCTATTGTGCGCGAACCTTCGCTATTTCACGCAACCCGTCCCTATTGCGCGCAATAGTGCCCTATTGCACGCAACACTCCCCTATTGCGCGCACATGTCCCGTATTGCGCGCACGCCTGCCCTATTGCGCGCAGGCCTTCCCTATTGCGCACAATCCATCCTTGAGCGCATCCCATCTTGCGTGTCGATCCTATTACGCGCAACAATGCCTAAGGTTGTGCCCACGGGCCCATACCGTGGGGGTACAACCCTCGCATCCCCACTCAGTCTCAGTGCCGGGCTGCGATCCCGACCCTCCGGGCTGGTCCCTTCCCTACTGTTACTGACCCCCATGAAAAATGGAGAGTCTCACCGCGAACTTTTTGGGCCGGGATGTCAGGATTTTCCATTGCGCCCTTATGCGCACCCACCTTCCACATATGGAATACCATGATTTGAGATACTCTTCCGCACACCATGAAACACATTGAGTTGACATATTCCTCTTGGTTTGTTTCCTCTTTCGTGAGTAGTGATTCTCATCATCAATTTCCCGAGTACCTTGAGTCGATCCATTCCTCAAGTAATTCATCCAAACCCCCCTCACTTGCCTCCAATGCCAGGTTGAACCAGAAAGGGACGCCCTTGCGTAAGTCCCAACAACATCCATTGCTAGGCGCCTTATGCCTAAGAGTCCTATCTATATGACTTTAAACTGTAGTAATCCCTATATGATAAACATTGGATGCCTCTTGCTCTACATAAGAGATGTCTTATGCTTCAAGCATAAGATGCCTAATATTCCTCTCTACATGACTATAAAATGTAGTTCACCATATGTTCCAAACATAGGATGGCTCTTGCTCTAAATAAGAGATTCCTTATGCTTCAAGCATAAGATGCCTAATAGCCCTCTCTACATGACTATAAACTTTAGTTCACCCTATGTTACAAACATAGGATGCCTCTTGCCCTATACGAGAGATGCCTTATGCTCCAAGCATAAGATGCCAATAGTCCCCTCTACATGACTATAAACTGTAGTACACCCTATGTGCCAAACATAGGACGTCTCTTACTCCAAATAAGAGATGCCTTATGCTCTAAGTATAAGATGCCTATTTCCATGATTACAGTGGTGTAATTTCAAGAGCGTTGGAATCCGTTCCAACATTCCATCACTCCACCTCACGCTTTGTGTGTCCTTCATTCGAATCTTCATCCCCTTCCATGTCTGAAGGGACCCCATAACGGCCTGGTCCCATTCTGTATCGGCTCACCTATCATCTTGGGCCAACGCCCCGTAAGACTTCAGACAACACTTCGAGTCAAGTCCTGTGTTTCGAACACGATCAGTAGTCGACCCTCATTTGTTTGTCCCCATTTCAAGCTAACGTGATAAGAATACAATGTTTCAAACATGGTCAATGGTTATCTTCCATCGTCACGCCACCCTCATTGCGTTCCGAATGTCGGTCATGTGATTCACACTTTTCATCTCCCTTTGTTCGGACTAATTCCAACGCCCTAGGCATTATCCCTCTTGTGCACTAGCGCAAAGGCGGAGGCCTCAACCCACCAGGGGGTTGGGATGCCCTCATGGCCAGACATGAGGAAGGCACCTGGGAAGCTTCCTTGCATAAGCCCCATTCACCATTGCTGCTCTATAGCGGCACCTGAGCACCTTCTTTGTGTAAGCCCCATTCGCTATTTCCACTCTATAGCGACACTCGGGAAGCTTCCTTGTGTAAGCCTCATGCACCATTCCACTCTATAGCGGCACCCGGGCAGCATCCTCGCGTAAGCCCCATCCACCATTGTCACTCCATAGCAGCACTTGGGAAGCTTCCTTGCCTAAGCCCCATGCACCATTCCGCTCTATAGCAGCACCTGGACAACATCCTCGCATAATCCCCATCCATCATTGCTGCTCCATAGCGGCATCATGGTAGCTTCTTTGCCTAAGCCCCATCCACCATTGCCGCTCCATAGAGGCACCCCAGGAAACTTCCTTGCGTAATCCCCATCCACCATTGCCGCTCCATAGCGGCACACATGCAACTTCCTTGCATAAACCCCATCCACCATTATCGCTCCATAGCAGCACCCGGGCAACTTCCTTGCGTATGCCCCATCCACCATTGTCGCTCCATAGCGACACCCAGGCAGCTTCCTTGCCTAACCCCATCCACTATTGCCGCTCCATAGCGGCACCCGCGCAACCTTGCGTAATCCCCATCCACCATTGCTGCTCCATAGTGGCACCTGAGCAACTTTCTTGCATAAGCCCCAGTCACCATTTCCGCTCTATAGCGGCACCCGGGCAACTTCCTTGTGTATTCCCCACTCACCACCATTCATGGGCGCACCTTTTCTCTATGATCGTCAGGTCCTTGCTGCCTCTTGTTTCTCACACCGAGCATGAATCACATGGGCTTAGAGCAAGCATCGACCATGACATCCTTCTGGGCAGCCTAGAGTGTAAGCCCCACACCAACCTGAACTATGTGGTCTTTGATCCATGCCAAGGAAAAGTACGTAGGAAGCCTCCCTATGGTCCAAACCCACCACCCATTGGTCGCTCTGACCCCCTTCACATCGGTTCACCAACACCTTGGGCAACCTAGAGTGTAAGCCCCATACCCAACTTGAACTACGTGGTCTTTGATCCTTGCCAAGACAAGGTACGTAGGAAGCCTCCCTGAGGTCCAGGCCCACCACCCATTGGTCACTCCGACCCCCTTTACATCAGTTCATCAACACATTGGGAAGCCTAGAGTGTAAGCCCCACACCCAACCTGAACTACATGGTATTTGATCATTACCAATGCAAGGTATGTAGGAAGCCTCCCTGAGGTCCAAGACCACCACCCATTGGTCGCTCCGACCCCCTTCACGTCGGTTCACCAACACCTTGGGCAGCCTAGAGTGTAATCCCCACACCCAACCCGAACAACGTGGTCTTTGATCCTTGCCAAGGCAAGGTATGCAAGAAGCCTCTCTGAGGTCCAAGCCCACCACCCATTGGTCGCTCTGACCCCCTTCATGTCAGTTCACCAACACCTTGGGTACCCTAGAGTGTAAGCCCCACACCCAACCTGAACTACATGGTCTTTGATCTTGGCCAAGGTAAGGTATGTAGGAAGCCTCCCTGAGGTCCAAGCCCACCACTCATTGGTCACTCTGACCCCCTTCACGTCAGTTCACCAACACCTTGGGCAACCTAGAGTGTAATCCCCACACCCAACCTGAACTACATGGTCCTTGATCTTTTCCAAGGCAAGTTACGTAGGAAGCCTCCTTGAGGTCCAAGCCCACCACCCATTGGTCGCTCCGACCCCCATCACGTCGGTTCACCAACACCTTGGGTAGCCTAGAGTTTAAGACCGACACCCAACCTGAACTACGTTGTATTTGATCTTTGACAAGGCAAGGTATGTAGGAAGCCTCCCGGAGGTCCAAGACCATCACCCATTGGTCGCTCTGACCCCCTTCACGTCGGTTCACCAACACCTTGAGCAGTATAGAGTGTAACCTCCACACCCAACCTGAACTACATGGTCTTTGATCCTTGCCAAGACAAGGTACGTAGGAAGCCTCCTTGGGGTCCAAGCCCACCACCCATTGGTCGCTCCGACCCCCTTCATGTCGGTTCACCAACACGTTGGGCAGCCTAGAGTGTAAGCCCCACACCCAACCTGAACTATGTGGTCTTTAATCCTTGCCGAGGCAAGGTACGTAGGAAGCCTCCCTGAGGTCCAATCCCACCACCCATTGGTCGCTCCGATCCCCTTCACGTCGGTTCACCAATACCCTGGGCAGCCTAGAGTGTAAGCCCCACACCCAACCTGAACTACATGGTCTGTGATCCTTGCCAAGGCAAGGTACGTAGGAAGCCTCCATGAGGTCCAAGCCCATCAACCATTGGTCGCTTTGACCCCCTTCACATCGGTTCACCAACACCTTGGGTAGCCTAGAGTGTAATCCCCACACACCACCAGACTACACAGACTTTGATTCATTTTCCACGGGGATACGTAGGAAGTATCTTAGATGCTCAAGACCAACACTACTGTCACCTTCATGACGGTCCCATCTCATTCCCACTCCAATCCATTGAACTCTCCATCATCCATACTGATTCTCACCTAGGCCGCCACATCCTAGTGGGATCATGTCATCCACCTCCTCACTGCTCCTAGCAATGCTTGGGCTGTAATTCACGTGTAAGCCCCAACATGTCTCTGGGTCATTGTCCTGTGTGCACTCCCCGATTCGTCACCCCATAAAACTACATGGGTTTTGATCCTTATCGTCTACACAAGGTATGTAGGAAACTTCCACGAGGTTCAATCCTAGCCAATGGTAAACCTTGGTGTTCCCCCCATTCTGGGATGCACACTCCCTGATCCGCCCTCAATGGTGTCCAGATCAGCTTTCACGGTGTGACATCTCCCCTTTACGGGACACACCACCTCTGATTCATCTCCATGGGACATTCTGATCACCCTCATTCCGTCTCCGCAAGATGTTAAACTCACGACCTACCTCGTGTTAAACATGAAATGCCTAAGGAAAACCTTGTAAGACATGCCTTTGGCGTAACCATCTCTACTAGACATTAAACTTGCAGCATACCCTGTGTTAAACATGGGAAGCTGAGGAAAACCTCAGATATATGCCTATGGAATATGATTCCCCACATTCGATGTGGGATGCCTCAGGTTCTACACCCTTGAGATTCCCTCTTATGAGGAAGAATAAAGGTTCCCCAATGTCCACACATCCAGATATGCCTCGACATGCCTGATGTTACCGTCTACTCCAACTGAAGGTTGCTACCATGTTAAGACCCCATGGAATGTCCTGACGAAAGTAGTGTAATTAACCGGCGTCCACAAAGATATGGCACCAAGAACGAGATTCATGAACCACGATTAATCTATAAGGGAGACTCAGACTAGGTGAAGAGTTCTGAGGAGGAATCCATGGAAGGAAGAACCGACATCCCATCATCCCGTTTAGATCAAGGAGAAAACGTCCCTAAATAAGGAAATGTGGGGAAACAGCTGCGCATCCTCACAGATGGATGCATCTGCCCTGAGGAAAGATTCAGAAACAAAGATATATGCTAAATGTAATACAAAGTTTGAAATCAATGTTGTGGAAAAAACATATAGCAACACAATTATGAAATCATTATTATGTAAAAACTATATACCAACCAAAAATAGCATATACACATGCGTTATAGGTAATAAGTAACATAGTATGGTAGACATAAGGTACACATGTCACGACCCGTCCCCCAAGGCCCATGCCGTGACTACCCCAAACCCACCTCCCGAAGGCCAGGGGCTGGCGACTAGCACCGAAAGCGTCAACCTGAAAGTGGGAGGAATTTCCTGAGTACCTGTACGCACACACACATTCAACCACATCCCAACACACTGAAAGGGAAAAAACAACTATACTAAAACAATTCTGAGTACAATGTACAGTTGAAAGTAAGTGGACCAGAATACAGACCCAACAAAAAGAACTAAAATAACAAAGTGCAAAAAGGAGCTCAAATGGTCATCCGCGGAAAACCCCACTTGATCGTAAGAGTATTGAAGCTACAGGAAGCTGAACTAGTATGTCCAGTCCACTAGTCCTACTAGGCCCCACCTGGTCCTAGGCCACTAAGTCCGTCATCAAAGTGTCGATCGTCTACATGGGACATGACACGCATCGGTGGGGCCCATGCCAGGGTGAGTAACAAGTAACTCAGTAGGAACCCCCCAAAAAAGGAAAGACCACACAACAATCCTCAAAGTAAAGAACAAAGCACAAAACAACTCACACCAGGTATACATTTAGGGTAGTGATAGAAGAATCATCAGTCACATCATCGAACACCTCTGCTGCTGGAGAACTCCTCCTCTATCGAGTAAAGTGGGCCGGCCGGGTCAAATAGAAGCTTATTCCCACTAACCTTGGACTTTTGTGGTACTCATCCTTAATTTGTACCATGGGTATGCTGGGTCACACAGAGATGCTCCCCACCGTGGGTCTGTTGGGTCACACAAAGAAACTTCCCAACTTGGAAATACTGAGACACTCCTCCTATCGAATATCATGGGTCTGCCGGGTCACACAGAGCCGCTCCCCATAGGGGACCTGCTGGGTCACATAGAGCCCCTTCCCACTGGGCCGTCGTTGAGTCGCATAGAGTCAATAGTCAGTAGTCTGTAGGTCTCAGCTAATCGCAGGGTTCCGTACGTAGTGAGCTTGTGAGAACCACTCTTCAAGACATTTTTTGAATCTCCACTTCCATTAAAGTCACCACAATGCATGCCAAAAGATCCGCCTCTCCCATCCCCCCAAACGACTCATCAATTGGCCTCGTAGGGGTCCGACCCGACCAACCTAACTTGGGGCCCCCACATACCCTAGTTCATTTAGATGGACTCGAACTAACCTGGTTTGGGTCTGGGTCAGTCTGGTTTAGCCTGACCAGTGGCCGAGGCCCAATAGGCCTCACTAGACCCGGCCCAGTTTGGCCGATGGTCCATCCAACCAGGTCGCCTGATGACCCGGTCCTGTCCAGCCCAATAAGACAACCCTAGCTCGGTCTTCCAGGGGGTGTACCAGGGGTGTGCCGCTCAACCGAGACATGAAAACCGGCTGTGTCTGGCCTCTACTGGCCCCACGGACGTGGGGCCTTGTCTCCTGCCATAGTCGAAGACCTCAACTGCTAGCGCCTAGGTGGCTTGGACGTGGGCCACCCCATCTATGCGACACTCGCCTGGAACCGCGTCACATCGCGGCTACCGTGGCCAGCCGGCCGCGGCCTCCTGCCATCACAACACGTCGCCGCCCTCCAGCTCGGCCAATGAGGGATGTCCTCCCCCTCTACTGTATTGGCACTGGTTGGCACCACCCCTTCATGCGGCCGACGTGGGCCAACCACCACCGTCGCACTGGCGGCACCTTATGTGGCCACCAAAGTTGCTCCAGTGGTCCGTTTTCTGATCCGTCTGCGATTATGGGCCTCTTGGGTTACTTCTATCCATGCCCAAGCCCGGGAATCGAATTGTCGCCACTTTGAGAATGCGACCACCAAGAATGCATGAGTGGAGGTTCTTGGGCCTCATTTGTGTCGGCCTGTTCCCTACATGTTAGAGGTTTATAATCAGAGGGGAGGTTCAGTGATTTTAGTTCAATAAACCATTGATAAATCAACCATGGATAAAGAAAATCCTAAAAGTTACCCTCCTGCATAAACGTACGGTTCACAGATCAACTTGTTCGTGGGTTGATCCGCATTCGTTGTTTCTATTAAAAGAAGAACAGGGAATAACTTTGAAATAAAAAATCAAACCCCTACATTTTTTACTTTCGATGCCGAAGTGTTCGTCCTCAAGAGTTCAAGGCATCGACTTCGTCACTTTCGGCTCCGTTCTTCAAGGTTTGTCGAAGTCGGTGAAGTCTCGCCGGTGTTCGTCGTTCTTCGTTGGGGAGGAATTTTGTCGAAGGTTCATTAGAGAATCCTCACCATTTAATCCTTGTTCCACTAACCTATTAGACAATAAAAAGGAAATCACTTCTCATCATTTCAGTTACGTTGCGACATCATGTCATTACACTGTTTCATTTATGAAACAACATCGTTGTTACACTGCCTTTATTATATCATTATGCTATGTGATATAGGCCATTAATGAGCCTCATTAATGAACCTTGTCACCACTTCATCACCGCACCACATTACAACATTGTCGTCCATTGCTCAACGAATGAAAAAGAATATAAAATAACTTTTTAAAGTTATTTTATTATTTCCCAAAAAGTCCAAAAATAAACTTTTCCATTCGGCCCTTATCGGCCAAAGTTAAGTTCATTCTAGGAGAATCCCAGCATTCCGAGATCAATGATTTCCTCAGATTTTTGATCCTAGAACTAGTTCAAAATCTAGAAAAACCCGATCATGTGTTTACTGAACATACCTTAAAAGGTTCAAAATTTCGTTCCGGGATCACCGGGCCTTGGAATCACATGACGTTATAGTGCGTGGTCTTATGATAATTCCATTTAATTAAAAAAATCATATAATTTCTGATACATTACATTCTCCCCACCTTATGACTTTATGTCTCCGAAAGCCAAAACATAAACTAATCAAAAAGATGGGGGTACCGAGCACAAATCTGATCCTCCCGCTCCCATGTGCTCTCCTGGAGATTCTCGTGCTTCCATCGAACTCACACCATAGGAATCATCCACCCACATAGGACCTAATCTTATATATCCTCTATCTCCACCGATAAATCCACAAATTCCTCCCCATCATCAATGTCCAACTCACCCCAGTCGATGACGTGCAATGGATCATTCATGTACCTCCTCAGTTACAACACATGGAAAACATCATGCACCTGGTGCATTTGTGGGGGAAGGGCTAGGTGGTATTCTACCTTGCCAACTTTGATCTGGATCTGAAAGGGTCCAATGAATCTCAGAGATAGATTTCTACCCTGGCCAAATCTCTGTAACCCTCATTAGGGTGAGACCCAAAGGTACACGTGGTCTCCCTTATCAAACTCCAAGGGTCTCTATCTTCTATTGTTATAAGACTTATGCCTGCTCTGTGCAGTCCTCACCTACTCTTGGATGATCTTCACCTTCTCAGTGGTAGACCATACCAACTCTTAACCCATGAGTGATGACTCCCCTGGGTCTGTCTAGCATATGGGTGATCTGTAAGGCTACTCGTACAAGACCTTGAATGGTGCCATGCCAATGGTGGAGTGGTAGTTGTTGTTTTATGAAAACTCCACTAGTGGTAGGTGGTACTTACAACTATGAAAAAATTCAAGTACACAAGCATGAAGCATGTCCTCTAAGGTTAGTATGGTCTACTCCATCTAACCATCCGTCTGGGGATGAAAATCTTTTCTCAAACGCAGCTGCGTCCTGAACGCCTCCTATAATCCTTTCCTTAATCTGGATGTAAATCGGGCATCATGATATGATATGATCATCGAAGGTACCCTGTAAATCCGTACTATCTCCTAGACACAGAGGTGTCCCAAGCCCTCTACCGGTCCCTACTCCCGGATGGGTAGGAAGTGAGCTGACTAGGTGAGTCGGTCAATGATCACCCAAATAGAATCATGTCCTTTAGACATACATGGTAACCCCGTCACGAAGTCCATTGATATACTATCCCACTTCCACTCTGGTACCTCAAGTGGTTGGGTCAATCCTGCGAGAACCTGATGCTCGACCTTGACTTTTTAATAAGTGAGACATCATGAAATGAACTCGACCACTGCTCTATTCATCCTCAAACACCAGTACAAATATCGGAGGACCTGGTACATCTTCACCACTACGGGATGTACTGCCAAAGGGTCCATATGTAACTCCCTTAAAACCTCCTTCTGCAACATCATTGGTACTATGTTGCGCCCTCTAAAAAGGATGGCATGGTCCCACCTATTGAAAATCCATCAGGAGGTCGTCCTGAGGATAACTGAGCACGTCGGGCCTCGCAGTCAACATCCACCTGTTGTGCCTCCCTGACTCGCTGTAAGAGTGGTGGAGTAACAATCATCGACTGATGGTAAGCGAATCCACCATCATCCAAGAAGAATATCTACATCGCTGCTAACATCTCTATCGCCTCACTCAGCAGCCACAAATTGGTCCTTCTGCTGAGTGCATCTGCCACCATGTTCCCCTTTCCAAGAGTATAAACTATCTCAAAGTCATAGTCTTAGAGGAACTCTAGACATCGGTGTTGTCTCATGTTTAGGTCCTTCTAGGAGAAGATATACATGAGACTCTTGTGGTCGGAGTAAACTGTAAACTGCTAACCCATCAAGTAGTGTCGCCACATCTTCAGGGTCAAGACCACTACTGCTAACTTCAGGTCGTAGGTCGTGTAGTTTTGCTCATACTAACTCAACTGGCATGAGATGTAGGCGATTACTGCTTTCTCCTACATCAAGACACAACCTAGTCTGGTCCCTGATGCATTACAATAAACAACATACCCAATTCCCTCCTCTGGTAGTCTCAAGATGGGGCACTAGTGAATCTCAGCCTCAACTCCTGGAAACTCTACTGACATTTATCCATCCACATGAAGGTTTGTGCCTTTAATTTCAAACCCAATAAGGGTGCTGCTACTCTAGAGAAGTAATACATGACCATTTGATAGTAACAATCCAACCCCAAGAAGATCTGCACCTCAATCATGCTCCTGGGTAGCTCTGAAGAAAGCACCACCTCTATCTTTGTCGGATCCACTGCAACTCCATCCTCTGAGATGATGTGTTCCCAGAAATTGGACTTTCTGAATCCAAAAATGACACTTCAAATGGTTTTCCATAAAGCTGGTGATCTCGAAGTGTATCCAGGACTATCTGTATGTGTGTAGCATGATTCTCATCCGATGCTGAGTACACCAGGATGTCATCAATGAAGACCACACTGAACCAGTCATGGTAAGGCTGGAAGATCCTGTTCATGAGGCCCATAAACACTACTGGGGCATTGGTCATGCCGAAAGGTATCACTAGGAACTCATAGTAGCCATACCAGCACCTGAAGGCTGTCTTTGATACATCCTTGTCCCGTACCTGAAGCTGGTGATAGCATGATCTGAGATCTATCTTTGAGAACCACTTATCTCCCTTTAGCTGGTCAAAGAGGTCATAGATTCTTGGCAGTGGATACTTTTTCTTCATGGTCACCTAGTTTAGGTGCTGGAAGTCCATGCACAACCTCAAAATCCCATATTCCTTCTTGTAAAAAAGCATTGGGGCTTCCCATGGTGAAATTCTAGGCCTTACGAACCCCTTCTCTAGCAATTCCTCTAGTTGTGCCCTCAACTCGCGAAGAATCGTAAGAGCCATCTGATATGATGGTGTGGACATCGGTGTCATCTTGGGGCATAGGTCGATGAAAAATTATACCTCTCTATGAGGAGGTATTCTTAAAACATCCTTATAGTCATCTACCACTACAGGAAAGCTCCGATTCCTATCATCCACTACACCAAGGGTGAGGCTTGCCAACTGGTGAGTGATTGTCTGCACCCTCCTCCGAGAAAGATTTTCTAGCGTTGTAAGGGTTTCCTTCTCACCGATGAAGGAAAACCTGGTCCCATCTCCACATACACACTGCATTGTACACCTAAAATAGTTGATCTGAGCATGAACTATGGATAACCAATCCATACACAAGATGACGTCATAAGGCCTCAACGCCGCTATTAGAAGATTCTAGCCGAATATCTTGCCTCATAGAGTAAGATCACACTGCTGAAACTAGTGTGTGATTGTAAAATCATCTCACATAGAAGTCTCTAGCCGTAAGGATTGAGCCAATGGCTCCACCATAATCTCTGAGCTCCGAAAAAGAGTCGTGGAAAGGAAAGAATGACTATCACCTATTTCTATAAGAACAATATATTGGGTGGAGAAGACACAGATCATACCTTAGATCATCTATGGAGTGTCATGGTAATAAGCCTCTGCTACCTGGAGCTGAGCTCGCCCCTGACCGCCTACTCCCTAAGGTTGGGATGGACCAACTGGTGGTGGTGGTAGTAACACCTCAAACCATTGTCCACCGCCTGTTTCTCGGCTAGCTCCCCTACCACATATGCCGCCCTGTGGACATCCTCGCTCGAACTGCAGCCTCTGCCTCGGTGGTACCTCAACTGTATACTGGTCATTCATATGGAGGATTGAGAAGTCACGTGCCATGTGTCCTTTCCCATCGCACACGAAGCACTGCCTGGCTCCATGCTGGCTCCCCTAGACTGGGATCCCCGCACTACCAACCCTTCTTCCTGGGGTCAGCCTCTGAAAGGCCTGGACTGTTTGGGCCCATTTTTCTGATGTCTGCTACCTGTTGAAGACTCTACGGTCTGGGGTCTGTTGGAAGCTCTAACTATCAGTGTCTGCTCCTCTAAGAAGCTCTCCATAAGAAGGGCTCACTCCAGCACCCTGAACTGGGTAGGGATGATGAGAGACAACACTAATGCCTTGATCTCCCACCTGAGTCCCTACTAAAAGGCTCTAACCCTGAAGAAAGGGTCTCACACCATGTCTATGGAGTAGTGAGATAGCTCGGTGAAACTCAATGAGTACTGAGATACCGTAATGCTGCCCTGCTAAAGGTGAAGTAGCTTCTAAATGCACATAAAGTGCAAGGTCATGGGGAAAATCCTCCTAGAAAAGCCTCTCAAAGTCTACCTAGGTAAGGGTCGGCTCGTCGTGTGTCTGGATGGTCAAGATCCACCATCTCTCTACTGAGCCTTGTAGAATGCCTGCTGCCAAAATCACCATCTGGTCAGGTGGTGTCCTCACTAAGAGGAAGACCCTCTTCATAGCCTCTAGCCAGTCCTCAGTGACCTGAGGATCTGTCTCTCTCATAAACCTGGGAGGTCTCTATCTCTGAAACACATATAGGGCACTGAGCCTACTAATATACTCTACCAGAACCGCTAAAAGTAGATGCTAACCACCGGGTGGTGGTCGCACTAGTGCATCACCTAGTGGGGCCTTCTCAAGCACTGGTCCCTGAATGAATTCCTCGTCTCTAGGTGGGTCGTCCTCACGACCTCGTATCGGGAACCTGACTGGTCGTCCACGTGGAGGCATCATGAAATAGATCAAGATTTACCAAAATAAGAAGGTTATACCTAGTGAACTAACTTTTAATCAAAAGAACATAAGGAGACACTTATTCAACCAATGTTTTCATGTATTGACCAGAAAATCCGGATTCAAGGTCCTGGTGTATGGATACGTCGGCCACCGCACCAACACTGGACTCCCCAAATCTGAATGTCGGACTCGCAAAACCTAACACTTTTTCCCCAAAACAAAACACAAACTCCTGGTCTTTGTGGTAGGAACGTCCGACCTCTGATACCACTTTTTCATGACCCACCCCCCAGGCCCCATGCTGTGACTACCCCAAGACTACCTCTCTAAGGCCAAGGGCAGGCGACTAGCGCCAAAGGCATCAACCTGCAAGTGGGAGGAATTTTTCTGAGTACCTATATGCACACACACACACACCCAACCACGTCCCAACACACTGAAATGGTAAGAACAAGTATATTAAAATAATACTGAGTACAAAGTACATCTGAAAGCAAGTGGGATATAATACAAACCCAACAAAAATAACTAAAACAAAAAAGTAAAAAATGGAGCTTGGATGACGATCTGCGGAAAATCCCACCTGATCATAAGAGTAGTGAAGCTACTAGAAGCTGAAGTAGTATTTCGTATTCACCTAGTCCTACTAGGCCCCACTTAGTCCTATGAAACCAAGTCCACCGTTGAAACGTATATTGTTAACACGGGACATGAAATGAATGGGTGGGGCCTGTGTAGGGGTGAGTAACATGAAACTCAGTAGGAACACTCCAAAAAAGGAAATACCACATATCAATCCTCAAAGTAAAGCACGAAGCACAAGAAAACTCACCCAAGGTATACGTTAAGGGTAGTGATAGAAGAATCATCAGTCACATGATCGAACATCTCAGTTGCTGGAGAATTCCTCCTCTATCGAGTATAGTGGGTTTGCCAGGTCATATGAAAGATGCTTCCCACTAACCTTAGACTGTTGTGGTATATGTATCTGATTAGCACTGTGGGTATGCTAGGTCACACAGAGCTACTCCCTACCATGGTCCTGCCAGGTCACATAGAGCCGCTTCCCACCTTGGCCATACTGAGACACTCCTCCTGTCGAGTACCATGGGTCTTCTAGGTCACACAGAGCCGATCCAAACCATGGGCCTATTGGGTCACATAGAGTCACTTCCCACTGGGCCGTTGTCGAGTCACACAGAGTCAATAGTTATCCGTCTTCAGGTCTCATCCAATCATAGGGTTCCGTATGTAGAGTGATTAGGAGAACCAATCCTCAAGACATTCATCACATCTCAAAATCTATGAAATTCACCACAAAGCATTCCAAAAGATCTTCCTCATCAATAGGGTCCCAACGCTGCAAAAGAATCATCAATCAGAAGTGCGGATTTCCAAATATGGGTGTTTTAGTTAACAGGGGACCAATTGCGATGGGCCCCGGTCCGACCCGGTTGGACTGACCTAACCAACCCGGCCTGGGGGTCCCACATACCCCTGTTCATTTAGATGGACTTAACCTGACCTATTTTAGGTCAGGTTTAGTTTTGTTTCGGCCTAACCAGTGGGCCAGGCCCAATAGGCCTCGTTGGACCCGACCCAGTTTGGCCGAGTGTCCAGCCCGCTGTGTTGCCCGGTAACCCGGTCTAATTTGGCCTGGCCCGCTGGGTGCGGTTCCGGCCTTCCGGTGTGGGACCGTACCGGCCCGCTAGGCTGGGGGTGCAACCTACCAGCCCAAGTCTGGTTCTCCAGGGGGCGGACCGGTGGTGCGTTGCCCGGCCGGGATGTGGCAATCGGCCGCGATGCGACAACCAGCCGCATCTGGCCTCTGCTGGCCCTACGAACACAAGGACTTGTCTCCTACCATATTTTAAGACCTTGGATGCTAGTTCATGGGTGGACCAGATGTAGGACACCCCCTCCAAGCGGCACCTACCTGGCACCGCATCACCCCACGACTGTCGTGGCCAGCCAACCACGACCTCCTATTGCCGCGGCATGTCGACGGGCGCACCGCCATCCTCAAGTGTGGCTGGTGAGGGCTAACCGCCTCTGCTACTGCCATGGTGCTGCCACTGGTCACAGGGTGTGCTGCGCCAGCGGCACCTTCTACGGGCCACTAGATTTTCTCTAGTGGTTCATTTTCCAATCCGTCTGCACCTAAAGGCCTCTCAGGTAGCCTCCATCTCGGCTCATGCCCCAAAATAGTATTGCCTCCACTTCAAGAATACAGGCTCCAAGAACGCATGATCGGAGGTGATCGATCCTTGTTCGTGTTAGCCCACACCCTCTGTGTTAGAGGTTTATAATAAAAGGGGATATTCAAGGATTTTAGTTCAATAAACCATTGATAAATCAACCTCAGATAAAGAAAATCCCAAAAGTTACCCTCCCACATAAACACACAATTCGTGGATCAACCTATATGTGGGTTGATCCGCATTTGTCATTTCTAGAAAAATATGAATATGGAATAACTTTGAAATAAAAATTAAACCCCTACCTCTTTGACATTCGATGCCAAAGCATTCGTCCTCGAGAGTTCAAGGTGTCGGCATCATCACTTTTGGATTCTTTCTTTGAGGTTTGTCGAAGTCAGTGATGTCTCACCGACGTTCATCATTCTTTGTTGGGGAGGAAGTTATTCAGAGGTTCATTAAAGAATCCTTTCCATTTAATCCTCATTCCACCAATGCATTAGACAATAAAAAGGAAATCATGTCACATCATTTCAGTTATGCTACAATGTTGTGTTATTACGTTGTTACAATTACTTTATTGCGTAATTATGTTGTGTGATACAGGCCACGAATGAGCCTCATTAATGCGCCCCATCACTGCTTCCTCACCACACCACAACATCACCGTCAGCCTCTCAATGGATGAGAAATAATATAAAATAACTTTTTAAAGCTATTTTATTATTTTCTAAAAAATCCTAAAATAAACTTTTCCGTTCGACCCTTGTCGGCCAGATTTAAGTCCATTTTAAGCGAATCCTGGCATTCTGAGTTCAATGGTGTATTTAGATTTTTGATCCGAGTAGTGGTTCAATAGTTAGAAAAACCATCTCACGCGTTTACTAAACATACCTTAAAAAGTTCAAAATTTCATTCCAGGCTCACCAAGTCTCAGAATCACTGCCGTCAGAGCATGTGGTCTCAGAATAATTCCATATAATTTAAAAAATACACTGAATTTCTAAGACATTACAACACATTTCAACAAAACATTGGATAGATGAAATAAAACAATGGAAGATATATGAAATATATTTGATATCTAACATCCATGGATAGTTCAGTTTGGATATATGAAATAAAATAATGGAAGATATATCCTAAATTTAATACAATGTTTGAAATCAATGTTGTGAAAAAAACATATAGAAACACAATTATGATATTCAATAATGTGAATATATTTACATTGATGTGAGGGAAATGACCTACATTATAGAAAAAATCATATAACACACATGTGTTGGGAGGAACACAATGAATCTCAAACTCGAGACCTCGCCGAGAGCCACAGGGGTAGCTACCATTGAGCTTCAATTGATGAAAACAATGTGAATACACTATTTTATTAACTCCTGTAATATTATGTTTAATATTATTACAATGGGATAATGAGGATAAACTTTTCAAATTGATGGACTTTGATAGTTAATTAAATAACCACCCGTGAAAACTATTTTATCCCTATTTAAAGGGTCACGTCCTTTTCAATTATGTCTCAATCACAATTTTGGTATGTTCTATAAAAATTGTTGCAGAAGAGAGATTATACAAAGGATAAAAATTCTTTTAAGTGGGAGAAAATCAAGGATACTCAAATCTATAAGTTCAATGGATCAAGGTATGTCTTTTATTTTGAATATATTTATCAAGTTATGTGATAAATATAGATTTTAATGATCCTAAATTTAATGTAATTAACTTACATGTGGTATCAGAGTGGGGTTATGAAATCTGTGTTTTCTGTATTTATATTTATTATGTATTTCATTAAATTAAGAATCAAAAATCTGGATTATGTTCTTTATGCAATTTAATTTTCTAAAATCTAAATCTGTTAGTGTGCAATTTTTTTTGGAATCCCAAAGAACTGCCTCTCTCTTCATGTGTTTTAAAATTTGAATGTTGTTGCACATTTTTTTGGGAATCCCAAAACACTACCTCTCTCCTCATGTGTTTTAAAATTTAAAAGTTGTTGTGCAATGTTTTTGGGAATCCCAAAATACTTAATCTCTTCATGTTTTGGATTTTTAAATCTCTTATTCATTTATTATTATAATTTTGAATTGGTTTCAAAATATATTAGAATCTAATATTTTATGTGGAATTTTTTAGATCAAGGATGTGCAAATTTTTTGAAATCACTATGCATTTTTGGCTCATTTTTTCAAAAAAAATATAATAATTATTATCGTGATGTTATTATGGTTATGAAGTTTAATTAATAAATAAATAATATTAAATTTAATAATGGATATTCGTTTTGAAATCCTAATATATTGATTTTTTTTGAAATCCTCCTCATGATTTTAGGATTTGGTATTATTTGTTTATTATTATTATTGAATATTAAATTGGATGAATTTGCAGTTAAAAAAATGATTTTCCTTGTTTGAATAATAAAATAATGAATAATGATTATTGTTATAATTTTTTTTTCTGTTTTAGACGTTGGAAAATGTTAAATTGTGTAACTAAAAATATATATAATATTGATTTTTCATTATTTTAAATAAGTATTAGAGTTTTAAGTTTTATGGCATTCAAATTAAAGAAAGTGTAAAAAAATGCATTTATGTTTATTAAAATTTATTTCTATTTATAACTATGTTATAATTATGATGTTTTATATTTGGAACATTTCTACGTGAGATTTTTAATCACCAAAGTGGTCAAATCATAATGTTAATACTATTTGAAAATTTTATGTTAAAATAATATATATTTATTTCTCATAAATTTGATAATATTATGATATCTTATGAGTAATTAAAATTCATTATTATGAGATATTTATTAATTTCCCAAAGGAAATTTGTATATTCTAATAATTTATGAATATAATTGTTGGAAATATATATATTCATTATGAGACTTATTTATTTATCCAAAGATAATAAATAAAAATAATTGATGCATATATTATTTCCAAATAAACTTAATTTAATTTTTATCAATTATGTTTGTGTATTAGTGAATCACTCAAATGAGAACACTAATACAAATTTATGTTAAATAATTTTTCTAAATCAATGTATTATTATTATTTCAAAGCATTAATTTTAAGTATGTATTTATTGTAGTTATATTTTCACCATCATTACACTCACATACATCAACTATTCCGATCTTTAATGGATTAAATTTCTCTAATTGGAGTGAAAAAATCCAATTTCACCTTGGTGTATTGGATCTTGATTCAGGACTATGTGTAGGGAAACCTACTACTATAATTAATGATATTAGAGATGATTATAGAGTATATTTTACAACATGGGAAAGATTGAACATATTAAGTTTGATGTTTATGAGAATGAGAATATCAAGTAACATCATGTCTAGTCACCCTAAAACTAAAAGCGCAAAAGAATTTGTGAAATCTGTGGGAGACCGATCTCAAACAGCTGAAAAATATCTTATTGGGAAATTAATGAGTACATTGACTTGCATGATGTTTGATGGTTCTTGTACTATGCATGAGCATGTCCTTGAAATGAAAAATATTATAGCAAGATTTAAGTCTTTAGGAATGGGAGTGGATAAAATTTTCCTTGTACATTTTGTCTTAAACTCATTATTGTCTGAGTATGGACCATCCCACATGAAATAAAACACCATGAAAGTTAAATGGAATGTGCATGAATTTTATAGTATTCTAATTCAAGAGGAAAAACATTCATAGAGTCAAGGAATCCACTATGTCTATTATGTGCATCATCAAAGAGGAAAGAAGCATGGTATAAAGAAGCATGGAAAAGGAAATGGTCCATTGAAGGTTAATGAGTCCTCTAGAAAGAAACAGAGTAATGAAAATAAAGATAAATACCATTTGTGTGGGAAAATTGGACATTTCCAAAAGGATTTCCTAAAACTAAAGGCTTAGGTTGAAAGGAAAGGTTAGCAAATACTTATACATGTTATGAATCAAATTTAGTTGAAGATCCACATAATACACTGGGGATTGATTCTGGTTGTACGACTCAAGTTTCTAATACAATAAAAGGATTCCTTTCAACCCAAATCACAAGCCCACCAGAAAAATTCATCTTCATGGGGAATAGAGAGAAGGTTCTAGTTGAATCTGTTGGGACATACCATTTAATCCTCAAAAGTGGATGTAGTTTGGAATCATGTGAAACCTTTTATGTTCCTATTATATATAGTAATTTGGTTTATTTATCAAAATTTGAAGTAACTAGACACTCTTTTAATTTTGGGAATGGATATTTTAGTTTGTTTAATCATACACACATGATTGGATCTGGTTTATTGTATAATATTTTATATAATTTAAATCTTGTTGATATGTATATTGAGACACTTATGAACTTGTATCATAATTATTGTACTAAACATGGATTAATAAATGAAAATAATTCTTATTTATGGAATAAACATTTAGGTCATATTTCAAAAGAAATATTGGAGATATTGATTAAGATTGAAATCCTTCCAAATTTGTGTTTTACCAACCTAATCATTTGTGTAGATTATATTAATAGAAAAAAACAAAAAACAAAAATAAAGGTACCAAAAGAAGTATTCAACTCCTTGAGATCATACATAATGATATATGTGGACCTTTTGATGTCAATTATTTTAGTAAGTAAAAATAATTTATCACATTTATTGATGATATTTCACATTATGGATATGTCTATTTATTTTATGAGAAATCTCAAGAAATAAATGCCTTGGAAATTTATGTAAATGAAGTTGACTGGAAATTAGACAGAAAGGTGAAGGTCATAAGGTCTTATAGGGGTGGTGAATATTATGGAAGATTTGATGAAAGTGGACCAAATTCTGGTCCATTTACAATGTTTATAGAAATTCATGGAATATTTTCACAATACACTATGCGAGGTACACAAAAAAATGGTGTATCATAAAGGAATAATAGAACATTAATGGATATGGTTAAGAGTATGTTAAGTAATTATTCTTTACAACTAAGCTACACCCAAGAGAAACAATTTGAATACACTATTCGATTAACTCATGTAATATTTTGTTTAATATTATTATAATGGGATAATGATGGATAAACTTTTCAAATTGATGGAATTTGATAGTAAATTAAATAACCACAAATGAAAACTATTTTATCCATATTTAAAGGTTCATGTCCTTTCCAATTATATCTCAATTATAATTTTGGTACGTTCCAGCAAAACTTCTACAAAAGAGAGATTGGGTAAAGGATAGAAATGATTTTAAGTGGGATAAAATCAAGGAGACTCAAATTCAGAAGTTCAATGGATCAAGGTATGCCTTTTATTTTAAATTTATCCATCAAGATATGTGATAAATATAGATTTTAAAGATACAAAATTTAATGAAATTAACTAACATGTGGTATGAGATCTGTGTTATGAAATATTTGTTTTTCCATATTTAAATTTATTATGTGTTTCATTAAATTAAGAATTAAAAATCTGGATTACGTTCTTCATGCAATGGAATTTTATTTAATCTGAATCTTTTGTGAATTTACATTATTACTATTTTGATAATCAGTTGTCCAATTTTGTTTAGAAATTGAATGTTAGTGTGCAATTTTTTTGGGAATCTCAAAACACCACCTCTCTTCTTTTTTTGTTTTAAAATTTGAAAGTTGGTGTGAATTTTTTTTGGGAATCCTAAAACACCACATCTCTCCTCATGTGTTTTAAAATTTTATATCAGTCATACAATTTCTTTTGGGAATCTCAAAACTCTACCACTCTCTTCATGTGTTTTAAAATTTGAAAGTTAATGTGCAATTTTTTTTGGGAACCCTAAAACACTAACTCTCCTCATGTTTTAGATTTTGAAATCTCTTATTTATTTATTATTATTATTTTGAATTTGTTTCAAAATCCATGGGAATCTAATATTTTATGTGAAAATTTTCAGATCAAGGCTATGCAATTTTTTTGAAATCGCTATGAAAAATTTTTAGCTCGGTTTTGGAAAAAATTACAATAATTGTTATTATGATGTTATTATGGTTATGCAGTTTAATTAATAAATAAATAATATTAAATTTCATAATGAATAATTTTTTTTTGAAATCCTAATATGTTATGATTTTTTTTGAAATTCTCCTCATGATTTTTGAATTTGGTATTATTTATTTATTATTAATATTGCATATTAAATGGGTTTAAGTTTCAATTAAAAATTTTATTTTCATTATTTGAATGAGTAAATAATGAATAATGATTATCGTTATAATTTTTTTTGCTGTTTTAGACGTCAAAAAGTGTTAAATATTTTAATTAAAAAAATTATAATATTGATTTTTCATTATTTGAAATAAGTATTAGAGTTTTTATGTTTTATGGAAAACAAATTAAAGAAAGTGTAATCCAAAATTGGATTTGTTTTTATTAATTTTTTTGTATTTATAACCATGTTATGATTATGATGTTTTATATTTGGAATATTACCGCATGAAATTTGTTAATCACCAAAGAAGTCAAATCATAAAGTTAAAATTATTTAAAATTATGTTAAAATATTATAGATTTATTGCTCATAAATTTGGTACTACTATGATATCTTATGAGTAATTAAACTTCATCATTATGAGATATTTATTAATTTCATAAATGAAATTTTAATATTCTTATAATTTATGAATATAATTTTTGGCAATATATATATGCATCATTTTATTTATTTATATTTCCAAATATAATAAATAAATCTAATTTATTTGTATATTATTTACAAATAAAGTTAATTTAATTAGTATCAATTATGTTTGTGTATTAGTGTATCACCCAAAGTAGAACACTAATAAAAATTTATCTTAAATAATTAGTTTGAATCAATGTATTTTTATTATTATTTAAAAGCATTAATTTTAAGAATATATTTATTAAAGTTATCTTTTCAACATCATTACACTCACAAACATCAACTGTTTCGATCTTTAATACATTAAATTTCTTTGGTTTGAGTGAGAAAATCCAATTTCCCCATGGTGTATTGGATCTTGATTTTGAACTCTGAGTAGATAAACCTACTACAATAACATATGATATTAGAAATGATGATAGAGTATATTATACCACATGGGAAAGATAGAATAGATTTTGTTGGATGTTCAGGAAAATGAGCAAAGCAAGTAACATCAAGTATGGTCTCCCTAAAACTGAAAGAGCTAAAGAATTTATGAAATATGTGGAAGTCCGATCTCAAACTGATAAGAAATATCTTTTTGGGACAATAATGAGTAAATTGACCACTATGAAGTTTGATGGTTCTCGTACTATGCATGATTATGTCATTGTAATTAAAAATATTATAATAAGTTTTAAGACTTTATGAATGGAAGTGGATGAAAGTTTCCTTGTACATTTTTTCCTAAACTCATAACCATTTGAGTATGGACCATTCCAAATGAACTAAAACTCCATAAAAGATAAATCGAATGTGCATGAATTTCATAGTATGCTAGTTCAAGAGGAAAAACGTTTAAAGAGTCAAGGAATCCACTCAATAAATTATGTGCTTCATCAATGAGGAAAGAAGCATGGTATAAAGAATAATGGAATAGGAAAGGGGATATTGGAGGTAAATGAGTCCTCTAGAAAGAACCAGAATAATACAAATAAAGATAAATTCCATTTATGTGGGAAAATTGGACATTTCCAAAATGATTTCTTGAAACTAAAGGCTTGGTTTGAAAATAAAGGTAAGAAAAATTCTTATACATGTTATGAATGAAAATTAGATGAAGTTCCAAATAATACATGGTGGATTGATTCTGGTTTTATGACTCATGTTTCTAAAATGATGTAGGGATTCCTTTCAACCCAAATCATGAGCCCAACTGAAAAGTTCATCTTCATGGGGAATAGAGTGAAGGTTCCAGTAGAATATATTAGTACTAACCATATAATCCTTGATGGTGGATATATTTTGGAATTATGCGAAACCTTTTATGTACCTAGTATATCTAGTAATTTGGTTTCTTTATCAAAAATTTATGTTTCTTGATACTCTTTTAATTTTGGGAATGGATATTTTAGTTTGTTAAGAATACACACGTGATTGTATTTAGTTTATTGTATGATGGTTTATATAAACTAAATATTGATGATATTTATGTTGAAACACTTATGACCTTGTATCATAATTTTGGTACTAAAAACGGTTTAGTAAATGAAAATTTCCTTATTTATGGTGTAAAAATTTAAGTCATATTTCCAAAGAAATATTGGATAGATTGATTAAGATTTAAATCCTTCCAAATTTTTATTTTATCAACCTAAACATTTGTGTGGATTGTATTAAAGGATAATAAACAAAATGCAAGAAATAAAGGTTCCACAAGAAGTACTAAAATCCTTGAAATCATACATACTGATATATTTAGACCTTTTGATGTCAATTATTTTGGTAAAGAAAAATACTTTATCACATTTATTGATGATTTTAATGTTATGGATATGTCTATTTATTGCATGAGAAATATCAAGCAATAAATTCCTTAGAAATTAATGTAAATGAAGTTGAGAGGCAATTAGATAGAAAGGTGAAGGTCATATGTTTTGATAAGGGTGGTGAATATTATGGTTGATTTGATGAAAGTGGACCAAACCCTAGTCCGTTTGAAAAGTTTCTAGAAAGGCATGGAATATGTGCACAATAAACTATGCCTGGTACACCACAACAAAATGGTGTATCGTAAAGGCATAAAAGAACACTAATGGATATGGTTAGGAGTATGTTAAGTAATTCTTCATTAACCTTATCATTGTGGATGTATGATTTTAAAACGGTCAGGTATTTATTAAACAGGGTTCCTAGTAAAGTAGTTCCAAATACTCTATTTCAACTTTGGACTGGTAGGAAACCTAGTTTAAGACACATTTATGTATGGGGATTTTAGGAAGAAATAAGAGCATATAATCTACAACAAAGAAAACTATATATGAGAAAAATCAGTGGAAATTTTATTGGTTATCCAGAGAAATCAAAGGGGTATAGATTTTATTTTACTAACCATAGTATGAGAATTATATAAACTATAAATGTTAGATTTATCAAGAATGGTGAATCCAGTTGGAGTGAAGTTCTAAAAAATAAGGAAATTAAATAATTTATAATTCAAGTTCCATTTTCTTGTATTCTAACTTCATATGTTGTTGTTCCTAAAATTATTTCATCACAAAATAATCATTTTGAACAAAAAAAGAATGTTTCCCAAATTCACAATGAAGAAATGGTTAAAGAAACATAATAAATAGTGTTAAAAAGATCCCAAAGGGAAAGAAGGTCAGCTATTTCTAATGACTATGTGGTATATCTGCATGAAATAGAAAATTATCTTGGCATTGATAATGATCCATTTTCATATTCTTAAGACATCATGTGTGATAATTCTGATAAATTATTAGATTCCTCAAAATGTGAGTTGAATTACATGGAAAAAAATATAGCATGAGACCATATGGAATTGGCTAAAGGATGTAAGAGAGTTTTATGTAAATGGGTCTTCAAAACCAAACATTACTCTCTTGGTAAACATGAATGTTAAATGGACATAATTGTTACTAAAGGATTCACTCAAAAGGATGGTATATACTATAAGGAAACATTCTCACCAGTTTTTAAGAAATATTCTTTCAGAATTATTATTCCATTGGGAGATCAGTATGATTTAGAGTTACATTAAATGGATGTTAAAATAGCCTTTCTAAGTGGAATCATAGAGGAATATGTATACATGGATCAAATATTGGGTTTCCCCATTGAAGGAAAAGAACACATGGTATAAAAATTAAAAAAAGTCAATAAATGAACTTAAACAAGCTTCCCAACAATGGTATATTAGGTTTAATGATACCATTATATCTTTTGGATTTAAGGAAAACATCTTCTATTATCAGAAGATCAGTGTGATTAAATTTATATTCTTGATTCTATATGTTGACAACATATTTCTTGTTGAAAATGATCTTGGTCTATTAGTGATACCAAGAAATTAATCCCTAATAATTTTGAAATAATAGACATGGGAGAATCCAAGTATGTGTCTAGAATAGAAATATTCCGCAATATAACTCAAGGTTTGTTGGTCTTATCTCAAAAGTCATATATAAATAAAATTTTAAAGAGGGTTAGGATGGAAAAATGTTCTGCATCAGTAGTTCCAATTCATAAAGGAGATAAATTTAATCTCAATCAATGTTCCAAAAATTATTTGGAAGAAAAGATGGAAGGAATTCATTATTGTTGGAAGCTTGATGCATGCTCAAATATGTACAAGGATAGATATTAGCTTTGCAGTTAGTTTGTTGAGAAGATACCAAGGTAAGCCTGGATTGGATCATTGGAGAGTTGCAAAGAATGTTTTGAGATATTTTTAAGGAACAAAGGATAAGATTCTTACTTATAAAAGATCCAATGACCTGGAGGTGATTAGATACTCTGATTTAGACTTTTCTAGTTGTGTTGATATATGGAATTCCACTTTTGGTTATGTGTATCGTCTAGCCAAAGGATAAATATCATGGAAATGTGGAAAGCAATCAGTTATAGATGCTTCAACCATGGAAGCTGAATTTGTAGCATGATTTGAAGCTACAATTCAAGGTACATGGTTTTAGAAATTTATTTTTGGACTTAGAAATGTCGACAATATCACCAATCCCTTGAAAATTTATTATAACAATACCATAATGGTATTCTTTTCCAAGATTTACTAATATTCCAAAGGTGCTAAACACATGGAATTAAAGTTTTTTGTTGTTAAGGAGGAAGTTCAAAAAATGTAAGGTTTCCATTGAACATATTAACATAAATATTATGACTGTCAACCCTTTGATGACTGTGTTTCGACACACAACATGTATCGGACATGTTGAAAGTATGGGTATTTTCACTGAGTATGTTTCAATATATGTATTGACTGTCATGAATATTAGAGTTGACATTTGGACCTATAAATGTTTTGATCATGTTGTATGTTTTCTTAATATGTTTACATGATTGAATCAAATAATGACAGTAGGAATCGTCATCAATAAAAACATTATCATTGGGCTAATTATATATATACCATTTTAATTATGTTAGGAAAAATGTCAATATTGTAATACATGGAAGAGATTATATTAATAGAGAATATACGGCCACCATGACTTGTGTGAATATTATCCTTAATTATGATGAATATTTTATACATGATAAAATATATATAAATATGCATAATGACTAATTCAATATATTAAACATAATAAAGTAATATAACTTGATTTAAGTGGGATAATGTGGGATTAACTCCTATAATATTATGTTTAATATTACTATAATGGGATAATGAGGGATAGACTTATCAAATTAATGGAATTTTACAGTTAATTAAATAACCACCCATGAAAATTGTTTTATCCCTATTTAAAGGGTCCTATCCTTACGAATTATGTCTTATTCAAAATTCCAGTACATTCCATAACAACTGCTACCGAAGAGAGAATAGGCAAGGTATATAAATCCTTTTAAGTGGGAGAAAATCAAAGAGATTCAAATCCATAAGTTCAATGGATCTGGGTATTTATTTTATTTTGAATTTATTTATCCATATATGTGATAAATACATATTTTTAAGATCCTAAATTTAATGAAATTAACTTGCACACACTACTAAAAAATTGAGAATTTGTGCCTCATCACACGGGTGACTACCTTTGGCAGTTGTTAATGATGGGAAATAATGATCTCCTAATACACTCAGTAAGAGAAATTGAGCCCTCTTCTTGAAAGAACACGTACCTCGCGCCCAAATTTTTTCAAAAAATTTCGTCCGTTGCTTCGTCGGATGGCCGCGCTCCGATGGCGATCCCGGCTCTGGTCTCCTTGGATCCATGTGGTGCTTCTATCGAGGAGGTGATTCAGGAGACCTCAGGTCCTTCCCTATGGCCTCCCCTTCTAGGGAGGTCCTTTAGCGAGGTTCTTTGCGGCTCGTCCGGTGTTGCGCAGCAAATCTGTTTTCCAAATGTGGGTCTGGTTTCTTCGGCGGTGTCACGGGTTGGCTCTTGCGTTTTGTTGGAAATTTCCCCTGAATCCTTTTTGGAGGCTGTTGATCATCTCATGTAGACTCTTGTGGCTCGCTTCGAGGTCGAGAAGCCGCCCCTCAAGATCTTCAGTCGCTGTGTGGATTCCTGGGGCTTGGCCGGTGCGGTGCGGATCTCTGCGATTCATCATCAATCCTTCTGTCTGGTCTTAGAGTCTGAATCAGATTTTGTCAAGGCATGGTGCAAAGCTCCCAGATCGTTCGGCCGCTGGCGTTTCAGCCTGGCTTCTAGGTCTATGGCGGCTCACAAGGGGAAGGAATGTTCCCGCTCGGCGGTTTGGATAGGCCTCCCTGGTCTCCCCCTCCCTTTCCTCAACGGTACGCTTCTTAAGGCCATAGGATATTCTCTTGGGGGTTTCCTCTGTGCGGATGATCGCACCTTATCATGTGAAGATATTTTGGTCCCTTGTATTTGTGTTGAGCTGGGCCTTTCTCTTTCGATTCCAGAAAAGATCGCACTGAAGGTGAAGGATGCAGTGGCTTGGGATTAAGAGATCATCTACCCGGCGTTCCCCAGGTTCTGTTCCTCATGCTGTCTTTAGGGGCATTCAAGGCAGGTGTGTAGAGCCCGAAGGTTAGCTAGAACAGGTCGGGTTCATAGGGTACGAGCGAGCGAGGTCTTTCCCCATCCTTAGATAGGAGGCTTTGTGCCTGAACCTTCGCTGGCGGAGGCCTCGGAGGCCTCAAAGCAGGGGAATGATCAGGTTTCCATTGCGGCCCCAGCTACTCTGGCACAGTTTTCCCCTCCTTTCGATGGAAACTTTTTCTTCAGCAAGAGTTCTGGGTTTCGATCTGAAGAGGTTCCTGTTATGAGGTTTTCTGGTCTTGTTTTTAGTCTGTCCAGTCCTCTTCAGCTGCTTGTATTAGGAAGAATGTGGGAAAGGTTCTTGGCCTCCCTCTTGCCCTCTCAGGATAATCGGGTGTTTCTTCTGGATCAACCAGAGACTACACCAGTGACGTCTGTGGAGCAGGTGTTTGCTGCCTGTGTGCCTTGTTCTCCCCTTCTTATCGGTGCAGGTCCGCTGGAAGGATCCAGGATGGCTCAGGAAAAGACAGCGAGCTCCCAGAAGGATTTTGAGGAGGCAAATCCTATCCCTAGTAGTCTTTTATCGGTGTTGCAAGGGGTATCCTCTGAATTTCCCTCTCCCCTGTCGCCCTTATCCAGTATTCCTCCAGTTCGGAGTCCTGGAGTGTGTACTCGTGATAGATCAAGACTTCTTATGGACCGCTCCCCTGCCCACAGCAACAAGACCGAGATGCCTGGGGTCAAAACCGGGCTGCTGAAGTTTTAATGTTATCTATGCTCATCTGGAATTCCCGAGGTCTGGGGGCTCGGGTTAAGACTGATTTTATTGCCTCAGAGGTGAAGAAGAACAAAGTCGATATTGTGGCAGTTCTGGAGCATAAACAGAACCCAGACAAGATTAAGGATTTCTGTTGTAGAGTCAGGATGCATGGATCCACGTAGGCGACACCTGTGAATAGGTACATCTGATCTTTTGGAATAAAGAGACTTCTTTGGATGTGGTCGTGGCAGGGGATCAATTTATCACTACGAAAGTTTTAAAAGGTACGGAGAGTTTCTTTGTTTCCTTTGTCTATGGAAGTTGCGATGCACAAGTCAGAAAGCAGTTGTGGCGAGAGCTTGGCTCCTTCGACCCAGAAGATCTTCCGTGGCTTGTTGTAGGGGATTTCAACGTTTTCTTCGATCCCGATGAAAGGAAAGGAAGAGGTGCTTTTCCTAGTCAGGCCAGCTTAGAGTTTGTTCAGTTTGCGGCGAGCTCAGGGCTTCTTGATATGGGTTATACTGGTGATCGCTTCACGTGGAGCAATAATCAGCGAGGAGGAAGGCGATGCTGGAGCCGGCTAGATCGGTGTCTGGCTAACAACAACGCGATCAGTTCATTTCCCAATGCCAAGGTGAAACATTTGGTTTGTGGAATTTCAGATCACTCCCCGTTGCTTGTTTCTTTGTTTCCAGGGCTGGATACTCAGGAGCATTTCAGGTTTTACCGTCAGTGGGATCGTAATCCTGGCTACCTGAGAGTGGTTCATGATCTGTGGGAAAAACCGATCCAGGGGTACTTGTGGGTTGCTCTTCACAATAAGCTTCGGAGGCTGAAGCAGGGGCTCCAGTCATGGGCCAAGAACTTACCTCCAGCAGATCAGAGCATGGATGAGCTGAAAAAGAGCATTGACAACTTGGAAGCTAACCTCGAGGAGGAGTGGAATGACATGTTGTACGAGGAGCTAATGGATAAAAGGGAAAGTTGGGAAGAGCTGCTTCTTAAACAAGAACGGATGGCGCGGGATCGCTCCCGGGTGAGATAGTTGAAGGAGGGCGACATAAATTTAGCATTCTTTCATGCTTGTATTCGAGAAAGAAGACGGTTAATCCAACCCAACATTTTACTCGAGGATGGCTCCTACACGAATGATAGAGACACTATGGTAAGTATGACACACTCGTTCTTCAAGGATCTCCTTGCTGGTCCTAATCCGAGGATGCCCAGGGGATATCCAAGTGGAGCTGCAGACATCTGGGAGGTGATTCCCAATGACGCGTCGGCTCATGAAAATGTGGGCCTGGAAGAGGTTCTGAATGAGGAAGAGATTCACATGGCGATGATGCATCTCGACCCTGAGAGTGCACCCAGACCAGATAGCTTTCCAGGAGCGTTTTACAGAGGGGCATGGGATGTGGTTAAGGGAGACATCATTGACACTATCCAAGATTACTTTTGGGGTGGGAGTCTCCCTCGGGTAGCTTGTGCTACTGCTCTTGTTCTTATCCCAAAGTTCAAGCATCCTTCTTTTATTTCTCAATATCGCCCAGTTAGCCTGTGTAACTTTCCTTACAAGATCCTTACGTGTATTATTAACCTGAGGTTGTCCGAACTCTTACCCCAATGGATTTCGATTGAGCAGCATGGTTTTGTGAGAGGTCACTCAATTCAGGGAGCAATTGCTTTGGCTCAAGAGGTTATTCGAGACATCAAATTTAAAACACATGGATCCAACTTGGCTATGAAACTTGACATGGATAAGGCTTATGATAGGATCGAATGGAGCTTTATCAACAGAGTTCTTGCAGCCAGGGGTTTCTCGCCAAGGTCTGTGGATTTACTCTTCCGCTGTTTCAGCTCATCTTGGCTGGCTCTTTCATTCTTGGGCAAGTCTCATGGCTTCTTCAAGGCATCAAGAGGTCTCTGGCAGGGGGACCCGATCTCCCCGAGTATCTTCATCCTTGCTCAGGACGCTCTCAGTCGCCTAATCAATCGGGGCATGAATAATGGAGTTGTTCTTCCGTATAGAAGGAAACATAATCTTCCTTCAATCTCCCACCTGATGTTCGCAGACGACACTATCATCTTCATCAATGGGGGTAGGGGTTCTGTTCGCGGTATCAAGAGAATCCTTGATGAGTACTGCTATTGGAGTGGGCAGGTACTTAGCAATTCCAAAAGTAAGATTTTCTTTAATCAAAAGAGTTCTCCCAGTCGTGCAGTTTCCCTGTGTCGTCGCTTGGACATGCAGCGTGGAACCTTCCCAATGGAGTATCTGGGCACGCCTATTGCTTCAGCAAGGCTTCGGGGGACTTCGACCATGTGGTTAACAAGATCACGAATCATATCTTTAACTGGAAGAACTACTATTTATCTTTTGGGGGACAAATAGATTTAGTTAACAGTGTCCTGTGTGCCATGCCAGTCCATGCTTTGGCATCTGTTAATGTCCCGCATGGGGTCATCAGGAATATTGACAAGGTTTTGTGTAGCTTTATCTGGGATGCTCTGTCCGAGGGGAAACGACATTGGGACTCATGGGAAAGGCTAGCAAAACCTGCCCATGAAGGCGAGATTAAGGTGTGCAGCCTCCAGAACACGCTACATTGTTCTCAGGCCAAGCTGGCGTGGGAAGTTATCGGGGAACGCACCTTATGGAGTAAGTCAATGTCTCTCAGCTGTGGGGGTAATGAGGAGCATATGCGTGGTTCTGTGTCCCCATTTTGGTCGAAAATCTCTCCTCTTATCCAAGTTCTCCATCATCATTCTCGTTGGATTGTTGGCGAAGAGAATATTTCTTTCTGGAATCGGAATTGGGGAGGCTCTGTTCTCGGTTTTCCTAGATGTCCGGCCCTGATGATCTCCCTCAAAGAGGCACGGAGTTATCCCAGGTTCACGTCGGCGGTTCTGGACAAAGAGCAACAAGCGACTCTGGATTCCATTTTGTTTAATTCTGAACCCGATTGGTGTGTGTTTACACCCTCTACCTCCGACACTTTCACCACCAGGGATTTCTGCAAACTTTCTTCTTCTCAGGATCAATAGGATAATTGGAGCGACTTTGTGTGGTGCAACAGAATCCCATCCAAATATAACTTCCTCCTCTGGCGTATCAGGAACTTCGCTATCGCTAAGGATGATAATATCAAAAAACTGGGTATTAGCTTTGCCTCGAGCTGCCATTGCTGTATCGTCAGGCGGGAGGAGAGCAATAATCACCTATTCTTTGAAAGTGATTGGGCTCTTGCGACTTGGTCATTCTTCGGTGGTTTCATGGCTCTTACACCTTACGAACAGAGGTATAACACGTTTTTGGAATGGTGGTTTCAAGGTGCTCACGATCCCGGTATGGAGAGGAATGCTCGAGCGTTGATTCTCAGTGCCGGCTGCTGAAGCTTATGGCACGCCATAAATCGGGCCAGGTTTGAGGGGTCTCTTCCTTCAGCGAGGTCCATCATTTCGAGAACTCGTTTCCTGCTGGCGGACCTGGTTTTTCTTTTCAAGAACTAGCACGACACCCCTTCTCTACGCTTTCTATAGGTCACTATCCCTTTGTCTCAAACCTCCATGGATAGAGTGCAGGGGAGGTGGGTTCGTTGGTACCCTCCGGGTAGTGGCTTCAAGCTGAACACATATGGGTCCTACATTATGGGTAACATGAAAGGAGGGGGAGTGGTGCGTGGCGCAGGAGGAAATGTGGTTCTTGCTTTCACTTCTTCCTTTGGCAGCGATAACTCTCTTATAGCCGAGGCCAAAATAATGCTTACCGGGCTCAATCTTTGCTCTCAACATCACATTGCCATCTCTCAAGCGGAGACCGACTCTTTGATTCTGCACGACTCCCTACATGGTAAATGCTCCATCCTCTAGTCCATCACCTACATTGTCAGACATTGTAAAGCCATCCTTTGCAACAACTCCAAAGTGACTCATACGTGGCGCGAGGGAAATAAGGTTGCGGATTACCTGGCTTCTTTGGAGGACCAGAGTTCCATCAACACTTGTCTCCTTAATCCTAACTGCTTGAAGCCAGAGGGTGTTAATTTGATCAGAGGGGATGCCCTCGGCTTGTATTATTTTAGGCCCCCATAAACCCTTTGTGTCCTTGTTGTACTTTTCTCTTTAATAAAAATTCGATTTGGATGGATAAGGTACCCACTGCAATTATTTCCTCAAATTAAAACCCTATCATGCCCCACCCCACTTTTAGATCCCCCCAATCACACGCACCTCCCATATCTCCCCCACCCTCTGCCCATTGCCACTACCGTCTCTACCTACCTCTCCTCCTTCTCTTGCTACTGCACTTCCGGAGGCCACCACTGATCCCCCAACTCAGATCGCGCCCCTTCCCCTGATAAAAAACCCACTCCCATGGCTCCCTCACCCTCTTATGGGTATCTTTTCCACCGCTCGACATCATTGCTCAGACCCAGCCACCGATTATGCTGATCTTGTTCACCATCCATTGCCAATCTTTCTCTCACTTACTGTTGTCGTCGATCCCCGCTTGGTGCTTCCATCGATCAAGGCCAATCCCATCACTACAGCTACCCCCAATTTCTGTGTTCTCCATTGCCCACATTTCCTTTACGCTTGATCCTTAACTTAGCCTCCAGGTTCATGAGGTAACCCTATTTTCAATATGTATTCTTGATTCATTGAAAAACACTCAATTTTAGGGTTTCAAGATTTTCATATATATAATATAGAGATAAATCTTTGGATGCACATAATAATTTTATAAATTTTATTTATTGTGTTACTTATGTGTTTTATTTTATATACTACTTCTTCTTTGTGTAGTAAAATTTCACTAATTACACTCTGTATTTTTTATATCTCTATGTATTTAAGAATGGAAGATATTTCATGATGTTGTATGCATAAGGAGAGATATAATTCTTCATGAAAGAAATCTATATATTGCATTATATATATTTTACATGAAACATGGGATATAATTTTATAGTTTTATGTGATCAACTATAGATCATATGCTTAAATATATTTTAACACATAGGTTATTCCTCTTGAATGAAGAATTTATGCATCAATTATTGCATGATTCATTTTTATGGGGAGATATTTAAGCGCATGATGAAGAGGAATTTTCTACTACATGTTTTATTCGATATTATATTAGAATTAAAATATTATAATTTCTTTTTGTGAATTGAGTGTAAGGAATTAATTAAGGAAAACCAACTTGTGATTCTACACCACTAAACAAAGTTTAGTGATCTTATGACACACACTACCTTAGCCCTAACATAACACAACAATGCCAATTCAAGATCTATCACCATTACAATATTCTACATTTGAGATTGATGATTTATAGTGAATAAAAAGTTTCATGCTATTTCTGATTTATAGAATATTTTCATAACTCATCACCCACACACACTACCTAGTCTACATTATGTATCATGATCTGAACTAGTTAGAATAAAGACTAACCATGCAGTGTTCGAAATCTATAACTTATATAGGATCCTAAAAACTAACTAGTAATATTATAACTCATTCTTCAATCCTCTGAATCCACTAATTCCCCTTATTATTTTTTATAATGAGAGAGAACATTGTATAATAATATCAAATTAGAAGGAACAAGTCAAACTCAACTGTTAACTATATATTTAAATGGTTTTTTAGAATGGTTTGTTCGATTCATATTATCTGATATATCCTATTAAATATTATGAATTACTTTGTTGTTGTATATTTTTTTTTGTGTTTTAGATAATATCAAAATCTAATGTTTGAGCACCAAAAGACCTCACATGTTGTGTAATGGGATAAAAATAAAACATTAGTCAATGTCAAAAAATTTATCGTTCAATGGTAAGATTATTATTTATAAGAGGTTTTTAATTATCCGACACTGATAATTCAAAATATTTTTTACTCAACAAAAAGAATACAAAGGTATGTGCATTTCTAAAAACTTTACTTTCCATTAATACACAACCTGTAAAAGAAGTAAAAACAATAGTATATGGAAATTATCAATGCATCTAAACATTGACACAACATCCATGTACAATGATTTTTCATTATGACTTTAACTTTATAATTCTATATATATAAATGATTAGAAGTAATTCTTTCATTATTACCATACTTCTATCTGTCCTTAATGTTTTCTCACTGACTTCACTAGGTGGAACATATACTATTAGCCTACCCTCCCCTATCTTAATTTCAAATGTGACTCCTACCAATCATATTATATGAGGAAGAAATTTCATATCAAATCAATATATTATTTCTCTTCAAAATATTCAAGATAATAACTCTTATAAATTGAAATAATATCATGATATGCATACTTTATAGTTCTTAGCTTACATAGATTAAAAGGGGTTCTAAGATATGTGATTCAAAATTTATAGGATGTAATGACAATTTGTAATAGGGCAGGGTATCTAGATTTTTTTACATTCACTTGTAATCTGAATTGCCTTGAAATTTCTAGCTATGTAAAAGAAAAAAAACATTTTCTACTCGATTATCTTAAAGTACTATCAATAGTGTTCAACATGAAGGTTAACCATTTAATGAAATATTTACAAGAACAATGTATCCTTGGAACATGTTGTGCGGGTATTTCTTTCAATCCCATTTTTATATTTTTTTTCATTTTGAGAACATTTTTTAATGTATTATTTCTTTCAACCATTATTCATTATTCTTTTGTGATAAAGTTATGCATATTTTAGTATTCCAAAAAATGAGGTTTGTAGCATGCACATATACAAATTAAAATTTGTTTACATACTTCTTACATTAGTTTGATGTTTCTTATTATAGGTTTACATGTGTACATATTTGTTTACATACTTCTTATATTAGTTTGATTCAAGTACATATTCATTCAAAAAATGAGGTTTGTCACATGTACATATTCATTATTCCATATTTATTTGTTTCCCATTAAAAATTTCTACATGGTTCTTATATTAGTTTTATGTTTCTTATTGAAGGTTAACACGTGTTATAGAAATCCCCTTTCCAATACCAATAAAATTTCTACCAACACAACTTTAGTTGAACCAATACGAACAACTATAGTACTAAAATCTATTTTAACCACCATTGATTAGTTAAAAATTTATAGTGTTCCATATTTAACATATATTATCATAGGTTAATGCTTTTCCACAGACTCCAATTTGTAGTATTAGTAAAGTTAGCAAGAAAACAACTTTTTTCCTATTGTAGTGACTGACATTGTAACGACCCAAAATTTTTTGAATGATATTTTTTTCCTGAAAATGTGTGTTATATTATTTTGTACTCATCAAAACTATATCCCTTTAATAATTAAGTGATTGTAATTGAATTGTGACCATCAGGTTTCAACCATTAAATGACCAATGGTCAATTATGATCGTTGGTCAATATGACCATTGGAAACTATTCTCTTAATAATGATTTTAATGTTATAAATATTGTTTATAAGTAGAAATGAAAAAGGAAAATTAATGTAGAAAGAAGTGTCGGTGGCCTAATCTAGCAGAGTCATGTCGTATGAAGCCCAATTTTAAGAACCTGGGAGGGAGGCAGCTTCACTGAGCTTCTCTCTTGACCAAGCCTAAGCCGAGCTTTAACAAATAAAGCTCGAACAAAATTACCTATGGAAGAAGTTCTAGTGGAAATTACCACTTTGGCGATGTAATCCGAGCCACCCCAAGAGTCTATCATCATCACACACCTCACCCTTAGGTTGTATATGAGTGTTATATAGGGTTATGTATCAAGGACTTAGTTACTTATTATATATACCCATTTTATAAATAAAAGTTTCATTCCATCAATTCCGTTTTGAGTTTAGTTTTTCTTAAAAATATGATGAATTTGATAAATTCATTTTTCAGTCAGAAAATTTACTTTTTAGAAAATATATAATTATTAAAATAAACCAATGTATTATTAATAATGTTTATTTTAAAGAAATATTATGATTAAAACACTATTATTTTAATTTAAATGATAAAATAATTTTAGTTTTTTAAATTTTATAAATTTTACTAAGCATTTTACTATACATTTTAAATCTACTATTATTTTTAATAAATATGGATTTTTATATTTAAAATCTAAATTTATCATACTTATATAATTATTATGATAAAATAAATATCATTTTTGAAATCATCATGTCTAAATTAGGTTACGGTGAATTTATGAGAAATTTCTAAAATATTTTTTCCCAGTGAATAGTAAAATACAATTTTGAGTCTTTGGTATGTTTAATGACATTATAATGATGTAATAAGTAATATAACATTTTTTTTGACTATTGGATTTCAATAACATATTAGGTGTCCTAAGTGGCCAATACCATGGTCAAAGACCACTACCTAGGTGTATAAGGATATCAATAAAAAATACCTATCTTTTGCTATAAATACCCACTTGTTTCTCGATTATATTTCATTCAAAATTCATCCTCTATTAATATATTATAGTTTTACCTCAAAAAATGTCCTCAATCCCCCAAGGTCCTAATAATCAAGTTTTAGGAGTTACTCTTCATGGGAAGGGAAATCTTAACTTCTCTTTTCCTTTCAAGTTCCCTTTTTATGTGGTATGTCCTTCAAATTTCCATACTATATTTTTCTATCCATTTTATTCTATCCTTTTCTTTATTAATATTATTTTATTAATGTGATACCCTTGTCCCATATCTTTTTAATGTTTTCAAAAACCATGTTTCTTACCCATTATGATGTCGAATTTTCATCTCAAAATTTCTCTCTTTTTCTCAATAAATTATTTTATTTTCTTTTTTTGGATATCCAAAAACATTTATTTTCCAGGGGTATTAAAAAGTATTGATTTTATTCTATAATTGAAATAAATAAAACCCTCATTCTATTTATGTGGGTTATAAATGACATAATGATCATGTTTTTAAGCACATTTTAAAACGCCATGTTTTTTATATGAAACTTGTTTCTTTTATTCTCCACGAGTTATTTATGATATGTTTTATTATAATATATGTAGATCAAATTAATTAATACATCTTAAGGGCTATCCCTAATATTTCTCCAATGCATTGGATAAAGAATTTAATCTCTATATATGATAAGTTTTACGATAACTTGGTGAATAACCTTGGTAATTGTTACGACACCTTGGTGAAAAACCTTAGTGATATGTATATGAATGCATCATTTAAATGTTGTAGACATATATCTAAGTTATGATTAATGATATAATTATTATTATGTACCTTTTTCTCATTCCTTTATGACATTCCTCATGTTTTTGTTGATAATTATCATGATCACATGTAAAGTGTTTCCCTTTCTTTCTCTTACTAGGCCTTATGTTCAGACTTTCCATTGATGTATATCCCCAGGTTATGAGATGAAATAAATGTAATTAAGATGAAACTTAAAGAATAATTTCAAGTTTAATTGAAGAATGTTTTATGTTTTCATGTATTATATACCCTTTTTTCCAAGAAAATAAACTTTAAAAGATCCTTTGTTTTATACAATGTAATGAAAGTTATGTAATAAAAAGGTAGGATGCTATAGTTGGTATCGAATTATGGTTTAGTTATTTATAAAAATTAGGATTTGAAAAGTTTATAAATAACTCTATAGAAATGTTTAAATATAAGAAAAATATCTATGTATTTTTTTGAAATTTATGTAATTAGTTTCTGAGCAAAGAAATCCCTGTCTGGATACGAACAAGTGGATGTGGATCTAAAAAAGATGCACTTAGGGGTGAAAAATCCAACAAGGTGTGCTAGTCCTGACTCAAAGTAATCATGTACATAACAATGTGACTTACTGCATTCCTGGTTTGATACTCTAGTGGGACATTTTTGGTTAATCACATGCTTTTTATTAACCATTATGAAGGATTTATAGAAAATGTAATTGTTGTTAAAGAATAACATCTTTAAGCAAGACGTTATAAGACATGAAATTACTTTAGAATTATATGATTATTAAATGAAAAATGTTTATCAGAAAGGTTTTTTTTTATTTTAGAAAATGGCAGGAAATATAAGAAACGACATAAATGGTGAGTGTAATGGATCAGGCACTGACAACCTTCTGATGGAATAAAAAATGAAAAACATTATGAGAATGGTGAATTAATTTACTCGAGTTATGAGTAATAATTTGAATCAATATGAGAGACCAGATTCACCTCTAAGAGAACAACTCTTTATTGAGTCCTTCATGCATCAATGAACACCTTCATTTATTGGATCTGTTAACCCATTAATTGTTGTACAATGGGTAAGATCTATAGATTTTTTTTCTTCTGAACTCTGTTGTTCAAAACAAGAGAAAGTAGCCCTGGCTGTGTACCACTTAGAGGGAGAAGATGATCAGTGGTGAACACAGGTTAAAAAAACAAATCCAAGATGGAAAATTGAAGCTATGGAATGAGAAGAGTTTAGGGTAACCTTTTTCAAAAAAATATTTTACACGTTTAGCTTTTTCATGGATCCTAATGGTAAGGATGATATATTATTTAGTGGACTAAGACCTCTCCTATGAAAAAATCTAGCCAACCGAGGCTATGAAAACTATGATGAGATTGTGAGGAGTGATATGAAAGTAGAAATGGAGTTCAGAGAGACACAATGGTCCCATATATTGAATGAAAAGAATAGATCTTTAGAGACAAAATTGAGGAGGATATTTCATCAAAGAAGAGGAGGAAAGAAATTTCAACTTTCCACATGAAAAAAATGTGGGAAGAACCATTTGAAAAACTACTTTCTCAAGAGTGGTAAATGCTATAAGTGTAGAAGAGATGTACATATTTCTTAGAGCTATCATCATGAGGTGAAGCCTAAAATTATCAACACAAATAAAAATGGGAATATGGTGCAGGCTTTGCCTAAAGTCCAATTCTTCAACTGTGGATAACTTGGACACTTTTCCAATCATTTTCCAAATCTGAGGGTAGTAGAGGGGAATCACCATCAACCTCATCATAGGATAGGGAGTAATTTCATGATTTTTCTATCATAATGGATGAATTTTAAGCTCCAAATGATGTGGTGTAAAGTACTCTCATTGTTCTCTCACAACTAGAAAGTACTTGTTTGATTATCGTTTTATGAATTCCTTTATGTCTTCCAAGTTTGCAATGAATATAGAGTCAATCCATGATCTTATAGAAGTAATTTTTTTGTCAAGACTCTTGGAGGAATTATCCAAGCATCAATAGTGTAAAGAAACTCTAGTATTCAATTTGGAGAGAACAATCTCATTTCAAATCTAGTAGACATTTCCATGTTGGAATTCAACATTATACTTGGGATGGACTGGATATCAAATTATAATGCTAAGATCAACTATAGAATCAAGGAAATCTCAGTATTATTAAATGGAAAACATATAGTTCTCTTCAAAGGATAGAAATCTCAACAAAATCTTTTTCTAGAAGCACCACCCATATCCTTCTTTATAGAGATAATTGGTGAATATGAATAAGGAAATGAAAGTATATGAATGGAAAGTGTCCCCATAATTCTGGATTTAATTTATGTATTTCCTAAGGAGTTACCTATACCCCCTCCAAAAATATAGGTAGATTTATCCATTGAATTTATGCCTAGATCCAAGCCGATATAAAATACCCCATATTTAATGGAAAATGTTGAGCTATAGGAATTAAAGAAACAAGTCCAATATATTTTGGAGAAGGGGTTTATACATCCAAGTGTGTATCCTTGGGGAGAACCTATTCTCTTTGTTAAGAATAAGGATGGATCAATGTGGTTATGAATTGATTATAAAGAACTTAATAGGGTCATAGTAAAGAACAAGTACCCTCTTCCAAGAATTTTTGATTTATTTTACCAGCTTCGTGGGGCTCAATTATTCTCCACGATTGATCTTCGATCTAGTTATCATCAATTGAGGGTGAAGAAAGAATATATTCCCAATAACACCTTCTGATCAAGATATATGCGTTATGAGTTTGTTGCTATGCCCTTTGTCTTAACTAATTCTACTTCTATTATTATGGATTTGATGAATATAGTCTTTAAGGACCACCTTGATAACTTTGTGGTGATTTCTATTGATGATATTATGATATATTTCAAAAGTATCATGTATCATTAGGATCATCTAAGGTTTATATTGAAAACTCTAAGGAAAGATAGGTTATTTGGAAAGTTTTAAAAATGTTAATTTTGGTTACAACAAGTTGATTTCTTGGGGAACATTGTAACCAATGAAAGAATCCCAGTTTATCCTACCAATACAAAGGTTATGGAGGAGTAGCCTCATCCTACAACAGTAACTAAGATTCTTAGTTTCCTTGGATTAGTCGGATATTATAGAAGGATTGAGAAATACTTCTCATGAATTTACAAGCCACTAACCAAGTTAACTTGAAAAGGGGTCAAGTTCATCTAGAAAAAGGAGTGTGAATAATGTTTCCAAGAGCTAAAGACGATATTGGTTTCTAAACCCATGTTAACACTACCCTCTATCAGAGAAGTTTTTTTTATTTTTAGTGATGCATCTCTGAAAGTTATTAGGTGAATCCTCATAAAAAATGAAAATGTGATTGCTTATGCATCTTGACAGTTGAAGCCCCATGAGAAGAACTATCCTACACATGGCATGGAGCTAGATGAGGTTGTTTTTTCTCTGAAGGATATGGAGACACTATAGTTATGGGGACAAATGTGATATATACTTAGACCATCAAACATTGAATTACATTTTCTTGAAAAGTAATTTAACATGAGATAGAGGAGATGGTTGAAACTTATTAAAGACTATGATTGTTCAATTCATTATCATCCCAGAAGAGAAAAATAAGTCAATGATTCATTTAGTAGGAAAGACCCTATTGTGTTAGAAATGATGAGGATTCAAGGAGATCCTTTGATCAAAGACCTAGTAAAACTGAACATGGTAATTTTACGGTAAGGGACATCATCAACCTTATCCCAAATGATTTCTAAACTATCATTACCAGATAAGATCAAGAAATATCAAAGAGAATACCCCTTGTTGCAAAAACATATAGAGGCTGTGAAGAATGGGAAATTTTCTTAGTTCAATATTGATCAAGAAGGTGCACTGAAATTTCATAAAAGACTATTTTTCCATATAAATGGGTATTACAACCACTACCCATACCATTATGTAAGTGGGAAAATATCACGATGGAATTTATCACCGGTCTCCTGAAAATAGTGAAAGGAAATAATGCAATATAGGTTATAGTGGACCCTCTTACCAAGACTACCCATTTTATCTCTATTCAGGAAGATTTCTATCTTGACTAACTTGTCTATATTTACGTGAAGGAAGTGATAAGGATTTATGGAGTGACACTTTCTACCATTTTGGTCATGATCTAGGGTTCACATCAAAATTATAGGGAAGTATTCAATATGCTTTGAGTACCAAATTGAATTTCAGTATGTCTTATCACCCCCAAACTGATGGCAAATCTGAAAAGACTATTCAGACACTTGATGACATGTTGAGAACATGTTCAATGGAATTTAAAGGTGGATGGTATCAACATCTTCCATCAGTTGAGTTCTCATACTACAAAATCTTCCATTTGAGTATTGAAATGGAACCTTATGAAGCTCTATATGGGAAGTGATGTAGAACTCCAACTTGTTGGGATGAAGCTGGTGAGAGAAAGCTTCTTGGGACTGATCTTTTGTAAGATATGATAGAAAAGGTTCATTCCATGTAACAATATATTAAGAATACTCATAATTGTAAGAAGAGATATGATGGAAACCAATGAAGGGACTTAAAGTTTGATATTTGTGACAAGTTCTTCCTTCAAATTTCACCTTGGAAGATATTCATGCAGTTTGGGAAGAAAGGTAATCTCAACCCCATGTACATTGGCCCCTATGAAATCCTTGATCGCAAAGTAGTAGTGGGATATCGGCTAGCACTTCCACCAAATATAGCTCAAGTTCATGATGTTTTCCATGTATCTCTCTTGAGGAAGTAAATACCTGACCCTTCACATGTATTGAATCCATAGGTGGTACAATTGGAACATGAACTCTCTTATGAGGGGTAGCCAATGGATATCTTGGACCATAGAGACAAGGTTCTATGAAAAAAATACTACCCACCTCATTAAAGTGTTGTAGAAGAACTAGAAATATGAAGAAGACACATGGGATTGGAGGAAACAATGAGGCAGAACTACCCACATCTTTTCTCAACTGGGGGAATGAGATGAAATTTTAGGGATGAAATTTCTTAAGGGGGAAGAATGTAACAACCCAAACTTTTTTGAAGGATATTTGTTTCCTAAAAATGCATGTAATGTTACATTTTACTCATAAAAACTATACCCCTTTAATCATTAAGTGAGTATAATTAAAATTTTACCATCGAGTTTTGACCGTTATATGATCTTTAGTAAATTATGACTATTAGTCAATATAACCATTGGAAACTATACTCTTAATGATTATTTTAACATTATAAATATTTTTTATAAGTAGAAATGAAAAAGGAAAATTAATGTAGAAAGAGGAGTTCATGGCCTCATCTAGTAGAGTCGTGTCATACAAAGACCATTTTTAGTACTTGGAAGGTAGGTAACATCACTAGGCTTTTCTCTTGACCAAGCCCAAGACTAGATTCAAAAAATATGGCTTGAACAAAATCTCTTATGGGAGTAGTTCATGTTAGGGGAAATTACCACTCGATGATTATATCCAAACCCCCCTAAGAGTCTATCACCATCGCACACATCACCCTTAGGTTGTATGAAGGTGTTATAAGGAGTTATGTATCAAGACCTCAGTTACTTATTATATAATCTCTTTTTATAAATAAAATTGGTGTTCCATCAATTCTGTTTTGAGTTTAGTTTTTTTTAAAATATTATAAATTTGATAAATTGTTTTTTTGATTAGAAACATTACTTTTTAGAAAAGATATAATTATTATAATAAAAAAGGTTTTATTAATATATTTATTTTAATTAAATATTCTGATTAAAACACTCTTATTTTAATTTATATGATAAAATAATTTTATTTTATTTCAAGTGTCAGAAAATTTTCAATGCATTTTACTATGCATTTTCTATCTGCTATTATTTTAATAAATAAGTATTTTTATATTTAAAAGTTAATTTTATTATACTTAAAAAATTATTATGATAAAATAAACATCTTTTTTTTAAATCATCTTGTCAAAATTAGGTTAGGGTGAATTTATGAGAATTTTATAAAATATTTTGTTTTTCAGTGAATAGTAAAAATATAGTTTTGAGTTTTTGATATGTTTAATGACATAATAATTATGTAATAAGTAATATAAAATATTTTTTGACTATTATTAATTTAAATAACATATTATGTTTCCCAAGGGTCCAATACCATGGGAAATCCCATGGTTTTACAAATACCACTACTAAGGTGTCCAAGGAAATCAATAAAAAATCCCTCTCTTTTACTATAAATACCCACCCATTTCTCTATTATATTTCATTAAAAATTCATCCTATATGAATATATGATATTTTTACATCCAAAATAGTCCTTAAAAGGTATCCTCAATCCCCCAAGGTCCTAATCTTTGAGTTTTAGGAGTTACTCTTCAAGGTAAGGGAAATCTCAACTTCTCTTTTCCTTTCAAGTTCCCTTTATATGTGGTATATCCTTAAAATTTCCATACTATATTATTCTATACATTTTGTTATATAATTTTTTATTAATATTATTTTATTAATGGGATATTATTTTTCCTTCTCTTTTTAATGTTTTATAAAACCATGTTTCTTACCCATTATGATGTTGATTTTTCATTTCAAAATATCTCTCTTTTTTCTCAAGAAATTCTTTTATTTTATTTATATGAATAACTAAACCTATTTATTTTATAAGGTAATTCAAAAATATGTAAAAATTATTTATTTTATTTTTTAATTTACATACATAAAACCCTCATTACCTTTCCTTGGGTTATGAATGACACAATGATCATGTTTTTAAGCACTTTTTAAGACGCCGTGGTTTTTATATGAAATCCATTTCTTTTATTCTATACTAGTTATTTATGATATTTTTGATTATGATATATGTGAATAAAATTAATTAATACATATTAAGGGTTCACCTTGATATCTCTCCAATACATTGAGTAAATAATTTCATCTCTAGAGATGACAAGTTTTATGATACCTTGGTGAATAACCATAGTAATTTTTACGACACCTTGGTGAAAAACCATGGTGATATGTTTATGAATGTATCATTTAAATGTTGAAGACACAAATCAAAGTTATTATTTATGTTATTATTATTATTATTATATTCCAATTTCTCATTCCTTTAGGATATTACACAAGTTTTTATTGATAATTCTCATGATCACATGTAAAATATTTCCCATGCTTTCCCTTACTGGGCCTTATTCTCACACTTTACTTTGATGTATGTCCCTAGGTTATGAGATTCAATAAATATACTTATGATGAACCTTGAATAATACTTTCAATTTAATAGAAGAATGTTTTAATTTTTCATGTATTATGTACCCTTTTTTCCAAGAAACTAAACTTTAAAAGATCCTATATTTTATACAATATAATGAAAGTAATGTAATAAATAGGTAGGATTCTATATACTTAATTAGAGATTACCTTTCCAACAACTCCAATTTTAGGTTTCTTAAATATTAAAAATTATTTCCTAGTTTAGGAGTAATATTTTCAAGTAACAAGATCACTTATATCTATTTACACCGATGGTTCCATTGTTTTTAGTTTATTAATGGTTCTCATTCATTTTTAAAATTTTGAATCTAACTTTGTATGTTCATTATTCTAGTATGATTTCCTTTAAATTTCTCATATCTATGTTAAATATTTCTTATAATATGTAACAAACAAATAATTATGCATTCTATATTCATATATTAAATATGTAGTATTAATATGATGAATTTGCAATATGTATATACTAACTAAGTAAAATGCATTCAATTGCCTCAGTGGTGGTGGGGAAGGTTCTGCTCTCAATGATTTTGGATACTCAGACCCCATTCTCAGGATATAAAATCCCAACATATAGGGTTCCAAGACTTATGAAATTCAATTATCATCTCACAAGTCTTGGATTTAATCATTACATCAAGTGCATTTTAATTTTAAAATTAAATAATTTATTGACACAACTATGGATTTTTTTCAGTTTCGATTTTTAGGAAATCAACCCCTAATAATCTTTCCCAATATTTCCCAATTTTAATTCTAATAAATGGGTTAATATGCATCCTTTTTATTATTAATTACCATATTTTCTTTAATCTTGATAAATAAGGGGATATTTTTTCCATTTGCAACATTTTTTAAGGTACTATATTTATACGGGTTTTTTATGGTAATCATCGGAATTGGATTCATATAAACTTCATGAAGTTTTTTCTATTTTAGAAGAGTGAATTTTAGGTAATTTCATATATGTTATATATGTATTACTTTTAATGCATTCAATTGATTGTTATGTAATTTTTTACTTGTATATTCACCACACACATTCTCTTAAATTATTAATTCTATTTTTTGTTTGTTTACTGACTCTCTTAATGTGGAATACATTTGATATATCATTTTGATAGGTTTAATGTAGGTTATTATAATATCAAATCTAAATTTTTTATAGGATTACTTGATAAGTAATTTCACACCTATTATATACTTATTCTTTTTTAATTTATTAATTATATTGTAATGTATTGTTTATCCTATAAAAAACTAATTGATTTCCATATTATCAATCCATAGGTTCCCCTCCAATATTTTCATTTTTTATTTTAATGTTAACATCAGTTCATCTATTTATTCTTGTATTTTATTTGAAGTATGTGGTTTAATGTTTCCTAGATCATTGCTTACTATTCAAAATCATTCATATAAATTTTGATTTATTAGAATATGGTTTTATGTTCTTATTTCCCCAAAAATATAGTTTTAATGAATCATGATCACAATAGAAATGTAAATTTTGAAAAAAATACCCACCACTTATACAAGTTTGGAAATATTTAGTAATATTATTATGATGTATTTTAGTTTATTTTTAACATTTCATTCAAAACTTACCATAAATTATTATTTTTACATTCTTTATGTATTAAATATAAATGTTAACTACATGTGATATCTCCTTTTGATAGTTTCACTATGAAATTATAACATTGACTCTAAATTTATCATCAGAGTTCCCGATAGGTAATTTCATGACTGTTATATTTGTATACCTTTTTTAATGCATTCATTGTATTTTTTGTATTTATTTCATTTTTAGAGCCTATTCACTATAGAGTTTGTTAGGAACCATATTTATATGAACAATGAAATTAGTATATTTGAAAATAAATTTTATGTCATTGTATATCATGTGGAAGAGTTGACTTAAGCCTATGTTGGTTGGTCTGGTGAAGCATAGAATAATGAGGGAGGCAGTTTGCATGTTTGGTGAACCATGAGGATGTTGAATCTTGATCACATTGGACTCAATCATGTTTAGAGGTTGCAGTAAAGGTCTTGAACTAAGAGGATGATGAATCTTGTCCACATTGGACTCGATTAGTTACACTAAAGCAAGAAAGATCCATTTAACTTGGACAATAGTGGTATCATATTGCTTCAGACTTAGATAACATCTCCAAACATGGATAGCGATGCCATACCTAGATAAAAATGATAAATCTTAATGATTCTAGATTTGGAAGATCGACATCACAAAGGAGGTCAGACTAAACCCCAGAAATGTAGTGAGGTCAAGGAATATTTTCATTATGATATTTTTATCTTGTTTCATTGATTTGGTGGGGGTGTAATGGCCTAGATTTCCTCAGGTCATTCCTTTGTGAAAATACAGTGTTTTGGGCATTCTAGGAGACAACAGTGTCTTGTTTCAAAGGTTTTCCAAATTTCCAGTTTTTTCCTAGTTTTTTCATCGGTGAATCAGGTCATCAACATCGACATAACAGTGCGTCGGCATGTCAGTGTGTCGACAAGTCATTTCATCATCATGTTAGTGCATTGACATGTTAGTGTGTCAGCATATCAGTGTGTTGGTTGGTTAGTGTGTAGGCATGTCAGTGTGTCAACATGTCAACGCATCAGTGAGTCAGGGGTGTCAACATCGGTGATTCAGGAGCGTCGATGTCGGTGATTCAAGGGCATCGGTGTTGGCAAGTATGGGTGTCGGTAGGTCAGGGCATCAGTAGGTCAAGTCATTAGTAGGTTGTTGCGTTGGTAGCTCAGCATAGATGGCTCAATGTCAATAGGCTGAGTCGGTATCTCACCCATTGGTGGCTCTACGTCTGTGACTCACCCATTGGTGACTCGCCCATCAGTGACTCATCTTCAGTTTTCCCAATTTTTCTCAATTTTCCTATTTCACCCCTCATACATTTTATTTTACATAAACCAACTTTAAAGTCTTTTTTGAGCTTTTATAAGAGTGTTTCAAAGGATAATAATTATATCTTTAATATCCTAATGTTCTGAGGGATTTGAGATACTCAAACCATGTAATCTTGACCACAATCCCATGATTAATAGATTTTGAAATCATTATTCCTTTAAAATAGGATCTCGCTCTTCAAATCCATGAGATTAACTTCCTAGTATGTTTTTAATTCCATATTTTTGGATCTAGAGTCTTCCACCCAAGATGATTCATTCACCTCTACAAGATCCCCAACTGTTCAGTTTTCTTGGAGTTCTTCCCTGCTACTCACGCGATGCCCTATTCTTGACGCAAAGAGGAGTTTCATTGCCTGTTACTTCATGTAAGGATTTAATATGACTATATTTAATTTCGAATCATTATGGGAGAGTGTAATAATGATTCCTTATGAATAACAACTGAATACCTTTCTTAATAATAAATAAGTGAAGGTAAGGGAGTCTGATCAAAAGATAACAGGACAAATGAAATAATGGGTTGAGAGTGGTTTGATGTTTATTACCTATTTTATTTTTTATCCTTGTTAATTATGTGACTTTTTGTGGGTGTAAATACTTATGAAGATCATAGTCGTTGGTGGTATTTGTTTTTGCATTGGTGATTCCTTATAACTATGATTGTTTCCTTATGAAAAATTGGTGTAAATTCTAATCTGGCTAATCATGTATACCCAGTTAAATGAAATAAATTACCAATGATTAAATCCCTTGTATGATCACCCATATTTATCAAGTGGATTAAAGAACAATGTTTACCAAATATGAATATATATATATATATATCATGTTTATAGGTGCGGATGATTGTTGTGTTTTATTGGGTTTTTGTGTGAGTTGAGTGTCGATGCTATTGGGAGGATGATTATAGGTACAAGGATGGGAAGGGGAGTTGGATTCTATGATATGGGAGTGATATATTTGTGTAGAGGGGCTGTGATTTAAAGGTATTTTTTGTGGGATTTGTGTGTGGGGTTGTGTGGGAGGTGTGTTGGTATCCCGGTTTGAGAGACTGATTGATTATGGAAGGGATGGACTTTTAGGTAGTGGGACTTCCTTTGTTTATGATGTGGTCGCAGAAGTGACATTGAACAGTGGGACTGTGGGGTGATTATGAACTTGTATATAGTGGGACTGCATTAGTAAATATTAGTATTGTGCAATATAACTTTGAATAATGATAGTTGACAGTGGTTGAGCGGGGGTGTGCAGTGGGACTGAGAATATGGCTTTGTTTGTTATTCTGTTATGGTTGTGGTTGGTAGTTTCTTGGTTGTACTGGAATAAATTTAAGTGAATACCTTAATTAATAAATGAAAAGTGATTAAATGAAAAGGGGTTGGGTTATTATTTGGAAGTGGTTGTTGTGTGGTTGTGTATATAGATGTAGTAGCAAATGTGGTTCTGTATGAGTTGGTTTTCTATTGTGGGGACCCATAGATTGGGATGAGTGTTTCCTTACACACACACACACACATATATTGTAGTTCCTTGTGATTTATATACTCATCCCACCCTTGTTGAGCACCATGTGCCGAACACCCCCCCTTTTATGGGGGAGGGTGTCTTTCCCAACATCCCAGTGGGAGGATAGATGGCTAGTTACTGAATTTCTCCCTCACACCATCTTCTGGTTCTTATTGCTCAAGCATATCCAAGAAGGCTATAATGGAATGAGGCTTACCATAGTCCCAGAACCTTCAGGCAGGTTTGTGGTGGATGAGAGGGCTAGGTTCTTGTGGGCCAGAATTATTTTCCCAAGTGTCTTTGGGATGAGGCTCAGGTGTCTTTAGGTGAGAGGCATGTTTGTTATGGCCCAGGTGTCTATAGGTGGGATTGTGTGTGGTTTGAGGTCTAGGTGTGTGCATCCAGGTTGTGGAAGTGGGACTACATATGGGAATAGTGGTATCATCAAGCCATTAGTTATTAGGAACGAGTAGTTAACCGGTGGAAAAGTGGTGATGGGTACCCAAATGTCGATGTGCTTATACTACTACTTTACTTGACTTCTATTATTTGGTGAGTGTTCCTTAGTGAGGCTGGGCTAGTTAGTACACCTTAGTAGGTTCTTGGAGGTTATAATATTTTTTCAGAGGGGCATTAGTATGTTCCCCCACTTGTGAATGGGTAGCTTTAGTTTCCCTACTTAGTATACTCATATGCTCACCCTACGTATGTAAACTATTTTCATGTTTCCATGAGTACTTTGAGGACCATTCTAGACTTTATTAGCTCAGTCATTGGGATTAGTTGTTATTGCTCCTTAGTCTCCTTTTCTTTTGGTAATTTTTTTGGTACTTTTGATGTAATCTATATCAGCTTTACTGTTGAACATGCATGTGGGAATGGATGTAAGAACCCAGTTCTTATTTCTGAGGTACAGGTTTCTTCTTTTCATTTTTCCTCAAGTGTTTTTGAGAAACTAAGGAAAATGGGGAAAATCCCAAATTTTGGAAAGTACACGCCGTGTACTTTTCCACACACTGTGTACTTTTGGCCGTGTGGAATGAGTACACGGGGCATGTGGCCATGTCGGCGATGAAGGGTGTAGAAACCAACTACACGCCGTGTAGTGGTCCTTTACACACCGTGTAGTTAGTAAGAAGATGAATAGTAAGGCAGTGGCCAGCTGTGTGACAGAACACGCCGTGTACTTAGGGAGACATGCCGTGTAGTCACGTCGGTAGGTGAACAGTGCCACGCTGGCGGGAAACTGCCAGATGAACAATTAAATGAAGGAAGTACACACCATGTACTTGGAAGTACACGCCGTGTACTTTGTTTTTTTACTTAAAATGGGCAGTAGCCTCCCCTGTTCACAGGGAAGGCTTAGAATGGGAAGAAGGAATGGAAGAGAGAGGCCGAAGCTTTGGAGATCTTCCAGGCGCACGCCGGGAATCCGTTTCCACCTCGGACGATCTCGTTGGAACCGCACGGGTAAACCCTCCACTCCTCTTAAGCCGTTCTTGCCAATTATTCCTCTAAGGGAAGTTATTTAAGTTTGAACGAGTTTTCTTATACGTCAGATCTATGTCGTTCTTGGGCATTTCTGGAATCGATGTTCACGTATATCATTTGTTGGCATTAAAGGTAGGTGTCTTAGTGTTTATTTTTCTAACTGTTGTGCGATTTGTGGGTTTTGAGCATTTTTGAGCTACGAACCCATATTTGGGGTGTAGTGTGGGTGAGGTCGTGGCTATTTTAAATACCTAGAATTGAATAGGTAATTAATTTTGATAATAAAATGTTGTTTGGGATCGCTGCTTGGATCCAGGACCATCCTGAGGGGTGCGTTCCTCTGTTTAGCCATTTGGACAGGATAACCCAGGGTATGCCATGTTTAATTATGCATTACTTTTTCCTTGAGAGGAATTGTATGTAAATGGAATGTTTATATGTTGGGCATGACCCAGTTACTTGTTTAGCCTGAGGTTGTGGATATATATATATATATATATATATATATATATATATATATATTATATAGCCTGAGGGCGAGATATTATATATCCTGAGGGCGAGGCTTGAGGGCGAGATATTATATTGCTTAAGGGCGTGGCCTGAGGGTGAGATATTATATAACCTGAGGGCGTGGATATTATAAAGCCTGAGGGCGTGGTTTTACTACATTATCCTAAGGGTGAGATTCTGTTGGCCTGAGGGCTTGGCTCTGTTGAGCACAGAATGTTACTAAATTAAATGGTTAAATGAATAATTAAAATGTAAATATAACTGGTTAAGTTAGTTACTTTTGAGTACTGCTTAGTTTATTGATTTTACTACTGCACACTGTTGTTTCATGTCTACACACAGTTGAGCACTGGCCTTTGGTGGGTGCCTACTAGGAATTTATTTCTCACACCCTGTTTGGGTCATGATTTTCGGCCCAAACAGATTATGTTTCTGCAGGTGTAGATAAGGGAAAGGGTCCTTATACAGGTACATGATTATTTCTGAGGAGTAGGGGAGCATGGGACCGGGCTGAGGCTCATGATGCTACTGGCTATTTTGTTTTTCTGTACTTGAACTGTACTGTATTATTGTGTATCATGTTATGGCTTCTTTCTTAGAATTTGAGGCATGTTGCACCATTATTTATATACTGGTTGGTTATTTCTACTGCACTTGTTTAATTCAGTTGTGTATGGTTTACTGCTTTCGCTGTTGCTGTATGTTTTGTTCCATTCCACTGCACTACACTTTAAAAAATGAGGGCATAGTTTCCCCACTATCAGACCTGGGCCATCGCTGCTAGTCGGCAGCCTCTGGCATTTGGGGAAATGCGCTTGAGTTCATGTGGCGAACCAGGTTCGGGGCACCCGTTTAGTAGCACCTGGAACCGGGACGTTACAAAGTGGTATCAAAGGCAGTTCTTTTCTTGACTTACTATTTGGATCCTTAGTCAGGGATAGGACGAGAACGATAGTTGGTAATAAGCTATGCCTGGGCATAGCTAACCCGTGTACAGGGAAAATCCAATTTAGCTCGTATTGCAATTTTAATGATTTTTCAATTTTACAGTTGATTTGTTTTCACCGAAGGGTGACACACTTGTGTTTGTGCTGTTTATATTTTATCCTTGGGTTCTATTTAGTTTCAACCCGATGATATGAGGGTATACCATCTCATTCATCATTTAGGCACATGCTAGAAATCACATTCCATGCATAATTCCATGTCATGTTGGTGCATTAGAAAGTGCATGTTGTTGTGATAGTTGTTGTGCTAGAAAATCATGTTGTTGTGATAGCTGCTTGATAAATACCTGCTATGTGATAAGGAATTTTTGTATGATCTGATTTATAGAATGAACGCCAAACTTTGGTTTTTGGGGAGTATGGGCCCTCATTTTCTGGAATTTTGTGGATCATTGAATGCTTATTATGTTATAACACAGATAAGATGTCAAACTTTGATTCGTGGGGAGTATGGACCCTCACAGATCGGAATTTGACACTTAGGTGTTGTTTTTTAGTATTTTCTGGGTTCGGGGAATTTTCTGAGGCATACTGTCCGGAAAACCCAGTATACACGCCATGTAGTGTTTTATACACGCCGTGTATGGTCTTCTGTTCGGGAAGAAAAATAAAATTTTTGAGTACACGCCGTGTACCCAGAGTACAGGCCGTGTAGTCTCTTCCCGTGTCACAAATCGTGTGGGTTATGACACAGGGAAGGGAAGAGTTGGGGAAAACACGTCGTGTAGTTTCTGTACACGCCGTGTAGTGTTGACCCGGTGTCTGCCGTGTCACTAACAGCACGGGCGGAGGAAACCTTAATGCATACACGCCGTGTCCACTGTGGAGCACACCGTGTAGTCTGACCTGGGGACCCGACCATGTAACTAACAACACGGGTCGGGGTAATCCTCTCATATACATGCTGTGTATAGATAGAACACGCCGTGTAGTGTGAGCTGTGTGTCTGGCCGTGTAACTAACAACACGGGTCGACAGAGCTTGTCTAGAACACGTCGTGTACCCGAGGGACACACCGTGTGGTCTTGTCCGAGGAAAGATCATGTGGAGTTAGCCGTGTGGCTGGGAAATGGGGTGGTGTACACACCGTGTGCGGGTGTAACACGCCGTGTAGTAACAAGTCGAGTCATCAGCCGTGTCACAAACGACACGGGCAGTTGGAAATAACACCATACACTCCGTGTAGTTTTGTTCAATGGGATCCGTGTAGCTTAGCTGTGTAGAACGACCCAGGCATGGGAAGGAAATTCAAGTACACACCGTGTAGTCCGTTTACACTCCGTATAGTCTGGTTTTGCAAATTTTGAATGCCTTCTTCCTCCTGTTTCCTTTTGGGTTTCTTCATTTTCAGTCGTTGTTAATCTTGTTCTAAAGGCGTGTTTTTGACCTTGTAGTGTCATGCCGTCGAGACGACCATGCATTGTTCGCTAGGAGAGCGGCGATGACTATACTCTAGAGATGGTGGGCCATGGTCTACCATTTAATCCTCCAGCAGAGCCAGATGCGGCACCGACTGTTATACCGGACACAGGCGCTGATGCGCAGTTCCGTGAAGGCTTTATGCAGTTCATGCAGACCTTCCAGGGAGCACCGCCGGCTGCCACATCTATGGCTGAGCTTACTCGTATCTTCTAGTAGCAGCATCCACCTACGTTTTTAGGGGATGACGGACCACAGGCTGTGGAGTCTTAACTGGGATCTATGCAGACTATTTTTGAGCATCTTGAGACGCCTCCAGGGTGGAGGTTCAAGCTCATGACTTACATGCTGTAGGATTCCGCCAAGAGGTGGTGGGATGTTGCCACCCAGTCAGAGCATCACAGAGACATGGCGTGGGAAGACTTCTAGGTAGTCTTCTATGACTTCTTTTTTCCAGAGACGCTGCGGGCAGATAGAGCTCGAGAGTTTATGAATCTGCAGTAGGGCACTATGTCAGTGATGGACTATTCTTCTCATTTCACTGAGCTTCAGCATTTTTCACCCATAATGGTGGGTGATGAGACATTGAGAGCCATACGTTTTGAGGATGGTCTTCGATATGACATCTGAGCACTGGTAAATGTTTTCAGGTTGCCTTCAGTACATGATCTTGTGAACTAGGCACTAATTTCAGAGAGGAACCTGCGGGAAGCTAGTGGTGTGGGCTAGGGTGGTTCAACACCAGTTACTAGTACTATTTCTACTGTCAAGAGGAAGAGACAAATGGATTTCTCTCAGGGTGGCAGTACCAGCCAGGCAGTCTCTTCAGGTGGCCCGATCAGGTGCTACCAGTGTGGTAAGGAGGGGAACAAGAGACCGCAATGTCCATGTGACCCAGTAGAGTGCCGAGCATGTGGCACGATGGGTCATCTGCAGCGCTTTTGCAGGGCGTTGCTACCAGTGGCTAGTGAGAGGGGTTTCATGCAGACTCCGCGTGCGGGAGTAGGACCAGTAGCTTCCTACCCGTCGGGAAACTGGAATACGTCAGGGCGTGCAAGCAGAGATGGTGGTCGTGGCCGTGGTAGTCATACACCAGAATCCTAGAGGCAGCATGGTGGGACAACTTAGGGTAGCCATGCTGTGTCATAGGGCTGTGACACTGGGCAGGCATATGCAGTGCAACAGACCCAGCAGGAGTAGGATCCCGGACCTTCTACAGTCATAGGTACTATTCTAGTAGCTTCTGTCTTATCTTCAGTACTCTTTGATACATGTGATACATATAGTTTTATATCTGTGCCCATTGTGGAGAGCCTTAGGTTCTGTGTTTCTACTTCTTCTGATATCATGACGCTAGGCACTCCGTTAGTGACTAGAACGGCTGGTGTGCGTCAGTGCAAGGAGTTCCCCCTTGAGGTTGGTGGGTGTCACTTTCTATGGGACCTCTATGTCTTAGAGATGATAGCTTATTACGTCATTCTCAGGATGGACTGGTTGGTTCCCTTTCGATCTTTGTATATTTCTATCATCATAGGGTGAGTTTTACGTCACCAGAGGGCGGGAAGTTTCTATACAAGGGCGAGTGGGATGTTCAGGCGAGTCGAGCTGGACTAGAGCATCATGGGTGAGGTGGAGTCATGGCCCAGATTGCGAGTCTATATATGGATGATCAGGGGACTTGTTAGATGGATTTTCCTCCAATTGTTGATCATTTCAGGGATGTCTTCCCAGACAACTTTTCTGGTCTACCTCCGGAGCTTGAGGTGGATTTCTCTATTGAGCTTGTGCCAGGAGCAGCACCAGTGTCCATTACTCCTTACAGGATGGCCACACCTGAGTTGTAGGAGCTCAAGAGGCAGTTAGAGGAGTTACATGCAAAGGGTTTCATCCAACCCATTACTTCTCCTTGGGGTTCTTCAATCCTTTTTACGAAGAAGGCAGATGGTACCCTCAGACTCTATGTATATTATCGGAAGCTGAACTAGTTGACGGTTAAGAACCGATATACCTTTCCAAGGATTGATGATCTTTTTGATCAACTTCATAGAGCATGAGTGTTCTCAAAGATTGACTTGAGATCAGGATATCATCATCTACACGTGATACCATCGGATATACCGCTTACAGCCTTTCAGAGCAGATATGGTCTCTACGAGTACTTGGTTATGCCGTTCGGACTCACGAACACGCCAGCAGTTTTTATGGCTCTGATGAATCGTGTGTTCCATATAGCGATGCAAATCGGGCTCACAGCCCATGGGCTTTGCAGGTATGGGGCAGATATGGGGCGGGGCAGGCCTGAAAATTTTGACTGTTTAGAGTGCGGGCCAATGTGGGTTGAGCCCACGCGGGTGCGGGCTAATGCGGGTTGAGCCCGCGCGGGTGCGGGCTTGCCCGTGGGCCTGATTTAAAAAAATATATATTATTTTTACAATATATGTTTCTTTAACATTTTAGTTTTTTAATAAAAAAATAATGGTTAAACGGTGACATATGATTTCTCACCGTAATGGTCATATTAATTCACCATTTATTCATATGTGAATTTTAAATAGGCATATATTTATTGTTTTAATATGATATTATGTTATTAATATAGCATTTATTAACCATATTTACATGGTGTGTCAACCCATCTCTTAAAAAATGGAACTCATCGCCCATGCGCATGGTTTCAATTCTATAAGAGTTATTATAATCATAATATTTTTTAGGTTGATTTAAATTTTTTATTATTTAATTTAATTTTTTTATTACGAGAATTGGATATAACCTCGTGAAAACACTAATAGCTTCCTCTGAAACTAATATTTACCTGGAGAAACTTCATTCATTCATTGGTTTAGTTGTTCACATCACCACACAACCAACATTATCATTCATTGTCCATCACTGATCACTCACCTACTTTCTATCGCAATAGTTCACCACCACATCGACATTACCACATGCCACCATTAACACACAAAAAAATGTTCCATCACATTCTTTAAAGCTCTAGTTATTGTTAATTCACACTTCTCCACACAAATACCTTTAAGAATGATAAAAAATAGAGTATTTAAATGATTATAAATAGTATTTTTTTGTAATCGTGGGTAAGCCCGCGGACAACCCGCGGGTTTATGCAGGGCGAGGCGGGCTTGAATTTTTTTGTTCGCATTATATGTGGGCTTTTGCGGACAAACCCGTGTGGGCTCAAACCCGTGCGGGCTTGGCCCGCCCCACCCCGACCCGCCTGTTTCGCATTACTAGTTCCATCCTTATCTGGACTCTTTTGTGGTAGTATTCATGGAAGATATCTTGGTATACTCTCACACACGACACGACCATGCCACCCATCTTGAGATCATATTGAGTACACTGAGAGAGCATAAGCTATATGCTAAGCTCTCCAATTGCCACTTTTGGATGAACCAGATTCACTTCATGGGTCATATCATCTTAGAGGTAGGAGTTGCAGTAGACCCAGAGAAGGTGAGAGCAGTAGTTTTCTAGGAGCAGCCTAAGAACTTGTTTGAGATACAGAGTTTCTTAGGGCTGGCTGGTTACTACAGACGCTTCATACATGACTTCTCCTGCTTAGAAGAGCCATTGACGGGTTTGACTAAGAAGGGTGTGAAGTTCTCCTGGTCAGAAGCTTGCGAGTCAGGCTTTCAGGACCTGAAAGGAAGGTTGACATAAGAAACAATCCTGATACTCCCAGAGCAGGGGAAGAGCTATACAGTTTATTGTAATGCATCAGGGATTGGACTGGGAGCTATGTTAATGCAGCGCGATCGAGTTGTTGCATATGGGTCTCGGCAGTTGAGGCCACATGAGAGGAATTACCCGATGCATGATCTCGAGTTAGGTGCAGTTGTTCATGCGTTGCGCTGTTGGAGACATTATCTATTGGGAGAACATTTTGTGGTCTTCACCAACCACAAAAGTCTCAAGTATATCTTTACTCAGTGAGACTTGAATCCGAGACAGCGAAGGTGGGTTGAATACCTTCAGTCCTTCGATTTTGAGCTTGCCTACACACCTGGTAAAGGTAATGCAGTAGCTGATGCACTGAGCAGGAAGACTCGGATACAGGCTGCGCGGGAGGCCAATGATGAGTGGCAGCTCATGGCTTTGTTCTCTGAGATGCATTTGGAGGTGCACGACAGTCAGGGGAAAACTTATCTTTCATCTTTAGCTGGGACTTCTACCCTCCTGGATATAGTGACGATGAGATATCTATCTGATCCAGAAGGCCTAGTTCTACGGGATTCAGTGGAAAGTGATGACCCTCTTCTTGGTTGAACGATAGGCGAAGATGAAATTCTGCGTTTCCATGGATGAGTGTGGGTTCCAGGGGATATACGTGAGGAGATGATGCGGGAGTTTCATGCTTCGGCTTGGGCAGTTCATCCCGGGGTTACCAAGATGTACCAAGACTTGGGATGTCAGTACTGGTGGCTGGCTATAAAGAGAGATGTAGCTGGTTTTGTTATGAGGTGTTCCACCTTTCAGTAGGTGAAGGCGGAGCATCAGAGGTCAGCCGTACTGTTATAGCAGTTACCCATTCTGGAGTGGAAATGGGATGATGTCATGATGGATTTCGTGACTGGTTTGCTGAGGTCACCTCGAGGCAATGATGCTGTGTGGGTTGTTGTGGACAGACTCACGAAGGTAGCTCACTTTTTTCTGATCAAGGAGACCTTTAGTGTTGATGAGATCAGGAAGTTGTATATTTGAGAGATCGTACGTCTTCATGGGGTCCCTCGTTCTATCATTTTAGATAGGGATGCCCACTTTACGTCTCGTTTCTGGAAGAGTTTTCAGAGGGAAACGGGTACATAGGTGCTTCTGAGCACAACTTACCACCCTCAGACCGATAGTCAGTCAAAGTGTACGATACAAGTGCTTGAGTACATGCTGCGAGCATGTGTCCTAGACTTTGGGGGATCTTGGGATAAGCACATACCCCTAGTCGAGTTTTCCTATAATAACATTTTTTAGGAAACTATTGAGATGGCACCATACGAGGCTTTATATAGTAGGCTATGCCGATCACCTTTGTGCTAGTTAGAGGTAGGTGAGACAGCTTTACTGGGACCACGTCTCATGCAGGAGACTTCTGAGCAGGTCCAGTTGATTCAGAAGCGGATGGCTACTGCGCAGTCTCGTCAGAAGTCTTATGCTGATCGCCGTAGATGACCTTTGGAGTTTATGGTCGTGGATCAGGTTTTCCTATGTGTTTTTACGAGGTTGGGACACAGTAAGGTTAGGAGACACAGAAAACTTTCACTGAGATATGTGGGCCCATTTGAGATTCTGGAGAGAATCGGGCCAATTGCTTATCGGTTGCAGTTACCTCAGAGGTACTGGGCCATGCACGGCGTCTTCCATGTATCTCGGTTGCGCCACTATCATTCAGAACCGTCTCATTTCTTTCAGCCCGAGGAGGTTGAGCTTGAGGTAGATGCGTCCTTTGAGGAGCATCTGATTCGTATCGTTGATAGGAGCATGAAGGTTTTCCGAGGCCGGTCAGTTCCTCTCGTATGGGTGCTATGGCAGCATGGTTGAGTACAGGACGAGACCTGGGAATGGGAGACCGACGTATGTGCTCAGTGGCCGAAGTTATTCACGGTTGCATCTTTGCCACCCTTGGAAGGTCAATTCGGGGACGAATTGCTTTAAGGGCGAAGTTTGTAAGAACCCGATTCTTATTTCTGAGGTACGAGTTTCTTCTTTTCATTTTTCCTTAAGTTTTTTTGAGAAACTAAGGAAAATGGGGAAAATCCCAAATTTTGGAAAGTACATGCCATGTACTTTTCCAAACGCCGTGTACTTTTGGCCGTGTGGAATGAGTACACGGGGCATGTGGCCTTGTAGGCGACGAAGGGTGTAGAAACCGACTACACGCTGTGTAGTGGTCCTTTACACGCCGTGTAGTCAGTCGACAGGTGAATAGTAAGGCAGTGGGCAGTTGTGTGAGAGAACACGCCGTGTACTCAGGGAGACATGCTGTGTAGTCACGTCGGTAGGTGAACAGTGCCACGCTGGCGGGAAACCGCCAGATGAACAATTAAATGAAGGAAGTACACGCCGTGTACTCGGAAGTACACACCGTGTACTTTGTTTTTTTTGCTTAAAATGGGCAGTAGCCTCCCCTATTCACAGGGAAGGCTTAGAACGGGAAGAAGGAATGAAAGAGGGAGGATGAAGCTTTGGAGATCCGCCAGGCACACGTCGGGAATCCGTTTCCGCCTCGGATGATCTCGTTGGAACGACACGGGTAAGCCCTCCACTCCTCTGAAGCCATTCTTTCCAATTCTTCCTCTAAGGGAAGTTATTTATGTTTGAATGAGTTTTCTTCTATGTCAGATCTACGTCATTCTTGGGCGTTTCTGGAATCGACGTTCACGTATATCATTCGTTGGCATTAAAGGTAGGTGTCTTGGTGTTTATTTTTCCAACTATTGTGCGTTTTGTGTGTTTTAAGCTACGAACCCATATTTGGGGTGTCGTGTGGTTGAGGCCGTCACTATTTTAAATGCCTAGAATTGAATAGGTAATTATTTGTGATAATAAAATGTTGTTTGGGATCGCTGCTTGAATCCAGGACCATCCTGAGGGGTGCGTTCCTCTATTTAGCCATTTGGCCAGGATACCCGAGGGTATGCCATGTTTAATTATGCATTACTTTTGCCTTGAGAGGAATTGTATGTAAATGGAATGTTTATATGTTGGGAATGGCCCAGTTACTTGTTTATCCTAAGGGCGTGGATATATATATATATATATATATATATTATATAGCCCGAGGGCGAGGCCTGAGGGTGAGATATTATATAGCCTGAGGGCATGGCCTGAGGGCGAGATATTATATAGCCTGAGGGCATGGATATTATAAAGCATGAGGGCGTGGTTTTACTACATTAGCCTGAGGGTGAGATTCTGTTTTCCTGAGGGCTTGGCTCTATTGAGCACATAATGTTACTAAATTAAATGGTTAAATGAATAATTAAAATGGTAATATAACTGGTTAAGTTAGTTACTTTTGAGTAATGATTAGTTTATTGCTTTTACTACTGCACACTGTTGTTGCATGTCTACACATAGTTGAGCTCGGGCCTTTGGTGGGTGCCTACTGGGAATTTATTTCTCACACCCTGTTTGGGTCATTATTTTCGGCCCAAACGGATTATATTTCTGTAGGTGTAGATAAGGGAAAGGGTCCTTATATAGGTATATGATTGTTGCTGAGGAGTAGGGGAGCATGGGATCGGGCTGAGGCTCGTGATGCTACCGGCTGTTTTATTCTATTTTGTTTTCCTGTACTTGAACTGTACTATATTGTTGTGTAGCGTGTTCTGGCTTCTTTCTTAGAATTTGAGGCATGTTGCACCATTATTTATATACTGGTTGGTTATTTCTACTCCCCTTGTTTAATTCAGTTGTGTATGGTTTACTGCTTCCGCTGTTGTTGTATGTTTTATTCCATTCCGCTGTGCTACACTTTGACAAATGAGGGAATAGTTTCCCCACTATCAGAACTGGGCCCTCGCTGCTAGCCGGCAGCCTCTGGCATTTGGGGAAATGCTCTTGAGGTCATATGGCGAACTAGGTTCGGGGCACCCTTTTAGTAGCACCCGGAACCGGGACGTTACAATGGATTTTGGATTTACTTCTACTTTTAGTATTTAGTGTTTCATGGGATTTACCATCTTATCTCCCAATCTTGTTCTAAAAAAAGGGTAATTCCTTCTAGATTATGTGAGATTCTATACCCTTGGTGACATTCTCTTCTTTGGGGCCTACTAAAGGTGAGACTTGGGGGTCATTATCTCTCCTTTACCTTGTGAAAGGAAGGGCATGTCACTTTACCGTACCTTCCCTCATCTTAAAGAAGGAAGGTTGTGACATGGGGTTTCTTGTTTACATTGTGTTATGATATTATTTTTAATAGCCTCTCTTGTAAACCTTTATTATTTCAAAGTAAAAAACCCATAATGATTTTATCCAAATTTGTATGATTTTAAGGGTTATATCAATGTTTGAAAATAGATGAGGTTGAATAATATCTCTCCAAATCTTATTACTTGTAACTCCTAATTGACTTGGTTATGTCATGCTTAGAGAATAGAGGATGAAAGGAGTGTGTTAGAAGAGATTGAAAGGTATGGTTTTTCTTTTGATTCCAATATCATTCTTTTTTTATGGTTATTCATGATATAATAATGTTAACTCTAATTTTTTTATTTGTATGTATTATTAGATAATGGAGGATTGAAGGAGAGTGTTAGAAGAGATAAAATGGTATAGTTTTTCATTGTATTCCTATAACATTATTTTTTATGGTCAATCAAGATATAATAACGTTGACACTACTTTTTTTCTATTTTGGTGTTTATTCATGAAAGATATGGATTTTATATGGATGGATATCCCTATAGAATTACTTTTTTTGTATTGTTTTAAAAAAAATCTACAGACTAGATGCTTTCTCTAGCGTTCGCTAATGTATTTTTATTCTCAGGCCATTAGAGACTGCCTATAAAAGTTGATAATATGTTTATTATTTGAGGTTAATTAATGAAATCATGTCGTAGTTGCTAAATATTTCCCCAGTGACTACCCCTACGATGATTTGGGGGCCCCTTATAGCGACCTCTATTGTCATTCGCTATTTCCCTTTAGTGACAGGGAAACCGCGACTTCCAAAAGCAATCAAAAGGCAGTCGCTAAATCCCTTAGGAATCGTTTTCATGGTTTCTAAAGGTCAAATTTATAGCAGTGATATATAAAATATTATGATATAAAAAAACTAATAATTATTTGTAATATAGATTGTAAAGACTAAAATCAACATAAAATGAATTTAAGTTTGTTTCACAAAACAGTCCATGGGGAAAGACCACCCCAATATGAGTGTAATGGTATATAAAATATTCAGTTTCGACAAAATAAAAAAAGGAATATAAAAATAATATTAAAAAAAATTATAATGAAAATATAGTGATATAAAAAAATATAAATTATACATGTATAGAAATATAGTATATTGAAAAGTGGATATACAATATGATTTTGCAGTATATGCATATAGTAAATGGGACAAAATATGAAAATACCAAGAAGATGAGATTGTGAAATATGCATAAGATTATAAAGAAAAACCATTCTTAAAAATAACATAACATACAAAAAAACAGTGTGGGTATCCCATTTGTGGTTATCAATTAAAGAGAGTTAGATCATCTATGAGATTCATGAGGTGTTCATTCCAAATGTAAAACATGAATTATCATCTTTTGAAAAAGTAATCAAAACAATGTTGGATTGGTGTAGCATTGTAGCAGTGTGGAATTCTGGCCACTATTCACTATAGCACAGTGGACTTATTATTTGTTTAGTGGCACAATTCTTATTCTTATTTATTCACCCATTCAATCTAGGGTTTTTTGTGTGTGAAATTATGACCTCCCTGTAATTGTGCTCCTAAATTATAGTGAAGTTATTTGGACACTTTGTAAATGTAGGGATTATTCATGAACCATGTAAATTGTTGTGTTTGTGTTCATCTTCTTATACTTATTTTGTTTCTATATTTTCTTCATCTACAAACCTCTGTCACTATGACTCTCAATGTTTTTTATAACAAACAACCCTATGTGTAAATAATTGCCAAAAACATACCTCTTTATCAGAATCATGAAACCAATGTAAAGAATACTTATTTTTCATATATAGTTATAATTATTTGATTGAAAAAGATCTTTAGCGAGTCAATATGACTCTAGAAGAGGCATGTGACACATGGGGGTATGTAATTACATACTACATATTGTATACTATTTGTGTAAAGGTGTATGTACTTTTAAACAATGTATTCATACATTATTCACACCGGAATATGTAATTAAAAAAAGTATGAATATTGTACATATACTACATACACCTATACACATACAATATATAATGAATACATACTATAATTGCACACAATATGAATCCAAAAGAGGCATAAGAGTATATAATTTCACACCACATGCAGTATACTATATGTTTAAAAGCGTATATAATTTTAAACAATGTATGCATACTATATGTATTTTTTAGGATATTTGTGTTTTTAAAATTTTGATTGTAAGAATTCTATATACAAAGGGATGAAAATTACAAAATTACATAAAAATATATTAAAAAAATTTTATGTAAAAGGGATGAAATAAAACAATTATATGAAAAAAGGTGAAAATATTATCAATTGTGAAAATATGTGTGAATACACATCTATAAAGATGCTTCAAAAAACTATTAAATATAATAAATTATGTTCAAAATAAAAGAATCAAAAATAAAAATTAGTTGTATGAAACTTTACCGCCATTGATATTTCTTCAAACATTTGAAACCCCTAGATCTAGGTCTTGAATGTGTTATTTAATTTTAATGAATAGTTTTAACTGTTGATGAAGTGTAATGTTTCTAAACATAGTTAATTTATTCTAGAACTAAAAAACAACTACAATTGTTCCTTTCTGTAGATCAGCTTTGAAAATAAAAAATCACTCGCATGCTAATATAGTGATTGGAAATATGAAATTTCATGCCTAGAGTTGGATAATGCACCATGAATTAGCTTTTGGACAATCTAGTATAGTGAAATGTAGTTGAATAGGGTGCTTGGATAGACTTAAACATTGAGATAAAATTTCACCTGTAAATAATGAAGATTTTATGTCACTAAAAATTCATTGTGAATCAAATAAATAACTTTTTTAGTATTTATTGGGAATAAATAACTGATTAGTAGATAGAAAATTGAAAAACATATGTTTTTTTATGTATCTGGACAACAAATAAAATATCCACTTGAACAACAATTTCTGTAAATGCAATTTCATAAATACAAAAAATAATCATGTGTCAATTTCTTTATAGTTTCTAGAACCAAAAAATGCATGGTAATATAAAAATGATGGAATATTGATAAAAAAATTATATGAATAGTTTAAAAAATAAATCAATAAATTTAGGCATACCAATAAATTAGAATAGACCATAACATTAAACAATTATAATAAAAAATTATCAAATACTCAATGATTTTAATATAAATTTTATGTAAGAAAAAATTACTTATAATATAATTGAATTGGAATCATACAAGTGGTATCTAAACTTCTCAATAGTGTTCATAAAAGTCTAACATGTTGGAATTAAGAATATATAGACTACAAAAGTTTAATCAAAATATGGAGAGAAATGATAAAAAAATAATCCACATGTGGGAATTGAAGATTAACACTAAAATTTCAAGTCATCTTCAGATAAAAGAAAATAGAGGATTAAAAATGAATAATATAAAACAACCAATGGTAAAATGACACATTATATAATTGAATTAATGTAGATCATGTGAAATTAGAAGAGACTAAGCTTTCACAAAAATTAGTGGTGGTTCCTTGCAGCATTTCATTAAACTTTTTTATTAAGAGGAGTATTAAATACATCATAATATTAAATAAACCAAATAAAAAGTTCAAGACCAGTGCTTGAATAGAAACAATTGCATCAGAATGATTGTTTTCATTTAGATTATACCCTAGAAGAGCCTACATAATGAACTTCTACCCCTTGAGAGTAACTTGAAAACCACTACATGAATGATGCATCCACATGTGAGGTGAATTTCATGAGTGATATATGAATCTATTATATTTAAGCCTACAGTGATCCATTGATATCACCATCGTCATTCCCCATGAAGACACATTCACATATCATGTCCTATAATTATATGTATTTCATAATGTAAAGGAATTCATAAAAATTATTTCACATGAATTCAGAAAAATTAAAAAACATTGAATAATAATTTTATATGTCTTTTTAAGTTGATTCCCACCTTCTCTGGGCCTCTTATGGTTTTCCCCATGAAGGAAAGTGAAACTATGTAAATGGTAATATTCATAAAATAAATATAACATATGAAACTATGGTAATGGTGAATACAAATCATTTTATATAATTATAAAGTTAACTATTTAAAATATTCAAATGATACTGAAAAAAAGAAAACTTAGAATGGTTAAATTTTTTTATTTCATTACTATTTTTTAATGTGTAATTGAAATGTTCATAGTGAAAATATACCTATAAAATATGGTGTAAATGTATACTATAAAATAATTTCTAGTAATGAAATTTCCAATTTTAACATATTCAAATATTATTCCAGCTAAAATAAATAATCTAATGAATAAATGATATGGAAAAAATATAAATATGTTCTTTCTGTACAGAAAAAATTACACTGATAAAATAATACTAGAAAAAATAGAAGTGTGGAAGAGGTTTAATATGTAAATTCATTACATAATTTTTTATGTCTGCCAAACGAGCATCATTAATTATAGGATAAAATAAATACCCAAAAATATTTATTATTTTATCCACAAAGGGGAGAAAGAAACAACATAGATTCACAGGGATTAAGCACCTAGTTTATACAAATCATGTGACCCTAAGTACATCACGTTAATGGGTCATGTGATTCGCATGATCTGTGTTGTGTCAGAATGGAAATGATAAATACACAAGAGGGGGTAAATTTTAACCTTTTTAAAAATCTTGATAAAAGTAAGATGTCCCTCTTGAAATGAAGTGATCCTCCTCTTCTCTTTTAAATTCGAGAGAGTAGTGGAAAAAAATAAGGAAAAATTACACATCGATGTATGGTTCAAGGAACCTAAATCCTGTAGTCTACTCCACCAACACTCTAATACACGAGATTGGTGATTTTCACTAGTAGGTTCTCTTTTTTAAGACCTCTACAACTGATTATAGGAAGTTGACACCTTACATGTCTTTTACAAGACTTTCTGGTTCTTTTACCGGGAACCCAAATATCCAAAGCTTAGTTTTAGAAGATGACACTCCACCACAGCTAATTCTTAGCAGCCAATACTCTAAATAAAATAGATGAGATGAAGTTTATTGTGAAATCGATTTAGTTCAAAGTTGTAGAAGAAACTAACAAATGTAAATGATCACACATAATCCATAGTAGCATCAAAATAGTCATCAATATCATATAGGCCTCTTATTCTTTAAATAGTACAAAAATTATTAGACAATATTGCACAAGCTTACTTCTTCTTTACATTGTGTGAGAATAAGGATGAACAAATAATATTTCTCCCTTCTTCAAAATGACGAGCATCATAATGAAAATATTTCCGAAATTTATTTTCATCATAGTTATTATGTCTATACTCTTCTTCATATATTTTATTTTTCTACCAGAGACATATATATATATATATATATATATATATATATAGAGAGAGAGAATAAATATCCAGCTGTTATAGCACTCATCTTCCTTCAGATACTCAAAATAAATTGAGTCATTAGCCTTTATAAATATCAGAAGAATAACATAACACCATTGGATTATTCCTCCAGATTAAATATATAATAAATTCATTCAAAATCATTTGAATAAATTAACAAATAATATCACCATAATAATAGTACTTTAACCGATTTAAATCTTCTGTTTAAATCCATTCAAACTTATTTAAACATAGTCAAAATAGTTCCTAAAAACTAGAATCAAAATAAATCATGAATATTTGAAATAAAATCATTCAAATAGATTCATAACATTTCTTATAAATAGTAATTATTTAATCTAATTAATTTGATCCTTTTAATCGACAATAAAACAACTTTAAAATGATATTTACTTACATCAAGACCATTGCAGAAATCATGAAAATATCATTAATTTTAAAATTCTATTGTTGAATAATAAAATGTAGGGTTCCTTCATGTAATGAAAAAATAAAAATGTTGGGTTGACAAGGTATGGTTGTTCAAAAATTTAGGGTTCATAACATATAGTTGGTCACAAACATTGTTTTTATAAATAATACTTTCCTTTTCTCAAATGTAGGGTTCCTTCCAAACATAGGGTTGATAAACAATGCTTTTCATTCCTCAGACATAGGTTTTCTTCCAAACATAGTGTTGATGATACATATTTTTCAAAAACTTTAGAGTAAATGATCCTTACATTTTATTCCAAATTTAGGGTTCCCAAACCATATGTTATGCTTACAAATGTAAGGTATAAAAATTCTCTAAAAATATGGACATCTTAACTTCAGTCTTCACTAGAATTTTGGATCTCTTTAACATCTGATTAATCCTCTATCCTACATGACTTATCTTTATTAAATCCCAAGATGTTTACAATGGTTCAATAAAATAATCCTTTTGAATTCTATAGCTCCCGATATCTTTGAAAAATAGAAGCCATATGATTTTGAAAAACAACAGCTAGGAAAATAACATTGCAGAACTTTAGATAATTTATTTACTATTCATACTAACTTTTTAACCATTGATGTAAACTAATGAAATCAGTATAAACTTATTACATTCTCATCCCACTAGGTTTCGATTGATTCCATCATATGTTGAGATTTTATTAAAATAAAAATCGTAGATTTTAAAATCTATTCATTGTAGAGTTGCTAAACTATTGTAGAAAATTTAGTCATTTTTTAGAGTACAAAAATATACTTTGTAGAATTCCAAATAAAATAATGATGTTTTGATAATCCATTATCTATCCAATGGTATGATGAACACATGAATCCTTTCAATTTAGTTTGAGATATCATCATAATTATGAGGTTATGTAAAGCTTAAAACTACAATGTCACATGAACAACGTGTAACAACTTCGATGATTTTTTGCACCATCGAAAAAACTGAATTTTTCTTTTGACATTAACAGATGAAATGAATGTAATAATGTTATCTTTCTAACGGAATAAAAACTTTAACAAACCAATAAATATTTATTCATTTTTAAAATAAATACTATGACATACTAAATCTAAAACACTTAACAAATTTATTAGAAAACAAAGAATGATGGTTTGAAGTAATTATCAAAAATAAATCAAGATGATAATTACAAGGATCCACTCACCATTCTTACTATTTTTATAATTAAAAAACCCTAACTCTCTTCCAAAATTTTCTCCCCCTTTTTTAAGTATAAAAAATATGAGTTCTTGAGTATATTAAATAATACATTATATTTACCCATTTTATAAAGAATAGGAATTTGAAATTTAAGTAAGAGTTTTTTTTGAATTTGGAAAACAAAATTTTCTTCCCTTTTTGTTAAAAATATCAAAAAGACGAGTTCTTGAGAATGATATGGAAAATATGTTCTTAATACATAAAATAATATAATCTCTCCAAAAATTTGCACTTCCTTAAAAAATATAATATTATATGATCTAGGAGCCATGAAAACATATAAAATATTATTCAAATAATGGTTTTCAATGAATTTATTAAACCATTTAATTCATGATATAATAATAAAACATTTTAAAAAAATAAAAATATTTAAAATAACTCTCCCTAAGACCAAGAATAAATTTTTATGATATTTGATGAATTTAAATAAAACATTTTCAAGGAATTTAAATAAAATATTTTTAGAAAATTTAAAATAAAGGATTTTAAAAGAATTTAATTAAAGGTTTTACAAAGAATTCAGTATAAATTTTTTATATTTCATAAATGAAAAAAACATTTTAATATAATTATAGAATAATTTATCATAAAAAATAATATAATAATTCATCACATGCAATTAATTTAAATAGTCAAACATTAAACACATTCTTACACGCAAGATAACCATTTATATAAAATCCTAAGAGTATGTTTAATGGTCATTTATTAATAAATTAAATCAATGAATTAATTCATCTGATAAAATAATATAGTGTGAAAAAGATTAAATAGTTTAAAATAATAATAATTAAATATAGAGTAATAAAACATTACTACATTTTACCCCTTGTATAAAATAGTTAGTAATTTTAAATAAAATATTATAATGAAAAATAAAATATTATCTAGATTTTAATAGTTCCATATCTCTGATATTTTTCAAAATGAATTCAGAGATGTTCCTCCTTTATAAAATAATTAAAATAAATATCCATGTATTTTTGAACCAACCACTTGATGATATAACGATTACATTCAGTGGAAAAAACATACAAAATATCAAATACAAGTGCCTTTTGGTACCCATATTCTTTTGGATCCGGTGGTGTTAGAAACTGAAGATTTAGGTAACCAAATATGTTTATTTTGATAAAACATCTTATAATTTAATATAGATAATTCATCAAATAATAAACATGATAGAGGTTTTCTAAAATAATATTAATTAGGTTAATGACTATTAATACCACAATAGAAACATTTAATAGTGGAGATGATTTTGTTGTTCGAACCAGGAACAAAATAATTCTTGTATAATTTTTTATTTTATCCATTACTACCAATACCATGATTTACTTTTTAAATTTTATACTTACCAATAATTTGAATAAAATAGTTTTCTCCCTTGATAAGAATACTAGAAGCTTGATTTAAATTATCAACTTCATCCAACAATTTTTAATTTTAGTTTTATGCAGATCATAAGAAATTTTTTAAGAGTTTGTTTTTAAATATGAAATCTATTTTGAACAAATTTCATTATCAATTTAAATAGTATCATAAGATTTTATAAGTTTTCTAAGCTCTTTATTTAAGGATTTAAATTTTCATTGAAGCATAAAACAATATTTATCATGTTCATCATGAGTAAAATTTTGTAAATAAGATCTTTTAGAGTAAGATGATTTTACCCCTTCAGCACGAGTCATCAGATATAGATTTACCTTTGGATTTTTAGGATTGGATTTAGAGTTAGAATTATATTCATTACTTGAACCTGAATGTCAAAAATTAGAGAATCCATCCATCAAAACTTTGAATGCATCATTTTCATTTTTGATAGAAATTTTATTTTCAGTTTTCGCTTGCTTCTCAACTTTAAACATATCAATAAAACCCTTTAATGCCTAATTTGTTTCTAAAATTGGAGTTCCCAATTTAGTAAAATTTTTGTTAACTCCTTTTAATTTATCAATTCCGTCATAAGCTATTGTGATTTTCTCCCACACCTCATAGATAATAACACATTTAGTAACGTGATTAAATTCATCAGTACCAAGTCCACATATGATAGCACTCATAGCTCTTAAATTAAAATTATATTTAGATTCCTTAGCATCATCCCACTTCTTTGGTTCTCTAGGGACTTCATAAGATTTTATAGTCTTCATATAAACATTGAAACCAAGATTCTTTAAATAGATACTCATTTGAGATTTCCAGCATCCATAATTATCACCATTAAAATAAGGAGCACAAATCACTGAAATACACTCTCCAAGATCATCCCTTAAGATTTATATTCATCTAAATATTTAACTCAGTCTTGTTAGAGCTAAATTAAACCTTTAATATTCCAAAAGATACCAACCTTTGATATTACTTGTTAGGTATCCGATAGAAACAAAACAATTTTCAATGGTTTACAAATAGAGAAATATTGCTATAGAGAACTGCCTATGATACCACTTGTTGGTATCGAGTAGAAACAAATTTCTAGAATTAGAAATATCAGTAATAAAGTCCAACCTTTGATACCACTTGTTGTGTCTGAATGGCTATGTTGAAGACACAAGAGGGGGCTGAATTATTTCCTTTTAAAAAATTTAACAAAATTTATATCCCCCTCTTGAAATGAAGTGATAATTTCCTTATCTCTTAAAGTTAAGTGAGCATAAAAAATAAATAATAGAAAATAACTTAGTGGTGTATAGTAATTTGGGGAATAGAAATATCCTAGTCTAATCCACCAACGCCCTACTCGATGAGCATGGTGATTTTCACTAGTAGGTATTCTTATCTGTAGACCTATAAAATTGAGTATAGGAAGTTAACACCTTACAAGGATTTTATAGGGATTTATGGTTATTTTATCAGCAACTAAAATATCCAAATCTTAGTTCAAGAAGCTAACACTCCACCATGACTGAGTCTTAGCAGCTGATACTCCAAAGAAAATAGATGATATGAAGTTTGTTTTGAAATAGGTTTATCTCATACAACAACATAAACTCCCCCTAAATTCATGATTACTGAAAAAATGATAAAAAGATATAATCAAGGATCCATGAAATCATATAAAATATTATTCAAATAGGGCTTTTCAAAGAGTGTATTAAACCATTTAATTTATGAAAAAATAACAAAACATTTAAAACAAGTTGAATATTTAAAATAACTCTCCATAAGACTGAGAATAAATATTTATGATATTCGATGAATTTAGATAAAATATTTTCCAGTAATTTAAATAAAATATTTTAAAAAATTTAAAATAAAGGATTTTCAATGAATTTAATTAGTGGTTGGGGTTTAGCTCAGTGGTAAGCACCCCTTAATCCTACATGAAAAATGGGGGGTTCAAAACCCATTGGGCATAGGTACTATAGTAGTGGAGGTACTGCAGTAATGACAGGCACTATAGCAGCGGCATGGCACTGTAGTGGCGGAAGGGTACTATAGCAGCGGCGGGTACTATGTGGTACTGTAGCAGAACAGGTACTGTAGCAGTACTATTCACAGAATGGGCTTTGGGCCAAAAAATTGGGCCTTCGAGCAATGTAATGGGCTGTATGCCCACCGGGCCTTCGAGCTATCTAATGGGTCTCCCTCTACCTAATTAAAGAGGTCTCTACTTTAATAATAAATGAGGCTTCAGCCACAACCTTTAAAAAAATGAATTTAATTAAGTGATTTAAATAATATTTAATATAAATTTTTTGTATGTCATAACGACCACAAAATTTTAATCTAATAATAGAATAATTTATCACAAATAATAATATATTAATTGAGCACATGGAATTAATTTAAATAATCAAACATTAAACACATTCTTACATGCAAGATAACCATTTATATAAAATCTTAAGAGTATGTTTGATGGTCATTGATTAACAAAATAATTCAATGAATTAATTAATCAAATAACATAATAGAATGTGACAAATATTTAATAGTTTAAGCATAAGAATAATTAAATTTATATGAATAAAACATTAAAACATTTTCCCTTGTATAAAACATTAAGTGTATTTAAATTAGAAATTGAAATGAAAAAAATACTTTTCGGATTTGAAAAGTTCCAGCTCTATGAGATTTTTCGAACGAATTCATATATGTTCTTCATTTATAAAATAATTAAAATAAATATCCATATATTTTTCAAGAAACCACTTGATGTTGTAATGATGTTGTTCAGTGGTTAAAACCTACAAAATATCAACTAAAATTGCCTTTTAGTTCCCATATGCTTTTGCATCTGGCAGTGTTAGAAAATAAAGATTTAGGTAACCAAATATGTTTATTTTGATCAAACATTTTATAATTTAAGATAGATAATGATTTCTAATAATGAACATGCTTAACACAAAAAAATTTAAGTTTTCTAAAATAATAATCATTAGCATAATGTCCATTAATACCATAATAGAATCATTTAACAGTGTACATTTTTTACTATTTGAACTAGGAGCAAAATAATTCGTGTATAATTTTGAATTTTCTCCATTACTACCAATACCAAGATTTCTGTTGTAAATTTTATATTTGATAAGAATTTTATTCAAATTCTTTTCTTACTTAATAAGCATACTAGAAGATTGCTTTTAAATTATTGACTTCATCCAACAATTATTTAATTTATGTTTTATTTAGATCACAATAAATTTTTGAAGAATTTGATATTAAATCTAAATTATATTTTAACAAAATTTATTTATCAATTCAAATTGCATCATAATATTTTCTATGTTTTCTATGCTCTTTATTTAAGGATTCAATTTTTTCTAGAATCATAAAACAATATTTATCATATTCATCATGAAAAAAATTTCTGAATCATAACTTTCAGAGTAAAATGATTATAACTCATCAACGTGAGTCATAACACATAGATTTTCCTTTTGCTTTTCATGCTCAGCTTCAGAGTTTGAAGTTTATTCATTTCTTTAAATTGAATAAATAATATTATAAAATTCATCCATATAAACATTGAATGCAACATTTTACTTTTTGATATAAATATGATTTTAAATTTCTGCTTGTATCTCAATAAACTCCTTTAACTCTTTATTTTTTCTAAAATTAGAGTTCTTATGGTAGAAAAATCATTGTTAACATTTGTCAACTTATAAGTTCCTTCATAAGAAACTATTATTGTATTTCACATTTCATAGCTAGTATTACATTGGGTAATGTTATTAAATTCAATAGAACCAAGTTCATGTATGATAGCATTCACAACTCTTGAATTAACATCATATTTAACTTCCTTAGAATCATCCCACATTTCTAGTTCTTTAGGGACTTCATAAGGTTTGAAAGTATTCATATAAACTTTGAAACCAAGATTCTTTAAATAGATAGTCATTCAAGATTTCCAGCATCCATAATTATCACAATTAAAATAAGGAGCATGGATCATCGACATACCTTCTCTAAGATCATCCATAAATATTTATCTCCATCTAAATATTTAACTCGGTCTTGTTATATCACAAGGAAATATTTAATATTCCAAAATATTATTTCATTTGATATTACTTGTTAGGTATCTAATAGAATATAAATAATCTTCAAGGATTTACAAAAGGATAAATATAGTTATAGAGAACATCCTATGAATTGTGTAATTCTAAAAATATTGAAAAAAGTAAGATGTCCCTATTGAAATGAAGAAATCATTTTATTCTCTATTAAAGTTGATTAAGCTGTGGAAACATATAAAGTAAAATAACATAGTTATTTATAGTTGTTTTGGGAACAAAAATCCCCTAGTACACTCCACCAATGCTATACCCCACGAGCTTGGTGATTTTCACTAGTAGGTCCTTTTATCTGGAGACCTCTACAATTGAGTACAGATAGTTGACACATTAGAAGTAATTTATAGGGACTTTTAGTTCTTTTATAGGGAACTAAAATATCCATAAATTATCTTGGGAAGATAACACTCCTCCATGACTTAGTCTGAGCAACCGATACTCAAAGGAAAATAGATGAGCTAAAGTTTGTTGTGAAATAGCTTTAGATCATATTTGTATCAGCAACTGTTAGATATAGATGATCTTTAATAATGCATAGTAACAGTGAAATAGTATTCAATTTTATGTGGGATTATTCTTCTTTAAGCAGTATTAAATAGATTAAACAATGTTTCACAAGCTTCCTTATTCTTTACACTATGATAGAATAAGGATATATAAAGAATATTTTTATCTTCTTCAAAATGATGAGCAGTAGAATGAAAATATTTTAGAAATTTATTTTAGTCAGAGTTATTTCATCTCCACTCTTCTTTATATATTTTATTTTTCTATCATTGATATATATATATATATAGAATAAATATCTAGAAGTTTCAACACTCCTCTTCCTTCAGATACTCAAAATATATTGTGTCAATAGACTTCATAAATACCCCAAGAATAGAGTAGCACCATTGTATTCATCCCATGGAATAAATATTTAATAAATAAATTTAAAAAATGATAAAAAGATATAATCAAGGATCCATGAAATCATATAAAATATCATTCAAATAAGGTTTTTCAAGGAGTGTATTAAATCATTTAATTCATGAAAAAATAATAAAACATTTAAAACAAGTTGAATATTTAAAATAACTCTCCCTAAGACTGAGAATAAATATTTATGATATTCAATGAATTTAGATAAAATATTTTCTAGTAATTTAAATAAAATATTTTTAATAAAATTAAAATAAAGGATTTTCAATGAGTTTAATTAAATGATTTACATAAAATTTAATATAAATTTTGTGTATGTCATAACAACCACAAAATTTTAATCTAATAATAGAATAATTTATCACAAATAATAATAGATTAATTGAGCACATGGAATTAATTTAAATAATAAAACACTAAACACATTCTTACACACAAGATAACCATTTATATAAAATCTTAAGACTATATTTGATGGTTATTGATTAATAAAATAACTCAATGAATGAATTAATCAAATAAAATAATAGAGTGTGACAAATATTTAATAGTTTAAGCAAAAGAATAATGAAATTTAGATGAATAAAACATTAAAACATTTCCCCCTGTATAAAACACTAAGTGTATTTAAATTAGAAATTGAAATTAAAAAAAATACTTTTAGAATTTGAAAAGTTCCAGCTCTATGAGATTTCTCAAATGAATTCACATATGTTCTTCCTTTATAAAATAATTAAAATAAATATCCATGTATTTTTCAAGAAACCACTTGATGATGTAACAATGTTGTTCAGTGGTGAAAACCTACAAAATGTCAAATACAAGTGCCTTTTGGTGCCCATATGCTTTTGGGTTTGGCAGTGTTAGAAACTAAAGATTTAGGTAACCAAATATGCTTATTTTGATAAAAAAAAATTATAATTTAAGCTAGATAATGATTTATAATAATGAACATGCTTAATACCAAAAAATTGAGGTTTTATAAAATAATAATCATTAGCATAATATCCATTAATACCACAATAGAAACATTTAATAGTGTACATTTTTTACTACTTGAACTAGGAGAAAAATAATTCATGTATAATTTCAGATTTTCTCCATTACTACCAATACCATGATTTCTGTTTTGAATTTTATATTTAATAATAATTTTATTCAAATAATCTTCTCACTTAATAAGAATACTAGAAGATTGCTTTAAATTATTGACTTCATCTAACAATTATTTAATTTATGTTTTATGCAGATCACAATAATTTTCTGAAGAATTTGATATTAAATCTAAATTATATTTTGACAAAATTTCTTTACCAATTAAAATTGAATCATAATATTTTCTATGTTTTCTATGCTCTTTCATTAAGGATTCAAATTTTTCTAGAATCATAAAACAATATTTATCATATTCATCATGGGAAAAGATTTCTGAATCCTAACTTTCAGAGTAAAATGATTATACCTCATCGACGTGAGTCATAACACATAGATTTTATTTTTTTCTTTTCATGCTCAGCTTCAGAGTTTGAGGTATATTCATTTATTTAACCCAAATAACTAAAATCATAAAATTCATCCATATAAACATTGAATGCATCATTTTCCTTTTTGATAGAAATATGATTTTAAATTTCCGCTTGTATCTCAACTTCATACATCTCAATAAACTCCTTTAACTACTTATTTTTTCTAAAATTAGAGTTCCTATAGTAGAAACATCATTGTTAACTTTTTTAAACTTATAGGTTCCATCATAAAAAACTATTATTGTATTTCAAATTTCATAGGTAGTATTACATTGGGTAACATGATTAAATTCAATAGATCCAAGTCCATGTATGATAGCATTCAAAACTCTTGAATTTGTATCATATTTATCTTCCTTATAATCATCCCACATTTCTAGTTCTTTAGGGATTTCATAAGGTTTGAAAGCTTTCATATAAACTTTAAAACCAAGATTTATTAAATAGATAGTCATTCAAGATTTCCAGCATCCATAATTATCACCATTAAAATAAGGAGAATGGATCATCGACATACCTTCTCTAAGATCATCCATAAATATTTATCTTTATCTAAATATTTAACCCAGTCTTGTTATATCCAAAGGAAATATTTAATATTCCAAAATATTCTAACCTTTGATATTAATTTTTAGGTATAATATAGAATAAAATAATCTTCAAGGATTTACAAAAGGATAAATATAGTTATAGAGAACATCCTATGAATTTTCTACTTCTGAAAATATTGACAAAAGTAAGACGTCCCTATTGAAATGAAGAAATCATTTACTTATCTATTAAAGTTGAGTATTATGTGGAAATATATAAAGTAAAATAACATAGTGATTTATAGTTGTTTGGGGCACATAAATCCCCTAGTCCACTCCACCAATTTTATACTCCATGAGCTTGGTGATTTTCATTAGTAGGTCCTCTTATCTGGAGACCTCTACAACTGAGTACAGATAGTTGACATATTACAAGGAATTTATAGGGACTTATAGTTATTTTATACAGAAATAAAATATCCACAACTTATCTTGGGAAGTTGACACTCCACCATGATTGAGTCTGAGCAACCAATACTCCAAAAAAAATAGATGAGCTGAATTTTGTTGTGAAATAGGTTTAGCTCATATTTGCAGCATCAACTGACAGATGTAGATGATCTTTAATTATGCATAGTAATAGTGAAATAGTCTTCAATTTTATATAGGATTCTTCTTCTTTAAACGGTATTAAATAGATTAAACAATGTTGCACAAGCTTCCTTCTTATTTACACTGTGATAGAATAAGGATGTATAACGAATATTTTTATCTTCTTCAAAATGACAAGCAGTAGAATGAAAATATTTTAGAAATTTATTTTAGTCAGAGTTATTTCATCTCCAATCTTCTTAATATATTTTATTTTTCTATCATTGATATATATATATATATATAGAATAAATATCTAGAAGTTGCAACACTCCTCTTCCTTCAGATACTCAAAATATATTTTGTCAATAGACTTCATGAATACCCCAAGAATAGAGTAGCACCATTGTATTCATCCCATGGAATAAATTTTTAATAAATAAATTTAAAATAATTTAAATAACTCCTCCAATAAAATATATATAATAATAATAGTGTTAAATGATATAAATATTCTGTTTAAATTCATTCAAACTTCTTTAAACAAAGTCAAAACAGTTCATGAAAAATAGTATCGTAATAAATCATGAATATTTGAAATCAATTCATTCAATGATATTCATAACATACCTTAGAAATAGGAATTATTTAATTTGATGAATTTAAGCCTTTTAATCGGTTGTAAAATAGATTTAAAATGATGTTTACTTACATCAATATTATCGCAGAAATCACAAAAAATATATTTAATTTTAAATCTATATAATTTAATAGTCAAAAATAGGGTTCCTTCATGTAACAAAAAAATACAAACATACGGTTTAAAATGTATGGTTGTTCACAAACATAGGGTTGATAACATATGGTTGTTCACAAATGTAGGGTTGATAAACAATACTTTCCTTTTCTCAAACGTAGGGTTCCATCCAAATGTAGGGTTGATAAATAATACTTTTCATTCCTCTAATGTTGGGTTCCTTCCAAATGTAGGGTTGATGATACATATTTTTCCAAAATTATAGACTAAATGATCCATAAATTTCATTCTAAATATAGGGTTCCCAAACAACATGTTGTTCTTACAAATATAAGGTATAAAAACTCTATGTAAATGTGAACATCTTAACTTCAGACTTCACAAATTTTTTTAATCCCTTTAACATCAGATTAATCCTTCAGCCTACAAGACTTATTTGTATTAAATATCAATATATTTACCATGGTTCAAGAAGAGAATCAATCCAACTTTTATAGCTCTAGATATCTTTGAAAAACAGAATCCAAATGATCTAGAAAAACTAAAGCCGAGAAAACAACATTATAGAACATTAGACAATTTATTTACCATTAAAACTAAATTTTTAGAATTATATGTAAACTGATTAAATCAATACAAAATTATTTTCTTTCAATCTAACTAGGTTTTAAGTGATTTTGATATCTCTAAAACTTAAATTAAAATAAAAACCATAGAATTTCAAAAATGTTCACTATAGTGTTTATAAACTATCATAGCAACTTCAATGATTTTTTAGAGTACCAAAACATACTTTTCATATTTCAACATGAAATAAATATGTTTATATAAATTCATTATATATCCAATGTTACAATGATCATGTGAATCCATTAAGTGTATCTTATGATATCATTATAATTTTTGGGTGAGGTTATGCTGAAAACTGAAATGTAACTTAAATAGCTTGTAACAACTTTGGTGAATGTTTGAACCATAGAAATAACTGAATTGAATTTCTGAAATTAATTGATGAAATTAAGATAATTTTATTATCTTTCTAATGTAATAAAATTAATAAGAATCCAATAACTATTGATTCATATATAATATAAATATTATGATATACTAAATCTGAAACACTTAAAAAATTTATTAGAAAAATAATAATTATGGGTTAAAGTAATTATAAAAACTAAATCAAGATGAGAATAAAAAGGATCCACTAAAAAATCTATTCATGATCACATGAATCCCCTCAGAATAGCCCTCCTAATCTAATGAAGTATTCTATACAAGTGTTGATGATCATGTGAAGGTTTTCAGATGAGTTCCCCCAATCATGTGATATGTCAATCGATAAATAGATAACAATCACCCAAGCCCATTATAAAATAAAAATATAAAAAAGGTAGTACCTTTATATTAAGGAGAGTTACGCTGATTTTAAAGAGAATGGATGATGTTGTCTACATGTTCAATACATTGATCACACGAAGTCCCTAGGGCCATGTCGACATCATCATGTGAAGCCCAATAAACATGTCACCTTCGTCATGTGAAGGAAATCATACATTTCAGTTTTATCATACAATGCCATGATGGACAACCAATAAGAGAATATTGCGGGATTTATAAAATAAAGCTAAAAAAGATTTTTCCTTTATATTCAGAAGATTAATATTATTTTTCATTTGAAGATTTCATTCAACTTGCATAATTAGTTTACCAATCATGTGGAGTCCCTACGATATGCTAGCCTAATCTTACGAAGGGCCCTAAACAAGTCTTCTTTGATCATGCAAAGTCTCATAGACAGGTGACCCGATCTCACAAAGACTCCCAGACATGTTGTCTAGATATTGAGAAGTTTGTTTGACATTTCAATTTAAATATGAAAAAGCCTATTGAAAAGACATAGGTTTAATAAATATGGATTTAGAGGAGTGATCTCACAGTCTTTGTTTATCATGAAACATAAAGATGATGTCATGGATGACCCATAGTGGGTTCACATGAAATGCGTGATGTGACGTTCCCTCCAATGACTCAAGACCATATATGTGATTTAAGTGATGTGTGAAGTGGAGTAGATCTAGGGTAGTGATGGATATAAATTCCCCAATTTGTATAGAAAACACACACACACAAGACGATAGAGGTGAGAGAGAACTTCTCATAGTGGAAAACTACACAATCGTAACAGTATTCCACCAAGTAAACCTAGGGAATGACTTAAAGGATTATGCAGTATATTTATACACTTCACGAGATCACTCCATTGAACACATGAAGGACTTTTAACATTACTTCCATATTATTCAAAGGATTTTCTATGGGTTTACTTGGTCACGCAAGGCCTCAACAGGCTAGTTTTTAGTTTCTAATGAACATTGAGACATTTATGCAATACAGGCTGAAAATGTAGGATACATCATGTGAATATGGAGATTATAATTTTTATGTGAGTGGTTCATACACTTCATGTGATCTATTCACCGATCAAGATATTACCTTTGTACATGTCATCCAAGTCATGTGAATTCCTCTAGATATGTCAGTCAGATCATGCGATGGCCTCTTGACATATCAGCCAAGTCATGTGACACACTCTAGAAATGTTAGGTGGATCATGTGAAGTCCTCCACACATTTCATATGGTTCAAGAAATGTTCCCTATACATGTAATCCAAATCATGTGATGACCTATGGATATTTAATCCATGTCATGCGACACCCTATGGACATGTTAGATATATTATAAGAAGTCCTCCAAATATGAAAGATGGATCATATGAAGTCCTCAGGAAACGTTAGATGGTTCACATGAAGTCCTCCGAACATGTCATCTAGATCATGTGATGCCCTCTAGATATTTCAGCCAAGTCATGCAACACCCTTTGGACATGTCAGGCAGATCATGAATAGTCCTCCAGATATGTCAGCTGGTTCATGTGAAGTTAGATCAACATGAGAGAGTTGTGGTTTGGTGTACAGTATGGTTCATTAGAATTTGAACCAACATTATCCAAATAGATCAATCTACACTAATCCAACATGAAGGGGTACCACTAGGATTCTTTAGTGAATAAGGAAACACCTTGATGCTTTCTCCTAGTGGATGTTTTGGTCCCAAAGTAATATCCCCCTTAAATCCATGATCTATTATCTTGGTTTCATGCGATACAAGTTTCCACCATTACTAATAGTTGACCAGTATCCATTGGCCCCCATTTTTAGTTGACTCAGATATTTATAGACCATGATTTACAATCCTCATAACTATACTATTCAATCATATTCGATATCCTCAATGTTAAATCATAGTTTATTATGACCATCATCAATGTAGGAATGTGATATTCCATTTCTCGAGCCTTTTTATGGTTTGCACCATATTACCCAAAACCACATTGTGTAGGTCCCAAGCTTCCCAGCCATAAACTAAAATTACCTAGGGTTCTAGAACCCTTCTTGGAAAAGGGCAGGGACCCCTTTACTTTAACATGAATTTAATCCTAATGGGTTCATGTATTATGTATTTTTCCCCATTAACTATAGGTGTATCCTCCATGAAGAAAAAGACCTCCAATCCTCATGATCCCTAGAAATAGTGTGAAAAAACTCAATAACATAATTTTTTTGTGACCATCCCTATTATGTCTGCCCAATTCCATATTCACCAGTTCAAACTCTTTGAAAAGTGATTTAAAAAACACATATTCCAAGTATCAAAATGGATTTAGAATTCCTAATACTATTCCACAATACATCAAACCAGTTCTAAGTGAGGATGTTGGGTGTCACAACCCATCATGGATACCCATCCTTCATAATTTCTAAAAGAAGGTAGAGTGTCAAAAACCTTCATGAATATTCATTCTTTATAATATCAATTAAGAATACTAGCTATCAAAACCCTTCATGGATACACATTATTCAGAGTCCCAGCAAGGATGCAGGGTTCCCAAACCCTTCATGAAGACCCATATTTCACAACCAATAATAGATTGTCTAAGATAGAAGACCCTAAACTACAACAAAATATGGTCCAAACTAGAAAAAACTAAAGTACAACAATAGATATTCTGATATATAAGACCCTAAAATATATAAGTATATGGTCCATGCTATAAGACCCCAAACTAGAACAATAGATAGTCTGATCTAGAAGAACCTAAACTAAAGAAAATATTGTCTGAGATAGAAGACCCCAAACTACATCAATGATTTAGTTTGTAAATCATTAAACATCCAATCAAAAGAGACAGAATAATCACCGGGTTTAAAACCTATAAATGTAACCCTATGGAAATAGAATGGTCTCCTGGGAGACCAAAATATACTTAGAACACCAAAAAATAGAAACTCAAGGGGATCCAACAGGCATTTACTTCCTCGAAACCAAGTCTTTGTTCCTTCGAACATCACTTCTAAGGGATGGGATTTTTTGAATACCTCCAAACAAGCATATAAAGAATTTAAGATCAGGGAAATACCAAAGTATAGGTACTGTTTTACCTATAAAAGGAAGAAAGGAACAACATGGCTACATGGAGATTAGGAACCTATGTCATAAAAATCATGTGACCCTAAGAACATCATGTGAATTGTTTATGTGCTTCACCTAATCTATTCATGATCATGTGAATCCCCTAAAAATATCCATAAAAATCTCATGAATAATTATAGATAAGAATAAATGATCATGCGATGGCTTCCAGATGAGTTCCCACAACCATGAGACATGTTGATCGATAGATTCCTAACAATCATCCAAACCCTCTATAAACCATACAATGATGTTGTCCATGTGGTTAGTCTATTGATCACATGAAGTCCCTATGGACATGATGAAATCATTTCCATTGGACCTATCACCTTCATCATGTGAAGTACATTAGATAGGTCATTTTAATATTTTGATGCCCTGATGGACAAATTATGGGTGAAAGTCATGGTATTTATAAAATAAAAGTTGAAAAAGGCAGTACCTTTATGAGAAAAATATTTACACTATTTTTCATGTGAAGATTTTATGTGACTCACATGATTAATTTAAAAATCATTAGAAATTACCTTTTACATGATATCATGATATCCCAAAGGGATGAGACAAGCCTTACTCAATCACACAAAGCCTTGTTGATAGGCGACCTGATCTTACGATGACTCCAAGACATGTCAGCCTGATCATGTGAAAGTCATTTAACATTTCAATTAGAGTATGATAAATCCAGTTTCAATTCCATGGTTTAAATAAATATTAAAATGATGAAGTTATCTCACGATATTTATTTATCATGTGACAAAAATATTACAACATGGATGATGAGCATTGGGTTCACGCGAAACGCGTAATGCGACGCCACCGACTCAAGACCATGTATGTGATTTTGGAAACATGTGAAGTGATGTATAACTAGCGTGGTGATTCATATAAATATGACCACCTAGTATAGAAAACACACACACACACATGGGAGCGTAGAGGTGAGAATGATCTTATCAAAGTGGATAACCACGAAATCATAAGAGTCTTCCACCAGGTAAACCTGGTGAATGACTTAAGGGGATATGGGTTATGATTATACAATTCACATGATCACTTCATTGATCATGTGAATGACTCCCAACATGATGGTTAGGTCATGAGAAGGAGTTTCTATGTGTTTAATTCTTCATTAAATGCCTCAAAAAACCAGTGACTAATAAGAATTGAGGCATTTATGCAATAAAGAATAAAAATGAAGGAAAATTCATGTGAAGAATGATATGCTAATTTTTATATGAGTGGTTCATGAAATTCATCTGATCTATTCACTAATCAGTCGAAGACCATTTTACATTCCATCTAATTAATTTAATGTCCTATTGACATGTCATTAAGATCATGTGAAGGCCTCTGGATATGTTAGCCAAGTCATGCAACACCCTTTGGAATTGTCAGAAAGATAAAAAAAAGTCCTTTGAAATTTTCATAAGGTTCATAAAAATTTCTACAAACATGTCAGAAAGATCATGTGATGGCCTCTATAAATGTCATCCAAGTCATGAAACACCCTCTTTACATCTTAGGATGGTCATATGAAGTCCTACGGACATGTCAACTAGCTTATGCGAAGTCCTTTGGATATGTCTTATGGTTCACGTGAAGTCCTATGAACATTTCATCTAGTCCACGAGAAGTCCTCCAGACATGTTATCTAGATCATGTGATGGCCTCTGGAAATGTCATCCACATCACATGATGCCCTCTAGACATGTCAGGAAGATCATGTAAAGTCATCCAGATAAGTCAGCTTGATCATGTGGAAACCCTTACACATACAGGCTTCGATCATGTGAAGAACCCTATACATGTCAAGAAGAAACATCTAGAAATATCAAGAAGATTCCCTAGAAATTTTAGGCTAACACCCCCATACATGTCAGCCTTCTCTATCATGAATACTTGGGAATGTGACCTCAAACCGTGTGAACCCCAAACTATGAGTCTTTGGTTGAGAATTACCCATTCATATGGGAAGTTTCTATAATGATATAGGGTTATACACTCATTATGAAATCCTCATGCCACTCATAGTCCCCACTCTCTATCTGTTAGAGGTTAAAGGTTGAATATCATTCGATGGGAATCCACCATGGCGTGAGCCCCTTTAAATCCCAAAAAATCTAACTCATGGGACTCAAACTATCTTATGATTATGTGATCCTTTATTATCTATAAATGAATAGTAAATGGGATAATATATGGGAATTTACTTTGGTGTAAGTCTATGATATTCCATTTACTCTAGTTTATAGGTCCACCCTCTTTGGATATATCATTATTTATCATTCATCAGTAGATTAAAAAGCTAATTTAACCTTGAGGACTCTAATTCCATCAAAAAAATAAGATATATAGGATGCCTTCCTAAGGCCCAATATCTATATCAAACACCCCATCAGAGCTCCTTAAACACATAAATCCTATATCTATGAGTAATGAGTCTAATTACTTTCTATCCCTTGTTTCTAACACTGAGTATGACTCACATGGACTTAAGGATTTGCAAATATCATATCAATAACACAATAAAATTCCCCCCCCCAACCAGGGCAACCTTAGTGTGCAAGCCGTATTCAATGAAAGGATGAAAATTCAACCATACATGCATCCACCTTGGTGTAGGTCCTAAAGGAATTCTAATATTGGTAAAATTATGGGAAATAACCCTCACAAGTACTAATTATATGCCCTTTCCCATCAGCAGGTTGAGGGAAAACTGAACTATGAAGTATATGATTCCTGTTATATGTAGGATATGTAGGATTACTTCCTAAGGATCAATATCAATATATGATTCCCAAGTTTCCTCATATACATCATTTCTTCATGAAATTAAACTACATAGTTCGAACCTAAATAAACTTTGTAGGTTTCAATTCCTGTTCTCATGGGATATATAGGACACCTTTTGGAGATTCAATTTCATCCTCGAAACACCAATCACCTTCCTGGATGACAGTAAACTCCAGAATGCATGGTTATATGGCTTCAAAACACAATTAGCTACATATTTCTAAGAAATAATAATAAAAATACGGAGAACCTATGTTACATACATATGGTCTCATTAATAGATCACCTTTTACATGTTTAAGGATTCAACACTTGGTCATTTTATTAGGGTAACCAATACCATATCGCTATTTGAAAGAGATTCACAAACATATCTTAAATATATAAGAGAGTCCTGAAGTAGGAAATAATTCCACCCAAAATTGTGCGATGAGCCCGAACTACCATCCTCTCATCTAATGTGAGTTCCTAAGTATCATTGGGATTTAAATATCAAATAAATACCTTCCTTGGGAAAGAAGGCTCATGATTCATTGTGGATGTGGGAGCCGTTAGGAGTTTCCATGATATATGAAAATGGTAGGCCTGACATGAATGATTGTGCAATTATACTCCCCCGCACACATACACACAACCAATCATCAGCTCTAAATTTCATTGGAAACAAATATGGAGAACTTGAAGTGAATCTGAAAATGATAAACTGATCTAAAATCCTTTAAATATGTCATCCTTTTCATAGGTTAAAAAGGGATAGATTTCCTAGTTCCCATCAATCCATTATTCCACTCCACCTTCAACATAAAAAATGGTGAACTCAATGTGAATCACATTGTTATAAAGAAAAACAGGTTTATTCAAGTTAGAAAATTTTGTTCCCACCTTTAATGGAAACAAAAATGGTGAACTAGTTGTGAACCTCAAAGTTACAAAAGAAAATAGTCTTATGCACGTCAGTCCATTTTGTTCCCACCATTAATGGAACAATAATAAATTAAGTAACATTATTGACTATAGTGAAAATTTAGCACTAAAATAAGCTTATAATTAATAAAAGAAAACAATTTATAGTAGTGATATATATATATATATATAACATATCTAAACATGTCATAGAAGTATTGAACAAATGTTTAAACTGATACTAGAAAAATAATAAATGATTATTCATTACTGAATAAATGACACGCGTTAGTTGAAAATGAAATAATGAAAATTGGTTCAAATATATATCCTCTATAGAATGTACTATGTAACAGTAACATCCGTTGAAAATATGTTGTAGATTGATAGATTGAAAATGAATAATAGAATGGTTTAATATAATAAAATATCCATATTTTACACATTCAAACATGGCATAACAATGCTGAACATACTATTGAATAGATGATACTCATAAAATGAAAATATTTTATTTTCTAATTGAAAAAATTATTGTGTCCAAATGATATTATAAAATGGAAAATCTTAATATTTTTCAAATATGTTACATCATTACAAATTAGACTATGTAAGGATAGTTTTTAGAGTGAAAATGTTACACTTATATATATTTCATGTTAATAATAGAAAATAGGGTTTAGTATAAACATGCTATGTCATTGCTTCTTGAGAATAATAAATTAGATAATTAAAGAATTAAACTATATAAAAGGATGAAGACATACTGTATTGGTATTGATGAAACCACAAGAATTATATTGTAGTGATATATTATGAACACATTTATAGGAAATAAACGATATAAAAGAAATAATATATATTGAAACCATCATATTGATACAGTGGAAAATGTATAGAAATAATTTCTTATTATTGAATAATAATTAAAATTTTAACTATACATATGGAACTAAAACTTTTGAATTAGTGTAAATTATATATAAAATATATTTCACTACTGAATAAATTGTAAAATTATCTATTGAAATGAACATTTGTAATTTTTTCAAAATTGTAAGTAGTTTCCACTGATAGACTGATAATAAGATTTATATAGTTCAAATAGTTTTGATACCACAAATGTTATATGTTACCCAAAATATATCAACATGATATATGATTTTTAATAAGTTAATTAAATAATAAATATGTGTATGTAATGTAAGATATTATGTTTCTAAATATGTAATAAGAGTATAAGATATCAAAAAACCCTTCAATTGTTTCACCACTGGTCAGAACAAAATGAAAATATGATTTTATGAAATAAAATTAAATGAAACATGGACTTTCTAGAAAAAATAAATCAATATAGTAGTGAAATATAAATCCATGTTAGAGTAACACACCTTGCACATAGGGAGTTAGATGGAATTTTTTGTTACTGGTTTAATGAAAAACTCTTTGATGGAATCTATTGTCATGAATTATTTCTATCGATATCATTTCCAACATACCAAATTAGAAATTGTTCTAGAACTATATACCTAAAAATATGGTGAAATGGATCATGAGATTCAATGATAAGGATTTTCAATAAAAGGAAGAGAAGATAATTTATGAGTGACATGAAATATGAAAAGGGTATCAATATTTTTTAGATGGGTTGAAAAAAAAAACAATATTTTAGTCCCCTGGTCTAAGAAGTAAATAATAATGAACTCAATGAAAAATCTTGAAAGCTACATAACCAAAAATGAGAAGGATGATGAAAATTGAAAAAACAATATTATATAGTATATCAGTTATAATTATTTTTAAAAGAGAAATCTAGGAAAATTATCTAGTTTTACAAAAAGGATAAATGTATCCAAATAATAAGCTTGAGTTTCCTTTTATTCTATGTCATAACCCCCAAAAAATGATTACGAAAACAACTTTAAAATTTAAAAAAACACTTATCCATCAAAAATATCTCTTGTCTTAAAAGAAATCCACACCAAAATAAACTATAATGCATCATTCCATTGTAAATAAAGATGGTTTTTTCTTATATATGAAACCAAAAAATAAACAATGATCTGTATGGTAATGTAAAATATATACCCTAAATGACATTGATTGAAATTACATAAATGAAGGGAAATAAATTGGAAATGGTTTTCTTGAATTTTTCTAATCATATATTTAAAGGGAAATCCATTTCATATAGTGAACATGTTTACTTTTTACATGTATATAAGAACATATTACATACTATAATTATGGATAATTTAGCATAATAACATGTAGTGGTTTACTTACCTGCTCTTTTTGTGAGGAGAGTGTTTTCAATGCCTATAAAAAACAATGATAGTGAAAAGAAATCAAGAATGTAGTAAAAATATTGTAGTGGTAGTAATAGAATTTTTGGAAGAGATATAAAATGATAATAGTTAAAATAAAATATATATTAGAACACATCTTGGTGATATAATTTTTTTTTGAAAAATATTAATGGTAAACATGTTTTTAAGAGTGTTTTTATCACTTAAATATGTTATTGGAAAAGGGATTTTATGAATGTGGTAGCTAAAAAAATTTGATTTTTTTAAAATGTAAAATTCACTACGCCAAAAACTGGAAAGGGAAGTGCTACCCCTTTATCAGCGCTCTGATAAAGGGTGGCCTTTATCAGCCCTAAAAAAAGCACTGATAAAGGGGGGCCTTTATCAGCGCTTCTTTTAGTATCCTTGATAAAGGGGGGATTTATCAGAGCTGCAAAATTTTATATTTCAAAAAAAAAATCAAGAAAAATAAATTATTCTTATATAAGTATATTTATATTGATATAAATACAATATATATATTTTAAATATGTTATAGATACGTATAAATAGACTATTACATTTAATATATAATAAATTTAGTGAAAATGGCTTCAAAATATTTTAAAAAAATATTATTAATTAATTATTTTCTAATTATTATCGATTAAAAATCATTTAATAACAATTTGAGGACACAAAAAATCAAAAAAATTAATAAAAGATCTAAAATATGTTGAAAATGTAACTCAAACTTCAAACGGCCATAAGTTTTGATCCGGGTGTCCGTTTGAGCTCTAAAACATATCAAATCAAAGCCTGCGATGAGATCTATGTGCTAGTGGGTGAGGAAAGTCCTCTGTCGCATATTTTGAGCCCAAAAAAGGCCCATAAGGCCTCCAAAACTGAGTTTTTAGTCGGGATACCCCAATTTGTTAACATTCAAACAAGTATAACTTCTGATCCAAATGTCTGTTAGGCCTGTACCACATATCATATCAAATATTGTTTCATTTTCTTTGATTTGACTAGTTGTGGCATTGAAATGGGATTCTAGATTATAAGTTATGGTCATTTTAACATTCTACGACTTTTCAAATACACATATATATGTATTTATTCATAAATATATATGTGTCTGTGTGTGTGTGAGTGTTTATTTGTGTGACTGTGTGTTGTGTATATGTATATATGTATTTATTTATTTATTTACATATAAACACACATCAAAAACATATTTTTTCATAAATTTATTTAAAACTAATCTTATATGTACATTCTATGGCTTTTCAAATACAAACATATATGTATTTATTCGTAAATATTTATGTGTTTGTGTGTGTGTGTGTCTCTATGTGTGTTTGTGTGTTGTATATATATATGTATGTTTGTATGTATGAATGTATGCATTTATTTATTTATAAACACACATAAAAAACATATTTTTTCATAAATGTAAAACTAATCTTATATGTATATATTAATATACAAATAAATATACATATAAAAAATTATAACAAAAAATATATATATAAATATATTAATATACGAATTAATATATATATACTAATATATGAATAAATATATTTATATTAATATGAATATATATCAATATATGAATAAATATAACTATATATATATAGATATATCATTAAATAGAGAACAAAACGAAATGGCTTAGTGGTAAAGGCGTAGCTGCGAATGGGGGGAGGTCCCGGGTTCGAGTTCAGGTGGAAGCGAAGGGGGTGCGCGTGCGTATGAGGATGTGCCGGAAAGGCAGCGTGTGGGAGACCTCCTAGCGGTGATAAAGGGGGTGTGAAGCGCTGATAAAAGCACTCCCCGCATTATTTTAATTTTTTTTACCTTTATCAGTGCTAAAAAAAGCGCTCATAAATGCCCCTTTTATCAGTGCTAAAAAAAGCGCTGATAAAGGGGTCTTTTATCAGCGCTTTTTTTTAGCACTAATAAAGGGGGCATTTATCAGCACTTTTCGGAGCGCTGATAAAGGGGGTGTGAAGCGCTGATAAAAGGGCAGCGCACGGGAGACCTCTTAGCACTGATAAAGGGGGTGTGAAGTGCTGATAAAAGCACTCCCCGCATTATTTTAATTTTTTGTTATTTTTTTAATTTTTTTTACCTTTATCATCACTAAAAAAAGCGCTAATAAAGGCCCCTTTTATCAGCGCTAAAAAAAAGCACTGATAAAGGGGTCTTTTATCAGCGCTTTTTTTAGCGCTGATGAAAGGGACCCCCCTATATTAGTGCTGATCTTTACAGTTCTTTTTTAGCCCTGTTAAATCCTTTTTTAGCGCTGATATAGGCCATTTTTGTATTAGTGATTTTAGTTAAATTATAATAGAATAGTATTTCATGTGTAGTGATCACCAAAATAGAGAATCAAGGTACCATTTATTTTTCTGTCTAACTGTGGAAATTAAGTGAAAAAATATAGCCATATAAAATTTCATAACATAAAAACTCTCATAAATCTATATCAACCTACAAAATATAGAACAAACCTGGAGGTGTATATAAATTCTCACTAACAATTATCTAGTAGTTCGCATGAAAAATGTCTCATTTCACATTATATATACAAAAAATCAAAAATAAAACCCTTTATCCTAACACATATATGTATAATATACAATAATGTTAAAATAAACACTACCCGCTTGATAGAATTCGTCAATATTGAAGGATATTTAGTATGGTATCATATCCTCTTTTCATCCTCTAAATAATTCTTAATTGAAATGAATATAATTTGTATTATCAATCACTCCAAATAAAAATGAAATAGGCACATACAAAATGATTTAGGTCATACAAGTAAGAATATAAAAATAAAATTAATCATGTAAGGTAATTAGGGAAATTTTGGATTTATGCTATATTCAAAACCACATTAAAAACTGCTTATAATAGTAAAAGAGAAATATTTTTTAGAAAATGAAATTGGGTTAAAAGAGAGTAGAATATAAGTATATGTATGGTAGTCATCCCATTATAACTAAACTTACAACTAAATAAACACATCATGATTACTTGTGTTGTGAATTTTGACCTTAGATACTTTCAGGTGGTGTAATTTAACCAAATGTAATATATGAACACTCTGTTTCACACACTAAAAAAAGTACATAGAACCACTAACCAAAAATTAGAATAAAAAACCATGGATACTATGAATGACATAACCAATCAAGGAAGGCCAGTATTATACATAACAAAATAATGATTTAAATAAATTATTATTGGGAAATTTTATTGAAAATAGTGCAATAAAAAAGAAAACTTTTATATATTGAGTATTTTTCAACACAAATGACAAATATGCATTCCCTATAGAATAATGGAGTTTTAGAAAATAATTATAGTTATTAAACTACAATTAATGAAGAAAATAAGTTATAAATATGAAAATAAAAATTATATATATCAAATATATTGAATAACATAAAATTATAAATCAATAATAAATTAAAATATAAAATTTTATTATATACATAGAAGATGAAAATATTTTTAGCAGTCATGGAAGTATTATTAAATTAATTATTAAAGTTTGATGAAAGTGATTTAAAAATATTACTGTAGAATAACTTCTAAGTGGAGATTTGAATAAAACAATGAATTTGACAATGAAATCTATAATATGAAAAATCAATGAGAATAATTTATAAAACAAAACATTTTTACCCAAGTAGGGTATGGATCAATAGAAAAATAAAGAGAAATAAAAGGATAGTGTTTATGAGGATAAAGGATGGATAATGAATGTAGAAGTGTAGAGATCCACATAGCCTACAAGATTATCAAATTGTCAATCTAGAATAACTAAATAAAATGGAATGGTGATGATACATAGTAATCAATATGAGAAGAGTTAAATAAGAAAAAAATATATTATATTATACTTTATTATGTGTCAGAGGAAGATGAAATTAAAGGAAACTACATAAATGAGATGAAAAATTGTCATTGTTAATGAAATAGAGCCAATACCTGGACCAGAGTTTGTCAATGATTATATCAATGAACTGGATCCAATAAATTTTATAACACTTTTGTATTTAACTTTTAAATTTTATAGAACAAGATCCAAAATAAAATATTGGGGATAAGTTAAAGATAAATGATCAAAATAAATGAATGGAGGTGGAGGAATCAAGAATTTAGGTTTTGAAATGAAAAAATCACCACAAGCTTGAATATAGTAAGCTGATGTGGGAAGCCAAAGGGGGAAAATAGAAGGAGGTGAAGGAAGAGAGCTGAGAAGTCAGGGAGGTGGTGAGGTGGAGGTCGAGGCAAGGAGAACTAAAATAGGGAAAAATTATTAGATAGAGTTTTATGTGGGGAGAATGGGAGGAGAAATTAGTGAGAGTGGTGGGGAGATAGCATATAGGGAGGCTACAACAATTGAAAGGTGGATAAGAAGGGGATTAAAAAAAGTGAGAGGGGAGGCTGAGAAGCTCTGGTGATGAAAAGGGAAGAAAAGAATGAAAATTTGAAGTGGAAAAATATTAAACATGGATTTGATGCATTTATGGGGAAGTTGCAATGTTTTTTAAGATTATAGATATGTATAATTGTTTGATTCAATTCACACATAGATTTTATATGGAATATTTCGAAGGGATTAAATAATTTATTGATTTTATAAGTGGATTTCAATTCAAATTTATTAGTAGTCCATGTAAAAAATGTGTAAATATATATCATTTCAAATTTCATATCATGAGATAATATTTTTCTTGAAGTGGTTTTGAAAAATTATAATGATTAGGAATGTAATGGGGAAGAGTATGTTTTCACACACATGAAATAATCTCATTTTTTTACTCAATCTATAGAGAGGGAGAAGGAGGTTCATCATTCTCCATTCATGAGAATATCACTCTAGGGTTTGAGTGAATTATATTGGGAGAATTTGTTGGGAATAACCAATCTATTTTATTCACAAAATGACACAATGGCCTTTAATCAATCTCTTAATCCTAAATAATACCTCAGGTTGAATATTAATAACAATTTTATTATTTCCTTGATGTGCATGGAAATCATGGTTACAAATATATCATCTCATCTAGAGCCTTATCTCAATCTATCAATCTTACTCAGCAATTATCAAACCTTGAATATTATTTATTTATTTAAATAAATAAATATCATATTCATCAAACTGAAAAATAAATATTTATTTAATATTCATGTTACCAATTGAATAATTATTTATTAAATTATCCATAAATAAGACATAAATAAATATTTTATATTTTTATAATTATTTATTAACTTATTGAAATATATTTATTTAATGTTCAATGCACATATATATTTTTTCAAATAACCAGTGATTGAATTTATACGATCAACACACCTTGGATAATCTTTAAACCAAAAATTGGGAATAATAATTATTCAAACTATTAAACTCAAATAAAATTTAATATAGTTTCTAGATACACTTAGTGCGTTACCTTTTTGTCCTGTATTCTTTCACCCACACAATAAATTATAGTTACAAATAAGTTTACATTACAAACATTTCAATACATTAAAATTACATTGATATGTAAAATCTATTATAAGCATTTAAAATTTTCAATTAACTCATAAAAAATACAACTCATAGGAGACTGGGTGACCCTTTACTCTGCTATCATTGTGACCCCCTTCTAATAGGTCCTGATTATGATATCATTTTCAAATTCACCACATTTATATTCAAGAAAAGAAGCATGTACATGTAACAAAAAAAATATATTTATTTTAGTAATACAACGAAGAAATAAATAAAACATAAATATCATAAAATAGTTAATAAATAAAAAATAAATAAAATTAACAACTTTAGTGACAAAACATAATACATAAATAAAAATGATAACATAATATATAAATAAAACATAATACAAAGTAATATGACACTCCCAGATCATTTTCTTTATTTTGAGTATGTGATGTGCTTATAGTTATACCAGTCACACCATTTATTAGATTGTTGTGAGGTTAATCACTACATGCCACAAATTTATAATCAACTATTATCCTAATGTATTACCATAATTCAAATATTTTCCCTCTAGTTTGACTCTGTGAAGTGTGTTTTGAACTAAATTGATACTTTTAAATTGAAAACACTAACTTTGAGTTATACTGACCACATCCTATATCAGATTGATGTATGATTAATTCCCATATGTAAAAAAATTAATAACTAGAAATTTTACTAAAGTATCATGACAATTTAATAAAATTTTATTGGTTTTTAGTATGTGACATGTGTTTTAAACTAAATTTTCATTTTTAAATGAAAACATGAAATTTTTGTAATACCAGCCACACCATTTTATAGAGTGATGTGAGGTTAATTCTTACAAAAAAAAAAGAATTATAAATCCTTTTCATAAATTATTAATAAAATAATAACACTTTTGGTCAATTTTGATCATCTAATATGCATTTTGAAATAAAATGTCACTTTTAAATGAACACACACACTTTCATTCATACTGATAACATTTTGTGTTAGATTAACATGAGATTAGTTACTACACATAATGAATGAATTATTTATGTTATTTATAATGTATCAAGATAATATTAGTGAATTTGATTGATTTTGATTATGTGAAACATATTTTTAACTAAAATTCCACTTTTAAATGAAAAATCACATATTTCGTCATACTGGTCACACCATGTTTTAAATTGAACTATTATTGATTAATAAAAGTAAAAAATGAATAAAAAATCACTATTTTAATGTATGAAAACAATAAAAACATGTTTTATCATTTTTAACTATGTGACTCACCTTTTGAACTAAAATTTCAGTTTTAAATTCAAAACACACACATTTGGTTTTACCAATCCCACCACCTATTGGGTTGACACATGGTTAATTCCTAAATGGGGTGTGTGTGGGATATGTGAAGTGATTATTTCAAGTGTCACCTTAAAAACTGAATCATACGTGAAATCCTATATCATTGTAGTGATAGTGGTAGTTCGTTCACTTGAGAGGTCAACCCATGTTTGTGAGATAGGTTCATGGAGATGGACAAACTCATTGAGACATGAAATATGAGATGATTTTGGGTGGGTTGCACTTTCCAATAAGATGTAAATATAAAAAAAATTTGGGATTCCTTGGACACAATCCTAGGATCTGAATGAGGTGATGTCTATAAATAGAGAGTAACACCCCAAGACACAGTTGATGTGATGTTGGATAGTAGAGTTTCACAGCCCTAGACTTGAGAAATGTGTCTTCTTGGAAGGATATTACCTGAACCTAGATGATGTATTCCTGGTAAGGTAGATACACACCTTTAAATATATTTAATAGATTCCTGGTAGGGCATTCCCCTGAGTTTTAGATGAAGTTTTCTTGACAGGGTGTGGTCATTCCCTTATTATATTCGATGGTATTAGTGGTATGCTTTTTTATGTGTTCAGAGACACTCTCACACTAGTTTATGTACATAATATATTCATGAAAAGTTTATTTGTTAGGACTTGTCCCCACATATAGGATACTTATCTTTAGAGACACTCTAAACCTGGTTGAAGTAGGTATGGTCAGGGTTCGAGGTTCTACTACTAAAACTTGAGGACCCAATGTGTATGATTTGTGTGCCTTCCATGTTATGTTTATGGTGGGATATATTGAATTGACATGATCATGATTCTTATATGTGTATTTAATGCACATCCAATTGATCATAATAGAACTCATTATTACAAAGGCGTTGATAATTTCTTACTGTGTTGTTGGACTCACCCTTACCTATATACACGACATGGGTTTCGATGCATGTGGGTAGACATTTATTTTTTCACTTAAACATATATTTTTCTAGGATTTTTACATAGGATATAGGTCTAGTGGGTTATAGAGGATGAGTTATCAGTAGGTTAGATCATGTGAGTTGGTTCATAGGTTGGTTTAATTTTAGTTATTATTTGGTATGTAATAGAAAGTGTGATTTTTTTATATATGATTCTTTCTTATTTATTACTTACCGATGTTTCTCTATTATAGTTAAAATATCATATATATTGTTTTATTGCTTTTTATTTTGGATTTCGGGAGCCCATTTTACCCCTATTTATTTGTCTATAAGTTTTTTATATCTAAATACGGATGGATCATGTAGAAATTTGGTTTGAATCAGTCATGACCATTAGGATTCTTTTTATATGGAATCGTCTCCCCACAACAACATTAGGCACTCACCACTAGCCGAAAGCCTATGGAATATTAGGATATACACTTGAGGTTATGTGGTGACCTCTACTCATGTGAAATTTAGGCGATCTAGGCCGAGGTATTATAAAGTGGTATTGAAGCATCATTTGGAATGGGGTAGTGTAGTTAGAGGTAGAGTTAGTTTTTCAGGACTTGTGAAGTAGATCGAGCACATGCTTGAATATTATAACATCAATTGAAACCCATGTTTCTAGGGAATTCCTAGTTTCATGACTAGGAACACTATTATGAGTGAAGAGTTGGATTTGTTCAATAATTTCAATATGGGATGGATGAGACTTAGAATGAGTCTTAGGGATCAGCTTCGAGCTAGTGGGTTGTGTATGAATCATGATAGTTACATGTTAGGGGCATGATACACATTCTTATGAGTGGTGTTTTTTAACATGATGCCTCATCATAATGTATTATTAATTGAATAAAAATATAATATAAATGATGTTTTATCATATATATTATAAAGGGTGATTAAATTAATAAGGATATGAGGGGCCTACTTAACTAATTTTTATTTTTTTTTCTTTTTCAGCTATTGAGAAATGGTGTTTTGGGATGTGTTTATTTTTTAGGAAAACCATGGTATTGAAAAAAACATCCCATAAGGTGGCATGATGTATGTGTGAAATAGTTTTATAAATCATTTTTACTTGAAATGACCCATGGATCCAGTGATTTTGAAATGGGATAGGATTTTTTGGCTATGTTAAAATATGAGAAAAATGGTTTTTGAAGTTGGATTTCATAATGCTTTTGGAAATGGAAGTGTTTTTTGGGAATGAAATTAGATAGTCAGTTTATTTTGAAGTTTCATTTTTTAGTGAAACCCCTTTGATTCTAAGGGGTGTTTTGAATACTTAGGTGATTTTTGGTGTGTGAAAAATGATTTGAATGGGTTTTTAAAATAAGTGACTGGTACCTATGTTAATTATGTCTTCTTGGGTTTCTTATTTTGTTCAGGACTATCCTAGATGATTTAATTATATACTTGAGTTGTGTGCTATTTTTTCTCAGAAACCACCAAATCAGGTTCGAAGGTCTGTTTGGATTTTTTTGGTTGGGTGCATAAAGAGTAGATGGTGCTGGTGTAGGATGATTTTCTAGATTTTCTATGGTTGATTGGGAGAGACCCATATGATGGATTATGAGTTTGGTAGGTATGTCATAGATATTTTGAGAGATCTGTGTGTGGAAGACTCATGGATAGATTTTTATATTGGGGTTGAGTAGTAGGATATGTATTTTTGTTTCATAGGTGAGACCATTGACATGAATATTAATGTTTTCATAGGTTGGACCATTTGGGTGATTACCCTACTATTTTCTTGTGCACAAAAATGGATATTTTTTTGGTAACTTTCACACCAAGATGTGAGGCACCTGGGGCTCACAACTAGCTGGTGCCTAATGGTGTTCCTGCGTTGAGTGCTCATTGACTATTTGGAATTTATCTTCGGCTTATGGTGTGTTTGGATGGAAAATATAGTATCTTACATGTTTCCTTTAAATTTACCAGTTATTTAAATTTACCCACTTTGATAACTATTTTCATTTTAAAGATGCACCTTTAGAAATTAGTTCTACCATTCATTGTTTATAACACTTGCAATATTTTTATCTTATAATGCTTGTCACATGGAATCTTTGGGTGGTATCCTACTAGGCTTAGGATCAAACCCATATTACACCTTTGGGTGTATGTAGACATGGCTATGTTTGAAATAGGTAAGGGCAAATCTTTTGGAGATGACGATTCAGGTTTTTAGTTGCTTTTGTTGTGTGGTGTTGTGGAGATGACTCGTGAGTGATGACCCCTTGCCGTGTGGAGTTATTTGGGGTTTTTTCCTGATATTTTTTGTATTTTGGGCCCTCTTGTGTCATGATAAAAACATTGTATTATGCTCTGATTTTTTAATTAAGTATTGTTTGGCATGAATTTTCCGATTTGGTTTATTGATTAGTTTTGGTCGTTTTTTGTATCCTAATTCAAGTAAATAATTCCCAAAAAATTATTTATGATACTCAGGAACTTGTTCCATCCCATGGGGATAAGTAATTCCCTTAGGGACTTTCCACAAGCTAGGTTGTGTGCTGGTTTCAATGGTGACCAGATCTGGTTTGTGACAGTTGTATTGGAGAACAATATATTGTTGAAGAAGCTATTGAATTATGTATCAATTAACTATCAGATATTGAGAGCATCGATCTCCCAAAGTCTCATAACAGTTGATGAATTTTGGAAAAAAGGATTTCTAGAAGATATGTTGTTACAATTACCTTGAAATAGTGAGAGAAAGTGGACCTTTATGTTTTACATAATAGTGAATATCTTGATCCATACATTGAATCCCAAAAATAAATTTTTTGAGATTTGAATCCATCAATGGATAAAGTATGGATAACAAAAATACACATAATCAATAGTTTATAGTATGGTTTCAAGATCAAATTTATAAGGATTTATTTGAAAATACGAATTCAATTATTGAATGACTTCAATGGCTAGATAGGGGACAAAATGAAAATTTTATATCATACAATGGTTTTGTAATAAATGGTTATATGTTCTATAAAAAAGAACACGATGGATATAACATGGTGCAAAGTAGTGGTGGTACTCTTATGGTGGAAGTGATTCACATATCTGGTTCCAAGGATAAAAATCCAATTTATGCAAATATGTTATATTTTGGAATTATCGAACAGATACATGAGTTTGATTTTACAACATTTTAAGTTTCTATTTTACATTTCAAAAGGGTTAACAATATGAGTGTAGTGAAATTTGATAAAATGGTATTCATGAATGTGATTTTCAATGTGTAAGGGGGAAAGGATGAGTTGTTCAAAATAGGATCACATGCAGTGCCGGTATTTTATGCCTCAAATCCATCAAATAATAATTGGTCGATTTTCCTGCTGGTGACTAAATTTTTTTTGTGTCAGATGAAAATTCAATCAAGGATGACCCTTTCATTGGGAGATCAAAATCAGTTCATGATGGTCCCAATGTTAAAAATGTATTGTATGATATAGGGGACCAAAAATAGGGGATTTGGATTCTTGATAAAGGAACCAAATCACTAAAACCTTTAAAAAATAAATAGTGTTCAATGAGAAGGTAAAAGTTCTTTTTAATATACTAAATTTTTTTATCATAATATTATATATTCTCTACTGCATTAACATAATCTAAATTAAATTTTTTACTACTCATGTAGACAGTTTCTTCTATACGTGATGATGTTACCAATTCTCATAAGAACAAACTATAATGAAGTAAACCCTTTGGGAAGATATAAAGATAATGTTAAGATATAATTTCTCAGTTTAACTAAAAATTATATAATAAAACATTGATTTAATTTTCATTATTCCTTGTAGAGTTCATTTATTTTAGAATATTTTTGTCAAACTTTAATACCTTTCTACACTAAAACTTTCACAATATTTTTCTCCCTCAAAACCTTTTCACCCCCTTAGTGTTTCATTTATCACTTTCTATCATGTTACCTATGCTAACTTTGTAAAAATAGAAATGATGCTTCTTATTCTCAATCACAAAGGCAATCTTGATGTTTTCATAGTAAAATCATTTTCCATAGAATTAATGTATTTTTTCATATTTATGTTTAATTTATTTATTTTTATTATTACTCACATAAGAATTTTCTTTCTTATACAGGTAGATTATTTTGTTTGATTTTGTCACGACCCCCTCCCACCAAAGATTCCCCTCCTGAGCTGGCAATGGTGAAAGGGAGATAATGACCCCCGAGTCCCGCCTCTAGTAGGCCCCGGGTTGGCGACTAGCACCAAGGGTATGAGTTTCCACAAATATGGGAGGCATTACCCTTTTTATTATTTTGGATCGGGAAATAGGACAAGTCAACCACCAAAAAGGGAAAAGAACAAGTGTATATAAATAAACCCAAACCAAGCCCACATGAATGTTTAAACAATTTTTATAACAAGGTACAAGTACAAGGAACCTCAAAAGTACAAGTGAGTACAGTACCAAAATAAAAACAAGAAAACAGCAACTGCACAGCTCCCACTGCCTGACTAGTAGGGTCCCGCACAGCCCTGGTAGTCCTCCTGAAAACCTGAAACAACGTAGGGTGAGCATACAAGTATACTCAGTAGAGAACCTAAATCTCTCGTGCACAAGTGGGGAGACACCCTAAGGTCCCGTGAGAAAACAGAAGAACCAGAAATTAACAAGGAAAAACTATCCACCCAGCCTCACTGGTCACACTCACCAAGTAACACAAACAAGTTTAGTATATATATAGAACAAAAGTATTGGGTACCCCACACCATTTCCCACTTAATTAACTGCTACTCTTCCTAACAGAAAACGTCCTGACGCTACCACACTCTTCCCGCCCGCACACACCTGGGCCAAACCACGCATCCCGCCCGCACACACCTGGGCCTCACAACCACACATCTCGCCCGCACACACCTGGGCCTCACAACCACGCATCTCGCCCGCACACACCTGGGCCACAACCACTAACCCGCCCGCAGACACCTGGGCCTCATCCCGAATGTTCTTGGGAACGGTAAGCCTGCCCGAAGAGTCTTGGGCTAAAGGTCGCCTCAAGCCATCACAGCCTCTGAGACCTACCCGAAGAGTCTTGGGTGTAAGGTCACCTCAATCCATCATAGCCTATGGAAGAAGGAGCAGGAAGGAGCTAGTAACTAAGGGGGAACACCCTCTCCCATAAAATGGGAGTGTTCGGCACTAGGTGCTTGACATGGGTGTGGTGCGACAAAACACAAAGATACAATTATATATATACATATACCAAACACACAGCCCAACCTATGGCTTCTTAAAAAGAGGAACTGAGCATGTTCCTCGGCACTGCTACCACGAAGCATGCATCAACAACCAAACAATCATCCCCCAACCCCATTTAGGTTTTCATGTTTCATGCAATGGTTTAACAAATTATTACTACTGGGCAACTATCATCCAGACAAAACCTTTCACAAACATATCCCTGCCATCCACAACCAAGGTTAGGTAAAACGCAAGCAACCACATGCCATTTCATTTACAAAATATTATCACAACCATACAACATTCCATCATTCATTTATTTAAAAGTTCCACACATAAAACCCTTTCCACACACAAAACATTTCCGCATTTGAAAACACCTTTTACTTCCAAAATACTTTTAATAAATCAAAACACTCTTCATAAATAAAGGAATTTTCCACAACCAACCACTTCCCATTTCAACCCCATCGTTTACAAAAACATTTCCCACAAAACAACCAAACCACCAACATGTTCATTATTCCAATTTTGTTCAACCGGGGTGATCACACAAGGTTTTCATTCTCATTTAATCAGCCAGTCTTTACGTGCTTATCCATTTTCCATGTTTTAACAAAACCAACCACAAACAATTCAGATATCAATTGCGCACGCAAAGGTCACCAACGGCCTTGATTTTCAGTAGGAAAAGGCCTTTCAATCCAAAATCACAATCAGAAGATAAAGAAACTGGAAGGCAATAGAAACAACACAAAACCCAAAACCCTTATTTATCTGGTTATTATATTTATTTAAAGTTCAACTGCATCCCATGGAACAAAAGAAAAATATCCCACCCCGCATGTTGCACCAAATAGAGAGACGAAGGTAAACCCCTACCTCAAAAGGTCCCGATCACGTCGCTTCCGACGACGTCCTTCGGTGTCCTCCGCCTTCGCCAAACCCGACAAACGCCTCCTAGGATGGAAGCTGGAGAAGGAAGGCCGGAAGGAAAGGTGAAAAGTCCGGGCTTAGAAGCTTCGTCTCGTCGCTACGATCCTGTGGCCGCTGACGGATCGTAATTCGGAGCTCGGACAAAGAATTTTAGAGGAGGAAGACTTCTTGATCATCCAAGAGTGTTGTCGTGCGAAGAAGAAGTGATTGGTCTGGAAATAATCCGCGACCCTTTCTTATATAGCCAACGAATAGGTAAAACAGTATGCAGCGTGTATTGATGAATACACGGTGTGACTGTACACCCGTTACGTGTTTTGACTGGTCAACACACGACATGTCACGCGGTTTCCACGCGTTTTAATAATAATGATAATTCTATTAATATGTGGTGTTTCATTGACCCGAGGAATGAGTCATAAAAGTAGCTCATTAATGGTCTTAAAATGACCGTCATAATTTCAGGGTTACGCTGTCGCTGACGGATCGTCAATCCGATACCGTATGAGGGAGATACGTTGGATACAAGATCCCGTAATAATAACAATATTATTTTTATTGGGTGTCTCGTGGACCCGAGACACGAACCATAATTTAATATTAAACATTAGACTGAATTGACCTTATTTATTATTGGATCACATCACCACTGATGAGAAGCCAATCAGACTTCGCACATGGAAGTTATGACGAGCCAAAGATTTAATAATAATATTAAATCTATTATTTACCAACCGCTTCGGGTACCCAATCCGAAACCCCGAAAAAGTCCTCCAATATGGGACTCATAATTTCTGTCTTGATGTTAGGGTCACACTACCGCAGACGGTTCGTGAAACCGAGGTCACACGAATATGTTATGGTCAGAAAAGTGTTTTACCTACAAAAACATTAACATGATTATTATATTATTATTTTTAATTGATTTATTTCAAATACCTAAATCCACCCAACCCTCTCTCTCCAATTTGGTGCGCCTTTATCCTTTTCTCCTTAATTGATTTCTTTTTCTTTTCTTTTATTACTTCTCTTTTAATTCTCACACTCTCTCTCCAATTTATTTCAAATATTTAACTCACTCCACAAGTGGAGCCTCCCACTTTCTTTTCTCCATGTTCAACACATCCCATGATTGACTCCTCTTTAAATTATTTATTTTATTGGTTTAAATATTAAATATTTATTTCATTTAAACCTTTTCTCTCTCCAATCTAATTCTCTCTCCAATCTTTATTTTATTGGTGCGCCTCTCCTTTTATTTCATATCATTATTAATATATTGTTAATATTCTCTCTCCAATCTCATTCCTACCAAAATATTCATCACGCCCACAACAAAATGGCTCCTCCTCATTCTCCATGTGGCACGCCCAAAATTCATTTTAAACATTTATTTAATTATTTTTACACAATTATCATAACATCTCTCATTTATTCTCATATCTCATTTAATTTAATTCAAAATTTAAATTTATTAACGGATAATTCAAAAAAATTAATCCAACATTATTATTATTATTATTTAGTATAACACTTATAACAAAACCCCAATTAAAATTTATTAAATCGTCACCAATTATTATTAAAAAAAATATCATTATAACGTGCGTTGTGTTGACCAGATCGATTTCAACAAAGGAATGGACCGGAGGGGTCCAGTCCATTACAGATTTGGGATGGTCTGTCCATATTTCATGAATTTTTTCATCAAAACATCCAAAGACTTCTTCTCCAACAAAACCTTTTCACACCTTCAGTGTTGGAATTTATCACTTTTATTCAAGTTACCTCCACTTCTCAATCATAGTGGTAATAGTGATGTTTTCATAGTAAAATAATTGTCCGTATAATTATTTTATTATTTCATAGTTATATTTAATTTATTTATTTTTAGTATTGCTCATTTAACAATTTTTTTCTTATAATGGTGGATTATTTTGTTCGATTTGGGGTGGTTTTTTCAAATATTCCCATGCTCGTGGGAGATTTTACTTTGAGCCTACAAATTAGATAATGAAAACAAGGAAATGCATCAAGAATACATACAACTATCAAGAAAATGTGAATTTCTTCTTTTTATTTAATTAAATTTTTCATCGTTTTATCTATTATTTGTAAGTCAATTTCCTTAACATTATTATCTAATACTTATTTATTTTTTTCATTTATCTTTTGGGATGTCATATTTTTTTTCTCAAATATCTACAAAAAGCCATAAAAGAGATAAAATGTACTTTTCTACTAATGTTTCCACACTTTCCACTCTCTTAATTTCTAAAACTAAAATGATGAACATTGATCTGATGTTATTAGCTGAAAAAGGTTTTTCAACTAAGAATATTAGATCAATATACAAAATTGGATGTTTGAAAAAGAAATATAATGGAATGCATGGAACATTGGCAGTTGTGATTTTTTTGAGTCTTTAGGATGTGTAGTAATCATCCGCACCTCAATCTGACTCACGGTGTGACTGGTATGACTCATAGTGCTTTTTTATTTAAAAATGACATTATTTTTTGTAAAAAAGGAAACTAACATACTCAAAACTGAGAAAACATATTCATATTTTTATGATACTTTAATAAAATGATCCATAAGTAATTTTTGAAATTTAGAAAATTGCCAAGCCAAAATATGATACACGACATTCTCAGTATGACTCAAATTTTTCATTATCAAATTAAAACTGACATTTTAGTTCAAAATTATTACTCATTAAAAAACAAGAAATCATGCTGGACTTTCTTGAAAATTTATGAAAATGATTCATAAATAGTTTTTCATGTATAAGAATCAGTCTCACATCAAAATAATACACGATGTGATCTGTATGAGTCAAAGTGTGTGTTTCTAGTTTAAAATGACATTTTACTAAAAAATACTAGTGACACACTCAAAAAGAAGAAAATTCATTTGTATTGTTTTTATAATTTAGGAAAACAATCCATAAGTCATTTTATATGTGTAGAAATTAGTTGCGCCTCAATCCAATGCACGGTGTGACTGCTATACCTCCATGTGTGTCTTTTTATTTAAAATTGACATCAATTTCAGAAAAAATACAACTGACCTTCTCATTAATGAGAAAACACATTCCGATTGTTTGGATACTTTATTAAAATGATCCATAAGTCATTTTTGATATTTAGGAATCATCCAAACCTCAATCTGATATAAGATGTGACTGATAAGACTCAAATTGTGTGTTTCTATTTTAAAAATGAAATTTTAGTAAAAAGATATGCGATGTAATAAAAACTGAAAAATCACATTTAATAGTTTTTATACTTTATTAAAATTATCTATAAGTCATTTAGAATGTTTAGGAATCAGTTGTACCTCAATCTGATGCACCGTGTGACTGGTATAACTCTAAGTGCATCTTTTTATTTAAAATTGACATCAATTTTAGAAAAAATGAAAAGTAACATACTCAAAAAGGATAATTTTTTTTTATTTTTATACTTTAGTAAAAATATCCATAATTCATTTAATATGTTTAGGAATCTTTTGAACCTTAATCTTATGAACTGTGTGACCGGTATAACTCCAAGTACACCTTTTTATTTAAAATTAGCATCAATTTTAGTAAAAAGGACAACTAACCTACTCAAAACTGAAAAAATGCAATCATATTGTTTTAATAATTTTTTAAAAATATTCATATGTCACTTTTCATGTTTAAGAATCATTCGCCCTTCAATCCTATACACGATGTACCTGGCATGACTCAAAGTGTATGTTGTCAATTTAAAATCGTCATTTTAGTTCAAAACGTTCCACTCAATAAAAATTGATAAAATGTGATCATATTATCTTTATAATTTATTAAAATTATTAACAAATCATTTGTGATGTGTAGGAATTAGTCTCATAACAAACTAAAACATGATGTGGCAGTATGAATCAATGTTTGTGTTTCTAGTTTAAAATGACATTTTTGTAAAAAAGATAAGTGATGTACTAAAAACAAAGAAAATGCATTTTAATTGTTTTGATAATTTATTAAAATGATCCATAAGTAATTTTGGATGTGTATGAATCATCCATACCTCAATTCGACACACAGTGTGACCAAAATGACTCCAAGTGTGTTTTTTATTTAAAATTGACATCAATTTTAGTAAAAAAGACAACAGACCTACTCAAAACTGAGAAAACACATTCGTATTGTTTTTATACATTAGTAAAAAAAATCCATAAGTCATTTTTGAAATCTATTAATCATCCTCACTTAAATCTTATACTCGGTATACCCGATATGAATCAAAGTGTCAGTTTGCGATTTAAAATCAACATTTTAGTTCAAAAAGAGTCACCCACTGAAAACTGAACAAACGTGCTTAGATTGTTAGGGTAATTTTGGAAAAAGATTCATAAATCATTTTTATGTGTAAAAATTAGTCCCATGTCAAAATAACACATGATGTGACCGATATGAGTCAATGTATGTGTTTCTATTTTAAAATGACATTTTAGTAAAAAAGGCAAGTGACATACTCAAAACCAAGAAAATGAATTTGAATTGTTTTTGATACTTTATTAAAATGATCCAAAAGTAATTTTGGTTGTGTAGGAATAATCCAAACCTCAAATAGATGCATGGTGTGACTGGTATAACTCCAAGTGCATTCTTTCAATACATAAGTATCATTTTAGTTTAAAACATGAATTACATAGCCAAAACTAAGAAAATGAGCATATATTTTTTCTCATCATTATTTTTACTATTAAATAATTGATTTACTTATAAATTTTAACTTATAATTTTTTAATTAATTTTCATAGAAATAATTCTTGAATATGAACCAAAAATGCTGTGATGTGCAAGAATCAGCCACAACTCAATCTGAAACAAAATGTTCCTAGTATGACTCAAAGTTTAGTTTAAGTTTAACAATTTATGTTTATTTTTTTTATATTATTAATAAAATAATAATTTGTTTCTTATACCGATGCATTATTTTTCTCAAACAGGGGAGGTTTGTTTAAAAATAGCATGAGTCAGGGACAAGATCAAAAGACAAGGGAACATTTATGGGGTTTTCATTGTGTTACGAGTCGGATGTTCGGGTTTTGGGTAGATCTGGTCTTCAGGTGCGGTTCTGAAGGTGGCGATGAGTTTTGATCCAAGTCTCTATTGTCTTGTGTTGGTTGTGCTGATGAATCCATTTAGGTATGTGGTTATGTTTTAGTGTTTGTTCTGGAGGTGGCAAGCTTGGTGATGGTTTGGACCAAATCTTGTCGATAGGGGTTTTCTGACGAGGATTGGTTGAAATTGACTATTTTGTGGTGCTGAATATGGTGTTTTTGTGGTTTCTCAATCTGTTTATCTCGACGGGCGTTGTTCTTGTTATTTCTCATGGTGTGTTGGTGATGCTCCTGTGATGTGCTGAGGGTTTTTGCCTCGTTGACTTCAATGAAGTGGATGTTGGCGTGATGTCAAAGGGATGACAGAATGTTTTCCAGTGATGGTTCTCTCCAGCATTTTGGTTTGGTGGCATTGCTGGTTTGAAGGCGATGCATCTGGGTTTTGTGGTTTTGGATGCGGTGGTGAGGGCCGGTGGTTGATCGCCGGTGATTCAGAAGTATAAGAGGTGATGCCGGGGGCATGGCTCGAGGTGGTTCACTGATCGAGACACCTCGGTCATCGTGTCTGTGATGATGGGTTTGGTTTTTGATTTGGAAATTTGAATCTGCTATTGTTGTGATTATCTTTCTGGTTGGCGGGTTCTACGACCACTGTCTAATGTTGGATCAGTGTCTATATGGTTATCGGTAAACCATAAACCATCTTTGAGAAAATGAAACAAATTTATTGCAAATTTATGTTTTTGAATGTATGTAATAATTTGTTCTTATATAAATGTATAAAATAATGCTTGAAATTTCTACAATATAGTGTTTTTTTATTTTATTTTTTTTTAAATTTCATTTCATTTAAATTCTGCATTGGTACTTTATTTTTGTGAATTTTTTTGGTTTTTATCGTGCTTTTTTTGTGCTATTACAGCATACCGTGCTGGTACTACAGTGTGCTATTACAACATAGTGTAATATGCCCCTTTATCAGTGCTTTTAAAAGCACTAATAAAATACTAGGGCTTTTAATCTCACTCCGGTTGTCGACACTTTTCTAACACTGATAAAGGCCATTTTTAGCAATGTTAAAGTCCTATTTTTTAGTAGTGTTGGGTGGTTACTTATGTTCATATACACTCTTACACTAGCCGATGGAGATATAGTTAGGGTTTGATGTTTTTTTGATAACACCTGATAATTAAACATGTATTATTGATTTTCATTTCATGATATTTTTATTGGTGTGTGTGTATTGCATGGACATAATTTTGTTCCATATATTTCTATTTCATATACATACACTTGGTCACAACATCACTCAATATTTATGAGTCATTGGGGACTTCCTACTAGGTTTTTTGAATCACCCCTACCTACTTACATGGAATGGATTTTGATGTATGTAGTATACTTTCATATTTTATCTTAGGTATAGGTTCTTCTTAATGGTAGACATATGACACATGCATAGCTAGTTGTGAAGGCTGAGTCGTCAGCAGGTTGGATCATGTGAGTTGGGTTAGGATCCTTTTTTTATTTATTGTTCAGTGTGTACTAGCCAATGTTCCTTTTTAAATATATGATATCTTCTTTTTTTATTATCTACTGATGATTCTCCATTATAGTCAATGCATCATATAGAATATTTTATTTATTTCTATTTGAGACTATAGGGGTATGTTTGGATACCTATTTATTTTTCCATAGGTTTCTCAAATGTTCTTTATACAAATTGGTCGTGGCAAATTTTTAGTAGATTCCAGTATGGCCCTTATGTTTATCTATAGAGTGAATAGTCTTCCCACAACTATGTTTATACATCTCCACTATTTCTAAGCCTTTGGAGTATTAGTTTGTGTTCCTAAGGTCATGTTGAGACTCCCACTTGAGTTATATCCAGAAGATCCAAATTAGAGCATTATAGGATGAAAAATCACAATTACAATCAATAAAAACCCCTCTAACCCATATTAATCTAATCACCCATTATAATTTAATAAAAAACATCAATTATATTATATGTTTCTTGAATTATTAAGTAAATATAAATGAAGAAACATATCAAAAAATACCACCCATAGGAACATGTATCATTCCCTAACAATTCCATTAACATCATGCATAAAGAACTCACTAGCTTCTAGATAGAATTATAACTCATCTAGAGACTCATCCATCCCATATTGGTATTCTTGGTCCCATATAAAATCTTATTCATCCTATAATTTCTAGTCCCAACATTGTACATCCCTTGGGATCTTGGGTTTCAACCAATGTCATGTTGGACAAGTATGTACATGATCTTCTTCTTGAGTTCTAACAACCTATCTCAGCCACTGACCAACTATTTCATATCACAAAATAATATGTAGTATCATTTTTAGAACCTCGATCTAGACCAACCAAAAAATTCTTGAGAGGTGTTTATCACATGACCGTAAGTGTACCTCCCCATATTATAGTGGATGTCAATTAAAACAATGACCTAAAATAGTCACGAGGAGACTATTCCATCAGTAAAAATGACCCAAGTTCATGCCTGAATCTACCAATTTTCTGGCATAAACCATCCATATAATGGACATTCCAAAATAATTATAGTCGTAAAAGGGAACCAGGAGGGAGGGGATAGTCTAATATAGAAATCCAAAAATAGTCTATATGATGCCATAGTACATTGAAATGTAGTAGATATTGATATATATAATAGGAGTCATCATATAAAAAAATGATAGAATTTCCAATATAATGGTTGAAAAAAACCATAAAATAAACTATACGTAGATAGAACTCGCATAATCCAACATACTGAATCCTCAACCTCCATAATCTAATAGACATGTCCCACCCCAATCTGTACCTTTTCCCTTAGATAAAACATGAAGGTCTAATCATGTAAATTGAGACCCATGTTGTTTATGTGTGTATGGGGTGAGTAAAATGACCTAGTAGGAATCATAAATGACTCAAAAATTCTATGAGATGTTGTAATCAAATTTATGTGAAAACAATATATATAAGGGGTGCAATCATTCTTGGGAAAGACACCCACTCAGAAGCATAACACATGATGCATATACAAGCACACACATTAGGAAATTATGTGCTAACCAAGTTGCCATGACATATAACCATAAATAATTCATCTCTATTCCCAAATAAATTCATATATTTCCATAAACCCAACCCATAATTAAATATTTTAGTTATGTAATCTTGTAAAGTCTACAACACTTCCCAAAATACTTTGGGTAGGTTTCACACCATGTCTTGGACTATCCCTTCTCACTCATGGGAGGTTTCACATAAAATAAAATAATTTTCCCTTCTCTCTAAAGGGGGATCTTACATCAAGTTTTAGGATATAGATCCTCACTCTAAGTAGGTCACACACAAAAATATGAACTATCCCTTCCCATTTAAGGGAATTTCTTCCAATACCTTCTCAATTACAGTGGAACCATTATCTTAACATCTTCCATATAACTTGAGGCATGGTTTAATATAACATCACAACCTATCCACATCCTTATCACTCAAGGTATGGTTCTTTCAATACCTTCTCACTCAATGTACGTTTGGGAATTAGGATCATCACCCATAATTTAATTTTTCACCAATCACATCTACACAATGAAGCACACATTTTCAATAACATATAGGTAATGGATCCCATCCCATTATCTTACTATATTTTCTCCAGGGTGATATTCACTTAATACCAATCCCCATATATGAAACATATCTCAACACCATTCTAGACTCACTAGTTTTTGGTCCCAAGCATGGAAAATACCCTAATAGGGGGTGTATTAAGGTATGTTGATATTTTTTCTGAACCCTGATAAGGATCTTGTTGCATAATTATTAATAACAATCTATCCTTTACTTTTAATATTAAGAGATAAAGCATAAAAAATAGGTATATGGTAATTTTACTTGGTTCACCCAAACCGGGCTGATCCATAGTGCATACACTGACAGTCAATTGATGTACCAAAACACTAAGATCACTTAATTTTACAATTTAGAGTGACTACACTAAATATTAATGTTTAAAAACTTTACAATATAGAGAGATCAATACTCTCACAAATTTAGGTAACTCTCTCCTCCCTCTACAATATAGAACCCACTACTTATCTTGCACTATGTTTTCCTTCCATGAACTATGAATAGAAGTTACACCAAGGATGGTGTATTGATCAGCTTTAATTTCATCCACTTGATGAACATCACAAAACTCCCAATGATATGATATCCCAATACTCCTTCTCTCATATTTCTGGTGTTTTTTCTGAACCTAACTTTTATGTTATTTTTTCCCGCAAAAAATTGGAACTTCAATTTTTTTTATTTTTCTTTAAATTCATTACCCCTTATATTTTACCTTCTTTTCAATAAATATATTCCCTCAATTTTAAGAATATATCACTCCCATTATTTTATCCCAAAATATTTATATTCCCTTTTAATTAGAATTAATTTAATAAAGGTAAGTCAATATCCTGATTTTTGTATTATATAGATCAACCCATCAAATTTGGAAAATATCAGTTCAGAATGCAACTTCCAGCTCCATTGAATGATATATAATCAAAAAATGTATTTTCAAATTATTCTCCATATCTGGTATCTAATATAACCTCATATCTTTGTGTGAATATCTCAATTCATTTTTAGTTTCAAACTAGTTGCGGCATAACCCTATGCTTCACGATGTGAACCTCTATCTTGAGAGAACCACCTAAATTTTCCCAGTTCTAGTTATAAGCTAATCCTTATTTTTTTAGTGTGGTCACCTATACTTCAGAATTTATAATATCTTCATATTGAGATCCTACAACATATCATTTACTCCATTACGTGTAATACTTTTGGTAGAGCCACTGGAATCTAACCAATCACCTTTATAGTGTGTCCTAACCCTCCACAATCCGCATGATTATTCCCCTTTAAATAGTAAAGGTTAATTATTTGAGACCATTTTAGGACTCTTATGAAATCAACATATAGTCTTAAATAGTCATCAAAGATACTTATATAATAAGTACTTTTAATTTTTTTAATTATGCTTATTTCCACTTCATGGTGTTACATAATCTTTCAATACATGTCCAAAAAATTTGCTCAAAGTTTCCAAATTCTCACATTATCCTTTCAGGGAATAACCCTCCCTACAAATCCATCCTTTAAAACTAAATCCTCTACCAAATTTAGGTCATTACATGACCTGAGTTACTATTTCATGGCTTCTAGTCCTCTTCTAATGAAAACTTATAAATTCTTATGAATTTAAAGATGCCTCTTATGGTTTTAAAAATGACTCTTAAGATCCACCATTTCTTATTTTTCTATTAACTCATACCATTATGTGACCTTGGGTGTTAGAACGTGAATTTTTCATATAGATAGATATCCTCTAACCTCTTCCAAAATTCCTTAGGCCTTATTAATAACTTTATTAACTCCTTTTAATGTTACTTATTAGTATTTTCAAACACAACCAAAAAACAATTTCAATGGATTTTTTATAACACATTATAATCTCCTCAAGACCATCCCAGTCACTCAATCCATAACTGACCTAGAATAACTCATTCTAAGCTAGATTCACCCAAGAGGACAACCCATCCTCACTTTGTTGAAATGCCCATGGTTCTATCAAACCTAAGCTAATTTTCTCTTCTCTTCCCCCTAAGGGGTTAACTACAACATCAAAACATATATTGGGATTCGATACCAAAAGTGAAACCTCATTTTCCAACACACACCATTGAACATAATCAAGAAAAAATAGTATAAAGGGAAATAACATCTATTAATAACACACAAAATAAATCATTCTTTAGAAAATAGTACATTACCCACATGGGTTCAAAAAAAATAAAAGAACTCAACTAATCACTTCTATCATTCCCTTAAAAACCAATCAAAATATCCATTTTAAGCCATTTATAAAAGAAATAACATGTCATTTTACTCACGCTAGTACCTTGGAAAAAATCCAATCGAAATATACATTTAAAATATCCACTTTCTTTTTAAAATACCATTTCATAAATCACCACTTCATTTTTTAAATCCTCATTCAAATGTAACCACTTTTTAAAATAATGAATTAAAAAGAAAAAATCTTACTCTTTAAAATACAACTCAGAACATAATGAAAACCATAAAGAGGGCCACCAATATTTGTTTGGAAAAGGTGAGACCATAAAACCATTTATCAAGTTATGCATTTCATGTTTACTATTAGGTCTATTTGTTATTTTCCTATTCTATGGGTGATATTAGACAAAGAATTCCAAAAAACTGACAATAGTAATGATGGAACACAAACATAAAATTTAAAAAAGAATAAGAGCCCAAATAAATTCAAGGCCACATAACTTAACTTGTAATCCATAAATCCATCACAATCTCATACCAACCTTATCTAAGTGAATGCGAACTTATCTCATCAATAAAACCACCAAATTAATAAATTGAACATTAAAAAAAAACAAATTCATCATAATCGACACCAAACTCACCAGGTGACATAACGATTCCAAAAATATAGAAAACAAATTGTGTCCCACTCTTAACACACACGTAGAAATATGACACAAAAAATACCCAAATTAAATACATAAATCAACAATAAATTTAATCCAAATTAAACAAAAACACTAAATAAATCTATGGGGTGACATGTTTCAAATTAAATAATGAATAGTGGATTGAATACCTCATCCTGGTAATTACTCTATAAGAGGCATACTATATCCCTGTGAAGCATGAATATTTAACCATAATATATTGAAATCATCTCTCTAAAACCCTATCTGGGTGAAAAAAAATTAATTAAGTAAAAATAGGTAGAATATAGAGGACAATGGGAGAGATCTTAACTCAAATCCATGTGATGAATCCCTCTCAAACAATTTGTATTGAATGGGAGACAAGTGGGAGATAATGGAGATCCAAGGAGTTTTATCACTCTTATTTTGTTTGGATGGGGTCGACGGGGTTCAAAATTAGACCCTTGATAAAATTACTTATGGTCCCTTATAAAAAAACTTGTATTCTGGTTGTAGTGAAACTATGAGGTCCCCACCTTGGATCACCCCCACCCAACCCAGTCATGGCGTGGCCCTTATGGGAATGGTTTCATCACCCCTAGGTAGTGGGGCCAACCATCAACTATTATCCATCATGGAATGATGCACATGGGTCATGGAATGATGATCCCTAGATAGAGGGCCTGATTCTTAGCCAACCGTCATCATAGTGTACACCCCTTAGTCTATGGCATGACCTTCTGTTTGTTATAGAGTTTTATCCACTAATTCCTGTGAACTCACTCTTATAATTCTTCAAACAAAACAACACACTTGAAGAATCCCATAAATAATTTAAAATAAGATTAAAACTTTTATCCCTCACTTTTTGATAAAAACATCAATTTACCCCAATTTCACAAAACCGTAATGACATTGGTCATTATAGTATGGTTGGGGGTTACAATTGTTGTAGATGATTACAACTGTAAAGACCCATGTATTTATGGAATAATACTTTATAATTTCTATTAATACTTATAAGTAATATATAATTTTTACATTAAATGGGATGATTTTTTTGATATCATACTCAACATGAAACAAGGTGTTTCTACAAAATCTTATGTTGCACACAACATTGAGATATACCGAAAAATAATATAATAATAGTATTCTTTCAAATGGTAGTTAATGCATAGTCATTGTATTTGGGGGAAATAAAAATGATAACTAAAATATTATTATACATGTTTGTTAAATGTTTTTACATTTATCCAATAAATTTTAGAGTCTTGAAATAAGAATGAAACTGATTATAAGCATTAAATACTCTAATATTCTATAAAAGGTTGATTTAAAGCCTTTTGATGGAGAACCCTTTTTAAATAGTGTTTTTGTCACTTTTATATGTTATATTTTAAAAAATAAAATTATTCTTTAGAAAAGGGAGATCAAAATTTAATTTGGATGAAATTTTGGTATTTTTCTGATAAAGTACATTTTTTAATGAATAGTGAAAAATACTGCATTTTAAGTAAAAACTATTTTCTCATCTAATTTATTCATATGGTTGGATTATATTTTTAATTGGGTTTAAAGTTTAATTATATCATTTTTTTATCATTTAATCCAATTTTGGTCATTGTAAGTGATTTCACTTTTTAATTGTACATAAACACATGTCAATATTTTGGTAGTTTTTACTTCTTAAAAACACACTTTTGGTTTTGACAACGATAATTAATTTTAAATAAATTTTAGAAATTTATGTTTTTTGAATTTGGAAAAATTTATTCCATATTTGGAATCAGGATGTCCAAATTGTGTAAATAAGTACCTTTTATTTTTAGACATTATGAATAATAACTTTAGTAAATATTTTATTTACCATGGTTAAAGGGTAAATCTGGTAAATAAGGGTAAAAAATAATATTATAATAATATTAATATTCTCTATCACATGTACTAACCCTATTTTATGAGATATTTATGACCATGGGCATACTTGGGTCGATTTTAGGACCCCATGGATCCACTTGTATGTGAAAATTACATTTAATTACTTTTAATTTAATGTTATGGAATATATAACCTAAACATGTATATTTTACTAAAACCATTATTATATGGGGTTATATAAGTGATATTTTAGACTATAAATATTAATTATAAAGATAAAACTATTTTCTATATCATGGTAATATATTTATAATTTTGAGACATCATATAAATAAATATATTTATGACATGATGCTGGTGTAGTGATTACCATATTAATGAATTATTTAAATAAATGAGATTATAAATATTAAAATAAATTTATTTTGAAACCTATTATGCCATAAACAAATTTTAGGGATTATTATGACTTTTTATATTTGAATTAATTAAGTTTTTTCTAAATAATCATATTGTTATGGATTTTTAAAAAGTCATGATATGAATAGTATTAAAATTGACATAAATGAGTTTAAAAAAAATACTATTTTATTAAATGATATAATAGTCATAAAAATCTAAGATTAGAGAAAATTAATTAGATAGTGTTTAAAATTTCATTAATGAACCAATTGAGTTTATATTTTAATTTTTTAGTAACAATATTAACCATATAGTATGAATACACAAGAAGACATGGTAAGAGTTAACACTACTGGAAAATTGTGTTTTCCCAACACCTGTATACCAATTGAGTTTATATCTCTTGAAGCTACCTATGCAATCAATCAGGTAATTCTTTACTTATAAACTTCAAATCTTTAAGTGAAATGTCATGCATATATTTTTGTTTGTTATCTATTTTGATTTCTCCTAAATGAGATCTGCATGGTCTACTTCTTCCTATATTTCTATTTCTCCTATCATGTTCCCTTTCCACAAGACCCTTCTGCAAGATATGATTATGAGAGCAAGGTTTTATATTATTTAATATGATGGGGGCCTTGGGTAGAAGTTCCTTCTAGTGGAAATCCTTTACATTTGTATAGTAAGGAATTCTAGTGTTCCATGTGGATAGTAAAAACCCATTTTAGGCGTTGAATAATTGTGGTTCTTTTTTTTGTGGGTTATGTTATCTCAATTATGAGAGGTATTGGTTGTATAATGAATATAGTTTTATGAGGGATTTCATGTATAGTGTATTAGAAATATGATTTATCTATTTTATGTATAATGTGATAACATACTTCGTTTATTTGTATTATTTATCTTGCTGTCACTATTGATAAATATAAGATGTTGTCTTAGTGTGGTTTTGTTTTGGTAGAATTTTTGTAGTGACACCTCTTTATAAGAATATATATGGTGAAATCCTTAGTTTTTTTATTCATGTAGTACATAAAATGTGTTTGAAATGGATAATGGTCTGAGTGACTCTTTGGGGTTATATTATTGAGTGAGTTGGGTAAGTTAGAAATTGTTATGTGAGTTCCTTGTGGCCTATGTGGTATGGTTACAACCTAGAGGGGTGTTATGCTGGGATGTGGATGAGGGTGGCTAATGAGATTGGACATATATCAATTATGTCATATGGGATTGTTTATAACATTAGGATATTTCTGAGTTATATGGTATTCCTTGGGTGGTATGGTTTGGTCGGATGGGATAAGAAAATTGATGATGATTTACTTATAAAAATTTCACATAGGAGGGGGGTGTGGGATGTTCAGGAAGGGAGGGGAGTTGTACACCCCCACCCCACTTGGACAACCCCCTAGACACCACCCCACCCCTTGGAAATCCCACCCCCTGGACACCCCCACCCCCTTGGACAGCCCCCCTGGACACCACCACACCCCTATGGACAACCCCCACCCCCGTAGATAGCCCCCTAGACACCACACCACCCCACCACCTGGACAACCCCCACCCCTGAAAAAACCCCCACCCCTGGGAAAACCCCCCTGGGCACCATTCCACCCCCTAGACAGACCTCCCACCCACTGGACAACCCCCCTGGATACCCCCACCCCCAGACACCCACCCTCGGATAGCCCCACCCCCTTGGACAACCCCCCTATACAACACCACACCCCTGGACACCCCCACCCCCTGGACACCCCCACCCCCTTGGACAACCCCCCTGGACACCACCCCACCCCCTAGACAACCCTCCTACCCCCTTGGACAACCCCCCTGGACACCACCCCACCCCCTTGGACAACCCCCACCCCCTAGAGCTAGTTATAAGGATATCCATTTATTCTCAACCTTTCTCTATTTATTTCACTATCTAGAAAGATCACTGTCATTATTCCCTATTTCTAGGGATTTTTTAAAATTTTATGATTCACACTATTTGATATTTATTCGATGACTAATACTTGATTGGTAGATGTATGTGAGTATATATAAGATGTTTTATAAACTATCCCATAAAAGTATCATTGTTTTGTGTTCTTTATGATGTATAATATCATTGACATACTTTATTATTAATCTCAAATTTCAAAATAAATGTTTTTGTCTATAATTTATGAAATTAAAACTCTTTACGATCCATGAACAACCTATTAGTGTATAATCCTAAACTTTATCCACCCATGGGGTGCACTTCACTTGGGGAACTAATTGAGTAATGAAAGGTATGACCATAGGGGTTCCAAGAATGAGTTATTGAACATGAGTGAATGATTTTGGATTTCTATAACACATAATGGGACCTGAGGCATGTGCCCCTTATATGAGACCTATTGAAAATGAATATAAATAAATTTTAATTTAATTTTTGAGTACTTGTTATTTGATTAATGATTTAGAATTCCTTGAAGAAACCAACCAAGTATTCAAGTTAATAACATAACTATAATTCCATTTGGAAACCCCCTTGGATTCATGATGATTTCGTTTAGAATACCTTGGGGGAAATATACCTTGGATTCATAGTGATTATAATTTATGAAGACTTGGGGAAGTCCCCCATGGATTCTAAACTAGAGGCCTCTCTCTTACATAGGCTGGGAACTCCTTCCTCCCTAAAAATCCATCTAAAGTCAATCAATTTTTTAGTTCTACACTCCAAATATGTAAGGCTTAACTTAGTTTTAATGTTTTTCATCTATTATTCTTTGTTTCTATTTTGATTTGACCAAAACTAGGTGGTTACGTGTGTGACATGACATACCAAATAAATGTAGTTTGATTTGTTTTCTATTTTCATTTTACAATTCAAGTGTCATGATTACATGAATCAACTTTATTTTAATTATTCATAACTACTCCTTTTATGTAGTTAGGGAATCATATTGACTAATGGAGGTGCTGGTGAGATGTACCCCCACTCAAATATGGTAAATGATTTGTTTAATCACATTTTATTGAGGTGGGTAATGGATATAAGTATGATCCATGTGAAGGGATTGGGGACGGTTGGGGTAGTGGGGTAGGTGTTTTTCTTTTTTTTAGTGGGGTGATATGGTACTTTCTATGGACTTTAGTTTGGATGTTATGAAATATACTAACTTTTCACAATATTTCCATTTTTTAGCATCAATAACTTATTTAAAAAACTATCTTTACACATTATACATATTTCATGAAAATCCTTCACTTTGTAATATCTTTAAAAATGTTTTATCAGGTCCATAGTGTCTTCTTGTATGTTATAAATGAAAAAAATTACCTAACACATCTCAACTCAAATTTAGGCACACATAACTGAATTAGTATATCTTTAAATTGTTTTAATAGTTTACTACATCAACTAGAAACTCATTACATTATCATTTACTTAAATATATTTTTGATTAAACTTCAATCTTATTTAATTTCTTATTAAGAAATTAATTATAACAATTATTTTTACAGAATTGATAAAAGTTGGATGTATGAAACCGATCAGATCTCAAAAGATTTTCTAAACATTTTGGAGATATTTTTATATTTTTCATTTCACAATGCTTCAGATAGTGGTCTCATATACTTCCCATGTTCCAATTGTGTTGGTATACCTTGGTTGAGCCGTGAAGAAGTCAGCTACCACATAACCAAATATGGTTTTCAAGAAAACTACTATGTGTGGTATCACAATGGGGAGAAAATGAAATATCAAATTGATAATGATCTAAATGAAAGGACTGGACTGGAGAATTTGTTAGATGACTGGTTTCCATTTATTCATCATCATGAAAAAGAAAGGATTTTGACTCAACAAGACGTAGATATGAGGACATATGATGCGTCTAATGAAAATGATGATATTGTTAGGGTGAAAAAATTGAATGATGCTGCCACAACTCTAGTATATCGACAATGAAATAAAATGAAAAAGTTGGAATTTTTAATCTTATTGTTTCATGGGAAAACTATGTATGGTATTTCTAATATAGCAATCAATCACATTCTTACCTTCTTGAAGGATTTACTTCCAGATGATACAGATATTCCCTCAAACCACTATAGGACATGGAAGTTAGTTGAGGAACATGGATTTTCAAGAAACAAAATTCATGATTGACTAAAAGATTTCAGTTTATTCTAGGAGGAAAACAATTAACAAAATGATTGTATAAAATGTGGTACATCCCACTGGAAGTCAAAATATGATGAAACACCATCCCACGTGCCACAGAAAGTAATGTGGCACTTTACATTAATCCCTAGACTCTAGAATCTTTTTATGTCTGATGAAATATCAATAAAAATGAGATGGAATGATAGAGAGAGAAATAACAATAATAATGATTTGGTTCACCCTGCATATGGATTTTCATGGAAAAGATTTGATGCTCGATATCTTGATTTTACCACTGACGTGCATAATTTGAGGCTAGGTATTTTATGAGACGGTTTTAATCCGTGTGGCCAGATGCTTACTTTGCACAACACATGGACAATTTTTATACACATTTATAATCATCCCCCATGGTTGTGTATGAGAAAACCTTTCAATTTCATGAGTATACTCATATCTGGTCCTGATATCGACATTGATATTGATGTATACATGAAACCTTTAATAAAATAGTTGAAACTTCTTTGGGATGTGGGTGTGCACACATACGATGCATATTCAAAAGAAATATTTCATATGCGTGTTGCGCTTATGTGAACGATCAATGAATTTTTTGGATTATGGAATGATGTGTTGATGGATCATGAAGGTAAAACCATCATGTATGTTTGTATGAAGAATAAATGATCCAGAAGATTGAAATAGTGTTGTAGTTTCAATTTTATGGGACATCGATGATTCTTTCCAATGGACTATCCATATAGAAATAAGCGTCGAAGATTTGATAATACCATAGAGACAGATGATCCACCTCAGCGTATGTCAAGAACTGATGTGCTTAATGAATTGATAGATTTCAGTTTTTCATTTGGGAAGAGTCAAATGAAATCTGGAAAGAGAAAGAATGATTCCATTGAAACCTTTTACAATTGGAGTAAGAGGGGTATCTTTTTTGATTTTCCTTATTGGTCAACCAATTTTTTACGTAATTGCTTAGAATGCACATTGAAAAAAATATATGTGAAATGTTTCTTTTGATAATTCTAAATGTTAAGGGAAATACAAAAGATGATTTATGTTCTCAGCGTGACTTGGTGGATTGGGGCATCAGACCAGAATTGTTTCCTATGTGTATCAGTGAAAATAAATGGAAAGTTTCATGTGATTCTTATGTGATGAAACCTATGAAAAAAAAACAATTTCTATAAGTATTAGAGACTATTATAGTTCCTGATGGCTATTCAAGCAACATATCTAAACAGGTCAATAGAAGAGAGTTGAGGTTAAATTTTTTGAAGACTCATGATTATCACATTCTTCAACATGAGTTGAATCTAATAGAAATCTGTCAACTTTTGTCTAATAATTTAAAGGTGACTGTTATTCGGCTGTGTCATTTATTTTGAGATCTTTGTGATAAGAAGTTTTCCAAGTCTTTCTTGCAAAAAATGTTGACAGATGCCCCATTAATTTTGTGTGAGTTGGAGAAAATATTTCCTCCATCATTTTTCACATGCATACTACATCTGACTTTCCATATTCTCACTGAAATAATTCTTAGAGGACCAGTTTCTTTTAGTTGGATGTATCCAAATGAAATAAATATGTACACATTAATGTATTATGTCCAAAACAGGAATCATCTTGAAGGTTCTATCATGAACGGTTACTTGGCTCAAGAATGTATGGATTTATTCTCAATGTATTTGTCTGATATTACTAAAATAATGAACAGACCAATAAGAAATGAAGAAGAATAGTATGAGCAAATTGAACCTAGTTTTCCATCACTTCCTCCAATAGGAGGAATTCCTGGATCATATACATTGAAAACATTAAGCCTTGAAGAGTGAGAGATGGCACATCGCACAGTTTTGTTCAACTGTGATTTGTTCAATGACTACATCAGGTAACTAAATTGAATATGTATATCTTACATATATTTCTATTAATCTATTCATATTTTTTATCTACAGGGAACATAAAACAATGATAAATAGAAATAATCTTTCGTTATCTTTGAGAAGGAGGGAGGCTTTGCATTGAAAAGAGTTTTCTGCTTGGTTAAAATTGAAGGTAAATATATTACTATTAAAAATAATTAAATCAATATTTAATTAAGTTTAATATTAATTTATATTACAGGTATTGAGTTTTCCTACTGACTCTGTCTCTGAGGAAATAAGATCTTTGGCTTTTGGTCCTAATACCATGGTTCATGACTGTAAATCAATTTTTATCAATGGGTACAAATTTATTGTCACTTAATGAGAAAATAACATGAGAAAACAACATGTTGGTGTTATGGTTACTACCACAACAGATTGTTATACCAGTGCATCAGATAGTAGACCATGATTTGAAAATGTGGGTTATTATAGAGTCATTGAAAAAATAATAATATTGGATTATTACTCTCATGGATGAGTCATGATGATGAAATTCCATTGGTTTGATTTGATGAAGAGACATGGCATGTTTATTGATGATTGTGGATTTTGAGTAATTAATATGACTCACACTCTTGCTACCGAAGAACCATATGTATTGGAATCAATGGCTAAACAAGTTTTTTATGTCAAAGAACAACTTTGACCTAAATTTGGTGTCATAGTTGAAGTAATTCTAAGACATATTTTTGATGATGGTGATGATGGAATTGACACTTTACCTACTTCCATTGGAACCAATCCATTTATTTCTTTTGATGACTCTAATAGCTCAATTGTCAGAGTTGATTATGAACTTGAAGTTGTGGTGGAAAATATATAGAATCATCAATCCATGTTCTCAATTATTTTGGTTTACCTCGAGTTGTGTTGTTAAGGTTGGTACTATTCAAATTGATTTAATATTGATTACAAATATGTTGTATCTGACTTGACCGTTATGTGGATTTTCAATGTTTATTGGTTGGAATTTTTATTTGAATTTCATTTTCTAATTTGGGATTGAACTGTATTTAAACTTATGAAACCAACATTTCTAACTTGGTGAACATTTCAATGCTTCAACTGTGATTTGTATAAATTTTGTATGACTCTAAGACCCATCTTTAACATTTTACCAGGTAATGAACATGATGGTTTTTATTCTTCTGCAAAATATGTATTGAAACCTGCATCATCTACCTAAGCTAAGGAAATTAAAATTTTCCTTAATTTTGACAACTAGTTTACCACTTATGAATATAGCAAAATCAATGTTCCATGATTTTAATAGACTAATGACCTATAGTAAATAATCATGCTACTAATAATTTAATTTTTTATTACATATTTTACGATTTATTGAATTCATTATATTTTTTTTCAAGCTCACCTAAAACAATGGTTAGTTAAATTATCCATGAATCCCCCTATTCCCCCTCATTTATTTTGTTTTTTGGGTTACACATTAGTATCCTTTTCTATTTACTTCCATATTTGTTTTTAAATCCAAGAAATGAAACCAATTGAAGAGAGGCAATGAAAACGGATTATGGACAACCATCGTTGCATGACTGAGTTGGGTATTCCACCACTAGTGCCTGCAGTGAGTATTTTATTTCAAATATATTTATTTAAATAGTATATAATATCATGTGATTAATTTTTTAAACATTTTTTTAGGATCCATCTATTAGGAAACAGTTATTCGATGACCAGCCTAGTAGTGGTCATAGTACTCAGGGTGTTCGTACAAGGGGGGTGGTGGTAGGGAGCTAGATGATCTGGTCGGTGTACCTGATTAGAACCTGCCCCTCCCACTGACATATCATCCATCCCACATTCTGATCTTGATGTGCCATTAGGGAAACATGAGATATTTAGGCCTCCCATGTTTTCACCACCGTTTACATCTGAGCCTCCTCACCCATCTGTACCATATTCGATGATGATTCCCACTCCCCATCCAACATTTGTCCAGCCATCCCTATTATCTTCTTTTACTTCTTATTACTTCTCTCTGGGATTTTTTATTCCATCTTCTTTAACTCCTGCTCCACTAGAGTCCATCCCTATGAAGCATACATTGGGACCCACTCCATATATACAGGGTGTTCCTTCAGTTTCTGAGGATCCAGTGGTGCCCATTGATTAGACTACTGTAGGTATACTTATACAACCCAAACAAATTTTTACACCATTATTTATCTTCATTATAACATGTATTGATAAAATATATTTTTTCTTTCATAACAGATACATCAACTGATAGGAGGCAGGGGCGGGGGAATACACACATGTATGCGGTGTGGAACCGATGAACGCAGTTGATGATGGACTACAATGAAGATAGCTAGATTATTGAAAAATCAGGGCAGCAATGTCAGCGTTTTCTTGGTGACACTCCCCAAATACTTTGACATCCTTCCTGTCAGCCCACTCTCATAGAGAGAGCTGCCAAATGAAGTCAAGGATAAATCATGGGCATATATATGGGTAAAAAAATCTATTGTATTTAATGAAATATATTAATTTTTATATTTATATGAATTGATATTTTGGTGTCAGCTGCGGTTTAATTTCCCTGATGTTGAGGATGCACGAGTAGCACGTTTAAAGGATTTAGGCGAGCTTTGGAGAGATTATAAGAATGAGTTGTACATTGAATGGCGCGCTAGAGTGGGAACAAAGTTAAAGGTGGTCCTTGTCGTGGATGACTGTCTATTAGAACAATACTGACAAATGATTAATAATTGGACGAATAGCTAATTTATGGTATTAATCAAATTAGAGGTATTTAAATGAAAATTTTCATGTTTTTTCGTTAAAATTAATTATTGAATTTTATTGAGGATGCATCTAGAAAAAATAAAAAAAACATTTATGCTAAGAAATACGTCCACACATTGGGACGTACTACGATGCCAAATCATGAGAGACAGTAGGTATGATTGTTTATAATATTTCTTTACAACATGCACTTTTTATTTCTTTCTCTATAATTTATTCGATTGCTAAAGTTATTAAAAAAATTTAGTTATGAAACTACTGTTTGTTTGGTATCCTATTTTTAATTATTATTTCCTACATTCAATGTCATTGTAGAGGAATAAATTGAATATAGAAGGATGTGTGCCTTGAGAAAAACCTTTTTTCTTGAGTAGAAGGAAGAAAGATCGAAGTGCAGTTAATGAACCGACTCAGTAGTAGATTGTAAGTTTTAATTTATAGATTTAAAATCTTAATCTCAATTTTATAACTAATTAATCTATTTATATTTGTAACCGGTTGCTTTATAGGCCCTTGATTCCCTGGAACCTGACAATTTTGGGCCAAATGATCACTTACATCAGGTGTTGGGAGATGAGAACCTAGGTAGAGTATGCTTCCAACCTAGGAAGAGTATAGTTACGAAGAGGTATTGGCCCTCCTCAGGTACGAGTTGTAGTGCCACCGAGTTGTAGCAGGTTAAGGCAGAAGTAGAACAGGATGAAAAAAGGTCCAGAGAGACAACAAAACAGTCTGCTAGGGAAAACACTTTATTTTATGAAACTGATGGAAGTTTTAAATCCAACACTTCCACCAGAGGCCAACATTGCTTGTGATGAATATATGTCATCTATGCATTTTATATATGGTTCACCAGGTGGTAGTTCTAGTGGTTGTCGATATGATGGTGAGGAGGAGGCTGAGGCGGTGGAGGAGGAGGGCGAGGAGGAGGCCGAGGCAGAGGAGGAGGAGGACGAGGAGCCTGAGGTGGAGGAGGATGGTGATGAGGAGGCTGAGGCTGATTATGACGGCAAGGAGGAGGGTAGGGATGATGATGGGTACGACTATGAGGATGGGGGTAAGGGTGATGATGATTGTGATGATAGTGATGGTGATGAGGGAAAAATTAATCCGTTATATTTTGACTGATATTATTGACCTTTGATGTTTATTGATTTGTTGTGCCTGAATATATGTGTTATTAGGTAGGTTATATTATCTTAATTTTTTTATCTACAAATAATAAAACTTGACTAGATGATTTTCTATGACTGATTCACCCCTCCCCTAGACAGCCTCCCACCCACTAGACACCCCTCACCCCCTAGAAAACCCATACCCCATAGACACCCCTTTTTGATTGTATTGATACTTTAAGAAAATGATCCATGGGTCATTTTTGATGTGTACAAGTCAACCTTGCCTCAATCTGAGGCACAATTTGGCCGATATAATTCAAAGTATCTCTCTTTTGTTTAAAATAGACACTGTTTTCAGTAAAAACAACAGACATATGGAAAACTGACGAAATGTATTTTGATTGTTTTGATATTTTAGCACAATGATACATGGTTCATTTCTGACTTGTACGAGTCAACCTTGCCTCAATCCGAGGCACGGTGTGGCCAATACCACTCAAAGTGTCTCACCATTATTTGAAATGGACAAAATTTTAAGTAAAAACAACAACTGTTATACGAAAAACTGACCAAAATCATTTGTCTTGTGTTGATACTTTAGGAAAACTATACATGGTTCATATGTGACATGTATGAGTCAACCCCACCTCAATCCGAGGCCCGGTGTGTCCGGTATCACTCAAAGTGTATTTCTTTTTTTTAAAATGGACACCCTTTTAAGTAAAAACAACTGGCATACGAAAAACCGACCAATCGTATTCGGATTGTGTTGATACTTTAGAACAAGGATCCATGGTTCATTTTTGATGTGTATTAGTTAACCCCGCCTCAATATGATGCACAGTGTGGCCGATACCACTCAAAGTGTCTCACTTTTATTTGAATTGGACAACATTTTAAGTGAAAAAAACTACTAGCATATGGAAAACTGACCAAACACGTTCCAATTCTATTGATACTTTACAACAACCATGGGTCATTTTTAACATGTAAGAGTAAAATATACCTTAATCCGAGGAATGGTGTAGCTAGTACCACTCAAACTGTCTCAATTTTATTTGAAATGGATAGAATTTTAAGTGAAAACAATAACTTGCATAAGGAAAACCAACCAAACGCATTCGGATTCTATTGATACTTTAGGAAAAAAATCCATGGGTCATTTTTGACATGTACGAGTAAACCCTGCCTCAATCCAAGGCACGGTGTGGTCGGTACTACTCAAACTGTATCAATTTTATTTGAAATGGACATGATTTTTAGTGAAAACAACAACTTGCATATGGAAAACTGAAAAAATGCTTTATTATTGTATTTATACTTCAGGAAAATGATCTATGGGTAATTTTTGATATGTACAAGTCAACCCCACCTCAATACGAGGAACAGTGTGGCCGATATCACTCAATGTGTCTCTCTTTTTTTAAAATGGACACAGTTTTAAGTAAAAACAACAGACATTCAAAAAACCAAACAAACGTATTATGATTGTGTTGATACTTTAGCACAAGAATCCATGGGTCATTTTTGACATGTACGAGTCAACTTAATCTCAATCTGAGGAATGGTGGGGCCGGTACCACTCAAAGTGTCTCACTTTTATTTTAAATGGACAACATTTTAAGTGAAAACAACAACTGGCATACAAAAAACTGAACAAACACATTTCTATTCTACTGGTACTTTATAACAATAATCCATGGGTCATTTGTGACATGCACGAGTCAAACACGCCTCAATTCAAGGCACAGTGTGGCCGGTACCACTCAAGTTGTCTCACTTTTATTTGAAATGAACCGGATTTTAAGTGAAAACAACAACTTGCATACAGAAAACTGACCAAATGTATTTGGATTGTTTTGATACTTTAGAACAAAGGATCCATGGTCCAACCTCACACAATCCACTTCTCATGTGAGTAACTTCTACCCATATTCTAAAATACATGACATTTAATACACCAATACCATATACAAATAGTGGGTTCTAGGACCAAACTAAAGTCCATTTGGGAACCCAATACCAAAGAAATAATTGAATATTCCTACCCACTACCCAAAATGGGGATTCATCTCGCATCACACCTAGGAGAAAAAATTACAATTATCCATATACCCCCTTATTCCAATTGAAAAGTCTATAAAAAACATGTAGGCTATTCTAGTAACCCATCTCATATGTCGAGATTGGCCAATGTTTCCCACTAACACATCAGGAACCATTTATACATGGATACATAGTCATTAGAGGAATATAAACAGCCCATGTTCTTCCTATACCTCATCCTAGGTCTAAGCACATAACCACTACCATTCTATATCTTATGGGTACCATGATCCTTGTCCACTCTACCCTAGTTCTTCTATTGGTTTTAATCTAGTCAACCCAAAAATATGAGTAAACATCCAATGTTATTCCTATAACATATAGGATTTTTCTCTTGTTTGTATTAGTGTTGTGGTTTGAGTGAGGAGTGAATTATAAATTTTTAATACTATTATGGGTGTTATTTATTTTCAATTCTAAATTTCAAAATTCTGGATGTATTGGATTTTTGGTGTATTAGTAATGAATTCTAAATTTTGAGTACTATTATGTGTATTGGATTCTGGATGTATTGGATTTTAATTTTTTTATTAGTGTTATGGGTGTTATTTCATTTCAATTCTGGATGTATTAGATTGTGGATGTATTGGATTCTGGATTTTTCTCTTATGTTGTGGTTTGAGTGAGGAATGAATTTTAAATTTCTAAATTTTTGAATTCTGGATGAATTTTAAATATCTCATGTAGGATTTTGGATTCTGGTTGTATTTGTTCTTGCAAGTCATGAAGAGTTCTAGGTTGGAGGTGGCTGCTGGCTGCTGTGGAGCTACAACATATGTACACCGATGATTTTCAAAACCGTTGGTATAAAATTTTGATATATATTATACCAACAGTTTTGTTATAACCATTGGCATAAACATCTACCAATGGTTTTCAAAACCATTGGTATATCCTTTGGATGTATATTTTACACTATATACCAACAGTTCTAAACCATTAGTATAAGGGTAACATATACCAACAGTTTGTGAAACCGTTAGTATATATCTTACTTTAATACATATACCATTGGTTTACACAGAACTATTGGTATAATCCTATACCCACAGGTTACTTGGCCATGGTTTGGAAAACCATTGTTATATAATATACCAACGGTTTCCCAGCCTTTACCAACGGTTCTGAACCGTTGGTAAAGGGTAAAATTCTAGTAGTGTAAATTAGTTAACTAAGAGTTAAAGGTACAATATAAAGTTAAATTTGTGACCTAGACTTGTCTAAAACCTATTGGTTGAGAGTTTTAAGACCAAAAAGAATTTTATATTTTAAAAAAAATTCTTTGGGACCATTGGAAACCAAAAATCATTTCATAATAAAATAATATTTCAATACCTTCCTAAAGTGCCTCTCCTCCCTCTTATAAAAGCGTATCACCCCATTCCATTTAATCACACCTCCAAATCCCCTTGTCTCATCCAAAATCTTCCTAAATAATCTCCAAAAATCCTTATCTTCTTCCTAGAAGCCTTATATTTGAAATAAGGCAATTCAAGAAATCCTTTTATATTAAATCAAAAGGAGTTACCCGATTCGAGGTAATGTCTTCTCTCAAGATTCTTTAATTTATTTTCCTTATCTAACCCCCTAAACTATATTTATTCCATTATTTTATAAAATCACAATTATATTCAATATAATAGGTTTTTTTATGATAAGGATTAAAAATACACTTCCACACACCTCCATCTAATGGATATGAATGTACTGTTTCTATGTATGACGAACCAGTGTCTCACGAAATGATGATTGTTCAATATTTCCATACCAACTCTCATGGTGAACATTATAATGGAACTGTATTTATATGTGATATGTATTATATTTATATTGTCTCTATTATTCTGTATTTTTCATTTATAATATACCTTTATGGTTTCCATAGTGGGTAAATACGATAATTTCATTTTAGGAAGTGCGGACAACCGCCCCTCAAAGTGATATGACTTGTTCATGCCACACATGGAATGTATAAAGGATGGATTCAATGAACTTATAAATGATATTATAATGTAATTATAATATACCTATGTATCATTTAGTTTTCATTCCTTCAAATATGAAAAATAAATGAAAGTAGCGTTCATGCATACGTACAACTTACCGTCTCCAGGAATGGTGCATTTCATTTTTTATCTTCAAATGTTATGTACTATTATAAATACATATATATACTATATTTATATGAAATTTAAATCATGAATATCATTCTGGAGATAATGTAATTTTGACCATATGGTCAATTTGTAGTTATAACAAGTTCATTTTTTACTCTAGTACCAAATATCGACAAAACGACAGATATTAACTTAAATAATTATAACGTGGTAATAAGTGATATAAAAGGAATAATAAACTTGAAAAATGTTATAATTCAAGTATAAATTTACTTAAGTTTATTATTTAGGAAGAAAAAGGAACATACCTGACGATTTAGATTCATGGTAATGGACTTTGTCTTAATCTCCTTTCATTGAGACATATTTTGGTTTATACACGAACTTATTTTTTACAGTGTATAATTATACCCTTTTTTATTTTAATTTCTTTCAATGGTTTTCAAAAGTATTATTTTGTTTTATGAATCATTTTACTAAATGATAAATGAAATTTTTATTTTTTAACATATGTGGTAACAATGACCTTTCTGTCGCTGCGAACATGATTTGAAATTTGGATTTCTTAAAAAGACGTAATGTTTTTAAATGGAAAATAAATACCATATACCCTTTTTACAGATTTTGGTATTGAAAATAGTTTTGATAAAGCATTGATTATGTCAATATCTTTACATGTTATATTTTGATTGGAATGTGGAAATGTTATCTTTCCTTTATGATTTTTTTATGTGTTATTATTATTTCATGGTTCTTGGGAATTGTTTATGAATACGGGTGGTTATATGATAAACATAGGGTGTGTGAGCCCAAGATATCTCTCCAATTCATTGGGTAACATGGTGGAGGTAAACATTAACGTTTCTCCAAATAGATTTAGGGAATATACTGTGATGTGTATTCCAAACGTAACTCCCTTTGTAGATGTGAAAGCTAAAATGTAAGTATGTTATGGATGCCATAATTTACCCTTATGATTTAAGATTTCTGTGAGTTATTCATAAATATTATGTTTTATCTAGGTATGTTAAAGTGTTTCTATTTTCTGAGTGAAAAGTATGATTTCATTGATTTCCAAGTATTGATGGACTAATGTTTTCTTTCGTGATTTTATAACCCTTATTGATCCTTTTAGGATCATCCCATGTTTTTGAAATGTTTTTCAAAGGGTATATGGAAGGGTAAGAGAAAGTATGAATTCAAGAAGATTTATATCAAGAAAATAATTCTTGTTTTATTTTAAGGAGTTTTATTTTTGTGAAAAAAATGGACACAGAATAAATGTCTACTTTTGAATTTTTTAGATTTAATGTAATAGTTATGGCCTAATTCTATAAAACTCTAAAATTGAAAATATCCTCAGTGTTGAATTCTTGACATAACTCAAGATTATGTAATGTTTAAGGATGTGGCCTTATAGTTATTATCAGATGTCGTTTTAGATAACATTATAGGTTAGGGTGTTATTTAAGCATAAGTGACATAACCATAATGGTTAGTATATTAAAAAGAGTCATATTTATTTTAGATAAATTGAATGAGTTTAAGATAACATGAATAAGTATATCTTTGTGTTTACACTCCTAATAAGATATTACATGATTATTTTTCTGATATACTCACAATGGATTTTTTGTTTTTAGTAAATGGATGGATCTAGAAGGCACCAAAGTAACAATGGATGTGAAGGAAACTGTGGTGGTTTTCTAAATGAGCAACCGAATGAAATGGGAGATGCAATTAGAACTCTTGTGGTTATTTTTAACAAACTACATAGAGTCATGATTTACCACTTGAAGCTTAGATATTATTCTAAGGTATCATATATGTGAGAAACGAATCTGAATGGAAGTTCAGGTAATAATCATAAAGGTAAGTATAATAAAAACCTATGTTTCAAGGATGTGAAAAGAAACACCTAGGAAAATGCATCAAAGGGACAGAAAGATGTTTTAGATGTGGTAATGAAGGTTATAAAGAAATAACCTTCCATGGAAAAAAGAATCATCTAGTTGACTCTAGGAAAGTGAAAGAAGTTCTTTATGAAGGATCAATTTAATGTTTTAAATGTGGTGTGCATGGTCATTATACAAATAGATTTCCTATAAAGAGGGTTCGAGAATGGGATCAGTAGGATTGTACAAATATATGTTTATCAATTCCTAATTCCATTCCAATTGATGATGAGGAAACTAAAAATGACCTATTAAAGGTAGGTATTATTTCTTAGCTCATGTTTTGAAATTACTAAAATCTTAGGACATTATTCATGATTTTGTTTATAGGAAATAAGTATAAAAGAATAAGATATAAAAACATGGATAAAATATCATAAAGAATGTTCTATGATTATGATGTCTAGGAATTGAAGAGTTGTGTTAGCTCTATGGATGATGATATGTTTAAATGTATTAATGATAAGATGACTTTGGAAGACTTTTTCTAGAATGTGTAACCCGAAAGATTGATATATGAACATGTTATTAAAGGAATAATTATCTTTTCTTGTGTGGACCTAATAAATAACCTTAGGGGTCCATGTGATCTTTTGTTTTTGAGGAAATTATGGGTTATTAGTTTTTGGGATGAAAAATGGGAGGTATGAAATAACCTTTGTGGTTAAATCATGTTATGGATACCTTTAAGAATTTTACCTCATTTTTTTTAATGTTATTATAATTATATGGTTCCTGAAAAAGGACAACATGTAGAACTTGTGACAACCTGTCATGTCAGAAAAAGCTGTAGGAATTGAACCCACAACCAAAGTGTGACTTAGATTTAGCGCCTACCACTAGACAAAATGAATTCCCTGGTTATTATGACTAATTATTTTTAGTTAAATAATTTTATGGATCAAGAATAAGTTGATTTTGGGAAATTAAATTTTATCAAATGGATATACGTAGTATAGGAAAATGATTTGGTGATTAAGTGATAAAGGTTATTTTGGAAGACATTCTCTCTTTTGGGAACACTATATGCCCAAGGAAAATAGAATACTATGGGATTTCATTTGTGGATTAATGGTTGAAATTATATTTTAGAAGAATCTATGTTTTTATTGTGTACATATGGTGATTTGTTTTGTTTATGAAAATGATTAAACTATAATATAGAATATATTATTAGGTTAATGACACTTAGTATGAGACATTAAGAGTAGTCGATGTTATTTAAAGAGAAATGTTAAGATTTACTATGGAAGACTAAGTGATTAAATTATTATGAGTTTTGGGTTTCAATCTTAGTTTGGATTATATTGAATAATTTTAAGGAAAATTGTGTGTTAAATGATATTTGTTGAGATTTGGGTATTATTTGTTGAATTTTAGAGATTAAGAGTAGTATTTCTTTTTATAAAGTATTATCCTTTTGGGGATTATCTAATCTCGTACTAACCATTTTTTATTTTGGTTAATGTATAAAGACAGATGAAATATATAGTTCATCTTTTGTGGATTATGTGATTATCTATAAGTTGATTCTAGTGCTTTTGATGTGACTAAGTCATCTTGAATGCTTATCGTTTGGAGAAAATATTATTTTATGGTAGAAATTTAGTAAAGGATGAAAGTCTACATGATATGTATGTTTTTTTATTTTCTTAGTCAAGATCATAAATACATTACTCAACTTTATGAAAAGGATATTAAAACAAAAACTTTGTTTGTTTACTTTTCCTACTATGAAATCAAAGACCATTTAATCCATCCCAAGGTTATGATTTTCTGGTAGTTAACATTCTCCTGATCATATTTTCTATCTGTCTCCATCAGAACTTGACACTTAGTTTCTCTTCCATATCCATGTCTCCCTACATAGAATCTTAGTATGTGTTATCTTGGGTGACCTTTTTACTTCTCTTTCTTTCTTTTAATGTGATATTTTTATTGACTCTTTTTATGATATAGGACTTTCAATGAAGTTTGTGAGCACATTTTTAAAATTGTGAGGATGCAATTTCTAAAAAGGGGGAAGGATGTAACAACCCAGGTATTTATAGAATCATAATTTTTAATTTATATTAATACTTATGATTATGATATTAATTTTACATTAATGGGGACACTTTTTTCCAATAGTGTACTCGACACACAACAAGGGTTTCTCCGAAATCTTATGTTGCACACAACATTGAGATATACCGAAAAATAATATAATAATTTTATTATTTTAAATAATAGTTAACGCATAGTTGTTGTATTGGATAGAATGAAAAAATATAAATAAAATATGATTATACATGTTTGTTAAATGTTTTTACATTTATCCAATAAATTTTAGAGGCTTTAAATAATAATGAATCCAATTTTAAGCATGAAATACTCTAATATTCTTTAAAGGTCTCTTTACAACATTTCGATGGAGAACTCTTTTTAAATATAGTTTTTTTACTTTTATATATTATATTTTACAAAATTAAATTATTATTTTGAAGTAGGACATCAAAATTTACTTTGGTTGAAATTTTGGTATTTTTAGAAAAAAGTTCATTTTTTAAAGAATAGTGAAAAAAACTACATTTTAAGTAAAAACTATCTTCTCATATAATTTATTTATATAGTTAGATTATCTTTTTAATTTATTTTTAAGTTTAATTATATTATGTTTTTATCATTTAATCCAATTTTGGTCATTGGAAGTGATTTAAAATTTTAATTGGACATAAACACATGTCAATCTTTTGGTAGTTTTTATTTCTTAAAAACAGGCTTTTGGTTTTAAAAATAGGAATTAATTTTAAATTAATTTCTTTATTTTTTTTGTTTTGAATTTATAAAAATGGATTCCATATTTTGACTAAGTAGGTCCAAATTTTGTAAATAGTTACCCTTTATTTTTAGACATTATGAATAGTAACATCAGTAAATATTTTATTTACCATTGTTAAAGGGAAAATCTGGTAAATAAGGGTAAAAAAATATTATAATATTATTAAACTACCTTAACACGTGTTCTAACCCAATTTCAAGAAATATATTTCTCACCATGGGAATATTTGGGTCGATTTTAGGACCTCATGGAGCCACTTGTGTGTGAAAATGACATTTAATTACTTTTAATTTAAAATTAAGGAAAATATAACCTAAACATGTATATTTTACTAAAACCATTTTCTATGGGGTTATATAAGTGATATTTATGAATATAAATAGTCAATATAAATATTAAATGATTTCCTACATCATGGTATTTTATTTATAATTTTTAGACATCAAAAAAATTAATATATTTATGACATAATGATGATGTAGTGATTACCATATTAATGAATTGTTTAGATAAATGAGGTTACAAATATTAAAATAAATTTATTTTGAAACTTTTTATGACATACATGAATTTTAGGGATGATTATGACTTATTATATTTTAATTAATTAATTTTTTTATAAATAATAATGTTGTTATGGATTTTTAAAGAGTTATGATATGAATAGTATGAAAATTGACAAAAATGAGTTTTTAAAACAAATACTATTTTATTAAATGATATAACAGTCCTAAAAATATAATATTCATCTGAATTAAACGATAGTATTTAAAATTTTATTAATTAAACAATTGAGGTCCTATTTTCATTTTATAGTAACTATATTAACCATATCGTATGAATACACAAGAAGACATTGTAAGAGTTAAATTAGTTAACTAATGGTTAAACCTAAAAGATAAGGTTAAATTTGTGACAATGACTTGTATAAAACCTATTTGTTTGGAGTTTTTCAACAAAAAAACATCTTATATTATAAATAAATTACTTTGGGACTATTTTAAACCAAAAATGATTTTATAATAAAATAATATTTCAATACACTCCTAAAGTGCCCCTCCTCAATCTTATAAAAGGTAATCACACCAATCCATTTAATCACACCTCTCAAGTCCCTTATATCACCCAAAATCTACCCAAATAAGATCCCAACATCCATATATTCTTCCTTTATGCATTACCTTAGGCATAAGGTAATTAAAGAAATCCTTTTATCTTAAATCAAAAGAAGTTACGTGATTCGAGGTAATGTCTTATCTCAAGCTTCTTTCATTTATTTTCCTTCTCCAACACCCTAAACATTCTTTATTCAATTATTTTATAACAAAACCATTATCTTCAATATACTAGTATTTTTTATAATATTTATTTAAACTACACTTCCACACACCTCCATCTAATGGATACAGACATACTGTTTCTATGTACAGTGAACTGTTGCCCCACGAAATGATGATTGTTCAATTTTTCCATACCACCTCTCATGGTGGAATTTATAATGAAAATATATTTATATGTGATATATATTATATTTATATTGTCTCTATGATTCTGTATTTTTCATTTATATCATACATATATGGTTTTCATAATGGGTAAACATGATAATTTCATTTGAGGAAGTGCGGACTACCGACCCCTCAAAGTGATTTGAATCTTTTATTCCATACATGGAATGTATAAAGGATAGAATTAATGAACTTATATATGATGTTATACTAGAATTATAATATACTTATTTATCATTTAGTTTTCATTCCTTTAAATATGAAAAATAAATGAAAGTAGCATTCATGGGTATGTATGGCTTACCATCTCCATGAACAGTGCATTTCATTTCTTATCTCCAAATGTTATGCACTGTTATAAATACATATATATACTAGATTTATATGATATTTAAATCATTAATATAATTCTGGAGATAATGTAATTTTGACCACATGGACAATTTTTAATTATAACTTGTTCATTTTTGACTCAAGTACAAAATATTGAAAAAACAACTGATATTAACATAAATAATTATAACATGATAATAAGTGATATAAAAGGAATAATAAAATTGAAAAAGGAAATTAATAAAGTATACATTAACTTTAGTTTATTATTCAGGAATAACAAGGAACATACATGATGATTCAGAATCAAGGTAAAGTACTTCATCTCAATCTCCTTTCATTGAGGCATGTTTTGGTTTATACACGACCTTATTTTTTATGGTGTATAATTACATAGTTTTTATTTTAATTTCATTAAATGGTTTTCAAAATGAATAATTTTTTATGGATAATTTTACTAAATGACAAATGGAATCTTTCTTTTTAACATACGTAGTGACAACGACCGTTCCGCCGCCGCGAGCGTTATTTGATATTTGGTTTCCTTAACAAACCATAATGCTTTTAAATGAAAAATAAATACCATATACCCTTTTTTACATATTTTGGTATTGAAAATGGTTTTTAGAAATCATTGATTATGTAAATATATGGAAATATTATATTGTGATTGGAATATGGAAATGTTATCTTTCCTTTATGCTTGTTTTATGTGTTTTTATTATATTATGATTCTTGGGCATTGTTTTTGAAAATAGATGGTTCCATGATAAACACAGGGTAGATGAGACCAATATATCTCTCCAATGCATTGGGTAACATGAAATATACAAACTTTAACATTTATCTAAAAAGATTTAGGGAATATACTATGATGGGTATTCCAAACATAACTCCCTATGTAGCTATGAAAGCTACAATGTAAGTATGTTATGGATGACACAAGTTACATTTATGATTTATGATTTCTTTGTGTTATTCAAAAATATTATTATTTCAAGAGGTATATTAAAGAGTTTATGTTTTTTAAGTGGAAATTATGATTTCATTGATTTTCATTTATTGATAGACTAATGTTTTCTTTCATTGTTTTATAACCCTTACTGATCCTTTTATGATCATCCCATGATTTTGAAATTATTTTCATAGGGTATAAGAAAGGGTAAGAGAAAGGATAAATTCAAGATGATTTATATCAAGAAAATAATTATTATTTTATTTTAAGGAGTTTTATTTTTGTAAAAAAAATGGATAGAGAAGAAGTGTCTACTTTGTAACCTTTTAGATGTAATGTAACTGTTATATCCTAGTTCTCTAAAACTCCAAACCTGAAAAGATCTTCAACATATAATTCTTAAATTAATCAATATTATGTATTCTTTAAGTTTGGGGCCTTATAGTTGGTATCATATGTTTTTTTAGATAACTTTAGAGGTTAGGGTGTTATTTAAGCATAAGTGACATAACCATAATGGTTATCATATTAGAATGATTCATAGTGATTTAAGATAAATTGAATGAGTTTAAGATAACAAAAATAATTATATCCTAGTGTTTAACCCCCTCATAAGATATTATATGATAATTTTACCAATATATTCACACTGACCTATTTGGTTTTAGTAAATGGATGGATCTAGCAGGCACCAAAGTAATAATGAATGTGAAGAAAACTGTGATGGTTTTTGGAATGAGAAACTGAACGAAATGGGAGATGCAATGACAACTCTTGTGGTTATTCTCAACCAACTATCTGGAGTCATGATTGACCACTTGAACCATGATGATTATTATAAGGCATCATATATGCGAGAAATTAATCCCAGTGGAATTTCAGGTAATAGTCATAAAGGTAAGTATATTAAAAAACCTATGTGTCAAAGATGTTGAAAGAAACACCTAAGAAAATACTTCAAAGGGATGGGAAGATGTTTTAGATGTTGTAATGATGATAATAAATCAATAACCTTCCATTGAAAATGGAATCATCTAGTTGACTCTAGGAAAGGGAAATAAGTTCTTTTTGAAGGATCAATTTAATGGTTTAAATGTTGTGTGCATGGTTATTATACAGATATATGTACTACAAAGAATGTTCGGGAATGAGATCAGAAAGATCGTAAAAATATATGTTTACCAATTCCTAATTCCATTCCAATTTAAGACGAGGAAACTAAAAATGACTAATGAAAGGTACAAATTATTTCTTAGCTCATATTTTGAAATTACTGAAATCATAGGACATTATGCATGATTTTGTTTGTAGGAAAGAAGTATAACATAATAAGATGAAAAAACATGGATAAATGATCATGAAGAATGATAGATGATTAAGATTTCTATGAATTGAAGAGTTATGTTAGATCTATGGATGATAATATGTTTAAATGTATTAATGATAGGATTACTTTGGAAGACATTTTCTAGTATGTGTAACCCCGAAGTTTGATATGTGAAAATTTTATCCAAGGAAGAAATATATTTTCTTATGTAGGCATAATGGAAATCCTTAGGGGTTTAGGTGATATTTTCTTAGGGAATTATGGGTTATTTGTTTTTGGGATGAAAAATGTGAGGTATGAAATAACCATTGAGGTTAAAACAAATTATAGATATTTTTAAGGATTTTATCTCATTTTTTAATATTACTAAAATTATACACTTTTTGAAGAAGGAAAACTTGTAGACTGTGTGACAAACCATCACATTGGACAATGCTATGGGAATCAAACTGACAACCAAAGTGTGACTAGGATTTATCCCCTACCACTGGACTACATGAAATACCTGGTTATTATGACTAATTATTTTTAGTTAAATGATTTTAGGGATCAAGAAAATGTTGATTTTGTGAAATTATGTTTTATAAAATGAATATCCTTAGTATAAGAAAATTATTTGGTGATTAAGTGATAATGTTTATTTAGGAAGATGTTCTCTCTTTTGGGAACACTATATGCCTAGGGAAAATAGAATACTATGGGATTTCATTTTTGGAGTAAGGGTCGAAATTTTATTTTGGAAGAATCTATGTTTTTATTGTGGACATATGTCGATTTGGGTTATTTATGGAAATTATTAACCTATCATAGAGAATATACTATTAAATTAATTACACTTTAGTATAATACTTTAATATTATTCGATATTATTTGGAGATAAATGTTAAGATTTATTGTGGAAGAATATGTGATTAAATTCTTCTGAGTTTTGGGTTTCAATATTAGTTAGGATTATATTGAATAATTTTAAAGAAAATTGTGTTTTAAATAGTCTTTTTTGAACTTTGGGTGCTGTTTTTTGAGGTTTTGAGATTAAGAGTAGTATTTATTTTTATAAAAGATTATCCTTTTGGGGATTAACTGATCTCCTATGAACCATTTTTTGTTTTGGTTAATGTCTAAAGATAGGGGAAATATATAATTTATCTTTTGTGGATTATATAATTATCTATAATTTTATTCTATAACTTTTGATGTGACCAAGTCATCTTGAATACTCATTGTTTGGAGAAAAGATGAGTTTGTGGTAGAAATTTAGTAAAGAATGAAAGTCTACATGACAGGTAAGTATGTTTCCTTATGCTCTTAGTCAAGATCGTAAATAAATTCCTCAAGTTTATGAAATAAATGTTAAAAAAAATTATTCATTTACTTTTCCTACTGTGAAACCAAATACTGTTTAATCCATCACAAGTTTGTGGTTTTCTATTATTTAACTTTCTCTTTATCATGTTTTCTATCACTCTCCATCAGAACTTGACACTTAGTTTCTCTTCCATATCCATGTTTTCCTACATGGAATCTTAGTATGTGTTATCTCAGGTGACCTTTTTAAATCTCTTTATTTCTTTTAAATTGATATTTTTATTGAATTTTCTCTGATGCGGGACTTTCAATGAAGGTTCTGTGACAAATTTTAAAATTTCCAGGATGCAATTTTTAAAAGGGGAAGGATGTAATGACCCAGGTATTTATAGAATAATAATTTTTAATTTCTATTAATATTTATGAGTAAGATATTAATTCTACATTTGTGGGGACTATTTTTTTCTGATAGCATACTCGACATTCAACAAGGGGTTTCTCTGAAATCTTACGTTACTCACAACATTGAGATATACTGAAAAATAATATAATAAAAATATTATTTTAAATTGTAGTTAATGCATAGCAGTTGAATCAGAGGGAATGAATAGAGATAACTAAAATATGATTATAAATATTTTTTAAATGTTTTTAAATTTATCTAATAAATTTTATAGGCTTAAAATAAGAATGAATCCGATTTTAAGCACGAAATACACTAATATTCTTTAAAAGGTCGATTTACAGCCTTTAGATGGAAACCCATTTTTAAATCTAGTTTTTCCACTTTTATATGTTCTATTTGAAAAAATAAAATTATTCTTTAGAAGAGGGATGCCAAAATTTACTTTGGATGATTTTTTTTTTATTTTTCAGATAAAGTTCCTTTTTAATGAATAGCAAAAAATACTAAATTTTAAATCAAAATTGTCTTCTAATATAATTTATTTATATGGTTAGATTATATTTATAATTGTTTTTAAAGTGTAATTAGATTATTTTTTTTATCATTTAATCCAATTTTTGTCATTGGAAGTGATTTCACTTTTTAATTGGTCATAAATATATGTCAATCTTTTGGTAGTTTTTACTTCTTAAAAACAGGATTTTGGTTTTGACAACGGGAATTAATTTTAAATTAATTTTTGAAATTTCCGTGTGTTGAATTTGGAAAAATGGATTCCCTATTTGGAATAAGTAAGTCCAAATTTTGTAAATATATACAATTTTATTATATATTATGAATAGTAACTTCAGTAAATATTTTATTTACTATGGTTAATGGGTAAATCTAGTAAATAATGGTAAAATATAATATTATAATAATATTAAACTACCATAACACATATTATAACTCTATTTTCTGAGATATTTCTGACCATGGGCATCGTTGGGTCAATTTTAGGACCCCATGGAGCCAATTGTGTGTGCAAATGACATTTAATTACTTTTTATTTAATGTTAAGGAAAATATAACCTAATCATTTACCTTTTACTAAAACCATTTTTATATAGGGTTATATAAGTGATATTTTAAAATATAAATAGTCATTCAAAATCTAAAATTATTTCCTATATCATGGTATTTTATTTATAATTTTTTTACATCAAATAAATAAATATATTTATGAAACAATGTTGATGTAGTGATTACCATATTAATAAATTATTTAAAAAAATGAGATTATAAATATTAATATAAATTTATTTTGAAACTTTTAATGCCATGAACGAATTTTAGGAATGATTATGTCTTGTTATATTTTAATTAGTGATTTTTTTCGAAAGAATAAATTATTTATGGATTTTTAAAAAGTTGTGATTTAAAAAGTATGAAAATTGACATAAATGATTTTTTTTTATAAAAAATACTATTTTATTAAATGATATAATAGTAATAAACCTATAATATTAGTCCAAATGACTTAGATAGTGTTTTAAATTTAATTAATGAACCACTTGAGGTTCGATTGCATTTTATAGTAACTATATTAACCATATAGTATGAATACACAGGAAGACATGGTAAGAGTTAAATTAGTTAACTAATTTTTAAAGCTAAAAGATATGGTTAAATTTGTGACCTAGAATTTTCTAAAACCTATTATTTGAGCTTTTTTCAACCCAAAATCATCTTATATCTGAAATAAATTACTTTAGGACCATTTGAAACTGAAACTAATTTTAAAATAACATAATATTTCAATACCTTTCTAAAGTGCCTCTCCTCCCTCTTATAAAAGAGTGACAACCCAATCCATTTAATCACACCTCTAGAACCCATTGCCTCTTCCAAAATCTACCCAAATAATATTACAACATCCCTATATTCTTCTTATAAGCCTTACCATAGGCAAAAGACAATTCAATAAATCCTTTTAGCTTAAATCAAAAGGAGTTACTCGATTTGAGGTAGTGTCTTCCCTCAAGATTCTTTCAAATATTTTCCTTATGCAACACCCTAAACTCTCTTTATTCCATTATTTTTTAACAAAACTTTTATCTTAAATATACTAGGATGTTTTTATGATATGTATTCAAAGTACACTTCAACACACTTCCATCTAATGGATACAAACATACTATTTCTGTGTACGGTGAATTACTGCTTCACAAAACGATGTTTGTTTGATTTTTTCCCTAAAACCACTCATGGTGGAAATTATAATGGAAATATTTTTATATATAATATATATTATATTTATATTGTCTCTATTATTCTTTATTTTTTATTTATATCATACATTTAAAGTTTCCATAATGGGTAAATACGATAATTTCATTTGAGGAAGTGTAGACTACCGCCCACTTAAAGTGATATGACTCGTTCATGCAATACATGGAATGTATAAATTATTGAATTAATGAAATTTTATATGATTTTATACTTGAATTATAATATAACTATTTATCATTTAGTTTTCATTCCTTTAAATATTAAAAATAAATGAAAGCAGCGTTCATGCGTACGTACGACTTACCGTCTCCATGAACGGTGCATTTCATTTCTTATCTCCAAATGTTTTGTAATATTATAAATACATATATATACTAAATTTATATAATATTTAAATAATGAATATCATTCATGAGATAATTGAATTTTTACCACATGGACAATTTGTAATTATAACAATTTATTTTTTGACTCAAGTACCAAATATCGACAAAATGATGGATATTAACAAAAATAATTATAATGTGGTAATAAGTGATATAAAAGGAATAATAAACATGAAAAAGTTTCTAAAGCACTTATAAATTATCTTATGTTTATTATTCAGTAAGAACTAGGAATATACGTGATGAGTCAGATTCAAGGTAAGGGACTTTGTCTCAATCTCCTCTAATTAAGGCATATATTGGTTTATACAAAGCATTCTTTATTATGGTGTATAATTATACAATTCTTTATTTTAATTTAATTCAACTATTTTAAAAAGGAATATTTTTTTATGAAGCATTTTACTTAATGAAAAAGGTAAGGTTTTGTTTTAACATACACGGTGACAACAACCTTTCCACTATTGCGAGCATTATTTGATATTTGGCTTCCTTAACAAGCTGTAATGTTTTTAAATGGAAAATAAATACCATATACCATTTTTATGTATTTTGGTATTGAATTTTTTTTGAGAATTCATTGATTATGTCAGTATCTTGAAATTTTATATTATTATTGGAATATGAAAATTTTATCTTTCCTTTATTCTTGTTTTATGAGTTATGATTATGTTACGATTCTTGGGAATTATTTATGAATACGGGTGGTTCCTTGATAAACCTAGGGTGGGTGATCCCGAGATAGCTCTCTAATGTATTTGGTTATATGATGGAGGTAAACATTAATGTTTCTCCTAAGAGATTTAAGGAATATACTATGATTGGTATTCTAAACGTAACTCCCTATGTAGTTGTGAAAGCTATAATGTAAGTATGTTATGAATTCCGCAAGTTACCTTTATGATTTATGATTTCTATGTTTTATTCACAAATCTTATGATTTCATGAGGTATGTCAAAGATATTATGTTTTCTAAGTGAAAAGTATGATTTCATTGATTTTCATGTATTGATGGACTGATGTTTTCTTTCATTATTTTATAACCCTTATTGAGCCTTTTATGCTAATCCCAAGTTTTTGAAATGTTTTTCACATGATATAAGGAAGGTTAAGAGAAAGGATTAATTCAAGAAGATTTATATCAAGAAAATAATTCTTGTTTTATTTTAAGGAGTTTTATTTTTATGAAAAATTGGATAAGGAATAAGTCTATACTTTCTAATTTTTTAGATGTAATGTAACAGTTATGGCCTAATTATCTAAAACTCTATACCTAAAAATAAATTCAATGTAAAATTCTTGACATAAATCAAGATTTTGTAATGTTTAAGGTTGGGTCCTTATAACAAAATTCACCCCTAAATTACATAACACATGAGATAATGCATGAACAATCAAGGAGCATCCTCAAGACGTTTATAGAAAGGGTATTCATAATGAGATGAGGTGTATACTAGCCTATTCAAATCTTGGTCTATGCTATCCTTCCCATAGATCTCTTCCCCTACCTATTTTAAACCATGAGGTGTTATCATTCCATGGAGGGTGGAAAAATTCCACTGTTGTGATGTGTGACTTAGAAAAACTTGTGGATACCTCTATCAGAGGGATGTCAGTCGGTTACCTCTCATGAGATATTTATAAATCACAAAAGATAAAGACAAATTTAGCAGCAAACTTTCGTTAAAGGGGTATAATTTATTCATTTAAAGTACACATAATTTCCTTTATCTAGCATGGTCAATCTTGGATTTGAGTTTATTTATTGTTTTTAATGTGTTCAACTATTTTTTTAGACCCTTTGAAAACTATTAATGGTTACATACAACATCTTTATATATTACCTTAAGATATAGGCTAACATTTTTCATATACATATTAATATTTAAGATATATCTCTATTAACTTAACCATCCTCAATTAATCTCATCTAGTGATTGGTAATGTGTCATTATGTATAGTGGAACTCTGATTCTAGTCATGAATTCTATGAGCTTCAATACCCTCCCTTAAAATAACTATATAAATGCACATTCAACATCCTCAAAATCACTTATAACACATTAAAATTCAATAAATCACTTGATTTTATTTTCAAAATATAAAATCCAAATCCCCATAACTTCAAGTTGTTACACATTGATGTTGCAGAGCTCATTTATTAATGATTATGAACTGAAAAACTTTGAAAAGACAATAAATATAATGAATCAAAGTAGTGTCTAGCAAATTTGAAATATGATATGAAACTACTTCTTAAAAATAAAATCTGGATAATATTTTATAAACAATAAAGCAAGGGAATTATAATTTGTACATGGATTTTCAAAAAGGAAGATAACACTAGAGAAATGAAAAGTAAATTCAAATCTAATGTTTTGGTTAAAGAGTTCCCTTACCTTAAGGGGATTGATTATATTGATTTATTCCCCTATTGTTAAACATTAATCTATTATATTACTACTTGATTTTTCTACCAAAAATGTTTTTTATATTGAATAGTTAGTTGTAAAAACTGATTTTTTACATGGAAAATTGGATGAACTAATTTATATGAAACCTTCAGAAGGATTTTCAAAGTATTTTAAACTGAAATAATTTCTCCCTTTGAGAAAATATTTTTATGGACTAAATCAATCCCCAAGGAAATGGTATAAACAGTTTGACTCTTTCATGATTCAAAATGGTTTTAATAGAATTAAATGCGATACTTATGTTTACTTTAAATCCATTAATAATGATTTTATTAAATTATTGTTATATGTTGATGATATGTTTATCATACATAATATATTGAGGTTTATTAACCATGTGAAGGTCCAATTGAAAAATATTTTTTAAATGAATGATCTGGAAAAATATGAGTATATATTTAACAAATCTATTATAAAGAATAAAGACACTAGAAGGTTGTATCTATCCCAAATGCCTATGTTAAGAAGGATTTGAAACATTATTTACTTAATCACTTAAAGCCTTTGGATGTAAATTTGGGTAAGCACTTCAAGGTTCCCCTATCCCATTCCCCAAGTAATGTGTCTGATACAACCTCTATGAGTCTAATACAGTATGATATCATTATATGTAGTCTTATTTATGTATTTATATATCATGGACTAGGCATTTTTTTTGTACCCTAAGAAGGATTATGGTCAATCTCCAGAAGCCCCATTATCATGAATTGTAATACTACTATAGTATGTTTCTATATCGTATGACCTTTGTATATGTTTTGGGATAGTGTGTGTCAGGAAGATACACATATCTGATATATAACCTATGGGTTGAATAAGGATGTTTAATTATCAAAGTTTAGGAATTTTTTAGAGTTAATGAACATTGTCCAAATTCTATGACATAGGTTGTGAGAACAACATTGGTAAATAACCTATTTTATTAAAAAGGTATAGATTTAAAAATTTGAGTTTAACTTGCTTCATTTTAGTTTGTAATTAAATTTTTGATTTTTTTGTTTTCATTTTTGTTTTAATGCTAGTGTCTCTTTTCATATTACATTCCTATATGTGGGTTTTTCCAATTTCATGCATAATTTTGGTTACTTTTGTTTCCTTTAAATATATATAAAATTTATTGGTTTTCCTTACCCTTTATACATATCCTATTCATATCAAAATATAATGTTTAGGGTCATCGATAACTTCTGATTTGATGGTGGACCACATGCCCCTTTGTGTTTCTCTAGATGGGTTTTATTGGTCTGCTATTTTAAGATGATATGCGTGTTATGTTTAGAAACTTTCAAAATCCACCATGTTCCCCAAAAGTTTTTATGTTGTTTAATGATTTTAATGGAACAATACATACACATTGTATACGTGGTGAGCATACCAAACATCTCTATGTCCATGCCATCATTCGCCTAATTTTATAACTGCCTAGGCTCTAAAGTGTTTCTAATTCCACATTCATTTTATGGGATTTTATATGGTTTCTAAGAGGGAATCAATGTTGAGTCAATAAGGTTTTCCTTATGAATTTTCCATTCCTTCATACATGGGGGAGATTACTAAGTCATCAAGGATTTCCTTATGACTTCACAATTCCACCTTGTTTTGAAAATCATAAATGCCTTATCTCAAGGAAAAATTCTTTTTACCCTATGTTTTACTTCTATAAGGAAAAATTTCCTTCCCCAAGGAAGTTTATCCTTACCATGTTTTACTTTGTTCTTTATCTTTTCTAAGTATAAAATTCGGTTTCAAAACCAAAACCTCAGAATCCTATAAATACCTAGATATGAAGAATTCTGTTTTAGGATCCGAATTCTTAGAATTCTTATTACGAACTCTTCTGAGTTCTAAATCTGAATTATGATTATGAATTCTAGATACAAACTCTACTGAGTTCTGACTCTGGATTCTTATTATGAATTCTGGATACAAAATCTTCTGAGTTCTGACTCTGGATTCTGATTACGAATTCTGGATACGAACTTGTCTAAGTTCTGACTCTATTTTCTGATTACGAATTCCTGATATGAACATTATGAAGTTCAAATACGAATTCTTGATATGAACATTCAAGAAGTTTGAATCCGAATTCTGGTTACAAACTCTCATGATGTTCAACTCTGAATTATGGATACGAATGTTATGAAGTTCAATTCCGAATTCCAGATACGAACATTCATGAAGTTCGACTCCGAATTCTGGTTACGAACTCTCATGAAGTTCGACTCCTAATTATGATTATGAACTTATGTAAAGTTCAACTATGAATTTTGGTTATGAATTCTAATTACAAATTATTATGAATTATGAATCTAAATTCAGACTACGAATTCCTAGAAAACAGAATCTGAAAATCATTTTATTATAGACTTTGAATTCATTTTTTGTTAGACTCTAAACTATCATATTTACTCTCATTCTAAATATCATATTTTAGTTATACTTACATTTGTTTTGTTATAAAACGATGTCGTGCTTTTAGTTACTCACTAATCATTTTTTGAGTGACACGTGTAAGGGTCCCTCCGAAATTCAAGGAAAATATGACCTTTGGGGGAGGGATATAACTATTGGAATCATGCCTATAAATAGGGGATCATTTGAAAGAGCCCACAAATATTCAATGAATCTAGAGACCACATGTTGTTGAAGTGATTTCTAGAGAGAGACTTTCATTTCTTTGTGCGTACTAAACTTCTTGATCAGTTTTTATTTGTGCGAATCCGATTTTTGCTGTGTACAATCAAGGGTTTTCGGGGATAAGAAGACAGAGGTACCGACTACCTTGAAGTTGAGGGCTTCCTTGCTGAGGAAGATAGAGGTACCAACTACCTTGAAGTTGAGGTCTTGTGGGGATAGCAAGACAAACTCTGATCTTCGTATCTAGGTCTTACCCTGGTGTGGGTAAGATAGACTTTCTTGAAAGTATAAATCAAGGGACCTTTATCCAAGGTTGTCAGATACCCTTCTCTTTGGGTTAAAAGACTTACTATTTGTTACTTGCTTTGTTACAAGTTTTCTGCTACATTTTTATTGTTGAGGAAAGTATAACCATCTTATACTTCCTTATACTTGTACTCTGATTTAGTTAGATTCTATACACTTTAAGGTAGAATCTTCATCTTTGTAAACTTTCATTAAGTTTCATTTCCAGAATCAATTTTTCGGAATTGCTTTATCAGAGTCATATTTCCTGATTCAAGCAAGTTTATAGATCTAGAGGTTTTATGAATTATCTTATTTAACCCTGTTAAACATAACCATCTTTAAAGTTCCAAAGGAATTTTTAAAGTATACAATTCACCCCTCTCTTGTATTTGAGCATATCATGTTTACATATTTGATCCTACATTTGGTATTATAGAGTATATCATACTCACATACCATATCAACAATTGGTATCAGAGCAGGTTACCTCTGAATTAATCTCACGATTAGATTTAGAAGAGATTTCTCGTAATTGAACTTCCAGATTCACAATTTTTCTGAATCTGTTTTTAAAACTCGTATAGTTTGGATTAATTTTTTTCTTAGAGATACTCTAGTTCTATATTTTTCTTTCTTAGGATTATATTCCTTGTTTACGAACTTTTTCAATTAAAAAGTTTGTGTGAAATGATTTATCTTTAAGATTATAGGAATCAATGTTGGTTCCATAGACAATCTCAATCCTACCAGACCACCTATCTTTGATAGAAATTATTATGAATATTAGAGAGATAGAATAAAGACTTTCATTATCAATATTAGCGTTGACAATTTTTTTATGCTTACTGGAGGATATAAAATTCATGAAAAATAATTTAGTACCTTTACCAATCAAGAGAAACATGAATATCAACTGAATTATAAGGTACACAATACTCTGCTTTGTTCAATGACTAGAAACATATATAGCCAAATTTCATCTTGGGAAGTATCAAATTCTATATGGAAGAAACTTGAAGTTACTCACTTTGGAATTTCCAAAGTCATTTTAACAAGAAGAGCCATTCTTAGAGCTGAATATCATGGTTTCTTCTTTTTTTATGGAGAACCCATATGTAAGGTGAAACATAGATTCATGAATGTTGTAAATAGTTTACAATAAATGGTTGAGAAAGGATTAGATGATGAAGCTCTTGTTGATAAGATCATAGACCTCATGCCCAATGAGTGGGAATCAAAGAGGACTGCTATTGATGAGAATATAATGGTTACTCAGATTACTCTTAATGAACTCTTTAGAACTCTTATACAACCTAAGACTAGAATGAAGAGAGATTCTAATAATGTAAAGAAGAAGAATAGAAATGGAAGTGTTGATTTTAATACAACTTATAATCATATGAAATCCAATACTCCGGATAGAATTACCAGATCCAAATCTAAGAAAGTTGTTATCCAATCCAAATCCAGTGGAAGTGAATCCTTAGAGAATGAATTATAAAATCTTTCCCAAAGAATGAACAAGATAGTTGGACAGAGGAACTTTTAATCCTGATACAAGAAGAAATAAAGGAAAGATAAGAAAGATTCAGAAGTCACATGTTATGAATGCAAGAGAGATGGACACATAAGACCTGATTGTCCTATGATTAAGAGAAAATAAAGAAATGAAAGGAATTATGAGAAAAACACAAAGAAGTATTACAAGTCTAAAGCTAAGAAAGTCTTGAAAGCTAATGAAACCTAGAGTGCGAGTGGTGGATACTCTTCAGATGAATCTTCAGATTATGAATCTTCTGGACAGAAGAATCTTGGTCTAATAGCCAGACTATCTATTGAAAATCATTGCTTTATGGCTAAGGTAAATGATGTTGAATCATTGAACAATATATCTTTTAATGCTAATGATAGTAAATATTATAACTCTTCGGATGAATAATCTTATTCTGATGAAGATATAATTTACCTTCATATGAATAAGTATCTATGTTTTCCAAACTTCTTGAGAATGAGAATTCAAAACTAATGAAAAAACTTGATAAGGAAAATTCTAGAAATATTTTTCTTAATAAGGAAATATCAGATCTTTCTAAATATCTTGATAATAAAAATGATGATTTTGAATGTATTTCAAAAAATCTTGAGGAAGTAAATTCTGAGAAGAATAAAATTTATCTAGATCTAGGAAATGTAATTTCTAAGAAAAGTGTTTTCGAGCCTAGCTCTAGTTCAAATTAAATTGTTTTTTAAGACAAGAACTTGGTTATCAAACTCAAATCTGAAATCTTTTCCTTGAGGAAGTTTTTGTCAAACTTTACCTTAGGTAAGGGAAATTTTGATAAAATTTATTCACAAATCTGACCTCTAAGGAATAGTTCTGGTTTTGTTTATACTATTTTTAAACCTGTTTTTAGCAACAATTACTTTGTTCCACAAAGTGATCCTTTTTGCAATAAGTGTCAATGTGGTGGAAATTGGGCAAAGAATTGTTCTCTAAACAAAACCCAGTCTTTAGGATTTCATAAAGCCTATTTTTCTAAGAAGATGTGGGTGCCTAAAATTTTGGTTTCTAAGAATTCCCGATCCAAGCAAGTTTGGATTCAAAAAACCTAACTTTTTTTTTATTTTCAGGAAAATATAGAAGGTACCAACATCAATACATGGTACATGGATAGTGGATGTTCTCGACATATGACTGGTAACAAAAACTATTTTTAAAATATTATCAAGACAAAAGGAGGAAAAGTAACTTTTAGAGATAATGCTCAGGGAGAAATTATTGGTATATGTAAAATTGTTCTTCTTAGAAAAACTTTGATTTGAAATGTTTTATTTGTTAAGGGTCTTAAGAACAACCTCATTAGCATAATCCAATTATGTGATGAAGTTTAACTTGTGAATTTTAGGAATGAAAAGTGCTTATTACACTATTAATGACATTATATTTGATTCAACTCAACAATCTTTAACTGATTCCTTTGAGGATCTAATGAAATATGAGTTTGAAATGAGTATGATGGGTGAGTTAACATTTTTCCTTGGTTTTAAAATTTCTCAAAAACCAGAAGGAATATATATATCCCAACATAAGTATATTAAATATCTTCTTAAAAAGTATGGATATGACAACACTAAGAGTATAAGTACTCCCATCGGTACCTCAAACACACTTGATCTTGATGAAGCTGGGAAACCAGTAGATCAGACGACTTTTAGAGGTATGATAGAAATTTTACTTCACTTAACATCTAGTCATCCAGACTTAATGTTTTCAGTATGATTATGTGCAAGATATCAATCCTATCCTAAGGAATCTCACTTAAAGGTAGTGAAAAGAATTTTTTGCTACTTAAAGGGAACAATGGATTTAGGACTCTTTTATACTTATGGAAATGATTTTATTCTAAAAAGTTTTTTGAATGATAAATTTGGTGGATGTATAATGGATAGAAAGAGTACATCTAGAAATTTTAATTTCTTAGGAGATTCATTAATTTCTTGTACTTTCAAGAAGAAACACTCAGTAGCACTTTCCACTACTGAAGCTGAATATATAGCAGCTGGAAGTTGTTGTGCCCAAGTGTTGTGGATGCAACACACACTCACAGACTATGGTATGAGTTTTACACAAACAAAAATTTTGTGTGATAATACAAGTTCCATTTCCCTTAGTAAAAACCCTTCACATCACTCTCGTGTGAAGTACATAGATATTAGGCATCACTTTCTTAGGGATCACACACAAAAAGGAGATATCATTCTTCAGTTTATCAAAACTCAATATCAACTTGCTGATATTTTCACAAAATAATTACCTTTTGATAGATTTGAATACATTAAACAGAAGTTAGGAATGATAACCATAAGGTAATTCTCCTCATTAACGTCCGGTTGAACCAATCTCCTTACAGTAAAAAATCATTCTCATAGGGGGAGTACATTAGTTTGAAGTTTTCAAAGTTTTTCATAATGAAGTTTTCAAAAAATTTCATAATGAAGTTTTCAAAATTTTTCATAATGAAGTTTTCAATATTTTTCAAAATGAATTTTTTCATATTTTTCGTAATGAAGTTTTTCATATTTTTCATAATGAAGTTTTTCATATTTTTCGTAATGAAGTTTTTCCTATTTTTCATAATGAAGTTTTTCATATTTTTTGTAATTAAGTTCTTCATATTTTTTTTAATGAATTTTTTCATATTTTTTTCGTATTGAAGTTTTTCATATTTTTTGTAATGGAAATTTTCAGACATGAAATTGTCATAATGGAAATTTTCAGACTTGAAATTTTCATAGTGAAGTTTTTCGTACTGAAGATTTTCATAATGAAGATTTTCATAATGAAAATTTTCATAATGAAGATCTGTGTACTTAATTTCTTTTTCATACTCAAGTTTTTTTGGAATCTAAAGTCCTTCAAGAAGAATTTTTCTCAGTACGAATAATTCTCCTAATAATCCGAAAGGTACGATTCTTTCTTGAAGTTTTTTTAATAACCTTTTACTTGTTGTTAGTTTATTTTGTTTTTAAAAATTCTCGGATTCTAGTTTTCTTAAATCCAAATTTTTTCCTTTAAAAACCTCAAAAGATCCTATTCTACCAAAATTTCCTTGAGGATTTCATTTCAACCATCAGATCAGATCTAAAGAATTCTCAGCCATTGGATTGAAATGGTAAGATGAACTGTCGCTTCAACAACTATATAAAGGGGACTCTTTATGATTGTCCCACATTGGTTTTCAAAGAATTTTCATGTTGAAGCTCTAACCCTCTTCAAAATTCCATTTCGAACTTTTCAAAAGTGCTTAATTCTGAATGTCTGCAGAAGTTCCCTCTCAAGATATGTCTTCTGTCAAGCCTATTTCGGAGTGGAAAATATATAGGGAGAGGTTAGTGTAACCAAATTTTTTCAACAAGTATGACTCTATTATATCCAATAATATCAAGCTCAATAGATGGGAAAGTGTATCTATATCAAAGACAGGAGCTCAGGATGTTGTGTATCCAGATTTCCTGATAGAATTTTATGAATCAGTTTGCTTCTCTAAAAAAAGGTAGAGAAAAATTTTCTTTCAAGAGTTATGGAAAAAACTTATAAACTCTCTTACACCAAGGCTCCTATCTTAGTAGGGCTGTCATATGAAGGGGAAGATGAGTTTTTCTCCCACAATCTGCCGGATGTTCAAGGAAGTTTTGTAAAGGTGAAGGCTATGGAATTCCTTGGACTTACTAATGTCAAGACCGTAAAGATTGATCATTTGTCTACCAAAAATTGGATCCTACAGCTATGGGTTCAAGGTTTTTTCATACCGAGAAAAGGTGATAAGGACACCTTAAAGAAAAGTGACATACATATTCTTGATTTCTTGATAAATCTAAGGAAAATCAATTTGATGAGGCACATTCTCATTACGATAGAGAATATCAAAAATGGGAATTTGAGAGCTCAGGTTATTATGTATCCTACCTTACTTTCCAAGATGATAGTTCAGTGTATTGAATTATTAAAAATCCCCTACAGTTCCAAGATGAGGAATTGTAAAGTAATACTAATCAATGATGATACCCTCAAGATAATGAAAGTAGGTTTTTCTAAGGAGTCATGTCAGTTTTATGATCTACATGAGGATGAGGCAGAAGCCATTCCGAAAAATATAGAAGAAGCCGAACCATCGAAGAAGTCTGGAAAGAAGAGGAAACTAAAGGAATTGGAAGAAACAGAGAAAACCCCTAAGTCCAAAGAAGCCCAATCCGCACCTCCAAAGCCCAAGAAACTGAATGCCTATCCGGATGAAGTGGTTTCCAAATGGGGGGAGGATAAAAAGACTCGGAAGGAAGGAGAACCACAATTTTCTCTAGATCCTACTGAGGCCAAAGCACTGAAAGAAAAAGCTGCTGAAGATCTTGAGAAGCAAGCCAAATAGAAGAATCAAAAGAAGAAGATGTTAGAGGCTGAAATTTTTCAATCCCTCCTAAGGGATACTGAAGTTGCATCTGAAAAAATTCATGTTCTGAAAACCTTCTTAGTTGAACCATTACCTGAGGCACCGGGGAAAAATTTCATGACTTCAAAAAAATTCCTAGAGAAAGATGTTTAAAAGGAAGTTGTGGAAGAAGTTTAGGAAGATCAAAGCACTGAAGAGACATCTAATCTTATAAAGTAAGTAGAATACTTTCATGAAAAGGGAAGTGCTTTCGAAAAGTTCTCAATCTGGACTTCTCAAGCCAGATCTTCAAAACTTGCTACTCTTGGAATAGATGAGAAGGGTGAAGAGGAAGTAAACAAGTTATCTGAGGAAGAGAGTCATAATAATTACTTCATTCTTCCCGAAGATATTGAAGCAAGAGTTGAAAAGAGAAAATTGATGAAGATAAGATTGTCCAATTATCTGAAAGTGAGGATGAGTCTCTAGATGAAGAAGCTATTCCGAGAACCAATAAGGGTAAAAAAGTGTCTCTTGATACTCCAAAAAAAGATATTTTGAGGAATAAAGAACCTAGAGGATCCTATAAGAGGAAGATGGTAGATCTAGAGGAAGAACCACCTCCAAACAAAATGTCAGATTCGGAGTCATCAGCTTTAGGACATGATTTTTTTTCAGTCCCTGAAAAAGCTAGTGAACACCATTATGATCTTTCCAGGAATTGAATCAAGATGTCAGATGCTCCAACATAGAATGAATCAAAAATCAGGCTCTGTATCCATGGTGATGAATAGATGTGTTAAGAGTGAGGCTGATCATAAGAATTTTCTTATCAACTATGAAGCCCACAGAAAATCTTGCAAGAAGATGACCAACTGGTCGAAAAATATTGTTGTATATTTGAGAGAGCTCAATCAATTTCAAGAAAATTTCAAGGAATATTTTGATACCAAAGACACCAAAATCAAGTATATTATAGATATCTTTGAGAAAAAGCTAACTCTTGAGCAGAATATTTGGATTCAGGATGTCAAAGATCTGAATGGGAAGTTGAATTTTGTTGTCCAAAGTTAGAAAACATAGAGGGATCTTCGGATCGAGATGGAAGAAAATCTAGTGAAGAAAGATGACTTGCAGAAGGTTCAGGCAGAGGCCCTGAAGGCAGAAAATGATAGGATCACAGTCCTAGAAAAGAAAGTAGAGGAGGATCACAAAGAACTAAAGAAGTTGAAAGCCATTGTGAAGAAGCTGATACCCAAGGAAAAAGAACCAAAATATATCCAAATCCGATCTTTTGTTGTATTTGTTTTTCCTTGTATAAATTCTTATAATCATAATGAAATGGTGGTTACTTGTTTTTTTGGATGTTTGTACTAATATTTTAGGTATTATATATTTTTTTCATTCCCTCAAAATCTTTTTGAAAACCACAAAGGGGGAGAAGGAAAAATAATTCTAAGGGGGAGAAGGAAAAAGAATCCTAAGTAAAGAAGAAACATCCCTTAGTAAGGGGGATTTCTCATTACGAATATTTCCACATTCAAATGAAAAATATCATTCCATAAATCTATAATACGATCGTTAGTGTTCCAAAGCCTAAGGGGGAGTTAGTCGTATTCACCATTGTTCATATGTAATGGGAGATAAGTTTTATTTTCAAAGTCTAGAAAATTTTTGCTAAGTTCTTATATTCTTTTTCGTAAGGATGTTTGTGCTTACAAAAAAGGGGGATATTGTTAAGTCAATAAGGTTTTCCTTATGAATTTTCTATTCCTTCATACATGGGGGAGATTGTTAATTCATCAAGTATTTACTTATGACTTCACGATTCCTTCTTGTTTTGAAAATCAGAAACACCTTATCTAGAGGAAAAACTCTTTTTACCCTATGTTTTACTTCTATAAGGAAATTTTTCCTTCCCCAAGGAAATTTATCATTACCATGGTTTAATTTGTTCTTTATCTTGTCTAAGTATAAAATTCGGTTTAAAAACCAAAACCTCAGAATCCTATAAATACCTAGATATGAAGCATTCAGTTTTAGGATCCGAATTCTCAGAATTCTGGTTACGAACTATTCTGAGTTCTGACTCTGAATTCTAATTACGAATTCTAGATACAAACTCTTCTGAGTTCTGACTCTGGATTCTGATTATGAATTCTGGATATGAACTCTTCTGAGTTCTGACTCTGGATTCTGATTATGAATTCTGGATACGAACTCTTCTGAGTTTTGACTCTGGATTCTGATTATGAATTCTGGATACGAACATTAAGAAGTTCAACTCCAAATTCTGGATACAAACATTCAAGAAGTTCGGCTTAGAATTCTAGTTATGAACTCTCATGAAGTTCAAATCCGAATTATGGATAAGAATGTTATGAAGTTCAACTCCAAATTCTGGATACAAAAATTCATGAAGTTCGACTCCGAATTCTGGTTACGAACTTTCATGAAGTTCGACTCCGAATTCTGATTACGAACTTATGTAAAGTTCAACTATGAATTCTGGTTATGAATTCTGATTATGAATTCTTATGAATTCTAACTCTGAATTCAGACTATGAATTCCTAGAAAACAGAATCTGAACATCTTTGTATTATAGACTCCAAATTAATTTTTGGTTAGACTCTGAACATTCATATTTACTCTCTTTCCGAATATCAGATTTTAGTTATACTTACACTTGTCTTGTTATAAAATGATGTCGTTCTTTCAGTTACTCACTAACCATTGTTTGAGTGACACGTGTACAGGTCCCTCTAAAATTCAAGGAAAATATGACCATTGGAGGAGGGAGTCGACCATTGGAACCATGCCTATAAATTGGGGCTCATTTTAAAGAGTTCCCAACTGTTCGATGACTCTAGAGACCACATGCTGTTGAATTGATTTCTAGAGAGAGACTTTCATTGCTTTGTGCATACTAAACTTCTTGTTCAGTTTTTCTTCATGTGAATTCGATTGTTTCTATGTACAATTGAGGGCTTCCGAGGGTAGGAAGACAGAGTTGAATACTACCTTGAATTTGAGGGCTTCCTTACTGAGGAAGATAGAGGTACCAACTACCTTGAAGTTGAGGGATTGCGGGGATAGAAATATAGACTCCGATCTTCGTATAGAGGGATTACCCTGGTGTGGGTAAGACAGAATTTCTTGAAAGTATAAATCAAGGGACCTTTATCCAAGGTTGTTGGATACCCTTCTCTTTGGGTTAAAAGACTTACTATTTGTTACTTTCTTTGTTACAAGTTTTCTACTGCATTTGTATTGTTGAGGAAAGTATAACCATCTTATACTTCCTTATACTTGTACTCTGATTTAGTAAGATTCTATACACTTTAAGGTAGAATCTTCATATTTTTAAACTTTCATTAAGTTTCATTTCCAAAATCACTTTTCTGGAATTGCTTTCTCAGAATCATATTTCCTGATTCAAGCAAGTTTATTGATCTAGAGGTTTTGTGAATTATCTTGTTTAACCCTGTTAAACATAACCATCTTTAAATTTCCAAAGGAATTTTTAAAGTATATAATTCACCCCCTCTTTTATTTGAGCATCTCATGTTTACATATTCGATCCTACATTTGGTATTATAGAGTATATCATACTCACTAACCATCTCAATAAAGAACACACTAGTTTTTCACCTTGTCAAGAGATATTTGAGAGCTCTTCATTAGAGAAGATACTTTTTTGTTTTTTCCCATGGTCTATTAAAGGAATAAGATCCTTTATTTCTAGTGTTCTTAGTGTAGATCCTCAGAGGATAAGGATAGGGATTACCAGGACATTAATGTGGGACAACCGACTGTGAGTGAATTAACAACATTAGAGCACCATTAGATCTTCCTTCCAAGTCATTGGTTTAGTAATATCACCCTGTGAGAATATTACTTTCCTTCTCTTAAATTTTTACTACTAATTATGTTAATGTATCCTTCTATGTGTGTCTGTAGTGTATGTCTACCTAGGAATATGAGATGTTAGGTCCTCATGATAGATTATTATCACTACCACCTAGTATAACCAAGTTCATTCCTTGGATAATTCCTTGGGTCCTTTTAGTTGCTTTGGAGACTTATATGTGTTGTTTTCTTTAGTAATAAAAATTCTAGGGGTGGTGTTCTAATCATTAACATTATTCCAAATTGTACCTAAGGACATAAAATTACGGTGGCCAATTTCATTTTTTTATTTCTTTCAATATGCTCATATTGAATATACCTAGTCACTTTTCATTATATTTTATAATAAAAAAATAACTAGTTTTTTCTCATAATACATACAACTTGTTTAGTGGATATTATCTATTTCATTATGACTTCCATGAAAACACAACCCTACCACTAAGTAATTACATTAAGATATCTATAAATCATAATAATAAATATTCCAATGTAAAAAATATAAATTTGGATATTATCTCATATAATATCCCAATATCATACCTTAGGATATAGGCTAACATATTATATATATATATATATATATATATATTTATTTATAAATATCTCCATAAACTTCACCATACTCAGGTTATCTCACTGAGTACTCAGTAACATGTCATTGGGTATTGTTGAACTCTATAGCTACTCATAAAGTCTATAATGAATTACATCTTTTTGTCTCATTTATCCTAGGAATGCATAATTCCTTCTTTTCTAATATTCTATACTTTCTTCCACACTATTTCTTTTTTCTAACTACAAAACTAGTTCTCATATTTCTATAGTACCACGTGTAATTAGAATTTAAAATTAAAGTCTCTATGAAGCATTAATATTTTAAATAAAAACATCAGATTGTCTTTTATTAAATCTCTACCACAAAAATTTAAAAGTATGGTTAATAGAAATTTGAATAACTACTAAAATTTATAGATACTACTAAGTCATAATTATTGTTTGAATTGTCTATAAAATCAAGTTTTTTTGGTGTATTAATTTTATTTGTGGCATAGAAAGTTGGATTACACCAGTTATTATCAACTACAATAGGTGATGTAGTGTGTAAAAATTATTTACAATGAAAACCATTTCCTTTATTTATAGATTACGATGAAACATATATTTTCAACATAGAGGTCTATAATTATCCAAAACTAGTGTATCTTGACTAATCTTCATTTATGACACAACCAATTATCTTGTGGTGAAGGACTCTTTAGTGACTCATATATAATGAATCATACATGGATATGTAGATTTTGGGCATAGAATAATTATCCTTATATGGTATGAACAACTCAAATTATAGTATTGATTTAAGTGTAATAATTGTTTCACATGATCATAATGTCTTGTCCAATTAAAACCATAGATCACTAGACTATATTTTAATTATAGAACCAAAATATGATCTTCACATGTAATTTACAATTAATTTATGAGAATATATGGAATTACACCAACTTTTAATTCATCTTTCATTGATGATCTAGTTAACTAGATCTCATCATACCATAATTGTGTTACAGTATCTAAGTGTATAATCCCCCTAGCAGTGATCCACATGTGAACCACAATCTTTAAAAATCACTGTAGAATTTTTGTGTGCTAGCACAGTTGATCCTTATCCCTTGTGTTTTTCATGGTTGATCAAAGTATTATTATTCTAAAAAGGGAAGAAATATTGATGTTCTCTCAAAGGCTTGAAATAGGAGGAAGAGAGAGTATGATTTATATCTATAGATCCTTTTCTAGGGATGATAGAGTTTCTATCTATCCATTGTGCACACTAAAAGTGATTTTTGGAATGATTCATAATTAGACATTTTTTATGGCGGATTTAGGGTTAGAAAAACTCACACAAGCTCATATCTATCATTAATATTCTTAGTTATCCTCATTTCCATTAATAATAATAATATTATTTTTAATCACCTGACATATGAAATTCATTATGAATATAAATAAACATCATTTATACCTATTCTAATCATTCCATTAGGCTCAGTCCACTTTTCCTTGTCGACATTAACTAATCTTCAAATAATGAGTATTTAATAAATAAATTTCACTACATAATTATATGATAAATATAATAAATATTAAAATAACCAAACTTGTAAATTAATATTTATTATTATTATTTAAATCACTTTTTCTTTTTAATAACCAATGATTAAATTATAATAATCTACCAAACTGAATAAATATCATTTATTCTAACTTGTAAAATTCATTACATGAATTTAACTAAGATTGTGGATACACTATGTGTGTGACCATCTAGGCCTATTTCTTAGTGGCATTAGGCATAACTGTGCAAAGTCCAAGGTTAGTGTCTAACAATATTCCAAGTCTCCTATAAAGAAAGAATTTAATTTCGCAATGACATCCAACCTCTTATGAATTCTTACCATGTAATTTAATCCATTTATCATGATATCTCAAATAAAACTAGTTGCATGCTAGTGCCATTGAACTATATACTTGATGTATATTTATTTGAATTTATAGAAAGGAACTGAACCACTAGACACTATATCCATGGATTTATATAGGTAGTTTCATTCCCATCAAAGGGCATGATATATCAATTTTGATCATGGGATAGAAGGGACAAGTCCTTTCTCACATTATCCATTAATACAATATCACCCATAATGCACCAACATATCCTACCTCTCCATGAAAATATTTCATCACATTTTTCATAAATATATAAAATTATGTGATTCAATATATCCATTAATGAAAATATTAAAGTTTAAGGATCAATACACATGTCTGTATATATGAACATCTAATGAAACATGGAAATATAGATTTCCTATTAATGGGTCTGTTCTCATAACCTAATATCTTGGAGATTACGAAGGGTGAACACCATGAGAAGGTGTCTCAATTCTTTATGACCCTATTACCCCATATAGCATATATCATCTATTTCCCATAAAACAATATCATTCAGCTACATAATTTTATTCAATAATATTATCGTGGAACCTCTAGGTTATCATTATAGTGGGGAACATTTATAACCATTGCAATGAAACATATATTCTTAAGATATTATCACATATAAATTTCATGAAGAGGAACAATAATGAAGAAATAAGAAAACCTCATTAACAATGAAAACATGTAATCAATCACTAAATAAGATGGTTTTAGGGAAACAACTCTAACAGACTCACACTTTCACTAGAGACAATTTGCAGTATCCTTTATTTCATTATCTATAATGTGAAAATCATGCCTCTACTGAGATAAGTACTTAGTCAAGGGGTCTAACATGTTCTACTATGTAGATACTCTCTATACCGTAGCCTCACTTCATTTATAAAAATCCCTCAAGAGTTAAAACTTCTGGAGTATGTGATTTATTCTTTGGTGTAACCATGGATACTTGGAGTGATCCTACATTGTAGTGTTATAATAGTAAACTATGATATGGTATTTACTATTATTTAAAATATCAATCTGTTGTAAAAAATTTGAATCCATACTACTTCCTTGGATGCATCAAAATCCACAATATACTTAGACTCTTTTGTAAAATTAGTGACAACTAGATTCTTTGAATTCTTCCATCTCACATCTCCTCTGTTGAGAAAAAAGATATATATAGACTATGGATTTATATCATCATTATCTATCTAAAATTTATAATCTATATAAACCTAGTTGATTAGATCCTTATATCCCCCATACACTAGGAACATATCCTTAGTTAACCTCAGATACATAAGGATAGTCTTGAAAGTAGTCCAATAATATTCACATAGATCTTCTTGATATCAACCTACCATTTTTAAAATATAGGAAACATAAAACCTCATTCATAACATGGAATACATGATAGATCCTATCAATGAATCATATATAATCTTAATCATTCTCTCTCTTTCCACTTGTGCCAGAGGACACATTTTCTCAGAAATATATATATCATGTGACACTGGAACCAGTCACCTCTAGAATTTTTTCATACTGAACCTGTTTAGTATCTGTTCAATGTATATACCTTGATTTAGTCCAAGAAACCTCTTAGATCTATCATGCATGATCTTGATCCATAGAATGCAGGCTACTTCACCTAAGTCCTTCATGGAGAAGCACTTTCCCAAAAATGCCTTTACCTATTTTAAGGATTGTATATAATTTACAATTAGTAATATTTAATCAATATATATTACTATTAATATAATTTTACTCCCACTAAAATTCTTGCAAACACATGGCTCGCATTCATTCTTAATAAAACAAAATTCCCTTATGGATTCATTGAATCGAATGTTCGAGGACCTGGATACATTCTTTAATGTGTAAATTTATTTTCACAGCTTGAATACAAATTTGGAATTTCTTGAAGTCACAAACCCCTCTAGTTGTGTCATATACACATCCTCTTGATGGTTTAAGTTAAGGAAAATAGTTTTAACATTCATTTTCCAAATTTCATAGTCATGGTAAGATACTATGGAAAAAAATTGATAAATTTAAACATGGATACTAGAGAAAAGGTATCATCACACTCAATTCCTTGAATTTTTTTAAACCATTTATCCACTAGTAATTATTTATAGGTATTTAAATTACCTTATATGTCCAATTTTCTCTTGAATACCCATTTAAACTCAACGATATTTACATAAACTAGAGAATCGATCAAAAAACAAACTTGGTTTTGATACATGGAATACATCTCTGAATTTATAGATTCTTTCCAGCTTGGAACTTTTAAGCTCTATAATTTATCCTTATAAAAAATTGAGTGATTATTATCAACTAATAATGATTCATCATCATTTGTTACTAGAAAACCATATCTCTCTAGTTCTCTTACCTCTCTAGTCCTCTTATATAGAAGTTATGTTTCAAGAACAGTTTCTTCCTCTAGGACTTATGGAATATATTCCTACAATAACTCTTATGTATCATGAGTATAAAATTAATTGAAGTTAATCTTTCTCCTATTATACTCCTTGAGAATGTTCTCACTCTCAATAAAAATGGCATGTCTTGTGACAATAACTTTCTTGTATAAAGGTTTGTATTGATAATATCTTTTTATTTCCTTATGATACCCTATAAATAAACACTTCATACCTTGGGGCGAAGGTTTATTTTATGAGATAGCCTTAAAAAATTCCTCACAACTCCATTCATGAACATATGAAAAAATAGGTTTCTTTCCACTCAATAACTCAATGGAAATATCATTTTCTGATTTAGTTGGTACTCAGTTTATTAAGTATGATTCTATTTGTAATACATATCTCCAAAAGGATAATAGAAGGATTTTGTGACTTATCATCAACCTTACCATGTCCAAAAATGTATGGTTCCTCCTTTCACTAAAAACATTCCTATGTGGTGTATAAGGTGGAGTGAGTTTAGAAAATAACCTCATATTCTTATGAAAAGTTGATAAATTCTTAGTTAAGATATTCAGTACCTTGATCTGATCAAAGATTCTTTAATTTCTTAACATTTTGATTCTCAACCTCATTCGAGAACTTATTGAACTTCTAAAAGGATTATAACTTATACCTCATTAATTAGATATAACCATACCTACTAAAGTCATCAGTAAAAGTAATAAATTATGATAATCCACCTCTATCCTCTACCTAAAAAGGTCCAAAACCATTAGTGCATACCAAATATATAATCTTTGTGTATCTTTCAACTTTACCATTGAATGGTGGTTCAGTTATCTTACCTTGTAAACAAGCATGATATCTTTCTAGTGGTTTAATCTCAAAATAGTCTAAGTAACCATCTTGATTGAGATTTTTCAAATGCTTCTTATTTACATGACCAAGACGTTGATTCAATAATTTGGTGTTATATAAGTCATGAATGTTTTTTAGTTATCAATTTAGAATATTTTTTTCATAATTTAATATGTAAAGACCATTATTTAAATGTGTCATACCATAACATATGTTATATTTATAAAAGTAGAAACCTTTATTTCCAAATCTAAAAATAAATGCATATATATATAAATGAAATGAAAATAAATTTCTCAGTAATAATAGGAACATAATAAAAATTATTTAAAACCAAAATGAATCATTTAGATAATGTGATATGTTAGTCTCCAATGGCTAGGGAAGCTAGCCACACTCCATTAACAGCATGTATATCCACCTCATCTCTAGTAATCTTCCAAAATATAATGTGTTCCTATATTTGGACACAAATGTGAGAACCAATGGAAATATTTAACACTCAAATTATATATATGGAAATATTATACTCAATAAAAATGCATTTTCCCTTGCTTCACTGGATCTGTGAAATCCCTCTTCCAGTGGCCCTATATTCCATATGAAAAACATACCACATAATATTCCTTTCCTTGCTTCTATATTCTCTTCTTCTTGGATGGATAGTGCTTTAGAGCTGTGGACTTGGAATGAGTTCTTCAACACATTTTCCTTATTCTTCTTATTCTTATTCACCATAAAGGTAGTGTTATTTTAATACTTCATGTCTTTATAAACTTGGAGAATAATTGTATGATGTTTAAAAAGTGTATTCTCACTATTTTCCATATTATAATTCATAATAAAACTAGAGAATTTTTAAGGTAGTGAAGATAGAATGAGATCTATGTGTAGCTCATCTGGTATCTTAATCCACAAGATGTCTAAGTTCTCAATATATAAGTTTATCTTGGCTACATGTGCCCCAACCTCCACTGGCTCTCTAATATTTCACATGAATTTTTCGTTGGAGATCTCATATCTCTTTGACATCGCCTTCTCTTGATATATATCCTTACAGTTAGAAATGGTACTATGTACATACATATGCTAATATTTATTTAGAAGGTCATCAGACATGAAGGATGGCATAAAGCATTGAACATTCATAGCATTGTCCACATGCTTCAAATAGAGACATAATTCATCCTCATTGGCCTCTTTGTATTTTAACTCAGGAAGTGGGGTTTCCATCATGTAAAATTTCTGTTCATCATGTAGTATAATTCCTAAGTGCCTATACCATTCTTATAAATTTGCACTGATGATAATTTTATCCTTTTCTAGTATGGATCACAGTGATATTTTCAAAGTATTTTGATTTTTTATTTCTAAAAATTAAGATAATATTATTAATACTTGTTCTTTATTATAAAATAGAATAATAAATTTAAAATTAATTAAAATCCATTAATGTCCCACTATTTTTTCAAAATCTAATATCAATCACCATCAATTTCAGAATATATTATATCTCAGATATTTTATTGGAAAGGATCCATATTCCTTTTCTCATAACCCAGACTTCGTCCTAACATGTTATTTAAAGGGTTTTAGGTAGGTACAACTTTCCAACTATATTAAATCATAGTTCCTTGATTCATTGAATTGAATCCCCAATCCTAAAATCACGTTTCAAGAATTTTATCAACACTTTCCTCTCAGTGAAACCATTTCCTTATTAGGTAGTAAACCCTTGATGTAAACCATTCTAAGTTAACCCATAACATCAATCTAAAAGTTTCATAATAATTGAAAGAACCCCAACATGGGTTTGTCAAGAACATTGAACTATGAGTTGGTTTCTAACATAAGTAGTGGAAGTCTATTCCAACTTAATAATTATTTCAGGTATTTTTATACATATTAATAAATCCTATTTTATCTTTTCACATGAATTTTAAATATTAAGTGGATTTTACTTAAGTTATTAACCATTACTGATAAATATTTATACATGATTCTGTTATATTTTATTTCATATTGCATGATTATTAATTCATTTATTAGGTGATCGCATAGCATTCAAAATCATAAATAATTAACCATGAAACTGGTAGAAATAAAAAAATAAGTGACATGATCATGAGATTATCTAATGGTTAGTTTATCTAGTGGTTGATAAACTAACCCTAGACCCTAGGGGAAAACACTCCTTGAACCCTGACTTGGTTCTTGTTACATCATTCCACCTTTGTTAATATGTATTTCCATGATTGATTTCACCTCATATCCTTGACTCAGACTTCCTCCTCTCAATAGGATATTCATCCTTATATAATATTTCAACTCACTTGAAGGTGAGGGGATCCGATGGTTTGGATAGAGGGGATTTATATAAAAGAAACCACATTCATGCAGGCCCCTACATAATAGGGAGAAGGGGATGAATCACATGCCATTAGTTTAATTTAATCATAATAAATTAAAAGAAACCATTCACATAAAAATGGTTGGTCCAATCTCATGATCATCCAAAACAAATATAAAGAGCTAAAAATTTTCAATAAAATTATCAATTACTTTTATTTATTCTATAATTAATAAAATGTACCATGAATTAATCAAATTTATTCCATTTATATTAATTCAATCCAAGCATCCTTAGCTTACTATCATCTATAATTTAAAAAAAATTAATTTCATTTAAAATTATTGAACTAAAAAAAGGTTACTTTAGAGGAAACAATTGTGTGATTATCCAAATTTCAACATAAAAGTGGATTTAATATATATAATTATTAATCCAAATCCATGGCTTGTACTGACAAATAATTGACATGTGAATAGGTTTAATTATATATTTTAATTTTTCACTATAAAAAAATGGGTAGACTATCATTAAAAGACTACACAGTGTGTACTATAGTACATGATGTGTACACTCTTCTTCCCATGTCTACAACACACACCTTGGGTCTTTCCATGTTACCTGCCAAGAACGAGTTCCAGGTAGATAGTTTGTATTCCGACTTACTCGGTGTGTGACCTTAGAGTTGCATGGATCATCCATCCCTATGTCATGCATCTGAAACATAAAATTTTGGGACACCCTATGTTCTTGACCATGAGAAAATAGGGACTACACATCATTTATAGTGGTCACATGGTGTTAAGTTAGTCAAGTCATGGGCCACTCTATCTAGTTCTACATGTCGATCTGAATTTTTCATATCTACGATCGATTACCTCATATCTATATGAATTTATCATGAGATACATATGTAAAAATAAAATTAAACTATGTATATGAAGGTAGTATATTTTTTGTACTCTAGTTTTATCTAGAAATATCCTTTGGTACCTCTATATGGAATGAATCAAATTATTCTTCATTTTTAATCATTAACTAATTACTGGTTGTGTTATCAAGAATCGAGAAGGGGAATTGAGGGAGATGTTTGGTTATTAAAATGAATCAATACAAGTAAAATAAAATACAAACACATGAAACTAATAAAATAATAATAAATGATTATATATTAAACATGTGACCACTTTGATACCACTTTAGGTTCCAGGTATAACGGAAGAGTCCTTAGATGGTATGACCAACTCCGCTTTTACTCTTAATTTATGTGTAATAATTTCTGCACATGATCAAAATGTCATGTCTAATAAAAATCATAGATTACTTGACTAGATTAAAATTATAGAACCATAAGAGAAGGGCCTTCACATGTAATTTAAAATTAATTTTTAATCATATATGGAATTACCTCAACTTGTAATTCATATTTTTTTAATGATCTAATTAAATAGATATCATTGTACCATCATTGTGTTATAGTATCTAAGTGTATAATACCTCTAGATATGATCCAAACATGAACCAAAATCTCTTAATGTCATCATAGACTCATTGGGTTCTAGTACAACTGATCCTTGTCACTTGCATTGTTTGTGGTTGACTGTTACAATATTCTTCTCAAAGGAGGAATAACTCTTGATGTTCTCTCGAAGGCTTGAGAGAGGAGGAAGATAGAGTGAACTATAGATTTCTAGATCTCTCTCTATGGATTTAGAGAGTCTCTCTCTATCTGTTTTACACACCCAAATATTATTTTTGAAAAGATTCATAATCTAATATTTATTATGGAAAGTTTATGGTTGTAAAATTACACACAATCCCCTAACTATCTTTACTATTATTTGTTGACCCCATTTCCATTAATAAGAAAATTGTTATTATTAATTAATTGAAATGCGAAACACATTAATAATATAAATAAATATCATTTATAATAATTATAACTGGACTATTAAGCTTAGTCTACATTCCCTCATCTAAATTTATCGATCCTCAAATAATGACTATTTAATAAATAAATGTCACTATAGTATTCTATGATAAATATAATAAATATTATGTTCACAAATCATAAAAATAAATAATAATAATTATTTAACTCACTTATTATTTTGAGTAATCCATGACTAAATTATAGAAATTAGAAAAACTGAATAAATCTTATTTTTTAAAACTTTTTAAATTAATTAATTGAATTTAACTGAGATTTTGGATTCACTAACTATGTGACCCTCTAGGCCTATTTCTCGGTGGCATTACACATAACTGCCTAAAGTCTGAGGCTAGTGTCTAGAAATAGGTCAAGGATACAATAGAGAAATAACTTAATGTCATAATGACATCCAACCTACTATGAATGCTTACCATGTAATATAATACCTTTAGCATGATATCTCAACTCAAGCAGGTTGCATTCCGGTTCTATTGACCAATATGCTTGATGACTCTTTCTTTGAATTTCCAAAAATTAACTCTCCCATCAAACACCATGGCCATGTATTAATGCAAGAAGTTTTATTCCCATTAATGATCATCATATATACTCTTCCTTCAAGGTATGGAAGGAAAAGAATCCTTTCTTACATTATCCATTAATGAAATTTCACTCATGATGGACACAATATATTTGACCTCACTACGAACATATGTCATAACAATTTTCATCAATATATCATGGCACGCAAGTCATGAAATCAATTAATGATAATATTAAAGTTTAAGGATCAATACACATGTAAACATATAGGAACATCCAAAGACACATGGAAATGAGGATTTCGGGTTGGTTCTCATAACCACCACTTTTGGAGATTACCAAGGGAAAACATCATGAGAAGATGTCTTAATGCCCTATGAGCCTCCTAAACCCTAATAGTTGGTATTGTATGTGTCCCATTAGATAATATTATCCATCCAAAAAAATTATTAAATAATACTATCATGGAACCTCAAGTTTCTCATTATATTAGGGAACTATTATAACCTTTTCAGTGTGACATGTATTCTTAAGACATTATCACATACAAAATTCAAACAAGTGAACAATAATGATGAGATAATATAACTTAATCAAGAACAAAATCATGTAATCAAGAACTAAAAAATTTTATTCTAGGGAATCAACTCCAATAATATCCATATAGAACTCATACACACTTTTTAGATAGTCATATGCATTTTACCCTTACACAAACACCTTGTAGGGTGGCTCATTCTATACGACATAGACAAAGCCAAAATTCAAGTAAAACTAGAACTCTTTAAACAAATTATATAGTTTAAAAAAAATATTTTGGTGTTTCTTATATAGTTTCATGAACTCTTTTGAAGGAAATAATTTCCTTCTGATGTGTATAATAGGGCGGAAAGAGATCATTCCTATGATAATAACATAATTATGATAAAATATTGTGTGAATATTCATTGAAAAAGAGAAGTGGAAAATGGTATGAAATAAATTGAAATTTGGGTTTTAATTTATAAAACCCCTTATATGTGGAGGATGAAAGAAAAATGGGAAAATTATGATAAAGTATACTAATAATCAAAGATTATAAAATCCAATTAAAATTCTAAAACTTGAATTATAATGAGAACGTAGAAAACTAGTGTGAAAAAAAACACCCCGATACACCTCCTTCTTTTCTCTTATAATCATATCACGATAAAACATCACCCCTTAGAGATCAAAAATCAAACGTGTGGAATAGTTGTTGAACCTACAATAATCCATTGAACAACCATATTTGTCATTGATCACTGCTGATCATGCTAAAAAACTATCCTCCACATATATTTTTATAGTGATGCTGGTCACCATATATCTAATCCTTTTTTTCTCATCATAAAAAGTTCCCATATTGTTCCCTTTTATAATACCTTGTAATCCCTTCCAAAAATATATATAAATTATATCTCAAACAAAAATATGTCACATGATTCCAAGATGGGAGTTTGAAAAATTAAATCACATATTATCTCTTTTTTATATCTTAGTGAGATACATGATGATCTTCATAAAAATCCCCCACCATCCCAGAAAATAAGTAGATATCATCCAATAGACTTAGTTGGATCAAATACTTATTGGAATCACACAAAATGTCATCCTCCATAGAAAATATAACAATGCACTTTTGCAGATCTAACATAAACCTAAAATATCCCTTATAAAAAATATAAATGTTGAAATGTTCAGTATACCTATGTCTACACTACCCTACTAAACAACAGTAGAACCAACAACACCCGATTCCCCTATAATAGTGATCACTACATAATTAAGAGTACCTATAGAAACTAATTTATTTTTATTCTCAACATCCTCTGAATAGTTTGAAACTCTCATCGCATCACCTCAATCTTTTATTTCAATTCCTTATTTACTAGTGGCACTCTCAAAAGAAAAGGAATTAGGTGTAATACCTAATACACTTGAATTGAACTTCTTCAGCTTGAAAACTTTCTTTATCCTTGTCAATGGTCTTTGAATCATTCACAATGATTGTGTGTGCCACAAATATAACAAAGTCCTATTTACAACTACATTAATCACTTCACTAAACATCTTTAAATCTATCTTATAAATCATTCAATCCATTTTCACTCATGAATATACCATATATCCTCTAGAAAATTTCCATCTTTCATTTCCAATCGAACATATAAACCTATCCCTATCAAGAGTACAAGCAGATATAAAATTATGGAATATAACTAAGACATGTCACATATCTATCAACTTCAATGTACAACCTACATTCATAGTGATACAAATATCACAAACACCAATGACATTAGTATAATCACTATTTTCCATCTTCAATATACCAAATTCACCTTCTTTATATGAAGAAAATATTTCCCTCTTTAGTAAAAAATGTTATGACACTGCTGAATTAACCAATCATTTAGTGTGCAGATCTAACCTATGATAATAAAAACTGACAAAAAGTAAATATCCCTCACCCTGTATAAGTCTAAAACTGGTATCCTCATAATCATTCTCTCTATTCTTTTTTTATTCCTCATTCTTTTTCAAAGAGTAGTAGTTTATCTACACATGCACCTCTTTATCTCAAAATAAGAACTTCAGTTTCCTCCTAATCATTGACCAACCTCTTAATTATTGCATCCATCTATTATAACTAGAATACAAATATTACATAAAGAATCACCATAATTGGTCTTTCACCAAGTCTTTTTCCTAAAAATGATAAAATCACATCATCTAACTTTAGAGTGTCTTTCCTAAATTGTAATGTGGGTACAATATTTTCATATGAATATATTAAATAACCTATGATAAGAAAATATTTATATTCTTATTCCATTTAAATAGGTGTTATGTTACATTTTTCATTGATCATAACCACCATTCAAGATATCTCCCTTATATGTTTTGTGAATTCATCCAAATGGTTACCTAAATATCTATTATATTTCATTAAAAATGATACAATCTTTTTTTTCATAGATAAACGTTTTTTGATGGATTTTTATTTATACCAACTTTTAAGATTCACCCTAATCTCATCCAGATCATTTAGACTCATCACCTCACATAGAGTATTATCTGTTAAATACATCTGAATCGTTCTTGTTACTATCTCCCTCATATCCTTAAAATAAACATCACTCATCTTATTTGGATTATCTGATTATTTTTATTCGGTTCCTTCATTATCTTCTCATGAACCAATTTTTTTTTTACATTTTGGTGTCCTAGAGTAAAATCATTTTTCTCATTAAATAGCTTAATGTGTGTAGGAATCCCTTGGCATGAATCACCCATATCCAATCAGAAAGAAACATGGGTAGCCTCCTTTTATACAAGTTGTTGGGAAGAAAATAGATTGTTCTCATGAAAATTACTCAAGTGCTGCAAAAAATAATGTGAATCTCCAATTCAAATGGAAGTGAAAAAAATAGTCATAAATAAATTAAGAAACGAATTTTATCATTGAAAATCCATCAGATGTGGAGGATTAAAATTTCATGGGTAAACTATCATAAAATCTACTAATTATTAATGAGTAAAAAATCCAAGTAAAATCATAACACTTGAATTACAATGAGATCATAGAAAACCTATATGAAGAGCTACACCCTGATACACCTTTTTTTTCTCTGATAATCATCACATGAAAAAAATTCTCCCCTCAGAGATCAAAACCCAAACATGTGGCATCATTGTGGAACGTCGAATAAGTCATTTCAAAACCCAGTTTACTTCTATTAATTTCTGATTATTCCACAAAAATTTTCACCCATGTATCTATTTGTTGTAACACTACTTACCACATATCTTCTCCCCTTTTTATAATCATAAAAAGAACCCCTAATGATCCCTTTTATAATCCCTCAAAAGGTCTTTAAAAAATATATAAAAAATATATCTCAAATATAAATATATCACATGATGATAAGATGGGATTTAAGAAAATTTAAACTCCAATTATCTCATTTTTTATTTCTAAGTGAGATATGGGCTGATATTCAATAATTATTTTCCTTAATTCGCAATTTGTATATAAAAAATATTAGCATATATCATAAGGTTTTATATAGGGATGTTTAATGTGATAATATCCAAAGGCATATTCTTTACATGGGAATATCTTTTGTTATGATAAGAAGATATCATAATTTATTGTCTTGGAATATCTCATTCCTTAAGAGAAATATCCTCTTGCATGTTAGATTGAAAAAATTCCACTACTTATGCCATTCAAATTATCTCTCCCATTGGTCATCACTTGCCGGATTTCATTAGTTATTATGGATAATCACATTTAGGGTCTATAATATTACTATTCCTAACTACTAACTTTTACTACTACAAATAGGAATTTTAAAAGAGCTAAAAACCACCTTTAATAACACTAAAAAAGCACTGATAAAGGGTTCCCTTTATCTTCACTAAAAAAAGAATTGATAAAGGCCCCCTTTATCAGCTCTATTTTCAGCTTCGATAAAGGACACCTTTATCAGCTCTATTTTGAGTACTAATAAAGGATTCCTTTATCATCGTTATTTTGAGCACTAATAAAGGATTTATTTGTTATCTCTCAATTATCACTGATAAAGGCCATGTTGCCTGAGAAAACCCTGAACCTGCATAGAACCTGCAGATCTGAGACAACACCTACACACACGACACCAAACATCACCTGTACACAAAATAGCTACACAAAACAACACCTACACACAAAAAAAGCATATAAAAATAGAACAGTAAACACAATAGTTTTAAAAACAATGCTATATACATTTACTTGAAGTCATGAATAGAAAAAAAAACACTGATATATACATTTAAAATAATGTTTTATATGGTTACAATTACAATTATCCAACAAATACTAAAAGACATAAATGTTTCATCCTTTTTGAATTCGTGATCCCCTCTCAAAAATTGTCATCCATGGTATTAGTTGCAGAACAAATCATATGAACTCAAGAAAAAAATTTCCACCTATATAGGAAAACAAATATTATGTTATTAATACAATAATAAAATAAATTGAACATTAATATGAAGGAATACATTAATACAATGTCAATTTTTAATAAAAAGTCACATTTGGGTAGGTAGGGGGACATAAGACTAGAAGATACTTGATACCTGACCTTGATATGGGCAGGTAAGTGGCCATGATAAGATACTAAAGTAATGAAAAGGAAAAAATTCCACAAAGTGCAATAATTAATTATTTTTATAGTTTTCTTAGTGTATGGACTTTCCCACTTTCTCTTTTTAGTCCTATTAGAGGAAGGAACTTTAAAAGATAACTTGAGGTGCCAAAGGTGGTGATAATGGAGGCACAAATGGTGTTTCCTTTTAATGAGAAACAACCAAATCCATGAGCTCCATTTGACATGGATAACCCTGATCATCAGCCTCTCAGTCACTTTTTGAACCAACCTTGGCCACTGTGTCCCTGGGAAAGTAAACTGGAGATGTGGGAGGTGACCAAATTTTACTATCCTTTTGAAATATCTAAGAGAAAAGGGATAAAAGATATACCCCCACGATAATGGTGACCGTCAAGTCGGTCCCTCCCCCAAGAGGATGGGGAGGGACCTACGTCATTCTCTAAGAGAGTGATAGCCTATTTATCCCCATTCTCCAAACCCGACCTCCTTCTGCCTTTCTAGCAGAGCTTCCTATTCCCTAAGGTTCCCAAGCTCTATTAAGGGAGCCCTAATTTTCTTTTATCGATCCGGAAATTCAATGATTCCTCAGATATCTTCAATAAAATGTTGGTATAGCATGTTTCCTATAGATAATATCATCAGTGGACTCCTTTTATAGGTTCGTTTTCAGTTCTTGGGATCTACAAGAGAGGGAGAGGGTGGGCCTGCTCAATAATAGATGCATCTTGATCTATTTTGCGTCAGAGGACAACCTAATCAAAGATTGTTCTAGTACGACTCGTAGCTGTAATGGGTACCGATTCTTCCTCCAAATAAGGTCTTGTGAATTCCATATGATGCAGGACTTCCCTTTAGTGGCAATCTGGGTGTGTTTCCCTAATCTCCCCCTTCCTTTTCAAAATCCTTCCACCATTTGGATGCTTGGGAACCTCATATAGAGGTATTTATCCTCTAATCATTGAACTATTGTTGTGTTCCATCCTATTAATCCCTGTGTGTGTGTGTGTGTGGATGTGGATGCATTGAGGAATACTTTTGAGTTCATTTGGATTAAAATAAGAGAAGAATACTGGTGCAGATATTAGGTCGTGTATGAGTCGTGGGTTGAATTCTATTCTAGTTTCAAGCGTTTGGGTCACTCTTTGGTGACACCAAATTTCTACTAAGTAGAATATGATCCCAGGTGTGGTTGTTGTTCATTACATCCCCTCGATGGTCTATCACAGTGGCCAAAATGCATAGCAGAAATTGGATACTCCTGATCAATCTCACTTCCAGGGTACCGGGAGTATTGGTTTGCAGGAGGCAGGAAGGGGGATGTCAAAGAAAGGAGTGGGGAGACTTATCAGCACTGAGGACTTTCAGTGTGTTTTAGGGGATGGATCTACCTATGGTTATAACCTTAATGTAGGTTTGGAGATCTCAGACTCTCAGTATCCCTCTCAAGGTGGGGATGTCCAACCAGATAGAAATCTTAATTTAGTTGTGGAATGCATTGTCTCTCCTGTTTCTGAGCCTCCATGTGAAGAAGTCATGGTTACAAATCCAACTTTGGTTTCTCAGATAAGGAGGTCCACACAGTCTCTATAATGATGTTGCATAGTGAGGATGATGAACCTTGAGAGGATATATTGTAGGAGGTGGCCTTGCTGACTGTTGTGGTGCCTCCATGTAGCAAAGGGATGATTGAGGAGGGGGTGTGGCCGAGCCTCCTGGAATGAGGGAGGTGTACCAGTTATCTGCAGTAGTGTCTCATCCTAGAAAATGGAGTCGGGGTGAGGGGGGTGTCATGGGATCCTTGTAACTAAACATTTTCTATTCATAACCCCATCCTATCTAAAGGCTGCATGTATGGGGAAGAATAGGCAGATCCCCAATGACCTAGGAAACTGTTTTGGTCTAAGGACCCCCATGGATTGCCCAGGGGTTGAGTTGAGGAACTTTTTTGATAGTCTGGCTATTCGAGATAAGATGTGTTTCATGAGGAGGATGATTCAGGTGATGACAATTATATCCAACTCTGAATGGATAGTTGGGACCATTTAGAATGGAAAGGTCCTAATAGCCCTAGAAGGAAGAAGGGACTAAAAGGGAAGCGTAACCCCAGGAAATTCATTGGGGTCTAGGGGAAAACCCCCAAGGGATATAAAGACTATTCTTATATGCTAAAACCAATGGAAACCTGGTCAACCAAGAAATATGGGAGCAAGGAAAAATAATACATACAAGACAAGGAATGTGGTGATCCAAGAAGAGATCCAAATGTGATGGAACAAGAGGTAAGGGAGTGCCTGAAGCTCATATTCCACCCCAAGGAAGAAATGATTAAAAAATTATTTAGGCCCAACACCTCAAATGAGGATACTGTAAGAATTTATCAATCTCTAAGCTAGGGGTGTTTAATGGTCTTTACCTTTGATATAATGAATCACCACACTATGTTCTTGGAGAAGTGATTTGACTTTAATGGGCTATTGTTCATAGAAGATTCCTTTGGGAGCGATCACACTCCAAAATCCATCTAGATCTATTTCCACTCAACACAACACTCTCTAGAACTCTATAGTCAATGTATTCCTCCTCTAGTTTTCCCAGTATTGGAATGCAATGGGAAAAACCATTATAATTAGAGAATATCCCCCACCAACTAGAACATCTTTCACAGGAACCCCATACATTGTTACCAAATCCATTGGAACCCTTATTGTTGATAAACCTAAATAGATTCATAAAATCCTATCTTTTTTAGCTCAACCATAAACTCTATGGTAGTACACTGAACCAAGAAGGGATAACCCCAGTTCATCCCAAATCTACCACCTAATTGAATAACCCATCCAAATAACTACCCACACTTCTAATTTGATATAGAATTCTACATTTTTTATCTATAAATAGAGTTTTAAGATCGAAATCATGATAGAACCCTTTAAAATCAATCCACATAGGATTAAAAATTAAGTGCATGACTTTTTCAAATTCATGTGATCATATGACCATAATAGGACCACGTGATCAAATGAACCTATAAGATTTATAAGATTACATGACCCTTGAATATTTATATGGTCTTGTAAATAAAATAGGAATACACAAATCATGGTTCAAGTGAATTATTTTGATTATGTGATTTGTTTATGTGATTTGATCATTTGATGAGATCACACGATTAGTTCACATAAAGCATTCATACAAAGGATCTTATGTTACATGATCACATGAAGAGGCTTATGTGAAGTAGAGAAAAAACCAAAGAGTTATCATAGAGCTATGAAATATTGAGTCATTAGTGAAAGAGATTTTCGATTACTCTTTTATTTACAAGAAATTTCACAGAATACCAAGAGTATCTTAGAATACTAAAATAAAAATAGAAGGCCCAGGGAATCAGTCAGGTATTCAATTCCTTATAACAAATTCCTTTTTTCCTCTTTTGGAATTTGTATTTGAGGTGTGTATGCATATAGGCATTGACGTGATAAAGGTTCTATATGAGGTGTGTAGGCACTTAAATTTTGATGGGTATGCATATGTATATATGATGCGGGTTTATTTGGGCAATTTATGTGATGTAAGATCTATGGGAAATGATTTTATTGTGCAGACATCAAGATTACCTCTGTGATTGAGCAGACACATCATAGTTTCTCTTCCTAAAAAGGCATGTCACATGGACAAAAATATTCTAAAATAAACTAACCCTACATGGAATAATGAATATAAAATATACGTTTTATTATATAATTTTTCGTTAAAATGGTCATATTGTATCATAACACTACTTTTACATGTTTCCAAATGGTTTTTTGGTCCAAATATAAGCTAATAATAGAACTAATGATTTTTTTCCACTTTAATACTGTTGGTTAACTACCGTTTATCATAACATCTAATCTAAACTTCCCATCCAGCCTCCCCATGATGCTCTAAGATGACACTATCTCTATGATATCATAGATATGGTGTCAGATGAGATCATCATGGGGGCCCCAGATCGGAAGTTCAGATCACATGCTATGCAAAGCGGTAGTTAACCAACAGTAGTGAAGAATCCTTAGTTTTTTTTATTAACTTTTTGATTGGTGCACAATCAATATTCTTACAACACACTGAATTAGCAGAAACAACTACATGGATGACTAAAATACAGAATATAAATGATCCATTCCATAATAGTTTCAGTCTAGTGCTTTTGTAAACATAGAAACATAAAGAACTAGTTCATAAGAGTCTCTCATTAAGTTATGCTTTACTAGAAAGACAATTCATTTCTAAATCCATTATCCATAACCTATGGATATAAAAAATAATAATGGGTGATCATATATGCTCAATAAGTGTAAATAAGGGAGATATAAATGATCATATTAGGATAATATAAGTAGTATGAATTCACCTTTATCCTATTTGTGTACAATCTTCTAACAGGTATGCTACCCATTCGTTTCTAAACACATCTATATTTTCTTGTGAATATAAGTTTTTGCGACAGTCATGGTTGTGCTTAAAAAATATAAATACACAAATTATTAATAAATATTTTAAATTAACTCGTAATTATTTTAGAAAATACCTCTTCAGGGATGGTAGTTGGTTGATGAAAAACGATATCTTTCATAAATTTACAAATATAATAACCATAGTCCTTTCTATTTGTTCATTTTGGACACTGTAGAAACATTGATAAAAATAAGTAATTTGTTTTGATATGTGTTTGGATAGTGAAATTTTATTATATATACTAGGATACTTTTCTAGTTGTAGATCTTATATGAGTTCTTGTCCTTAGGCACTAGATTCATTCCATGAAGTAGGAGATATTGATACACTGCTTTATCCTACTAGAATCCTCATTAAAAGATAATATAAATTATTTAACTTGATGTTTAGTTCTAAAATGTTGGATCTAGTGTATTAAAAATTAATAAATGCCATCATGTGTGGTCGGTTTGTTGCATATCCATGCATTGAGTCCAGAAAATAAATCTTTGGAGTATCCAAATTGATTGCAATTAGCATCAATGCTCCCTAAAAACACAAAAAAGAATACATAATGAAATAAATGAAAATATAGTTGATATGATTAAATTGTAGAGTTTTACCCACACATTGTTGGTATTAAAAAGTTTCTGTCATCTGTAGTTTTGTTTTCAAATGATATGAGCATGGATGAAATTATTACAGCCCCATTATTAGAATCTATTTCTTCTTTTGAACAGGTGATGTGAGGACTAACGAGTCCAAATTTTTGTTCATGGGGAAATCCCTTCAATTATTTTTCATATATACTCCTGTGAAAAATATGAAATGTATTTAGTCATAATTATCATAGTATATTATCTTTTTTAAAATCAAATCATGAAAACATACCTCATGTATACATTTATAACTGAGGCACATATCCATTCATACTTGAGGATTTCATTTACATTTTCTGCACTAATGAAATCTGAATTTTCCTCTCCATACATATTTTTTTCAAAATCAACTATTTGAGCATTGCGTCTATCAACTTTGTATCCACATGAGCCTGAAATGATATTAACTATAGATATAGAACAAACGGGGTAAAGGTGCTCTTAGTAGATCATTTCAATCGGTTGGTTGATCCTTAAGATAGTTTTGAGCTGATATTTGGTTGCACCCACTTCTCTTTGTCGTTCTGTAATAACATTCATCATTTTAGACCTTTTTCATTATATTTTAAAGGTTTAGCTTGAAAAATAAATTTGAAATGGATACCTCCTTGTCGACATGTTTTTTTACAAGAATTTATGGCCATGCGCTGAATGTTCCAACAAAGTTTTTGATTGTATGAATGTCTTCATTGCCATTTGGAATAGGTATCTCAACACTCATTTCATTAGCTATATTAATTGAAACTATAACAGGATGTTCTTGAAGTTTTCTATTGTGTATCATGTTGTTCTGCATATTGAACACTATATCCCTCACAACAAGGTGATAGGTGAGTGTTGATAGATATAAATCATAGTAATTTTTACCCTATATAATATTAGTACAAGAAATGTATCAGTATCTATGTGATTAAAATTTTATAGAAACAATTATTATAAAATTTATTACCTCTGCTAAGTCCCATTTTTTATGAGAATGTCCTTCCTTAAAGCTGGGGGGTGGGGGTGGTGGGGTGGGATCTTCACGTACAGGTTATTGTTGAGTTTTTTCTTCTCTTTTCCTCCTCCATCAAACTTTCTATCATCTATATTTGGTTTTGTAAGTCTTATTGAAACATAGTTATTGTTTCTCTCATCTTTTTCATTTCTTCAGTTTGATCCTCCACTTGTTTTACGTTCTAAAAATATGTTTGGGGTGTCACCCCAAAATTGGCACCTCTGATGCGGTCATATTGTTCTGGCTGCTTCAAGGCCATTGAAAGTATGTCTGCATCTGGTGTGGGTGTTGTTGATTCCTGTGACTATGTCCGATAGAAAATATAGGAAAATAAGTAGCCATTGTTATGAAATATCTATTTAAAGAAAATAAAATTTATATTATATCATACTTACACACGTTTCACACACTTTTTGACCCCTCTATCGACTATGTAAATCTATCTATTATGGTCTCCTCTGACATACAAAACATCTTCTACATTGGGAAAACAGTGAAATTATTGTGAAGACCCAATGAAAAGGTCATCCTTCATTGATTTTTCATCTGACCCTTCAGTTATTTTGGTCAATAATAGAACAATTGACTAGTTTTAGTTTGTGTGATTTGGAACATAAAATACTTATACTCCCTGTGATGCCATAATAAAAGGTTCATCTTTCTACCCTTCTTTACTGAAATCAACTTTCATGAATCCTAATTCATCTATTTGAACAACACTCATGTTATCAACACACTTTCATTGAAAAATCATCACTTTGAATTTCATATAATCCAACTCCCATATTTGTTTGATGATGCCAAAGTATGACATATTCACATAAATTGGATTTTTGTCCTTAAAACCAGAAACAAGCATCGCTTTATCCACAATTACAACCCCACTATTCTTCAAGGTACTGTATTTATCATGTCAATTAGTATAGAATGTATAACCATTAACTATATAGGCATTGTAAGATAATACATACACACTTTCTCCTCCAGCTAGCCATCGAATTCATTCTGAAATTGAGTCTAGATATTTATATAACTTCTAAAAAATATAGTCCTAAAAACATTCTATAAACTATCGATTATTTGTATATAATATGCATTTTTGAACCCTAGAAATATTAAAAAGCCTAAAAATTTCTTTGTGGGTTTGAACATATGGGTAAAAGTCGAAACTATTATGCAAAATGTAAAGGTGGGCCCGCTCTGGATCTGTAATATTGATTGTGAAACCCTATCTTCTAGAAATTCCTTCACCCTGAAGCCACCCAGTGTGATGAGATTTAGGTAGTACAATGATTTCCTCAATAGATGACTATTCGGTACATAATTCAACAGCTTCCTCAATAATATATTGCTCCATAATACAATGCTCTGGCCGAATTTGATTTTTGACTTACCCTTTCAAAATATTCATATACCGTTCAATGGGGTACATCCATCTATAATGCACAGGACCAAGTAGTCGAATCTCTCTAATAAAATGAACAATAAAATAAACCATCATATCAAATAATTTGGTGGGAATAACATTTCCAATTAATATAATATGATAGAAATTTATCTTCCCATAGTTAGAAATTTCACTGGGTCTATAACTTTGGTGCATATAGCTTTGAAGAAGAAACATAGTTTTGTTAATGTTTAATGAAAATTCTTGGAAAAAATTCCACATAATGCTATAGGAATTAGATCTTGCATCAAAACATGAAAATCATGTGATTTTAGACCCTTTAACTTTAAATATCTCATTGACACGATGTTCTTGATTTTTGATGAATACCCCTCTGCAACCATTACATTATTCAAGAAGTTTCAAAAATAACATCTCTCATGACATGAAAGAGTATAAGCAGTAGGAGGAAGAAATGTTCATTTTCACCCTTCACTGGTGAAAACTCTTCTTGTATTCTCATCTCAAACATGTCCAATCTACCCTTAATTCCATCCTTTTTTTTGCTGTGTGCATTGAGAAATGTGCCGATGACACTATCACATAAATTTTTTTCAACACGCAAAACATCAAAAAAAATTCTGACATACATACAATTCTCGTATGGTAATTCAAAAAAAACTGATCTCTTTTTCTAACCTATTTTTGTAAGGTTTTTTGAAAATGGATTACCAAAAGTAGTGTCCAAATCTTTTACTTTCAAAAATAATTGATCACCTATTAGTGGAGATAGTGATGTACATTCTTTTGAACATCCATCGAATGATGTTTTCCAAGATCGGTACACATGTTGTTAGGGTAGAAATCAACGATGTCCTAGAAACACAGTTTTTTATTAATGTTTCAACCTAATTCCCTGTGTACCTTGTTTGTAAACGGGACACCCTTAAGTTACTTTAATTCTATATCCTAAAAAATTCACATAAGCAGGAAAGTCATTTATCGTCCCATACAACATGGCTCTCAAAGTGAAATCCTCATTTTTGTAAGCATCATACAACATAACACCTAAATCCCACAATAATTTCAAATCCTCAATCAATGGAGCCAAATAAACATCAATATCATTACCCTATTTTTTTGGTCCTGATATAATCATAGATAACATTATGTATTTTCATTTCATGCATAACCATGGTGGTAAGTTATAATTTACCAACATAACCAACCATGTACTGTGACTTCTTCTTTGAAAACCAAAAGGATTCACTCCATCTGTAGATAACACAAGGCGAAGGTTTCTCGGCTCGTTTACAAATTCAAGATACTCATGATCAATTCTCTTCCACTAAGGAAAGTTTGTCAGGTGATGTAGTTTCCCATGTTTAATTCTTGTATCTGTATGCCTTGTCAATTATTTGGTAGTCTCCTCACTTCCATATAGGTTCTTAAACCTCAGAATGATTGGAAGTTACCATTAAAAATTCGTAGGACTAGATTTATCTTTCTTGTATCGAGAAGAAAAAAAATTTGGGAATTCTTTATGTGATTGGTGGTCCTTGAGAAACAATATATAGTCATTCGGGTAGGCATTTATAGATCATACACTTCGAGTGTATAATTTTTTTTCCATCGTATGTTTGGCACAAGAGCTCATTATCTTCTAGGAGCATGTCATTCAGGAGAGCAAGTAGTTCCGTAAAACTGGCCTCACTCCACCTATTGCCTTGTTTCAAATTATACAGCTTTAGTATAGATGACAATGATGTATATTTAGTGAAACCAGCATACAATGGTGTCTTTTCACAACTCTTTAACTTCCCAAACAATTTTGGGCAATCACGAAGTTCATATTCAACTGTCCTTGACATTTCCTCAATACGATCTTCATCATCATTCACATCTATAATCACATCCTCCATATGATCTTCTTCATTGTTCATGCTTGTAATCATATCATATGATCCATAAAATGCAGTGCTATCCCAGCCACTACCTGAATTTGTTTTTTCCCCATGTTTATTCCAACATGTATAACTTCAATCTATTCTATAACAGATCTAGTGTTCTTCCAACTCCTATGGACTAATTTTTTCTTGAATAACAACAGTGTAAACACAGAAAATGGATTTGAGAAGGGTCATATGCATGATATTTTGAAAACTTGATAAACTCTTTCATGCCATATTCATACTCTTTTTTCAACCGATTGACATTCATCCATTCTTTATTCATATTCATCCTATTTGATACAGTAATATTAATATTTAACAAAACAATTACACAAAATATGTTTAACTAGGGTTATTATCATACTATAATCAATGGAACTAGCTATGGTAAAAAATACCATTACCTATCCATGCATTACTAAGAACCAAATTAGATCACACCCACATTCCCAAACATTTGATCAATGGAACTAGCTATGATAAGACCCTTGTACTAGAATGTTTTATAATCCCGCATGTGATCTACATGCATTATTGTAAACCGGTTATTTAGTGTTTTTCTAGAAACATAATGTCTCTAGTCAAGAACTATGGTACTAAACTAATAGATGGTATAATTTTCAATAGAGTGCTTGTGGGTGAAAGGATTCATTAAATGTGTTGTTATTGTTATTTGACTAGGGTGTCTATAAAGTGTCTCATAGAGTCCTCTAGTGAAGTGATATTCTATGATTCAGTGGAATTGCACTAGTAAAAAAGTGGTGGTTCCATTTAAATGGGTAATGTTTGGATTGATATTCAATGGTGGAAGAACTAAAACCTAGAAATAAAATGGCATACCAATCATTCCAACAACTGCAACACCATACAAACACACAATCGTTCTCACAATCGCAACACCATACAAATCAAACAATCACAATTTAAGATTTTACAAAGCATCCCTTGGTCAATTTTTTTTGTTAATTCAGGGGCGTTAACATAATTTTTATCATCCTGGGGCATTCAATCATTATTCTGTATAAGTAAATTACCAATTTTTATATTAACATGTTCAATAGGAACCAACCAACATGTAATTTATTTAGTGCACAGACAATGAACACCAACGGACAATATTTTTAGCGGGGCGTTTAGACCATAAATTTCATAATCATAACCATAAATATCAAACAGTAATAACATGTGAAAAAGAGGAAAACAATGAGTAAAAGTACAAAACTCACCACGAAGGTTTTGTTCAATGTGCAGAAGAGGTGCGTTCATGGCATAGGAGAGGCACGTGACAGAGTATATTTCCAACTGAAAAAAAATAAAATGAGAACTCACATGTTAAAAAAATTTATTCATCTATAGTGGAATTTTATTTCCCATATATGATATATGATTCTTATTTATTTATTTTTTGTGTATCTATTATTTTCCTAGATTTTCAACTTATGAATGGGACATGTCTTCTTTTCATGAGAAAGATCGTTTTTAATTTACTCTAATTTAGGGGTAAAATATTCCACATTAATGGTATTTTTTCCAAGGGATAGTTGTTATCCCATAGGGATCATGAACGCCTCTTAGGTTAGTGGAAAGTCGGGTCTGTTGTTGGTTATGAAACCAGTCTGGGCTGTATCGTTATATTTCCAACTATAGTTGACCCATGTCCATTTAAATATATGATTTGGGGGGGGGGGTTAGACACTAATATATAAAAGGAATAATTGAGGTAAAAATTATCCAAGGCTCTCCAATACAAATGATGAAAGATGAAACATACACTGGGTGAGGGAGAACCACCTATGTGGAGAGGAGGGGGAGGTTATTAGAACATGAAGGGATTATAAACCTATGTTTTTTTATGAATTACTATGGATATTATTTTCTCTCATAGATCATGGATGATTATTGATGATTTATCACTATTATGAATATTTTTTACATGGATACACATAGCCTAATTCACATAATGGTGAATATAATCCACCAACTGAATATTAATTCAACCTCTAAAAAAATTTATCACCTTGTTAAAAATCATAATACATTAGATTAAACTATTTAAATAATTTAACATGAATTGGGTGGGAATATCTATGATGAACACTTTGAAAGGTTTTCATTGGAAGAGATAATGAACATGATGTTAAAGAGATATAACCATTCACACATGCAAGAATAGTATATATTTAATTAATTAAAAATTAAATACTATATGAAAATATGTGTGGCCTGAAACTCCATCAAACTCTTACCCTAGGGTAAAACCCCTATTATGGGGCCAACAAAGTAGGAACAAAAAATATTTTGAGATCATATCATATGAGTGATTATAATTTTCCCATAAAAACCATATTATATAAAAACAAAAAATTTCCCTTGATTTCATTAAAATATAATGATGCGGTTCATTATAATCTCCAAAACACAATGACTATGACCCTCGAGAAGTCTGAGTGAATAATTAGATACCAAAATCTCAAAATGAGCACTGACGCACCCATAACCTCTTAAATGCAAAGGCTATTTATGAATATTTTATGAGATGCTCCCCACTATAAGGGTATCCTTATTATCACACTATAACCAAAATTCAACATCTATGTCCCATTATCTATTCACTACTAAACAAAATGACTGGATGTGGCCAGATAACTCAAACCCATGTTCCAAAAAATGAATTTCAACCTACCCACCATCCCTGAAACAATAGGAATGAAACCCTCTATACTCAAAACCCATTAAAATTGGGATTACCTCCTAAAAAAACCAATGCTCACCTCCCCTAAAAAAATGATTCCTTTACACCACTCAAGCACCAACCTCAACAAGTTCACTTTAGCTACACCACTAACTTATGAAACAACTAGTACTACACATGAACAATAATTACATACCTTAATGAACCAAAAAAAATGAGGCTAGTACAGCTAAATCACTAATCATTCCCTTTTTACATTCTAGTTCCAACAAGTCAAATAACCCTCAATTCACCTCTTTAAAAATAATGTCGATCAGACCAACCAAATATAACAACACAACCACACATTGTTCAAGCATTTTTACTAAAACAAATATCCCCTAACCATGATCCCAACATGACACCAAAAGTGAAACCAAAACCATTATAATCAATAGGGATAGACATCAAACTGAACCTTCCCTATCAACCAACCTCATATCTAGGATCACTCTAGGTGCTCTACTTTTTAAACCAAATTTAACTCCATTCTAAAACACAAAATGAATTCTTCTTAGAGTTATCATACTAAGGAATCACCCTTATACAACCAATTGAAGCATCCTGAATCACCCCACCCAACTCAACCACATGTATAATCCTCTTACCATAATACTAAATATCACAATTCATGAAATAATACAAATAACATTGGTAATTCTTTAAAACCACCAACATAAAAGTGGAGTAGGAGGATTCGGTGGCTGCAGGGGGAGGAGGAGGATGCAACGATGGTGGAGGATGAGGAGAAGAAGGGTCGTGGTGGAGGAGGGATCACGACAGCAGATGAGGAGGAGTCAGCAATGGTAGAGGAGGATGGGGATAGTCACAACGGAGGAGGATGGGAAGGCAGTAGTAGAGGAGGAGGAGGACAGTCACGGTGTAATAGGAGGACAAGACAACAATTACATCGGTGGAGGAGGAGGGGGGGGGAGGGGGAGGACGAGTTGCGGTGCAAGGTTCGGCTTCCGTGAAGGCTTGAACGTGTGCGACGAAGGAGGGGCCTATTAGGGTTATTTTATAAAAAAACACTAGAACGTTTATGTACACTAGTTAAAAGCACAGATAAATGTATGTTTTATCAGTACTAAAATAAAAGTGTAGATAAAATATACCATTATCATCACTTTTTGAGTGCTGATAAAGATATGCCTTTATCATCCCTAAAAAGCACTAATAAAGGACCTATTTATCAGCGCTAAAATTATAGCGCTGATAAATACATATTTTAGAAATCATTTTTAATTATATATATATATAATTATTATATATTTATAAATGAAATAAATATATTAAATATATAAAATATAACAAATATAAAAAATAAAATAAATTATCTAATAAATCTAATAAATCTCTAGAAAAAAATATTTTTTAATATAAATATAATAATTATATATATATTAATAAAAAAAATTACCAGCGCTAATAATAGCTCTGATAAATTTAAACTTTATTAGTGCTAAAAAAGTATTGATAAAGGGTACACCTATATCAGTGCTTGTTTTAGGGAATATAAAGTCTATATTTATCAGCGCTTTTAGCTAGCACTGATAAAGGGCAGCACTTCCCTTACCCTATTTTATGGTAGTGTTTGATGATGTTTCATATTAAATATCCTTTTGTATTTAATTTACAATGTGGAGATCTTTTTTTTCTGGTTTCCTATTTTTTCCTGTTGTTAACTAAATGTGAATTTAATATGTTTTGTTGCTTGTTTGTTTTTTCTTCATTACCTCATTTTCATTTGGCCCTTATGTATATGAGCTCTACTTCTCTTTTAGTTTACCCCTATGTGAGGTTTTTTATACCCTTACATAAGCATTTTGAATTTCCTTTTACCCTTACATAAGTCCATCATTACCCTTACGTGGTTCTCTTAGAGAACCTTATGTGAATATTTGGTTTTACCCTTACATAGAGGTCCCATGGAATTTAAATACCTTATTTTGACCCTTACATATTTGGTTGTGTAACATTATGTATCATTGTGTACCCTTATATAGTGGGGGTCCTACCCTTATTCAGTGGGTGTTCAACCCTTGAACAATAGGTGTTCTACCCTTATACAGGAGCTAGTTTTGACCTTTATGCAATTTTTTATTTACCTTTACATGTTCTTGTTACACTAATTTATTGGGATTTTATGGATGTTTTATTCTCAGTCATTCACTTATCTTGATTCAGTTGATTAGTTGAAACAACCCCTCGAATCACATGGGTATTTATTCCCTAGTTAATCTAGATCAAGGATCGATAATTAGCCCAATGAGGAATGTTTCTTCCAAATAATTTGCATTGTATGATATAGATAAAGAGAGTCTAAAATGAAGATCTCTAGTAACTCATATTATTGGATTTCTAGTAAACAAGTAGTGAAGAAGAGGGATGATTCTTCCCATCATGGATTTCCTTAAGGATGGTGATCATGAACCTAAACAGAGGAATAGTTCTTGTAAGGTGAACCATAACATCATTGATCTTAAGGGAGTCGATTTTAAGATCTCAACAATGATATTTCATTTGTTTATTCAATATTCATCATCAATAAAGGTTTGATCGGGCCCTGATAAGGGGGTATCATCCCCATTATTTGTTTTTTCCTTACTTATTTTTTGGGGTTTATGTATTCCACTCATTTTTATATCATGTGCATCATGTATTTTGTTTCCTCTTCCTGTTATATTTTGATATCACTACTCCTTATACTTCTTTTTCATATTTTATAGTTAAATCGCCCATTATGATTTTTCTCTATTCATGTATCCAAATATACAAAGCATGTAAATCATTATGTCCATTTATTAATTTCCATTTCTATTTTTTTCATCTTTTAATTATTGAACACTTTCCTTCTTCTTATTATTTTAATTCAAGTAAGGTTTGGTTTTATTTAAAAAAAAATGTATATGAACATTATTTTTCTACTTGGTTAGTCCATGTTGTTACTGTTTTATTAATTCTATCTTTATGAATTTGATTTTTTATATGCTTGATCATGTTGATTATTCTGGAAATGAATACATATTGTAATTTAGAATTTAATTATCATATTTCCATTTTTATTTATTTGAATAATTCTATAAAAAATAATTATGTATGTATAGAGAAAAAATCCTTTTACACTTTTAAATACATGATTATTAAACATAAATATACATTGATACATCACAAGGGTCATAAAGGCCTAATGTCTTTTGAATAACAGGATCATAATACATCATAGGAAAGTAAAACATGGAATCATTATTTAATTCTACATAGTGAGCTACAGAAAAATAAATTTGAGTTTCCAAATTTTTATAGGATAACATAGAGAATATGTGAAATAAATAGATTGGATAAAAATGATCGACAATGGAATAAACATGATAAGGAATAATAACATGTGAGTCAAAGGTATACCATGATATCATAAAATAAAAGGTACCTTACTGATCAAGTGGAAGCATAACATAAAGAGAATGATATCATTAGATCAAGGAAACATTAAAAATTGGAAACAAAATAAAAAATGACAGAAAAATAATTCAAGGATAACTATGAAGAAAAAATCACATGGTGGAAAGAGCCCCATAATTGATTACGTCCACTCACTAATCTCATAAATGATGTCTCATGAGAATAAAACATTACCTGATTCATTGGAGGGATATATAATTTCAGGCCAACCCATCACAGTAATTTCATGTGAATTAATATGAATTACACATATATATATCTATCATAATTCATAAATATAATTATTTCCCATGGAAGGAAATGGGTTGCATAATCTTGTCTCAAAAAATAATCAAAATATATTCCTTAAAGAATACATTTGAGAAATAGTCATAAGGAATGTATCATCCCATCAAAGGAAGAGAAAATAACATAGGTATACATGTGAGATAAACATATATAATTTATATGTTTTCCGTAATGTTAAATATAGAGAAAGTGAGTTAGGGAGAGTATGGTCATAACCCATAGAAAATGGTATGTTAGAAAGATCCCTTACCTCAAGCCCAATTTGTCACATACAGTCTTTATATCCCTAAAAAATAAGATTAATTTAATTATTTATTTTCTTAAGAATCATTTTAAATTTTATTATTACTTTTATTTTAATTTTTACCATTTCATACTCAATTAATTTATCAATTAATTTCACATCAGATGTTTTAAAGATAAACGGATCACGTGTCCAAAATCACTATGGTAAATTGACTAAGGTCAAAGAGATTATTAATTCATCATCTAAAAAAATGTAAACATGAATTAATTTTATTTTTAATAAATAAATTAATCTTTATAAAACCATCCATGAAATATGGTTATGAAAAATTAACTATGTTACAGTCATGGACATGATATGCCATGCGTATGCATAAGTAACGTTTCCATTTTTCAAAGATTATGATAGAAATGAGGTAACTGTTATTTTATATTTACAGGATTATAATTATATAATAAAAACAATATTATTTATTTTAATACCCTTACAAATACCATCCATGATATGCGTTAATAAAAATGAATCACATTGCTTCACGAGGCGATAGTCCACCATACACACAAATGGCATTATCATTTATTCAATGGATCATATGGTAAAAAAGTATATGATATATTTATTTTAAAAAATTATTAATATTTCATGAATATAATATATAAAATAAAATTAATACTTATTACTTTCCATGTAATGTGTAATTCAAAAATGAATCACATCGCTTTACGATGCAGTAGTCCTCCATACACAGGAGTGATGTTATCATATTCTCTACGAAATGGAAAGTAAGAGGTCATATGAGATATTATAACTATATAAGTTTAATTATATTATAAATGTCATATATGTTTATTAAATTCATTATTATATACATTTTTGAGAAGCGGTTATGGGAAATGAATTACATCGGTTTGTAAGGTGGTTGTCTACCATACACATGCTAACAGTTTCGTTTCCCATTTAAGAGAGGAGGAGATATTTATAGGTAATTCCCTAAAAATAAATAAATATAATTATATATAAAATAATAATTTTATTATATCATCATGTTTTAATAATATTTTATGGAGGTTGAATAAGAAATAAAATAAAATGCTCAGTTAAGGATTTTACCTCTTCTTCGGAAAACTTCTTTTGGTTTGCACCAAAAGTCTTCCAAGGTTGGATTTATGACAAAAAAAAGATTTTAGCATTATGTTATTGAAGTATTTATCTTATTTTGGGTATTTATTTTCTAAAAAATGGTTTTTAAGTGTATAATTAATTGGATAGGGGTGTCCTTTTATAAGTGGGGGAGAGGATTCACTTGGATTTTTTAAAAATAATGAATTCCAACCAACTTTTTCTTAGGAAAAAAGGCTCAAAAATGAATAATTTTAGAAAAATATAATAAATAAGGATTAAATATGACCGTAAAATAGTAATTAGATAAGTTTTGGATCATTTATAACCTTTATATTTTTATATTAACCCTCTAGTAAACCCATTTTTACCTTAAGTGTGATAAATAATTTTCAGAGTTTTCACTATTAATTATCGAAAAAAATTAATTTGACCTTATTATAAAATATAAATTATGATAAATCAAAATATTTAATCCATTTTTAAAAATTTAACTCACATAAGTGGTAGAATTTAATTTAAATTAAACCCATTGATGTGTTGAAAAAATGATATCCAAAAGAAAAAATTTCAAAAGTTGAAAAAGTTTTTATATAAAAATTCAAAATGAAATTGATTATAATGAAATAATTGGATAATTTAATATATAATTGTACTAAATTTTAATTTAAAGTCACATAAATCTAAAATTATTCTTTTAAATTATTTAAACAAAAAGATATTTTTTAATAAAAATTAGTATTTTTCACTATTCATCAAAAAATGAAACTTTTCTAAAAAACCCCAAAAAATAAAAATAGGATAATTTTTATATGATAATTTCAAAAATAAATTTTATTTTTAAAATAATTTTTCTAAAATTGGTAAAAATTAATTTTTAATTAAGTGTACAAAGCGTGACTAAACCACCTTTTAGAAAAAAATAATATTTTTTAGAAAACATTTCTTTTTATTTCAAAGGGTTCTATTTAATTTTTAATCAGTATATAACCACTTAATTTATTTTAAACATGTTTAAAACATATAATGTATCATAATTTAGTTAGTACTATTTATACCCTCCAACATAAAAACTAGGTTATAATTTCCATGTTTAAATAATAATAATTTAACGGAGTGTTGTATTTCATTTAAACCTAGTGTTGCATCCATTGTAAGCTATCAAAGAGATTGAATGTATTTAAAAATAAATGTATCTTAATGTTTCAATTTGTAACATTATCCCCCACTTAAAATATTTTAGCCTCTAAATATCATATTACATACTGAGGTGAAAGTTGGTGAGGGTATGTCTATTTTATTGCCTCTTTCTAGTTCTCAAGTTGCTTCCTCAAACTTGTTGTTTAACCAGAAAGCTTTGACCAGGTGAGCTGTCTTATTTCCAATAACTTTGTATATATGATCTAATATCATCAGTATATTATCCTCATATTAAAGGTATTTCTTTAATGAAACCACCTTTGGATTCAGTACATGTGAGTGGCCTAGTATGTACTTCTTCAAGAAGGATATATAGAACACATCATGTACTTGAGATAGGGTTTGTGGGATTTCTAGTTTATAGGCCACTAATATTATGTGATTAAGTATATAAAAGGGTTTGATGTGTCTAGGAATAAAATTTACCATATTCCAAAACCTCATGAATTTCTTCCATGGTGAAATATGAAGGAAAACCTTATCTCTGACCTCAAGCATCTGGTCTCGTTTATAGGTGTCTGTATATATTTTCTATTGAATTTGTATAGATTTTATTTAATTTTGAATTTTTAGACATTCTCTGCCATCTCTTGGTAAGGGTCAAATCCCATCATCATCCTCTCTCCATCATCATCCTAGTATGTCAAAGTCTGACACCACATCCTATATAAAGCCTCATAATGTGTCATTATAATTACAGAATATAAATTATAGTTATATTAGAACTTTAATATGGGAAGGTGTTGATCCCAAAATACTTGAAAATCCATTGAACATGAACTCAACAAGTAATATAGAATATGGATGGTTCCCTCAAACTAACCATCCATTTGAGGGTGATAATAAATAGTGAAGTTGAGTTCTATATCCAACACTTGCTAAAGGATTCTCCATAAACCTTGAGGTAAACCTAGGATCTCAATTAGATACAATAGAGAGCGGAACTATATGAAATAATACCACTTCTCTTATACATATCTTAGTTATTTGTTTAAGAGATAAATATTCCTTGATATCAATGAAATGTGAAGAATCTGTATGATGGTCGACTACCACCCAGATAGAGTTGTTGCCTTTAGGTGTCATGAGGATTCCTATAAAAAACCCATGGTTATGTTTTCAAATTTCCATACTGGTATGGGAAATGGTTGCATCATACCCTTATACTTTTATCGTTCATCATTGACTTGTTGATATACCATGTATCGAGATACAAATTCTATAATCCCCCTCTTCATGTTATCCTTCCATAGTTTTTATTCTAATCACTACACATATTAGTTCTTATTAGATGAAAAGGGAAGGATGATTTATACACATCATTTATAATATCCCTTTTCATATCTAGTTTTTATGGGAAACATATATTAGTTCTAAACCTTATAACCCCATTTTTATCAAAGTTGAACTTGAGAATATTTTCTACCTTTTTTTAGCACCTCATCCCCTTTTTAGGCATCCTTGATCCTCTCAAGAATTGATGGTTGATAATCTATTCATGAAAATTAGGATGAATACACTTTTACTATTCTAATATACATCAATTTCAAATCTAATAATATTGGATCCTACTTAATTCTCATCATTGATAAAATTTTCAGATCCTTTCTACAAAGAGCATCTTCCACTTTGTTTTCTTTTCCATGATGGCAATGGATTGAGAATTCATAGTTCTTGATCATCTTTAACCATATTTTTTAGGTCATATTAATCTCCATATATGTGAATATACATTTTAGGCTCTTGTGATCCGTATATATTTCACACTTTTCTCCAAAGAAGTTATGTATGCAGATATTTAATGTAAAGATCACTACAACCAACTTCAGATCATATTTTGGATAGTTCTACTCATAAAATTCATCTTCCTTGAGGTATAGGCTATCACTTTATCATTATGCATTACTTAAAAACCCAAAACCTTCTTTAAATCATTGATGTATACCAATAAAATTTCCCCATTTAAGGGAAACATAAGTACCGGTGCATTGATAAGACTCTTTTCACCTTTTTAAAACTCTCTTCACATTCACCATTCTATACAAACTTTAATCCCTTCCATGTTTTCTTGGTTAGTGGGTTTGAAAATCATGAAAAGGTTTTCAAAAATCTTCGGTAATACCTAGATAGTCCAAGTAAAGTATGGATCTTTGTAATATATTATGGTCTAGGCTAGTCCTTGATTGCCTTTTTCTTAGAAGGGTCCATAGATATCACTTTTCTGGTGATAATATGCCTCAAGAATGATACTTATTTCATCTAGAACTCACATTTACAATACTTTTCATATAGATTATCCTTTCACATTTAATTTATAATAGTATTCAAATTCACCTCATGATCCACCTAACTCTTAGGGTATATTATAATATCATCTATAAATAATACCAAAAATTTTCAAGGTAATCCCTAACGACCCAATTCCTCAAGTCCAAAAATATTATTTGAGAATTAGTGAGTATGAAAGGAATAAATTTGAACTCATAGTTTTCATGACTTGTTCTAAAGGTTGTTTTTTGAATATATTCCTTCTTCACCCTTAATTGGTGATATCCTAAAAAAAGGCCATCCTTAGAGAAATAGTGATCCCCACTTAGTTGATCAAACAGGTCATCGATCCTTTACAAGGGACACTTGTTTGTTATCATTATTTTATTTATCTCGTGATAATAAATACAGAGGAAAATTAACCCATCCTTATTATTGACTAAGAGGACTGGTGTGCCCCATGGTAAAGAACTTGGGCATATAAAATATTTATCTATATTCTCCGATAGTTACTTATTTTTTTCCTCATGTTCAACAATGGTCATTCTATATAGAGTCCCAGATATTGGAAAAGATCCAAGTTTTAGCTCGATTGAAAACTAAACCTCTTATAATGGTGGAAGACTAGGAAAATATTTAGGGAAAACATTGGTATAATCCCTCACAATGAAAATGTCTTAAATCATGATCATTTCTTTAGTCTCAATAATTTGAGAAATATACACTTGGTTATAAGGGGAAAATTCATGCTTTAGATGATGATACCAAAGGAGATTTATCCACCTATTTTCACTTGTATAGAACCAGAGGTTCATTCATGATTCAGATGTTGATTTCATTCTCTGATAATTTTATATTGGCTCTAAATAAGGAAATCCAATCCATGCCTATAACTTCATTAAATTTTGGTAGATAATGTATAATAAAGTTTTCTTGGAAGTTCAGCCTTCAAATATGGATAGGGGATGAGTTATTTTCTTAGGATGAAATAATTGACCCATTTTTCATCTTTGTTGGTAACTCAACTTCCATGTTTTTAGGTGGTTCATGAATAGTTATACTAAACATGTGTGATATGAAAGAATTCATAAAACCATAATCATAAAGTACATTCATTATTCATGAATGAATAACTAGAATATCTATCACAAATTCATTGTCTAGATCCACCTCCACAGTTGTGATGCCAATATATCTCACTTTCTCTCTAGGCCTTCGAAATTTTTTTCATTGATTTTCATCAATATCACTTGGCTTATTGAATTGGTTCACATAGTGTCCTTATTCCCTGTAGTTTTTACATTGGAAAACAGGTTGAGGGTTGGCTAGAGAATTTCTTTCTTTCATCACATCGGTGGGCCTGTCCCATAGACAATCACTGGCTAGGTTCCCTTCCTTCCCAAACCTAAATCACTTCATGTTACCCTTTATAAAATTTATAGGATGCTTATTCCCACACTTTTTATAGGTGGTATATTGGAATTTCTTTCCACTGTTAGATTTATCCATTATACCATTGGAGTTAAAATCCATTTTCTTCTTCTTATCCTCGTGATATCCTTGAGATTCACTGATCTTAATATCGACTTTGAGGGCACATTAGACAATTTATTTATATCTTTTGAAGTCTTAAATTTCAAAATATTTTCAAAGACTAGGGTTTATCACTTCAAAAAATGGTTCAAATTTACTTTTGAGGTAGATTAAAAGGCAAAGGCATATCTTGAAATTATTTTGATGTTTTCTTTATACACCTAAATAGATTATTCATCCTTTTGGTTAAGGATAAGGAAATCCCTCTCCATTTTAAGTTTGAGAGTGCGAGGAAAATATTTTTTGAAAAATATTTTATGAAATCCCTTCCACTCCATCTCTTTTATATCTTCTTCAGGATGCATATTTTTTATCAACATCAACCATTAACCAGATTCTACCTCTATATGATAAACTACCTGGGAAACCTTCTCTTACTCATAACATTGAAGGATAGATGTGATATTTTAAATGGAGTTAATACATATTTCATTAATTAAAGGATCATAAGATACATTGAATGTTGGTGGCCTTTTTTGTATAAAGGTTTAAATCGAAACATACTCTTTTTTGTGGGATTTGGTCATTTCTCCTAATTCATGTTTTAATTCAAAAATTTTGTTAGCTGAGAAAGTATTTTCATGAAGTTCCTGACTCATACTTCCAATTAGTTGGGAATTTAATTTGGGAAGTCATCATAATACCCCTCACAATGGTTGTTGTCTCAAGTTTTCCAATTTAGATCCATTTGATTGAAATAAAAGGATAATTTGGAATGGGTATTTTTAAAGTATTGAACACATATATATGAAATTATTAAAATTAAATGGAAAACTCAAAAATTACATATATTTCTTGACTTTTTATTTCTAGGATTTAACCTATATTATCTATGATATATTTACTAATAAAAAAATATTATGGGAATTTTGTTCCCTTCATAATGGTTCATAAAGATTTTGTAAAATTTAAATGAATATTCTGCAGGAGCGTAAAACTAAGTTTCTAGTAAGGCCCATTTTCGTGTACTAGGTAATGCTGGAATCAAACCCGATGCACCTTTATTAGAGTTATTACCCCTTAGTATATCAATTATAGAACCATATATACTATTAGTATCCAGAAAGGGATGAAATTTCATAGAAACCACCCGCTATATATTTCACTAAGATTCTAGTATATTTTTCTATACTTAGTCTTATACTTATAATTAACTTTAGACTTATCCTTAGAATTATCCCTTGGGTTTCAATAAATTTTATCATATTAGTTTCCAAAAGTTAACTAACCCTTTTCTATCATACCAACTATAGAGACCCAAGCCTTTTACACATATAAATACATGACTCCTAAAAATAAATATCCATTTATACAATATAAGGATCGTAAAGGCTCAATACCTTTAGAAGACCAGGATCATAATACATCATAGGAAACTAAAACATAGAATCCTTATTTTATTATCCAGAGTGAGCAATTAAAAAAATATTTGAGATCCTAAATATGCATAGGATAACCTATAGAATATATGAAAGAAAGGAGTGATCTGAAAAAGCTCAAAAAGATAATAAACATGATAAGGAATCATAACACATCAGTCAAAAGGTATAACATGATATCATAAAATAAAAGGTACATGAGTTATCAAGTGGAAGCATAAAATAAAGAGAATTGTTTCATAAGATCATGGAAACATGGTAAAGTGGAAATGACATAAAAAATTACATAAACACAAGTCAAGGATAACTTCCAAGACAACATCACATGGTGTAAAGAGTCCCATAATATATTAGGTCCAATACCTAATCCTATACATGATGTCTCATGAGACGAAAACATTACACAATGAATTGGAGTGATATATAATTTCAGACCCACCCATCATAGTAATTTCATGTACATTAATATTCATTCCACATATGTATATCAATCATAAGGAATAAATATAAGGATTACCCATAGAAAAAAATGGGTTTTATAATCTTGTATCATAACATAATCAAAATAGATTACTTAATGAATTTATTTTATAAATGGTCATAAGGAATATATTAACCCATAAAAGGAAGGTAGAATAATCTAGTTATACATTTGAGAGAAATATATTCAAAATTTAAAATCATTCCAAAACATTAAAGAGAGATAATGTTAGTTAGATAGAGAATGGTTATAACCTAAAGAAAATGATGGGTTAGAAATATCCCTTACCTCGAGCCCAAAATTTGGCATGTGTTATTTATATACCGAAATAATAAAAATAAGTTAATAATTAAATTTATTAATAACCATTTTCAAGTTCATTATTCATTTTATTTTAATTATCATCATGTCATATTCAATTAATTAACTAACTAATTTCACATTGGTCATTTTAATAATAGACGACTCATTTGTCTAAAATCACTTTGGTAAGTTGAATAAGGTCAAAGTGATTATTAAATAATAATATCAAGAATGGTAACTTGGATATAATTATAATTTATATACATAAATTATATTTTTTAAACCAACCATGAAATATGATTATGAAAAATGAACTATGTTATAATTATGGAGATGGTGGGTCGTATGTACGCATGAATAATGTTTCCATTTTTCAAATATCATGATGGAAAGAAGGTAAGTGTTATTTTATATTTAATGTTTGATAAATATATCATAAATATAATAATTTTTTAATACCCTTACACATACCACCCATGTGATGTGGTATTAAAAATGAATCACATCGCTTCGTGAGGTGGTAGTTTGTTGTACACACGAACGACGTTATCATTTATTTAATGCCTGATAAGGTAAGAAATTATCTGATTTATTTATTTTATAGAATTATTAATATTTTATTAATATCATAAAAAATATCAAATTTATTCTTATTACCTTCCATATAAATCATAAGTGAAAAACAAACCACATCGCTTCGTGGGGTGGTTGTCCTCCAAACACACAAGCGACTTTACCGTATTCTCTACGGAATAAAAAGTAAGAAGGTATATTTTATATTATAATTAAATAGGTATAATTAAATTATAAATATCATATGTGGATATTAAATATAGAATTATATAAATTATCAAGAAGTGGTGATGGGAAACCAATTACGTCAGTTCGTGAGGTGATAGTGTGTTGTACACATGATCAATGGTTTTGTTTCCCATTTGAGGGAGGAGGATATGGTTGTTGGTAATGAACTTAACATAAAAAAATATAAGTATATGTAAGATAATTATGTTATTATATAATCATGTTTTAATAATATTTTAATTATTTATAATAATAAATAAAATAAAATGCTCGGTTAAAGATGTTACCTCTTCTTTGGACAACTTCTTTTGGTTTACACCATAAGCCTTCCTAGGTTGGATTTATGAAAAAGATAGAATTTTAAGATTCTCTTAGCTAATTAGGGAAGTGATTAATGTATTTATTGTATTAACCAATGGGTTTTTGAATAAATAAAGGGAGATGGGTGGCCTTTTATAAGTGGGGGAGATGACACATTGGGAATTTTTTAAAAGACATAATTCCACCCACATGTTTCTCATGCCAAAAGAATTAAAAATGGACCATTTTCAGACCATAATAGATATAAGGTCGAAATATGACCATTAAATAGGAATAATAAAAGTATTAGATTATTTTTATCCCTTATATTTTTAGTTTAACCCATTATAAACCCGTTTTTATCTTAACTATGGATAATAATTTTCATTGTTTTTACTATTCATTTTGGTTAAAAATTAAGTTAATCTTATTAGAAAATATGAATTTTTATGATTTCAAATATTTAATCCATTTTTTTAAATTCAAATAACATATGTGGAATAATTTAATTTAAAATTAAACCCACGAATGTGTTGAAAGAAGAGTTTTACAGAAGAAAAACTTTCAAAAGTTGAAAAGATTTTTATATCAAAATTCAATATGAAATTATTTATAATGACATAGTTTGGATTAATTAATAATAAATTAACTAATTTTACTTTTAAAATCATATTAAAATAAATTTATTTTTCAAAATGATTTAAACTAAAAGGCAGTTTTTAATAAAAATCATTATTTTCACTATTCATTAAAAACTGAAACCTTTCAAAAAAATCAAAAATATTTATCCATGGATAATTTATATATTATAATTTCAAAAATTAATCTCATTTATTAAAATAAATTATAAAAAATTAGTAAAAATTAATTTTAAATTATGGGTACAAAGGGAGACTAAACCGCCTTTTAGAAAAAATATTTTTTTAGAAAACAGTTCTTTTTATTTTAAATAGTTATTATTTTTTTATAATTAGTATATAACCATTGAATTTATATTATAAATTTATAAACCATATAATTTTTCATAATTTATTTAGTATTATTTATACCATCCAACTTAACAGCTTGGTTATAATGGCTATATTTAAATAATAACATTTTAAAGAGTATCTTGTTTTGTTTAAACCTGGTGTTGCATGTATTGTGAGATATCAAAGAAATTTAATTTATTTAAAATTAAATATATTTTAAATTCTTAGGGTGTTATAGTATGTTTATTTTATTTAGTATTGGTTAGATTTAATGTCCACTACTGAGTGCAGTTTATTCACTGCTATGTAATAATTTATATTTTCTATATATCTGCATTGCAATTCAAACATGTTTTCTATTTATTAGTTTATAAGTTATAAATTAGAAATATACATTAAATATATCAATTTTAAATTTTATGAACTAAAATTTACAAAGTGGATCCTCAGTATTTAATGTGGACTTCCTCGCATAGTGCAGCCCACAATATCCACATGATCGTTTGATCTACACAACACAAAAATTAGAATATAGACTTACCCTTATTAAAATGATTTTCATAAAAAATAATATGAATGTTTTTGGATAAAATAATGGGATTGATATATTCACAAAATTTAGGTAATTTATTTCTTGAAAATAAGTTAAAAGATAAGGGATCATGTGGTTAAAGAAAAATATGAAAAAATAGAAGTTCCAGAGTGTTGCTGGAAAAAGTGCATAAAATGTATTTTTAGGAAAAACACTAGAAATATGAGATACGAAGGAGTTTTAGGAGATCATATCACTATATGGTTTGTTATGTTCATCATGTGGAAGAAATTTAATCTTATCAATAAACCATCCTTTTTGTAGCTTCTATTCATTTTTCATGGAATGAAAATAGATTGTAAGACAAGTAGTGAGTTATATCTTGCAAAGGGAGGAGTGAGTTCCCAGAATGTGTTAGAGTAGTGATATCCCTATATTGTGAAGGCTCTAAACCTATATAGTTAGTTTAGCCACTCTAAATTGTAAAAAGAAATGAACTTAGTGTTTTAGTACATTATTTGATTGTTGGTGTATTCTTCATGGATTAACTCTGTTTGGGTGTACCAAGTAAAATTGTTATATCCCTATTTTTTTATTTATCAATTCGTAAATAGAATGAGGAATATATTTTTATTAATAATGATGTAATATGATCCTTATTGGTCTTCTATGTAATTTTCAACATACCTTGATTTATACCCCCTATTAGGATATTTTCCATTCATGGGGCCAACAACCAGTGTGTTTAGATAGATATTTGGATATGTTTGATATATGGGGCTAGGTTACGAGTGAATAGAACCCTCGTGATGAGCTACTGAGATAATGGGATGGGATTCGTATCCTACATGTTATTTAAAATTTGTTCTCGATAGTGTGCATGTGATTGGAGGCATGTAACATTATGGGTAATGGAGAGCCCCAAGGCCTAAAATTGCCTTGAGTGAGAAGGTATTGGAAGAACCCTACCTTGAGTGATAATTTAGTGGCTAGGTTTTTGTGTGATATCAAACCCTACCTTGAGTGATACAGTAGATATCAAGATAATATCCCCACATTAATTGATAAGGTGTTGGTAGAACCTCCCTTAAATGGGAAGGGATAGTTCAAAATATTTTGTGTGACCTACCTTGAGTGTGTAGGTATAGCCTAAAACTTGATGTGAGACCTCCCTTCAGAGAGAAAGAACAATTAGATTATTTGATGTGAAACATCCATTGAGTGAGAAGGGGTGGTCTAAAACTTGGTGTGTGTCCTACCCAACGTATTAGGGTAGTGGCTAGACTTGGTAAGATCTCATAAATAAAATATTAGGGTATGGTTTGGGATTTGGGTCATAAGATAAATTTCATCTATTATAGATCCAAATTGGATATGGTCATGTGTCATGGTGACTTGGTTAGGACATGATTTCCTAACGTGTATTATTGTATGTTAATTGTGTGTTATGTTTCCAAGTGGGTGTTTTTTCCAAGAATGATTTCACCCCTTATATGTGTTATATGAAAATCCACTTGATTACAACATCAGGGAGAATTTTTAAGGCGTTTATGATTCCTACTGGGTCATTGGTCTCACCCCAACCCATGTACACAATATGGGTTTTTATGTGCATAAGTATACCTTCAAGTTTTGTCTAAGGGAAAAGTAATCACTTGGGGAGGGGCATGTGGTATAGGGATATCGGATTATGGACACTGGGGATTCAAAAATTTGGATTATGTGAGTTGAGTTAGAGACATGTTTATTTTATGGTTGTTTTTTAACTCGTGTATTGGTCAATGTGTTATTGTATTTTTTTATATGATGATCTGTGTTATATATATTTATATATTTATTGATTCTACTTTGAAAAATATTATTACATAATATATATTGTTTTTGACTTTCTATATTAGACTACGGGGACCCTCTTAGTTCCGTTTTAGGACTAAATTTATTTTGGAATGCCCATTATACATATGGTTTATGACAATTTTTTGTTAGATTCAGGAATGACCTTGGGGAAATATTATTCAGGTAATAGTCTCCCCATGACCATGTTAGGTCATTGATGCTAGTCAACATCCTACAGCATATGCAAAGGTGCACCTGAGGTTGCATGATAACCCCTACTATGGAATCATTTGGTTGATACAAACAAAAGTGATAAAATGGTATTAGAGCTTATTTTTTGATAGGATAATTTTTTTCTATGGTCGAGATATATTATTAGAACTCAATAATTATATCAAGTACATACTTGGATAGCATGGAATTAGTTGAAATCCAACTTCACAGGGGATTTATAGTGTTGGGAATAGGCACTCTAGGAAGAGTAAGATGTTATATGGGATCGATAATACCGATATGGGGTGGATTAGGTTTTGAATGATTCATAGGGCTTAGCTTGGATCCAATGAGTTGTTTGTGCATCATGTCAGTATCATGGTTAGGGAATGATCCACATGCCTATGGGTGGTGTTTTTTGGAATGTTACCACATCATGATTCATTATTAATTAAAGAAACATATAATATAATTGATATTTTTTTATTACATTATAAGGGGTTATTAGATTAATATGGGTTAGAGGGGTTTTTGATTCATTGTGATTGTGATTATTCATCCTATAATGCCCCAACCAAGATCTCTTGAATGGAACCTATGAAAGGATCTCCACATGACCTCAGGCACAACTCCCTATACACTATATGTTTCTAACTAGTGTTGAGGGCCTAACATATTAATAGGTATACTATTCATTCTAAAAATAATCATGAGGGTCATGCCTAAATATACTAAAAATTCATAATAATCCATCTATATAAAAATCATCCAAAAAAACTATAGAGACATAAATAGGGATCCAAATTATCCCCTAAAATCTAGAATAGAAATCAATAAAATATTATATATGATTCTTCAAACATAAAAAAGTATCAAAAACAAATAAAAAACAACTAAACATAATATACATAAAAAGGCACATTGGCAAGTACACACTAAAATATAACTAAAATAAAATAGGGTATTGACCAAACTCACATGTTCCAAACTGGTTACAACTCAACATCCATAACCAGCTATGCTCGTATCTGATGTCTATCTCCAAGAATAACATGTGCCTAAGAGAAAATCTGAATGTATACCCATATATATAGAAAATCATTCCATGAAATCAGGTAGGGGCTTGAGTCCAAAAACCCATTAGGAAATCCCAAATACCTCAATAATACTGAGTGATATTGTGATAAAGTGTATGTATATGTAATATATATATATAGGGAATGAAATTATGTCTATGATACACACCCACCAACAAATATAAGATAAAATTCACATCAAGAATACATGTTGGGTCATCAGGTGTGATCCTCACAACCTCAAACCCTGACCATATCTAGTTTGTCCAGTACTAGAGTGTATATAAACATAATTAACCTTTCAAGGGGACCATTTCATAACCTATAAGTCATTATTGAATATAATACCTACATTTTCTAGTTTCAGAGTGACTTTGAGAATGTGATGGAACCATTCAACCTATACTATTACCTGGATCGAGGGATTGTTCACACCTTTTTAGGAAAACCTCATACATAACTCAGGGGAATTTCATTCCAGGAATCCATCACCTAGAGATTAGGGAATGTATCTCCCTTTATAGAAATCCTTTATCTATATCTAGATCATTTCCATCTAGGAAAACACATCATCCATGTCTTGGGGTATATCACTCCCTTTCCATACATCACATCATCAAAGTCCATGGGTGTGAATATCCCTTGTCTGACATCACATCATCTGAGTCTAGGGGTGTGACTCTCCCCTACCAAACATCACATCATATAGATCCACTAAGACTATTTGACACATCCCAAACCATAAGAAATCTAAATCCAAAGTGCGTTTCTAAGGTATCCTAAACCATAGAACATAAGAATCCAAGGAGCATGTCCAAGGCATCCCAAACCATAAAACATCTTAATATAAGGAGAATGTAAAATTATTCCCAAACCATAGAACATTAAAATCCAAATAGTGCATCCAAGGAATCCCAAATCCTAGAACATCTAGATCCAAGGAGCATGTTTAAGGTATGCTAAACCATAAAATAACATAATCCAAGGAACACGTCAAACGAATCTGAAACCGTTGCATATATACATCTCAATAGTTATTTCACCCAACCCAAACACTTATAGTATATTTCATCCTAGGGTTTTCATTCATATTTTTGAATCCACCTTACAAGCATGGCTCTGTCTCTCAAGTTCATGAACTTTCACTATAATTTTAGTCATATAGGCTCACATTTCTAATTCGGGTTCTAAGGTGAAACCTTCAATCATCACTATTTATGTCCTATACACACACACTTTTGGGTCATTATACTACTAAGGAACCCAATAAGGGTCCCCTAGGTCAAATAACCCTTTAGACACCCTACGTGAGTTCTTATATCACATTGTTGCCTCTTGTTCCTAGAATTTCAATATATTCACAAAGTACCTTGACGTCTGCTAGGGCCCTACAGACCCATCTCTACCCTCTAGGGATTCCATCACATGTAACTAGACCAATCCATCACTTTGATACCAATAGTATAATTCACATAGGGATGCACACACAATATTCATTACCATGCAATAAGTACACTCTAGTAAATCACAACCACAAAGCATAATATGCACACAAGGTTTAAAAAATAGGGAATCACCCAAAAAAATCAAACAAACCAAAAAAGTAAATCAATTACCCTTCTAATTTTTCTTTAAGAACTTAGTTGAATCCTCTTTACAAAAAATTTAGAAAATCACCACATGTCCTTTTACACAAACTAGTCCCTTGAAGAGATTCTTTTCAAGCATCCTTTAGAAATCAATTTCTATTTTTAAATATAATTTCAAACCCAATCTATAAGATTTTCACATTCACTTTCAAAATATTATTTTAAGTCTAGTTCATTTTTCAAAACATATTCCAATAATAGAAATATCATTTTCTCTTTGAAAAACAACACACACCAGCAAGAAAACTATAAAGAGGGAAACCAACACTCGTTCGACCAAGGTGATATCATTGAACTATTTAGCAAGCAATGTAATCCATGTTTACTATTAGTCTGATGCAAGACTATCCTTATTTATGGAGGATCGACACAAGTCAATGGAATATATGGGTAGTATAATAATAAATTCAAATGTGCATCAAATCAACAATGAACCAAGATACCTAGAAATGACAAGGATGCATGCATCAATTGAATCCATTTTCCATTATGTCATAGCTCAAACATTATTTATTAGGATTTTCAAAGAACCACCACAACTCCCAAGAACCTATATTAAGCTCAAACATCATTAATAAGTAATTATAAGATATTATAATTAATTATCCAATTTAACTCAATTAATTATAACAATTTAGAAAATCTCACAATTTAAAATAGAAATTCATAAATCCTAGAAACTTACCATGCCACAATCTCTTGCTGAAATCACAATCACTGGGTGTTTTCCACCCCAGACATGACTCTATGACATAATCTTTGTCAGTGTTGGGAATTTGTGAAGAAGTCACTATAGGTGAAATAAGAAAATAAATTAACTATTATTTATTTTATTAGGTTGATGTAGAGACCTATTTTTTACTATAAATACATTGTTATGATTATATATTAGGGTTATCCACATAACCATAAATATATAGAGGTCCATTGGAGGAGATAATTCTTGGTGAATGAAAATGAATTGAGGTTGAGGATCATTGCACCATCAGAGTTCTAGGATCTCACTAATGACAGAAATGTAGGACCATTCCTCATCAATAATTGAACCAAACTCAAGTTAGTATGTTTGTTTTATTGGAAATTTTAACCTTTATTTATCCCATGATGAATGGAAATCAAATCCTCTAACAGATTGACTCTTAGGTTGATTATTTTTGCGGGTATGGGTTTGTTTTCTTGATTTGGTAGAAATTGTTTATTTTTAGTTTATTGTTGGATATTCATTCATAATTCTACAATACGCATTGAGTCCAATATTAAAAAAATACTAGGTTTTTTCATTATCTAGAGTTTCATGGTGTTTCATGGTCCCCCCCCCCCCCCGTTCTATGTGTGTTCATTGTCGGTGTTTCTTTTAGTTATCAGTTAGATGAATACCCTAAAACTTATCATTGTGCATTTGATATTTGGCACAATAGATCATTTACTTAGTTCTAGATTTGTGATAAATTATATGATCGTGGAATGTGATGGTGGTGTAATATCATCAAACATATTAATGGATTTGCATTCATGGTTTTGGTGTGTGGTGGCCATGAGGTGTGATAACGAGTGATTCTTGAGCGGCAGACGTGGATAGAATCTAGCTACCAATAAAGAGGGGTTTCATTCAAACCTAGATCCATATCCTATGATGTTATTTTATGGTGATTATATGGATATGGAGGATCAAACGAATATACATGAAAAATCTATAATTTCTATAAAATTTCTGACTACATGACATGTAGTCTGATGAACACATGATGTATAGTCTGCTCTGTGCAGCGCTAGGGCTTCCTTGAAAAGATAAGTACCTGAATCCATGTGACATGTGTCACATGACATGTGAAATGTGTCACATGACATGTGACATGTGTCACATGACAAGTGACACTTAGCTGACCATTTCAGAATGTACAGGGAGCACACTCCCAGGTGTCCATGTGTCCCCACATGTTGTGTACTTATGAAGTACATGAACACGGGTAGATGACACTCCTAGTGCCATCCCAAACCCTTGCACGCCATTTGATAATATGTACATGGAAATGGTTCCAAATACATTGGAATTAGTAGAAGGTATGCCAAGTGCTAGAATATATCTCTACATGTCATGTATTTTGGAAAAGTACATGTCATGTGATCATGATACATGAGCAGTTCTAAGCATGATGAGACACATCATGTACCCCTAGAGACACACCGTGTACTCCTTTTAGGATATGTTGGAGTTCTATTTCCCTTCAGTTCAGCTTCTTTGTTATCATTTGTGAGCTTCTTAAACTAATATTAGTTGAGTGTGTTCCCTATTTCCATTTCTATGATGATTCAGTGCAACCTCACATCCTCATAATAGGATTATGACCCCTCTATAGATTCTTTATTACTAGTGTATTATGGGTGAGTTCCCTTATTATGGAGTGAGTTATTTCAGTCAACACCCATGAGGGTTTAGTATGGAATATAATCTTGAGCATTGGAATTCATACCCCTCATTGGATTGGAGCTTCTATCACTTTGAGAGTCATAGAATGATCCTCAATTACTTCATTCTCCCTAGGTAGAGTTAGTGGAATGGGAGAGACCAACACTTACATGGGTATTGATCCCATATCTAGCAGGATAAATCTAGTAGGATATGGTTTCCCCTAATGATCCTTAGGCATTGAACCCTATAAATGTACTGAGATTTGATATTTCCAATGGGATATTAGTTTGAAAGAGTTTTTATCTTGGAAAAACCCTCTTAGTTTCCTTTTCACTTCATCATATATATACCTTGATGAGTGTCACCTCTCAGTTGAGTTCCATCAATGGAGTGAGGCCCATTGTGTAACACCCATGATTTTATGAGAAATATATTGTTTTTATGTTATATGAACCAACAAAGGAATATTTCACTACACACAACACTGTCTTGTCTAGCGTTACACACAAGAGAAACCTTCATCGATAACTTGCGTTGTACGCAATACTGAGTTTCGCTAAACAACGATATGTTATTAAAATATTATATTAACTAGCCGTTATGAATATTAATACCCAATTTTTGAAATTTTATAAATCTTATCATTCAAAATGGACTTAATTTTTGGATTATGAATATCTAAATTAGCCTAGGGTGAATTTTTGGTATTTTTCTGAAAACTTTCAATTTTTGATGAATAGTAAAAACACTGAGTTATTGGTTAAAACTGACTTTTTATTTAAATAATCATTTTTTTAAATTTAGTTTAGGTCAAAATAGATACATAATACTTATATAAGTTTAATTTAATTTATTGGAGTAATTTTATAATAATATAGATACATAAAAATTTTATTGAACTTTTTACCGTCTTTTACCCACCTGTTAGGAGCATTTGCAATTGTACATAAAACTTAATTTTACTGCTTATGTGAGTTGGATTTTAAAAAACTAAGAGACATAGTTAATATCAAGGAGTAAAATATGGTTCAATAAGATAAAAATAATTTTTGGTGAATTGTAACTTTTTACTTTTATTTACCACGGTTAAAAGTAAATAGGGTAATTAAGGGTAAAAATGATATTATTATTACCCTAACACATGTACTAATTCAATTTGATAAGTTTAATTCGACCAAAAACAACCTTAGTAATAAAATATGACCATTTAGGTCTACTTGGATTAGATTAGGACACATATTATTATTTTATTTAAAGAAGAGTTAAAAGAGTTAAAATCAAAGTTTAATAAATAAAATATTTTTAATATAGTGTTATACATAAGATAAATTCTACTATAAATATTAATTAGAAATATAAAAATATTTCCTACATAATGGTATTTTATTTATAATTTTTAGACATTAAATAATTTAATTTATTTATTACACAATGATGATGCAGTAATTACCTTATTAATGAAATATTAACATAATTGATATTATAAATACCCAAATAATGTAATTAGAGGCTTTTTATGAATTAAAATAATTTAATAGGTTACTATGACATGTTATTATTGATTTAATTAACTTTTTTAGAACTATTCACGCTATTATGATTTTCAGAAAAATCATTTACCAAATAGTGTCAAAATTGACATAAAATAGTTTTTAAAACAAATATTATATTATTAATTGTTATTTTATTTATAAAAATATAAGATTCGGTAAAATGACTTATATAAGGTTATATATATTAATAATTAACCACTTTGGGTTAGTTTGTCTTGTTATAGTAAGTTTATTAACCATATAGTGTAATAAAACAAGAAGACACGGTAAAAGTCAAATTATTTAACTTAGAGTTATATCTAAATGATAAGGTTAAAATAATAACCTAAACTTGTCTAAAACCTATTGGTTGAGATTATTTCGACCCATCCCCACCTTATCTTCAAAATAAATCAATTTTGAGCTATTAAAAACTGAATATGACTTTATTATAAAATAATATTTTATGTTTTTCCTAAGGTTCTCCTCTCCTCCCTTATAAAAGAAAACCTCCTCCCTCTCCTATTTACACAATTTAGAGCCTTAAATCTCAGAAAAACCCTGACCATTTCCCTTATCAACACCCCTAGAAACATAATATATGTTATGGTCTTCTTAAAATACCAACTTTAGTGCCCTAAGAGGAGGATTAGAAGAGGCGCGTCAAAGAAGAGATAATATCCTTTACCAATTCTTTAAAATTAATTTCTTCTTATACTTATTCTTCTTTTTTTGTTTCATAATAAATTAATAACATAAGTATCATTAATATACTGATATGTTATTATAACTATGAAACAGCCCTATTTCACCTTTTATCCATCCTATGAAAAACAAAATCACCGCGCGTGCGTATGTACGGAATACCGTCTCCACATTGTGGTGTTATCTGTTTTTCCAACACCACCTTACATGGATGGGTATAATGGTTTAAATAATAACTATATATGGTTATTATGACTTGATACTATTTCTGAGATATTCTAACATTCACTTCAATACAATTCCACAAACATGGGAATGATATCATCGCTCGTGCGTACATACGGCCTACCGTCTCCACGATGTGATGAAACTCGTTCTACATAATATTCATTGAATAATGATTATATAAATGAATTGAATGAATAAATATTATATATATCATAATAATAACATTCTGTAAATGATGTATCTATAACCTAAAAAGAATAATAAGAATTTAATCAATAAAACACGCATAAGAACATAAAGCAATGAACACCCGAATAACAAGTAGCAATGAAATATTACTAATAAGAAGCTAAGAATATGACCATATATGATATAATAACAATGATTATGATTTTGGAATAAGTCAATGACATTATTTAAATCATTATACAAGAGGTTCAGACACGTACAAAGCATATCAGACCTAAGGTAAGGGAAAATCTCGCAATCTCAATTTTATTCGAGATTTTTTATACTTCAGAATATACTGGGGAATATTTATCATCCACATCCATGTTTCCTCAATATATAATATTATTTCTATACTCCTACAATTTTTTAAATCCAATTTAACCTATTGGTGAATTTTTATCAAAAGATATGAAAGGAATCTTTTGTCGTTTTTAGTATGAGATACTTTTTGACTTTTTCTGCCAAAGTACGAGAAGAATGTTTTTTTAACTTATATGGCATGAATGGATTTTTATGATTTCATAGAACATTATTTCCATGAATCCCCCTTTACATTTTTTCAAGTTTATTTTTAATCAACTTCTTTTAGTTTAAAATTGTATGACATGTTAATAAATGAAAAATGTTTTTGAAGTATAATGGATATTTTCCTCAAGAATAGAGTTCAAGCGTTTTATCAAAATTATTTTCCATCTAGGATAATATAGGGTTCTGTTTATATACCTATTTATACATTGGTTTTATTATGTTATGATGGAATTATTTTTATGATGTCCTTTTATCTTTTATGGATTTGTTTACGATGGCATGATGTTTAAGAATCCCATTTTTATTACATGGGTTATGTTATGATGTATGATTTATGATTTTGTGGAACACATAAGAATGGTTTCATTATGAGATGGGTGGGACCTATATCTCTCTCTAATGCATTGGGTAAAGATTTATATCTCATGATATAGATATGGCTGGAATGGTAGGTTAATCCGGTTCAGTGATACAAGACTGATACGAGGAGTGAACTCGGTTCAGAAATGGACTTTGTTCGCTAGGATTATCTTGGAAATGAGTCTTGACTACTAAGAAATGATTCTCTATGATTATGTGTGTATGCCACAAAGTTTCATGTTTTATGTTATGATTATTGGGATTACATTTCACTACCATGATTTATCCCATGTTATGATATTATGATCTCTTTTGTAGGTTAATATTTTCAAAATGTTATGTTCTTATGAATATGATATGATTAATATTTCCTTAGTTTAACCTTACTGATCATTTGAGCTCACCTTTTTTTATGTTTTCTTTTCCCCAGGTTAGGAAGAAGGGTATTAAGTAAGATATGCCAAAAGGGACTCTAGATATGATAAAATAAAAGGGATAGAGTGTAGATGATTTATGAACCAATTGTTTATGTTTCCCAGTTTCTAAAGACACTATACCAATAAAGTCCTTTCATAGTTTTGTTATATTTTGTAAAAATTGTGCATCAATTTTGAAGTAATACCAATGTATGTAATATATGGGTCGTTATAGTTGGTATCAGAGGAAAGGTATCGTCAACCATTGGAAACTAGGATGTGAAATCCTTAGTAAGAACCATAAGGATATGTCTAAGTATAGAACACAATCATAGTGTTTTAGAAATGGCCATGAATAACCTATGATTTGACCTAAAGTGTGAAATTTTATTACTAATTATGTTGTTTTCCTGTTATAATTAGTGTTTCTCACACTATTCTTCTTGGTTTTAGTCAATGGATGAAACCTGAAGGAACTGTGTTAATGCGGAATGTGATGGGAAATGCAATGATTATCCCCTTGAGAAACCAAATGTTATGGGAGCTGGAATGAAAAATCTTGTAGCCATGCTCACACAACTATCTCAAGCTATGAATCTTGTAGGACTTCTAAACTAGCAAAGGAAGGAGCAACATTCTGTAGAATCCTTCATGAGGCAGCGTCCACCATCATTTTGTGGGTCTACTGATCCATTAGTGGCTGAAAAATGGATTAGTACCACTGAAAAGATATTTTCAGTTCTACAATGTTCTAAACATGATAAATTCATCTTAGCAGTATATCGTTTTTAAGGTAAAGTTGATCAATGGTGGAATCTTATCAAGAATACAAGGCCCCAAGATGAAATTGAATCCATAGAATGGGATGAGTTCAAGAACATGTTTTTCAATAATTACTTCCCTCGTATTCTTCAAACAAAGATGGAGAATGAGTTTCTTGAACTAAAGCAAAAGGATGATGAATCTGTTGGTACCTATGAAGCAAATTTTACAAGACTTCCAAGGTACGCTTCCAGAATTATTATCCAACCTGAGAGTAAGATCGATCGATTTTTTAGTGGCTTAAAACCAAGTCTTCGAAGGGCGTTATCCATAAGGGACTTCAATAGCTATGAGGAAATTGTTCGATGTGCTCTCAAGGTTGAGATGTAGATTGGAGTAACCCATCAGTCATATGGGTTTGATAAAAAGAGAAAATTGGAATTCAAAGGGAAATCCAAATATCACACTAAAAAAGAAGATTAGTTTTACCTTATGATCAAAGTGTGGAAAGAAAAATGGAGGAAATTTTTTTAAAGGTATAAGTAAATGTTTCAAATGTGGAAAAGAATGTCATCAGGCTTTTGAATGTTTCAATGATGGGAAGAAGATGTCTAGTGATACGAACAAAGAAAAGGCTACACAGAATGCACCTTCTACACTTCAATGTTACATGTGTATGGAAATGGGGAATTATGCTAATAAATTCCCTAATCCAAGGGTTTTTGATGATGATCTACATCAATAATCTCTTAAGGCGAAAGACAAAGGAAAGTCACATGCAATTTCTATCGGCTATGTGAAGTACGATAACGAAGTGGTGAAAGGTATACTTTCCATCCACTCTAAAGTAAAAAATGTTTTATTTTATTCTGGATCCACCCACTCTTTTATTTATAAATAATTTTATAAGGGTATCTCCGTATTACCTCAGCAATTATATGTTGAGTTATCTATGAAAACTCCTAATGGCACAACGGTCGCATCAAAAGTTTACAATTCTTCTTCGATTGACGTTTGTGGGAAAGTGATTCCTACAAATCATGTGATCCTTCCTATAGTGGAATTTGATGTGATCCTTGGCATGGATTGGATTTCTTTATATGGATATCATATTGATTTCCAAATAAGGAAAGTCACATTTCATATTCTGGATCAATCAACAATCATCTATCGATGTGGGGATAAATATAACCTTCCAGTGGAAATTTCTTCAATCATATGGGTCATGATTCCAATAAATGAAGGTTATTTATCTAAAATGGTTGGAGAGAAACTCACGATTAAGAATAAACCCATTGTACGGGAGTTTGATGATTTATTTCCAGAGGAATTACCAGGTCTTCCACTAAATCGTGAAGTTGAGTTTTCAATAGAATACATACCGGGTGCTATGCCCATTTCAAATACACCTTATAGAATGGCCCCAATTGAGTTGTAGGAATTGAAGAAGAAACTCCAAGAGAATCTTGATAAGGTATTCATACTCCCTAGTACATCACCTTGGGGATCACCTGTTATGTTTGTTAAGAACAAAGATAGATCAATGAGTCTCTGCATTGATTATCGAGAACTTAACAAGATCACTATCAAGAACAAATATCATCTCCCACACATTGTTGACTTATTTGGCCAACTACGTGGAGCTCAATACTTTTACAATATTGATCTTTGTTCAGGGTATCATCAATTAAGGTTCAAAAGGGATGATATACCAAAGATGGATTTCCGTACAAGGTATGGACACTATGAATTTATAGTGATGCCATTTGGTCTTACTAATGCCCCTGCTATCTTCATGGATCTAATGAATAGTCTTTAGAGACTATCTTGATTAGTTTGTGGTAGTATTTATAGATGATATTCTTTTCTATTAAAAGAGCAAGGAAGAACAGGAAGATCCCTTGAGAATTGTATTAAAAACCCTAAAAAAGGAGAAGATTTATGCCAAATTTACCAAGTGTGAATTTTGGCTTTAAAAAGTTTCATTTTTGGGTCAAATAATCTCAAAAGGGGGGATATCTGTGGATCCAAAAAATACAAAGGTTATCGAAAGATGGTCAAGACCAACAACAGTAACTGAGATCCAAAGTTTTCTTGATTTGGGGGGATATTATAGATGTTTTCTGAAAGATTTTTCATGATTATCTAATCCACTCACCAGGTTGACTCGAAAAGTAGTTAAGTTCATTTGGATGAAGGAGTGTGAAGAGAATTTGAAGGAGTTAAAAAGAAGAGTATCCAGTGCACCTATGCTCACACTACCTTGTAGTAGAGAAAGGTCTGTGATGCACAGTGATGCATCCAAGAATGGATTGGGGTGTGTTCTCATGAAAAACGATTTGGTGATAGCTTATCCCTCACGAAAATTGAAAATACATGAGCAAAATTACCCAACTCATGATTTTGAGTTATCTGTGGTAATCTTTGCATTAAATATTTAGAGGCATTATCTTTATTGTGAAAGGTGTTATATTTATACTGATCATAAAAGTTTGAAGAATATTTTGACACAAAAGTTTCTGAATATGCGCCAAAGAAGATGGTTGGAGCTGATTAAGGATTATGACTGCTCAATTCATTACCACCCTGGGAAAGAAAACATGGTGGCAGACGCATTAAGTCGACAAGACCATTATAGATTATCCATGATGAGGATCAAAAAAGATCCAATATTTATGGATTTACAAAGGATGTATCTTGGAATTATAATATATGGGGAAAAATTTTATCTTTCTCAAATGAATGTTCAACCATCTATACATGTGAAGATTAAAGAGGCACAAAAAGAAGATGTAGATTTACAAAAGAAGGTGAGAAATGTTCCTGAATTCCACATTGATTGTGATGAAATAATAAGGTTTAGGAATCAGGTTTTTGTTCCTCCCATCCCATAATTAAAGAAGGAAATATTGGATGAATCTCATATTTCTTCATTCTCTATTCACCCTGGAAGCACGAATATGTATAGGGACCTAAAGCAGTACTTCTGGTGGGATGGCGTAAAAAGAGATGTTGCTGAATATTTCTCTCGATGCTTGGTTTGTCAACAAGTTAAAGGTGAGAGACATAAGTCTAAGGGGATGTTACAACCATTACCCATACCATAATGTAAATGGGAAAACAACACTATGGACTTTGTCACTGGACTTCCTAAAACATCCAAAAGAAATAATGCTATCTGGGTTATAGTTGATCGTCATATGAAGTCAGCATACATCATTACTATTAGAGAAGATTTTTCTCTTGATCAACTTGCCAATATATTTGTAATGGAAGTGGTAAGATTGCATGGAGTGTCACTTTCCATTATATCTGATCGGGATCCGAGGTTTACCTCGAAGTTTTTGAGAAGTCTTCAGCATACTCTAGATACAGAGTTGAGTTTTAGCACTACTTATCATCCTTAGACAGACGGTCAGTCTGAGAGGACAATTCAAACTTTAGAAGACATTTTGATAGCTTGATCTATGGATTTTAGAGGTGTTTGGGATAAAAACCTACCTTTGGTGGAATTTTCTTATAATAATAGCTTTAACTTCAGTATTCATATGGCTCCTAATGAAGCTCTCTATGGAAAGAAATGAAGAACTCCAACTTGCTGGGATGAAGTTGGGGAAAGAAAGCTATTAGGACCTAATCTTGTTGATGAGATGGTAGGAAAGGTCAGATCTATTCAAAAACACGTAAGATAATCTCAGATTCGACAAAACATTTATGCCGATAACTGAAGAAAAGACCTAGAGTTTGAATTCGGTGATAAAGTGTTCTTACGAATATCTCCTTGGAAGAGAGTAATGAGATTTGGAAAGAAGGGAAAGCTGAGCCCTAGGTATATTGGTCCTTTTGAAATATTGGATCATGTTGGAAAGGTAGCTTATCGATTGGCGCTTCCACCGAATCTCTCTCAAGTTCATGATGTGTTCCATGTATCTCTCCTGAGAAAGTATATACCTAATCCTTCACATGTACTCAGCTCAGAAGTTGTACCACTGGAGTAAGATCTTTCTTATGAAGAACAGCCGAGAGAGATTCTAGATCGTAGCGAAAAAGTCCTATGGAACAAGACCACTCACTTGGTGAATGTTTTATGGAGGAAAAACGAATTAGAAGAAGCTACATGGGAACTTGAGGATATGATGAGTGAGAGGTATCCTCATCTGTTTGTTACAAAGTGACGAATTTCAAGGGCGAAATTCATTTTAAGTGGGGTAGAATGTAACACCCAAGATTTTATGAGAAATATTTTTTTTATGTTATATGCATCACCAAAGGAATATTTCACTACACACAACACTGTCTTGACTTGCATTACATGCAATACCAACCTTCATCGTTAGCTTGCGTTGTACGCAATACCGAGTTTCGCTAAACAACGATATGTAATTAAAATATTATATTAACTAGCCTTTATGAATAGTAATACCCACTTTTTGAAATTTTATAAATCTTATATTTCAAAATGGACTTCATTTTTGGATTCAAAATATCGAAATTAGCCTAGGGTGAATTTTTGGTATTTTTCTGAAAACATTCAATTTTTGATGAATAGTGAAAACGCTGAGTTATTGGTTAAAACCAAATTTTTATTTAAATAATAATTTTTTTAAATTTATTTTAGTTCAAAATTGATACATAATACCTATATAATTTCAATTTAATTCATTAGAGTAATTTTATAATAATATAGATACATACAAATTTTATTGAACGTTTTACCGTCTTTTACCCACCTCTTAGGAGCATTTGAAATTGTACATAAAACATAATTTTACCGCTTCTGTGCTTTGAATTTCGAAAACCCAAGAGACATGGTTAATATCAAGGAGTAAAATGTGGTTCAAAAAGATAAAAATAATTTCTCGTGAATAGTAACTTTTTACTTTTATTTACCACGGTTAAAAGTAAATAGGGTAATTAAGGGTAAAAATAATATTATTATTACCCTAAAACATGTCCTAATTCTATTGTATAAGTTTAATTCGACCAAAAACAACTTTAGGAATAAAATATTCCCATTTAGGTCCACTTGGATTAGATTAGGACACATATTATTATTTTATTTAAAGAAGAGTTAAGAGAGTTAAAATCAAAGTTTAATAACTAATTTTTTTTAATATAGGGTTATACATAAGATAAATTAGACTATAAATATTAATTATAAAGATAAAAATATTTCCTACATAATGGTATTTTATTTATAATTTTTATACATTAAATAATTTATGTTCTTTATGACACAATGATGAGGCAATAATTACATTATTAATGAAATATTAACATAATTGATATTATAAATACCCAAATAAATGTAATTGAATACTTTTTATGAATTAAACAAAATTTATAGGTTAATATGATATGTTATTATTGATTTAATTAACTTTTTTCTAACTAATCATACTGTTATGATTTTCACAAAAATCAATTACCAAATAGTGTCAAAATTTAAATAAAATAGTTTTTAAAATAAATATTATATTATTAATTGTTATTTTATTTCTAAAAATCTAATTTTCGACCAAATAACTTATTTAAGGTTATATATATTAATAATGAACCACTTGGGGTTATTTTGTCTTGTTATAGTAAGTTTATTAACCATATAGTGTAAGAAAACAAGAAGACACGGTAAAAGTCAAATTATTTAACTTAGAGTTAAATCTAAATGATAAGGTTCAAATAGTTACATAAACTTGTCTAAAACCTATTGGTTTATATTATTTTGACCCATACTCAACTTATATTTGAAATAAATCAATTTGGAGCTATTAAAAACTGAATATGACTTTATTATAAAATAATATTTTAAGTTTTTCCTAAGGTTCCCCTCTCCTCCCTTATAAAAGGCCACCTCCTCCCTCTCCTATTTACACAATTTAGAGACTTAAATATTGGTCAACCCCTACCCATTTCCCTTATCAACATACGTAGAAACATAATAGAGGTTTTGGTCTTCTTAAAAGACCAAATTTAGTTCCCTAAGAGGAGGTTTAGAAGAGGCACGTCAAAGAAGAGGTAATATCCTTTACCAATTCTTTAAAATTCATTTCTTCTTATACTTCTTTTTATTTTGTTGTTTCAGAATAAATTAATAAAATCAGTATCACTCATATACTGATATGTTATTATAACTATTAAACAACTCTATTTCACCTACTATCCATCCTATGAAAAATAAAATCATCGCACGTGCGTACGTATGGAATACCGTCTCCACGCTGTGGTGTAATCTGTTTTTCCAACACCACCTTACATGGATGGGTATAATGGTGTAAAGAATAACTATATATGGTTATTGTAAAATTATACTATTTCTGAGATATTATATCAATCACTTCAATATAATTCCACAAACATAAGAATGATATCATCGCTCGTGCGTACGTACGGCCTACCGTCTCCACGATGTGATGCGACTCATTCTACATAATCTTCATTGAATAATGATTATATAAATGAATTTAATGAATAAATATGATATATATAATACTAATAACATTCTTTAAATGATTTATCTATAACATAAAAATAATAATAAGAATTTATTCAACAAAACAAACATAAGAACATAAAGCAATGAACACCCGAATAACAAGTAGCAATGAAATATTACTAATAAGAAGCTAATAATATGACCATATATGATATCATAACAATGATTATGATTCTGGAATAAGTCAATGACATTATTTAAATCATTATACTGGAGGTTCGGACATGTACAAATCATATCAGACCTAAGGTAATGGAAAATCTCACAATCTCATTTTTATTCGAGATTGTTTATACTTCAGAATTTACTGGGGAATATTAATCATTCACATCCATGTTTCCTCAATATGTAATATTATTTCTATAATCCTACAATTTTTTAAATCCAATTTTACCTATTGGTGAATTTTTAGTAAAAGATATGAAAGGAATATTTTGTCATTTTCAGTACAAGATACTTTTTGACTTTTTCGGCCAAAGTACGAGAAGAATGTTTTTTAACTTATATGGAATGAATGGATTTTTATGATTTCATAGAACATTATTTCCATTAATCTCACTTTACAGGTTTTCAAGTTGTTTTTTAATCAACTTCTTTTAGTTTAAAATTGTATGATATGTTAAGAAAGTAAAAAAAATTGAAGTAGAAAGGATATTTTCCTCAAGATTACAGTTCAAGCGTTTTATCATAATTATTTTTCGTCTAAGATAATATAGGGTTCTATTTCTATCCCTATTTTTACATTGATTTGTTTATGTTATGATGGAATTATTTTTATGATGTCCTTTTATCTTTTATAGATTTTCTTATGATGGCATGATGTTTAAGAATCCCATTTTTATTACATGGGTTATGTTATGATGTATGATTTATGATTTTGTGGCAAAAATAAGAATGGTTTCATTATGAGATGGGTGGGACCTATATATCCCTCTAATGCATTGGGTAAAGATTTATATCTCATGATATAGACATGGATGGAATGGTAGGTTAATCCAGTTCAGTGATACAGGATTGAAACGAGGAGTGAACTCGGTTCAGAAATTGACTTTGTCCGCTAGGATAGTCTTGGAAATGAGTCTTGACTACTAAGAAATGATTATCTATGATTATGTGTGTATGCCACAAAGTTTCATGTTTTATGTTATGATTATTGGGATTACATTTCACTACCATGATTTATCTCATGTTATGATATTATGATCTCTTTTTCAGGTTAAGATTTTCAAAATGTTATGTTCTTATGAATATGATATGATTGATATTTCCTTAGTTTACCCTTACTGAGAAATTGAGCTCACCCTTTTTATCTTTTCTTTTCCCCAGGTTAAGAAGAAGGGTATTAAGTAAGATATTTCAAAAGAGACTCTATATTTGTTAAAATAAAAGGGAGACAATGTAGATGATTTATGAACCAATTGTTTATGTTTCCCAGTTTCTAAAGACATTATACATATGTGTTCCTTTCATGGTTTTGTTATATGTTGTAATAAGTGTGTAACGATTTTGAATTAATAACAATGTTTATAATATATGGGTCATTATAGTTGGTATCAGAGGAAAGTTATAGTCAAACTTTGGAAACTAGGATTTTAAAGCCTTAGTAAGAACCCTAAGGATATGTCTAAGTATAGAGCATAATCTTAGTGTTTTAGAAATGTCCATGAGTAACCTATGATAAAACCTAAAGTGTGAAATTTTATTATTGATTATGTTGTTTTCTTATTATAATTAGTGTTGATCACACTATTCTTCTTGGTTTTAGTCAATGGTTGGAACCCCAAAGAACTGTGTTAATGCAGAATGTGATGGGCAATGCAATGATTGCCCCCCTGAGCAACCAAACGTTATGGGAGCTGGAATGAAAAATATTATAGCCATGCTCACACAACTTTCTCAATCTATGAATCATGCAGGACTTCCAAACGTGCAAAGGAAGGAGCAACATTCTGTTTAATCCTTCATGAGGCAGCGTCCACCCTCATTCGGTGGGTCTACTGATCCATTAGTGGCTAAACAATGGATCAGTACCACTGAAAATATATTTTTAGTTCTACAATGTTCTGAACATGATAAAGTCATCTTAGAAGTATATCGTTTGGAAGTTGAAGCTAATCAATGGTGTAATATTATCAAGAATACAAGGCCCCAAGATGAAATTGAATCCACGGAATCGGACGAGTTCAAGAACTTATTTTTCAATAAGTACTTACCTCGTATTCTTCGAAAAAAGATGGAGAAGGAGCTTCTTGAACTGAAGAAAAAGGATGATGAATCTGTTGGTACCTACAAAGAAAATTTTACAAGACTTTCAAGGTACCCTTCCAGAATTATTATCCAACCTGAGATTAAGATCGATCAATTTTTTAGTGGCTTAAAACCAAGTCTTCGAAGGGCGTTATACATAAGGGACTTCAATAGATATGAGGAAACTGTTTGATGTTCTCTCAAGGTTGAGATGGAGATTGGAGTAACCCATCAGTCATATGGGTTTGATAAAAATAGGAAAATGGAATTCAAAGGGAAATCTAAAGACCACACTAAAAAGAATATGAGTTTTCTCTTATGCTCAAAGTGTGGAAATAAACATTGAGTAAATTGTCTTAAAGGGACAAGTAAATGTTTCAAATGTGGAAAACAAGGTCACCAGGCTTTTGAATGTCGTAATAATGGGAAGAAGATGTCTAGTGATGCGAACAAAGAAAAGGCTACACGGAATGCACCTCCTACACTTCAATGTTACAAGTGCAAGGAAATGGGGAATTATTCTAATCAATTCCCTAATCCAAGGTTTGTTGATGATGATTGACATCAATAAACTCTTAAGGCCAAAGAAAAAGGAAAGTCACATGAAATTTCTATCGGTGATGTGGAGTATGATAATAAAGTGGTGAAAGGTACACTTTCCGTCCACTATAAAGTAGAAAATGTTTTATTTGATTCTGGATCCACCCACTCTTTTATTTCTGTAGAATTTTCTAAGGGTATCATCGTATTACCTCAACAATTAGATATTGAGTTAACTGTGACAACTCCTAATGGCACAACGGTCGCATCAAAAGTTTACAATTCTTCTCCAATTGACGTTTCTGGGAAAGTGCTTCCTGCAAATCTTGTGATCCTTCCTATAGTAGAATTTGATGTGATACTTGGCATGGATTGGCTTTATTTATATGGAGCTCATATCAATTTCCAAAGAAAGGAAGTCACATTTCATATTCCTGATCAATCAACGATCATCTATCAATGCGAAGATAAATATAACCTTCCAGTGGAAATTTCTTCAATCTTATGGGTCATGATTCCAATAAATGAAGGTTATTTATCTCAAATGGTTGGAGAGAAACTCACAATTATGAATACACCCATTTTATGAGATATTTATGATGTATTTATAAAGGAATTTCTAGTTCTTCCACCAAATCATGAATTTGAGTTTTCAATAGAACTCATACCGGGTGCTATGCCTATTTCAAAGACACCTTATAGAATGGACCCAATTGAGTTGTAGGAATTGAAGAAGAAACTCCAAGAGAATCTTAATAAGGGATTTATATTCCCTAGTGCATCACCTTGGAGAGCACATGTTCTGTTCGTTAAGAAGAAAGATGGATCAATGAGACTCTGCATTGATTATCGAGAACTTAACAAGATCACTATCAAGAACAAATATCCTCTCCTGTGCATTGATGACTTATTTGACCAACTACGTGGAGCTAAATACTTTTCCAAGATTGATATTCATTCAGGGTATCATCAATTAAGGGTCAAAAGAGAGGATATACCAAATACGGCTTTCCGTACAAGGTATGGACACGATGAATTTATAGTGATGCCATTTGGTCTTACTAATGCCCCTGCTATCTTCATGGATCTAATGAATAGAGTCTTTAGAGACTATCTTGATCAGTTTGTGGTAGTCTTTATAGATGATATTCTTGTCTATTCAAAGATCAAGGAAGAACATGAAGATCACTTGAGAATTGTATTAAAGACCCTAAGAAAGGATAAGCTTTATGCCAAATTTACCAAGTGTGAATTTTGGATTCGAAAAGTTTCATTTTTGGGTCACATAATCTCAAAAGAGGGGATATCTGTGGATCCAACAAAAACAGAGGTTATTAAATGATGGACAAGACCAACAACAGTAACTGAAATCCAAATTTTTCTTGGTTTGGATGGATATTATCGACGTTTTGTGAAATATTTTTCACGATTATCTAATCCACTCACTAGGTTTACTCAAAAAGGAGTTAAATTCATTTGGACGAAGGAGTGTGAAGAGAATTTAAAGGAGTTAAAAATAAGATTATCCAGCGCACTTGTGCTCACATTACCTTGTAGTAGAGAAAGGTGTGTGATCTACAGTGATGCACCAAGAAGGGATTGGGGTGTGTTCTCATGAAAAACGATATGGTGATAGATTATGCCTCATGACAATTGAAAATACATGAGTAAAATTACCCAACTCATGATTTGGAGTTAGCTGCGGTAATCTTTGTATTAAATATTTGGAGGCATTATATTTATGGTGAAAGCTGTGATATTTATACTGATCATAAAAGTTTGAAGTATATTTTCACAAAAAAGGAGCTGAATATGCGCCAAAGAAGATGGTTGGAGCTGATTAAGGATTATGACTGCTCAATTCATTACCACCCTGGGAAAGCAAACAAGGTGGAAGACGCATTAAGTCGACAAGACCATTCTAGCTTATCCATGATGAGCATCACAAAAGATCCAATATTTATGGATTTACAAAGGATGGATCCTGGATTTATAATAGAAGGGGGAAAATCTTATCTTTCTCAAATGAATGTTCAACCATCTATACATGTGAAGATTGAAGAGGCATATAAAGAAGATGTAGAGTTACAAAATAAGGAGAGAAATGTTCCTGAATAACACATTGATTGTGATGAAATAATAAGGTTTAGGAATCATGTTTGTGTTCCTCCCATCCCAGAATTAAAGAAGGAAATATTGGATGAAGCTCATAGTTCTTCATTCTCGATTCACCCTGGAAGCACGAAGATGTATAGGGACCTGAAGTAGTACTTCTGGTGGGATGGAATGAAAAGAGATGTTGCTGAATATGTCTCTCGATGCTTGGTTTGTCAACAAGTTAAAACTGAGAGACAGAAGTCTAAGGGGATGTTACAACCATTACCCATAATAGAATGGAAATGGGAAAACATCACTATGGACTTTGTCACTAGACTTCCTAAAAAATCCAAACTCAATAATTCTATCTGGGTTATAGTTGATCATCTTATGATGTCGGCAAACTTCATTGCTATTAGAGAAGATTTTTCTCTTGATCAGCTTGCCAGGATATATGTAAAGGAAGTGGTAAGATTGCATGGAGTACCACTTTCCATTATATCTGATCAGGATCCGAGGTTTACCTCAAAGTTTTGGAAAATTCTTTATCATACTCTAGATACAGAGTTGAGTTTCATCACTTCTTATCATCCTTAGACAGACAATCAGTCTTAGAGGAAAATGAAAACTCTAGAAGACATGTTGAGAGCTTTCTCTATAGATTTCAAAGGTTGTTGGGATCAACTCCAACCTTTGGTGGGATTTTTTTATAATAATAGCTTTCACTCAAGTATTCAGATGGCTCCTTATGAATCTCTCTATGGAAAGAAATTCAGAACTCCAACTTGATGGGATGAAGTTGGGGAAAGAAAGCTATTAGGACCTGATCTTGTTGATGAGATGGCAGAAAAGGTAAGATATATTCAACAACACATAAAAGTAGCTCAGAGTCGACAAAAAAGTTATGCGAATAACTGAAGAAAAGACCTAGAGTTTGAAGTAGGTGATAAAGTGTTCTTACGAATATCTCCCTGGAAGAGAGTAATGAGATTTGGAAAGAAGGGAAAGCTGAGCCCTAGGTATATTGGTCCTTTTGAAATACTAGATCGTGTTGGGAAGGTAGCTTACCGATTGGCGCTTTCACCGAATCTCTCTCAATTTCATGATGTGTTCCATGTATCTCTCCTGATAAAGTACATACCCGATCCTTCACATGTACTCAGCTCAGAAGTTGTACTGCTGGAGCAAGATATTTCTTATGAAGAACAAACAATAGCGATTCTGGATCGTAGAGAAAAATTCCTATGGAACAAGACCACTTGCTTGGTGAAAGTTTTATGGAGGAACCACCAATTAGAAGGATCTATATGGGAACTTGAGGATATGATGAGGGATAGGTATCCTCATCTATTTTTTACAAAGTGACGAATTTCGAGGGCGAAATTCATTTTAGGGGGGGTAGAATGTAACAGCCAATATTTTATGAGAAATATTTTGTTTTTATGTTATATTCATCACCAAAGGAATATTTCACTACATACAACACTATCTTGTCTTGCGTTACACGCAAGAGCAACCTTCCTCGATAGTTTGCGTTGTACACAATATTGAGTTTCGCTAAACAACAATATGTTATTAAAATATTATACTAACTAGCTGTTATGAAAAGTAATACCCACTTTTTGAAATTTCATAAATCTTATCTTTCAAAATGGACTTCATTTTTGGATTCGGAATATCTAAATTAGCCTAGGGTGAATTTTTGGTATTTTTCTGAAAACTTTCAATTTTTGATGAATAGTGTAAACACTGAGTTACTGGTTAAAACTGACTTTTTATTTAAATAATCATTTTTTTTAAATTTATTTTAGGTCAAAATAGATACATAATACCTATATAAGTTCAATGTAATTCATTTGAGTAATTTTATAATAATATAGATACATAAAAATTTTATTGAACTTTTTACCGTCTTTTACCCACCTCCTAGGAGCATTTGCAATTGTACATAAAACTTAATTTTACCGCTTCTGTGAGTTGAATTTAGAAAATCCGAGAGACACAGTAAATATCAAGAAGTAAAATTTGGTTCAATAAGATAAAAATAATTTTTGGTGAATAGTAACTTTTTACTTTTATTTACCACAGTTAAAAGTAAATAGGGTAATTAAGGGTAAAAATGATATTATTATTACCCTAAAACATGTACTAATTATATTGTATAAGTTTAATTCGACCAAACATAGCCTTAGGAATAAAATATGACCATGTAGTTCCACTTGGATTAGATTATGACACTTATTATTATTTTATTTAAAGAAGAGTTAAAAGAGTTAAAATCAAAGTTTAATAACTAAAACATTTTTAATATAGGGTTATAAATACGATAAATTCGACTATAAATATTCATTAGAAATATAAAAATATTTCCTACATAATTTTATTTTATTTATAATTTTTTAACATTAAATAATTTAATTTATTTATGACGCAATGATGATGCAGTAATTACCTTATTAATGAAATATTAACATAATTGATATTATAAATATCCAAATAAATGTAATTTGAGACTTTTTATGAATTAAACTAATTTTATAGGTTAATATAACATGTTAGTACTGATTTAATTAACTTTTTTTGAACTAATCATGCTATTATGATTTTCACAAAAATCATTTACCAAATAGTGTCAAAATTGACATAAAATAGTTTTAAAAAAATATATTATATTATTAATTGTTATTTTATTTATAAAAATATAAGGTTCGACAAAATGACTTATATAATGTTATATATATTAATAATTAACCACTTGGGTTTTGTTTGACTTGTTATAGTAAGTTTATTAACCATATAGTGTAAGAAAACAAGAATACACAGTAAAAGTAAAATTATTTAACTTAGAGTTAAATCTAAATGATAAGGTTAAAATACTAACCTAGACTTTTCTAAAACGTATTGGTTGAGAGGATTTATACCCATCCCCAACATAGTTTCTAAATAAATCAATTTGGAGCTATCAAAAACTGAATATGACTTTATTATAAAATAATATTTTATGTTTTTTCTAAGGTGCCCCTCTCCTCCCTTATAAAATGGCACCTCCTCCCTCTCATATTTACACAATTTAGATCCTTCATGATCAGAAAAACCCTGCCCATTTCATTTATCAACATCCCTAGAAACATAATATAGGTTCTAGTCTTCTTAAAAGATGAACTTTAGTGCCCTAAGAGGAGGTTTAGAAGAGGCGCGTCAAAGAAGAGGTAATATCCTTTACCAATTCTTTCAAATTCATTTCTTCTTCTACTTCTTATTATTTTGTTGTTTCATAATAAATTAATAACATCAGTATCACTCATATACTGATATGTTATTATAACTATGAAACAACCCTATTTCACCTTCTATCCATCCTATGAAAAACAAAATCACCGCGCGTGCGTACGTACGGAATACCGTCTCCACACTATGGTGTAATATGTTTTTCCAACACCACCTTACATGGATGGGTATAATGGTGTACAAAATAACTATATATGGTTATTATGAAATGATACTATTTTTGAGATATTCTATCATTCACTTCAATACAATTCCACAAACATGGGAATGATATCATCACTCATGCGTACGTACGGCCTACCGTCTCCATGATGTGATGCGACTCATTCTACATAATCTTAATTGAATAATGATTATATAAATGAATTTAATGAATAAACATGATATATATAATAATAATAAAATTCTTTAAATGATGTATCTATAACCTAAAAAATAATAATAAGAATTTATTCTACAAAACACGCATAAGAACATAAAGCAATGAACACCCGAATAACAAGTAGAAATGAAATATTACTAATAAGAAGCTAAGAATATGACCATATATGATATCATAAAAATTATTATGATTCTAGAATAAGTCAATGACATTATTTAAATCATTATACTGGAGGTTCGGACACGTACAAAGCATATCGGACCTAAGGTAAGGGAAAATCTTACAATCTCATTTTTATTCGAGATTGTTTATACTTTAGAATTTACTGGGGAATATTTATCATCCACATCCATGTTTCCTCAATATTTTAATATTATTTATATCCTCATACAATTTTTTAAATCCAATTTTACCTATTGGTGAATTTTTATCAAAAGATATGAAAGGAATCTTTTTTCTTTTTCAGTACGAGATACTTTTTGACTTTTTCGGCCGAAGTACGAGAATAATGTTTTTTTAACTTATACGGCATGAATGGATTTTTATGATTTCATAGAACATTATTTACATGAAGCTCCATTTACAAGTTTTCATGTTTATTTTTAATCATCTTATTTTATTTTAAAATTTTATGATATGTTAATAAAGGAAAAATGTTTTTTAAGTAGAAAGGATATTTTCTTCAAGAATAGAGTTCAAGCGTTCTATCAAAATTATTTTCCATATAAGATAATATAGGGTTCTGTTTCTATCCCTATTTTTACATTGATTTTATTATGTTATGATGGAATTAGTTTTATGATGTCCTTTTATCTTTTATGGATTTTGTTATGATGGCATGAAGTTTAAGAATCCCATTTTTATTACATGGGTTATGTTATGATGTATGATTTATGATTTTGTGGCACACATAAGAATGGTTTCATTATGAGATGGGTGGGACCTATATCTCCCTCCAATGGATTGGGTAAATATTTATATCTCATGAGATAGACATGGCTGTAATGATAGGTTAATCTGGTTCCGTGATACAAGACTGAAACGAGGAGTGAACTCGATTCAGAAATGGACTTTGTCTGCTAGGATAGTCTTGGAAATGAGTCTTGACTACTAAGAAATGATTCTATATGATTATGTGTGTATGCCAAAAAGTTTCATGTTTTATTTTATGATTATTGGGATTACATTTCACTACCACGATTTATCCCATGTTAGGATATTATAATCTCTTTTACAGGTTAAGATTTTCAAAATGTTATGTTCTTATGAATATGATATGATTGATATTTCCTTAGTTTACCCTTTCTGAGCATTTGAGATCACCCTTTTTATGTTTTATTTTCCCTAGGTTAGTAAGAAGGGTATTAATTAAGATATGCCAAAAGGGACTATAGATATGATAAAATAAAAGGGAGACAGTGTAGATGATTTATGAACTAGTTATTTATGTTTCCCAGTTTTTAAAGACACTATACCTATACGGTCCTTTCATGGTTTTGTTATATGTTTTAAAAAATGTGTATCAATTTTGAAGTAATAACAATTTATGTAATATATGGGTCATTGTAGTTGGTATCAGAGGAAAGGTATAGTCAACCTTTGGAAACTAGGATGTGAAAGCCTTAGTAATAACCCTAAGGATATGTCTAAGCATAGAACACAATCTTAGTGTTTTAGAAATGGCCATGAGTAACCTATGATAAGACCTAAAGTGTGAAATTTTATTACTGATTATGTTGTTTTCCTGTTATAATTAGTGTTTATCACACTATTATTCTTGGTTTTAGTCAATGGCTGGAACCTGAAGGAACCGTGTAAATGCGGAATGCAATGGTAAATGCAATGATTGTCCCCCATGAGAAACCAAACGTTATGGGATATGGAATGAAAAATATTGTAGCCATGCTCACACAACTTTATAAATCTATGAATCATGCAGGACTTCCAAAAGAGCAAAGGAAGGAGTAACATTATTTTGAATCCTTCATGAGGCAGTGTCTGCCCTCATTCAGTGGGTCTACTGATCCATTAGTGGCTTAACAATGGATTAGTACCACTAGAAAGATATATTCAGTTCTACAATGTTCTGAACATGATATAGTCATCTTAGCAATATATCATTTGGAAGGTGAAGCTGATCAATGGTGGAATCTTATCAAGAATACAAGTCCCTAAGATGAAATTGAATCCATGTAATGGGACGAGTTCAAGAACTTGTTTTTCAATAAGTACTTCCCTTATATTATTCAAACAAAGATGGATAAGGAGTTTCTTGAACTAAATCAAAAGGATGATGAATATATTGGTACCTACGAAGAAAATTTTACAAGACTTTCAAGGTACGCTTCCGGAATTATTATCCAACCTGAGAGTAAGATCGATCGATTTTTTAGTGGCTTAAAACCAAGTCTTCGAAGGGCGTTATCCATATGGGAATTCAATAGCTATAAGGAAATTGTTCGATGTGCTCTCAAGGTTGAGATGGAGATTGGAGTAACCCATCAGTCATATGGGTTTGATAAAAAGAGGAAAATGGGATTCAAAGGGAAATCTAAAGACCACACTAAAAAGAAGATAAGTTTTCCCTTATGCTCAAAGTGTGGAGAGAAAAATGGATGGAATTGTCTTAAAGGGACAAGTAAATGTTTCAAATGTGGAAAAGAAGGTCATCGGGCTTTTGAATGTCACAATGATGGGAAGAATATGTCTAGTGATGCGAACAAAGAAAAGGCAACACAGAATGCACCTCCTACACTTCAATGTTACATGTGCAAGGAAATAGGGCATTATGATAATCAATGCCCTAATCCAAGGGTTGTTGATGATGATCGACATCAACAAACTCTTAAGGCCAAAGAAAAAGGAAAGTCACATGCAATTTCTTTCGGCGATGTGGAGTACGATAACGAAGTGGTGAAAGGTACACTTTCCATCCACTCTAAAGTAGCAAATGTTTTATTTGATTCTGGATCCACGCACTATTTTATTTCTGGATAATTTTCTAATGGTATCGCCATATTAACTCAACAATTAGATGTTGAGTTAGCTGTGACAACTCCTAATGGCACAACTGTCGCATCAAAAGTTTACAATTCTTCTCCGATTGACATTTGTGGGAAAGTGCTTCCTGAAAATCTTGTGATCCATCCTATAGTGTAATTTTATGTGATCCTTGGAATGTATTGGCTTTCTTTATATGGATCTCATATCGATTGCCAAAGAAGGGAAGTCACATTTCATATTCCTGATAAATCAACGATTATATATCGATGCAGGGATAAATATAACCTTCCAGTGGAAATTTCTTCAATATTATGGGTCATGATTCCAATAAATGAAGGTTATTTATCTCAAATGGTTGGAGAGAAACTCAAGATTAAGAATACACCCATTGTACAGGAGTTTGATGATGTCTTTCCAGAGGAATTTCCAGGTCTTCCACTAAATCCTGAAGTTGAGTTTTCAAAAGAACTCATACCTTGTGCTTTGCCAATTTCAAAGAAACCTTATAGAATGGCCCCAATTGAGATGCAGGAATTAAAGAAGCAACTCTAAGAGAACCTTGATAAGGGATTCATACTCCCTAGTGCATCACCTTGGGGAGCACCTGTTCTGTTCATTAAGAAGAAAGATGGATCAATGAGACTCTGTATTGATTGTCGAGAACTTATCAAGATCACTATCAAGAACAAATATCCTCTCCCACGCATTGTTGACTTATTTGACCAACTACGTGGTGCTCAATACTTTTCCAAGATTGATCTTCATTCATGGTATCATCAATTAAGGGTCAAAAGTAAGGATATACCAAATATGGCTTTTTGTACAAGGTATAGACACTATGAATTTATAGTGATGCCATTTAGTCTTACTAATGCCCCTGATATCTTCATGGATATAATGAATAGAGCCTTTAGAGACTATCTTGATCAGTATGTGGTAGTCTTTATAGAATATATTCTTGTCTATTCAATGAGCAAGGAAGAACATTAAGTTCACTTGAGAATTGTATTAAAGACCCTAAGAAAGGAGAAGATTTATGCCAAATTTACCATGTGTGTATTTTGGCTTCAAAAATTTTCATTTTGGTGTCACATAATCTCAAAAGAGGGGATATCTGTGGATCCAACAAATACAAAGGTTATCGAAAGATGGTCAAGACCAACAAAAGTAACTGAGATCTGAAGTTTTCTTGGTTTGGCTGGATATTATCGACGTTTTGTGAAAGATTTTTTACAATTATCTAATCCACTCACCAGGTTGACTCAAAAAGGAGTTAAGTTCTTTTGAACGGAGGAGTGTGAGGAAAATTTCAAGGAGTTTAAAAGAAGATTATCCAGTGCACCTGTGCTCACACTGCCTTGTAGTATAGAAAGTTTTGTGATCTATAGTGATGCATCCAAGAAGGGATGGGTGTGTGTTCTCATAAAAAACGATATGGTGACAGCTTATGCCTCACGACAATTGAAAATACATGAGCAAAATTACCCAAATCATGATTTGGAGTTAGCTACGGTAATCTTTGCATTAAATATTTGGAGGCATTATCTTTATGGTGAAAGGTGTGATATTTATACTGATCATAAAAGTTTGAAGTATATTTTCACACAAAAGGATATGAATATGCGCTAATGAAGATGGTTGGAGCTGATTAAGGATTATGACTGCTCAATTCATTACCACCCTGGGAAAGCAAACAAGGTGGCAGACGCATTAAGTCGACAAGACCATTCTAGCTTATCCATGATGAGGATCAAAAAAGATCCAATATTTATGGATTTACAAAGGATGGATCTTGGAATTATAATAGAAGGGGAAAAATCTTATCTTTATCAAATGAATGTTCAACCATCTATACATGTGAAGATTAAAGAGGCATAGTAAGAAGATGTAGATTTACAAAAGAAGGTGAGAAATGTTCCTGAATTCCAAATTGATTGTGATGAAATAATAAGGTTTAGGAATCGGGTTTGCGTTCCTCCCATACCATAATTAAAGAAGGAAATATTGGATTAATCTCATAGTTCTTCATTCTCTATTCACCTTGGAAGCACGAAGATGTTTAGGGACCTGAATCAGTACTTTTGGTGAGATGGCATGAAAAGAGATGTTGCTGAATATGTCTCTCGATGCTTGGTTTTTCAACAAGTTAAAACTGAGAGATAGAAGTCTAAGGGGATGTTACAACCATTACCCATACCATAATAGAAATGGGAAAACATCACTATGGACTTTGTCACTAGACTTCCTAAAACATCCAAAGGAAATAATGCTATTTGGGTTATAGTTGATCGTCTTACGAAGTCGGCACACTTCATTGCTATTAGAGAAGATTTTTCTCTTGATCATCTTGCCAGGATATATGTAAAGGAAGTGGTAAGATTGCATGGAGTACCACTTTCAATTATATTTGATCGGGATCCGAGGTTTACCACGAAGTTTTGGAGAAGTCTTCAGCATACTCTAGATATAGAGTTGAGTTTCAACACTGTTTATCATCCTCAGATAGACGGTCAGTCTAAGAGGAAAATTCAAACTCTAGAAGACATGCTGAGAGCTTTCACTATGGATTTAAAAGGTGGTTGGGATCAACAACAAACATTGGTGTAATTTTCTTCTAATAATATCTTTTACTCCAGTATTCAGGTGGCTCCTTATGAATCTATATATGGAAATAAATGCAGAACTCCAACTTACTGGGATGAATTTGGGGAAAGAAAGCTATTAGGACCTGATCTTGTTGATGAGATGGAAGAAAAGGTCAGATCTATTCAACAACAAATAAGAGCAGCTCAGAGTCGACAAAAAATTTATGCTGATAACCGAAAAAAAGACCTAGAGTTTGAAGTGGGTGATAAAGTGTTCTTACGAATATCTCCCTGGAAGAGAGTATTGAGATTTGGAAAGAAGGTAAAGCTGATCCCTAGGTATATTGGTCCTTTTGAAATACTAGATCGTGTTGGGAAGGTAGATTACTGATTGGTGCTTCCACCGAATCTCTCTCAAGTTCATGATGTGTTCCATGTATCACTTCTGAGAAAGTACATACCCGATCCTTCACATGTACTCAGCTCATAAGTTGGATCGCTGGAACACGATCTTTCTTGTGAAGAACAACCGATAGAGATTCTGGATCGTAGCAAAAAATTCCTACGGAACAAGGCCACTCGCTTGGTGAAAGTTTTATGGAGGAACCACCAATTAAGAGAAGCTACATGGGAACTTGAGGATATGATGAGGGAGAGGTATCCTCATATATTTGTTACAAAGTGACGAATTTCAAGAGTGAAATTCATTTTAAGGGGGGGTAGAATGTTACACCTAAGATTTTATGAGAAATATTTTGTTTTTATGTTATATGCATCACCAAAGGAATATTTCAATACACACAACACTTTATTGGCTTACGTTACATGCAAGAGAAACCTTCCTCGATAGCTTGCATTGTACGCAATACCGAGTTTCCCTAAACAACGATATGTTATTAAAATATTATACTAACTGGTCGTTATGAATAGTAATACCCACTTTTTGAAAATTTATAAATATTATCTTTCAAAATGGACTTCATTTTTGGATTATGAATATTGAAATTAGCCTAGGGTGAATTTTTGGTATTTTTCTGAAAACTTTCAATTTTTGATGAATAGTGAAAACACTGAGTTATTGGTTAAAACTGACTTTTTATTTAAATAATCATTTTTTAATTTATTTTAGGTCAAAATAGATACATAATACCTATATAATATCAATTTAATTCATTGGAGTAATTTTATAATAATATAGACACATAAAAATTTTATTGAACTTTTTACCGTCTTTTAATCACCTCCTAAGAGCATTTGCAATTGTACATAAAACTTACTTTTACCGCTTCTGTGAGTTGAATTTCAAAAATCTGAGAGACATGGTTAATATCAAGTAGTAAAATGTGGTTCAATAAGATAAAAATAATTTTTGGTGAATAGTAACTTTTTACTTTTATTTACCATGGTTAAAAGTAAATAGGGCAATTAAGGGTAAAAATGATATTATTATTACCCTAAAACATGTCCTAATTATATTGGATAAGTTTAATTCGACCAAAAACAACCTTATGAGTAAAATATGACCATTTAGGTTCACTTGGATTAGATTATGACACTTATTATTATTTTATTTAAATAAGAGTTAAAAGAGTTAAAATCAAAGTTTAATAACTAAAAAATTTTTAATATAGGGTTATGCATAAGATAAATTAGACTATAAATATTCATTATAAAGATAAAAATATTTCCTACACAATGGTATTTTATTTATAATTTTTAGACATTAAATAATTTAATTTATTTATGACACAATCATTATGAAATAATTACCTTATTAATGAAATATTAACATAATTGATATAATAAATACCCAAATAAATGTAATTTGAGACTTTTTATGAATTAAACTAATTTTATAGGTTACTATGACATGTTAGTATTGATTTAATTAAATTTTTTAGAACTAATAATGCTGTTAAAATTTTCACAAAAATCAATTGCCAAATAGTGTCAAAATTGACATAAAATAGTTTTTAAAAAAATATTATATTATTAATTTTTATTTTATTTCTAAAAATATAAAGTTCAGAAAAATGACTTAGATAAGGTTATATATATTAATAATGAACCACTTGGGGTTTTTTTGGCTTGTTATAGTAAGTTTATTAACCATATAGTGCAAGAAAATAAGAAGACACAGTAAAAGTCAAATTATTTAACTTAGAGTTAAATCTAAATGATATGGTTAAAATAGTAACCTAAACTTGTATAAAACCTATTTTTTGAGAGTATGTAGACACATCACTACCTTATCTTTAAAATAAATTAATTTTGAGCTATTAAAAACCGAATATGACTTTATTATAAAATAATATTTTAAGTTTTTCCTAAGGTGCCCCTCTCCTCCCTTATAAAAGGGCACCTCCTCCCTCTCCTCTTTACACAATTTAGAGCCTTCAAGATCGGCTAACCCCTGACAATTTCCCTTCTCAAAATCCCTATAAAAATAATATAGGTTATGGTCTTCTTAAAAGACCATCTTTAGTGCCCTGAGAGGAGGTTTAGAAGAGGCGCGTCAAAGAAGAGGTAATATTCTTTACCAATTCTTTCAAATTCATTTCTTCTTATACTTCTTCTTCTTTTGTTGTTTCATAATAAATTAATAATATCAGTATCAATCATATACTAATATGTTATTATAACTATGAAACCACCCTATTTCACCTTCTATCCATCCTATGAAAAATAAAATCGCTGCGCATGCGTACGTACGTTATACCGTCTCCACGCTGTGGTGTAATCTGTTTTTCCAACACCACCTTACATGGATTGGTATAATGGTGTAAATAATAACTATATATGGTTATTATTACATGATAATATTTCTGAGATATTCTATCATTCACTTCAGTACAATTCCACAAACATGGGAATGATATCATCGCTCGTGCGTATATACGGCCTACCGTCTCCATGATGTGATACGACTCATTCTACATAATCTTCATTGAATAATGATTATATAAATGAATTAAATGAATAAATATGATATATATAATAATTATAACATTCTGTAAATTATTTATCTATAACCTAAAAATAATAATAAGAATTTATTCAACAAAACACACATAAGAACATAAAGCAATGAACACCCGAATAACAAGTAGCAATGAAATATTAAAAATAAGAAGCTAATAATATGACCATATATGATATAATAACAATGATTATGATTCTGGAATAAGTCAATGACATTATTTAAATCATTATACAGGAGGTCCGGACACGTACAAAGCATATCAGACCTATGGTAAGGGAAAATCTCACAATCTCATTTTTATTCGAGAATGTTTATACTTCAGAATTTACTGGGGAATATTTATCATCCACATCCATGTTTCCTAAATATGTAATATTATTTCTATCCTACTAAATTTTTTTAAATCTAATTTTACCTATTGGTGAATTTTTACTAAAATATATGAAAGGAATCTTTTTTCGTTTTCAGTACGTGATACTTTTTGACTTTTTTGACCAAAGTATGAGAATAATGTTTTTTTAACTTATATGGCATGAATGGATTTTTATTAATTCATAGAACATTATTTCCATGGATCTACCTTTACAAGTTTTCAAGTTTATTTTTAATCAACTTTTTTTAGTTTAAAATTTTATGATATGTTAAGAAAGGAAAAATGTTTTTGAAGTAGAAAGGATATTTTCCTCAAGAATGGAGTTCAAGCGTTTTATCAAAATTATTTTCCATCTAAGATAATATAGGGTTATGTTTCTATCCCTATTTTTAAAATGATTTGATTATGTTATGATAGAATTATTTTTATGATTTCCTTTTATCTTTTATGGATTTTGTTATGATGACATGATGTTTGAAAATCCCATTTTTATTACATGGGTTATGTTATGATTTATTATTTATGATTTTGTGGCACACATAATAATGGTTTCATTATGAGATGGGTGGGACCTATATATTCATCTAATGCATTGGGTAACTATTTATATCTCATGAGATAGACATGGATGGAATGGCAGGTTAATCCGGTTCAGTTATACAGGACTGAAACGAGGAGTGAACTCGGTTTATAAATGGACTTTGTCTGCTAGGATAGTCATGGCAATGAGTCTTGACTACTAAGAAATGATTCTCTATGATTATGTTTGTATGCCACAAAGTTTCATGTTTTATGTTATGATTATTGGGATTACATTTTACCACCATGATTTATCCCATGTTTTGATATTATGATCTCTTTTGCAGGTTAAGATTTTCATAATGTTATGTTCTTATGAATATGATATGATTGATATTTCCTTAGTTTACCCTTAATGAGCATTTGAGCTCACCCTTTTGTATGTTTTCTTTTCCCCAGGACAAGAAGAAGGGTATTAAGTAAGATATTCCAAAAGTTACTCTAGATATGATAAAATAAAAGGGAGACAGTGTAGATGATTTATGAACCAGTTGTTTATGTTTCCCAGTTTCTAAAGACACTATACTGATACGGTCCTTTCATGGTTTTGTTATATGTTGTAATAAGTGTGCATTAATTTTGAATTAATAACATTGTCTGTAATATATGGGTCGTTATACATTGAGGATGAACTTTTAGTAGAGTTTCATCAATAGCATCATATCTCATAGAGTGGTGTTCTCCTGGATGATCATTACCTTTGGAACTTGAGCATAATCCTATGGTTGGAATTTCAATTGTGACCACATGCATGGTATGTGGTATCTTTTTGGGTATATCTGGTTTTATTCCCATTTATCATTATGTCTCATATCGTGTTTGGCATACCTGTGTTTGATGATTTGACTACTCCTAACACTTTATTCTTGGTGATTTTGGGGAGTCCTATTGGGTATTTTCATACTTACACCTGCATGGGATCGACTCACACATGTAATTTATTATATATATGATGACCCTTTTAGGGAGTCCTTAGAGGACTAGGACAAGGTGGATCATAGATTGATCTAGATAGACTGAGGTGTATACCAGTGATGCATTTGATAGTAGTCCCATCATTCTGAACACGTTGGAATTTATTTTATAGATTTTTTTGGGCTTGTATTTGGCCCCTTTTAATTTCTTTCAAGTAATTTTTTTCATACTATAATGTGGGATATTATTTATTCATGTATTATTAGTATCAATTGTTACTTACATTTCAGCATTGTATGGGCCTGGAGATGTGTATGTGCATACAAGTACTTTAGAATAATGCCTACCATAACTGTGATATTTATACTCCATGAAAGTCACCATCCCCCATCCTATTGGAGGTGGGTTTGGGGTAGTCACACTCTGCTCATCGCCGACCAGGTGGGCTCTATTAGGTCGGGTCGTGATATAGTGGCGTCAAAGGTAGTTCATCCTCAGGTCTATGTTTGGAGTTAGAACCATGCTGAGGATTGTTTGAGACTTAGGGGAATGATTACAATGTGTCTTAATCACATATTTCATTCTAGGTAACCTAGTTTTAGTGTGTTAGTTGACGTATCTATTCACCAAGACTCTTATAATCCATATTTTGACTCAATACATGTAGCCACTGGTTAAAGGAAACAACTTTGTTACATGCATCACATAGGAATGGGTTGTGGATTCCATGTCCTTATTGAGTCAACCCACCAGATATACTCATTTATTTTGGTATGTATTGTCTTATTTTAGGATGTATTCATGAAAATGACCATTGATATTTCTATATAATATTAGATATTATGACTCGATAAATAACGAGGCCTCACTGAAGGGGCTTCTCCATGAAGCAATCTTTCTTCAGGAAGGTCAATATCTGGTACTTTCACCTATTAATCAATTTGTGGACCCACATCTAGTGGTTCCAGTGTATGCATAATGACATTATAATTTTAGGATGGATCTTTTAGTGTTTGATGATGATGTGTAAGGTTCAAGAGTATATCATAAGTTTTTGAGGTAGGGATCACCTGGGATATAGGTTCAGGAGGACCAAACGACAGCAGGTATGTGACATAAGGCATGAAAAATGAGGTTTTTTTAAAGTCCTCTTGGACATATCATTTATCCAAGTATGAGGTGATTATATGATTATGGTGGGAGAGGAAATATTATGAAATATTATCCTACTTATCATGTTTTAGTCATAGATATGGTCAATGGACCATCCAGAAAGAGGTAGTAGATGGATTAGGGAAGTCCACAGGGTGGTGGATTTAACAAAGGAGTTGGGGGGTAGCATGAGGTGTCCATCCCTTTGGTTTGTTTCTACCACCAACACCCCTAGGTGGGCCACCCTAGTCTTGGGAAGCTGATGGTAATGAACTTCAGAAGCTTTAGGAATTGGTTTCTCTTAACCTAGAAGCTCTGAGAGTGTTTCAAGGTACGATCTATTTTCCTTATACTTTTATTGTAGTAATTTTATACACAAATGGAAGCCATAATTTTATCTATTTTACTTGAGTCTTTTCAGGGAGACACGTAATTTTAGTGGATCCCTATTTTGGCAATGTTTTATACAACTTCTGATTCACAATAAAAAGGGGTGCTTCCCCCACTGAGACACATTCTTGTGACCTAATCCAAAATTATGTGGGTGAGTCAGTTTCGCCCAAATAAGATAGTTTCGATGGGTTATGGATGAGTTACATTGACTTGTCTAATTAGGGAAGTTTATTTTAGTAAGGTGTTGAAATAAGGATTAGTTGTGGTGAATATGAGATAAAGGAAAAAAGATGAGTTCCTGGTAGTAGGAACTTGCAGAGTTTTTGAGAATGGGTTAAGGTACGATGTGTGTTTTCACTACCCCAGTTTTAATTTTCCTATAGATTGTTGAGCCACCTATCCCATGGAATAACCCCTATTAGATACCTAGTGATACTAGTGGTTACTTTTAGCTTAACCCTTGTATTTTAGGCTCTTGTAGAGAGGATCAGTGATAACAAACTTATACCAACAGTGTGACCTGACTCTAGGAAGAGTGAGAGAGCCTTGTGTAGAATCATTTTATTGCAACAGTAAAACCCTGTGATGTTTCCATCAGTATGGATGGGTTTCCATCCATCCATGATCAATTGGTTTTCACCAGTAGGTTTGGTAGAGTTTTTGAATTGTGGGATGGAATTTTTCTCCTACGAAAAGGAGTGATCCTAAGAAGACTAGGATGATCTCATGTACAGGAGGTTACATCCAACTCCATATAAATTGGTTGGTAATTACTTTTGATAAGTGGAGGCTTTGAGATTTCAGATTACTATAGTGTCATTAGAGTATGGTGTCATCTTCCATGAGGATGATTTAGGCTTATCTCCCCATTAATGGTTTATTTTTAACATATACTTTCACTATGTATGGTCTGATATTTACTCCAGCATATCGGATAACCTCGTAGTGATATGATAGATGAAAGTGGGGTTGGTGGATCTATAGAGATAGAGGTTCATGAGACCCATTATATTTTATTTATTAGTTTAGTTTTTTTCACCTAATAGATGTATTGGATCTCAAGGTTAGATGTGGATTGGCATCACTCGAACTAGGTGACTCTCAAGGAAGAGTGTCCACCCCTGAGGATTGTTGACTTCTTCAATCAATGGTTAGGGATGAATTGGTCTCAGAGTTGACCTTGGGATGGGTTATTATCAACTTTGGTTTCAGATAAGGATATACCAAAAGTAGATTTCCAATCTTTTGTGGTAGTTTTTAATTCATGGTGATACCCTTTGGCATGTTGTATACCATAGTAGAGTTGTATGACTTATGCATTATATCCTTAAACATTCATGGATTGGTTTTTAGTATTATTATTTGATAACATAAATTTGTGATTAATGTATATGTAGTATCACATGATACACATGAGGATGGTGTGGTTTACCTTCAGTCGATAGTTGTTACCCCTCCACTTCTTTAGCAATCCAGGGAGGTACAACTCGGGGATGTTGATTTTGAGATGTTACATAACCAAATATCCACCAAATATATTCCTTATGGATTTTATGAATATGAGTATCATTTTTTCCTTTTTTGATAACATACGGTGACACCAATTGTGCTATGAAAGGAGGTTCTAACGATGTTTTTTTCCCTAAGTTGTACATTTGGTGGAGGTGCGGATATACCAGGAACTCTTAGCATCAGTTAGGCATCCAAGGGAGTTGCAAAAAGTTTTCAAATTATACACTTGGTGTCACACCTATATTTATATTATTACCAATATATCCTTGTGGATAGTTTGGGATTTTTATGAATGGAATATGTATTCTAGATTTTTGGAATTCCTTTAAAAATAGTTGTTGAACATGATGTGTGCTTCATGAAACAATTAGGGATATGATGTAGGAATATATTGGGGTATTGGTTATTGTTGAAAATGGTTCTTAACCCTAGTCATATGGATAGGTAAGGTAAACATTTTGGGTTCTGGTGAACATTATTTGGGTTCACATGTTGTTTTTTAGACATAGTTGGGAGGAACATCTACCATCAATGGAGTTTGTGTACCATAACAATTACCACTACACCACTAGTGTTACATAATTTAGGGACATTTTTGGGATAAGTTATATGTCTTTGTTTTACTAGTTGAAACTAGTTTGAGATTGTTCTTGGGCCATAGAGTTGGTGCTAGTGATGGTTGTAAAAAGGTGCAGTTCATCCAGGGATGGATGAGAACTTCCTTGAGATGTTAAGAGTCATTTAGAAACTAACAATGAAGGCCTTTAGAGTTTGAAATTTATGAAGTTTTAGGTAGGGAGATAGGATATCTTTAGGTTTCCTAGTCCATTACCTTTTCCTTTTACTATTTTGTGTTGGTGAGGTTGTGTAACGCTTAACCATATGACCATAGTAGTTTTGGTTGCTCGGTGTTCTCTATATGTCGCAGCAAATGAGGTATGTGCATGAATCATTGTATGATATCAACCTAGGTGAGATAAACATTGAGGGTGGATATTCCCTTTTAAAGAGTCATTGGAATTAATATCCTATAGGATAAGACCCTTAGTGGGAAATGGTTTCCTTAGGTGCATGTTTTTTGATAGCATGAGAAACAATTTGGGGAGCTCGTGGGAGTGGGAGACCGAGTTAAGAGCTCTATACCCTCTCTTGTGAGTAGGTTTTCTTCTTTTTAGGATGAAAATCCTTGAATGTGGGGATAATTTAATGTCTCTGTTTTTTTAATGTAAGACTTTAGAATATTTATAAGAATATTTCTAGATTCAAGAACTAAGATAAAGTGATAATCTGAGACCTCATGATCCCATAATTGATATTTTAAAAATATTAAATGTATTAATATTAAGAGTGCACAGTTTTCCTAAAAAAGTGAAATGAATCCCAAAAAAATCTTAAATAAAAAATCTGAGATCACCATTGAGTTCATAATGTGGGGTTCACCCTAGGTTTAGCATAATCTTTATCAGTATTGGGCGTTTGGGAAAAAATTGGCATAGTCGCGAATAATAAAATAAATAAAATAAATTAACTAATTTATTTATTATATTATATTGAAACAGTGATATATTTTCCTCTATAAATACATATTTATTATGAGATCTTAGGTTTATCCACATAACCTTAGAACTCTAGAAGACTATTTGAGGATAAAGTTCTTGGTGAATGATAATGGATAAATACTAAGGATTATTGTGCCATCAGAGTTCTCAGATCTGACAAATGATGGAAGTACATGAATTTTTTTCATCAACAATTGATCCAAACTTGAGGTAGGATGTTTGTTTTATTTTTATTTATCCACTTGACTTATCACATTATGAATGTGAATAAAATCCTATAAAATATCACTTCTTGGGTCGATCATTTTGCAGGTATGGATTAATTTGTGGGATTTAGGAGAAAGTGTTTATTTATTGTCTTTTTTTTATATTCATTCATCATTGTAATGGAAATGGATCAAGGCCAATATAAAAATGATTGAGTTTCTTTCCTTATCAGGTAATTTAACATTGTGTATGTTGTACTTAACATTTCATTAATTTAATGACATATTGTGTTTAACATATGAATTCCATGGATTATTGGAACAATAAATACACTACCACAATTAAGTACTGACTGAGATTAGAATCCTAGTTAAGTAAAGTCTTTGATTAAAGACTTAACAATTAAAAATTACAATTTACATCATCTTGTGAAGTGGGTGTTAATATAACACAATATAAAACAAAGCTCAAGGATATCACAAGATTTACTCACTAATAATGAACTCACCCCAATCTTTATTAAATTGTTAAATCAATCAATAATTTAAATTACGCTCTCATAAAAAACCCCCTAATCAAAATACAATTAACTAAAAACAATAGAACATTAAAAAGTATCATCACCAAGGATTCAACCCGAGTGATGCTATACACATTAGCAGAGCACCAGAACCTTGAATGGTCAATAGGCGACACTCGTCCATGCTTTCAATGACATCTCTCAATATATCTCTATATATCATTAACACATTATGTTTAACTACAACTTTTATAGATAGTACATAAATCCACATAAATAATTTCCACTATATCCCCTGAAATGATATCCCAATAATATCCAAAAGGAAAGAGATACCCAATCTAAAATCTACTAAAGATATGAAACTTGTTGTTTTCCTGATTCCTTCATGGCATGGACCTATAGTTCATCCCAAAATCTATTAACCTTAGTTATAATCCTTTCGGGTCAACACAAGAATCATGGAACAAGCCATACCTTCTCACATACTCCCTTTGCATGGCCCCTGGACATAGCACGGTTGTATCATCTCTAACTTCTTATGTGTGGTGTAGACACTAGACATTGCGGTGAATGGAAAAAATAAAAACTGCACATCACAGTGCGAGAAACCAATATAACCTCTGACCTGAACCCCTCTTCTGTTGACCACTATGACCCTGACCCCCCCCCCCTTCCAGCAACTATCATGACCCCATACCTCTATGTTGGCTACTACCATGACCCCAACCCCCTACCAATGACCATTGTAACCCCGAGCCCCTGTCAGTGACTATTGTGACCCTGACCCCCCCTGTCAGCAACCACCATGAACCCGACCCACCATTAAACTACTATTATAAGAATTTGGAATAATTTTTAGATTATAAAAATTCAAACTGATCATTGGATGGTAGAATAAAATATACATATCCTGACTATAAACTCAAGTGATGGTTGAATAAAAATTAAGTATATGATCATTTGATTTCAAAAAAGCTTCTTACTCGATACGTATGTTTTATTTTTCATGGTGAATCAAATTTTATAGAAATTCAAAATTATGACTATTGTGTCAATGAAACACAAAGTTACCCACCAGAGGATAATTCATTCTGAAATTTAATAAATGACGCATCTTGATTTGAAGGATACAATGCCTGATATTTTAATGGATCAACATAACCTTAAGTTGATCCTGAGCCGGTTAATCTTACTCATAACTTCAGAGAAAAAACAATGAGTTTTATGAATTAGTTGAAGATGGGAAATAAGAAGTTTATTATTGGTGTGACAAGCATTCAAAGCTATCTTTTTTTACTTACGTTTTATCATATCAAGTCTCTATGGAATTTATGAAAAAGTAATGTACATGATTTTAGAGTTTATTAATTATGAATTTAGTTATGATAAGATCCATGCATCATTATATGAGATGAATAAATTCATAAAAACATGGACATGATTATATAAAGATACATGGATGCCCTATTCCTTGCATTCTTTACTGGAGAGCAGAGCATAATAAATAATATTTCATAAAATGTCATAAAATCTGATAGAATTCAATGAAAAACAGTGAGAGTATATTCAATGAAACCCCATGAAAAAAAATAAAAAGAAAAATCTTTCAAAGTAATTGTGTTACTTTCCTCTGAAACCTCACTTGCAATGATTATTCACATCGTCTAAGACTGTAAGCAACATGAAGTTCCATGATAAAGATAGTAATGATGGATTGATGAGACATCCAAAATATTAAACTTCATGGAAGATGTTTGATTCATTATATCCATATTTTTCTTTTGATCCTATGAATGAACGTTTGATATTGGATTCTAATGGTTTTAACCCTTATTGTTCTTTGATTATGAATTACAGCATTTGGCCTACCTCCATGGATGTGTATGAAGAAGAGTTCTTTTATTATTTTGATTATTATTCCTAGAAATAAAATGCATATAAATAATACTGATGTACCTTTACCCTCTAATCAAAGAATTATAAAAATTATGGGATTATGGAATAGAAAGATATGACGCTTCAATAAGAAAACTATTCAAAATTCATGTTTCTTTAATGTGGTCAATTAGTGACTTTTACGAACTAGGAAACCTATTGGGTTAAACCACTCATACTTTTTTGTCTTGTCTAGTTTGTAATTTTTATGTTGAACCTCAATAATTTACTCATAGTAGAAAATGGTGTTTTATGTGCCATCATTGATTTCTTGATTATTCTCATAAATTCAGGTTTAACAAGACACAATTCAATAGAAATATTCAATTGAAAATCCACCGAAGGTGTTACCTGGTTTATAAATCTTGTGATCATTAATGAATGTCACTAAAGAATTTGGAAAATGTAACTAGTTTAAATATAGGGGAAAGGGTATGTGGTATAGTATCTGAAGTATCTGGAACACAACAATGGAATAAAAAGAATATATTTTTTAAACATCCTTATTGGGAGTTTAATTTGATATTCATAATCATGAAGTAATACATATTGAGAAGAATGTCTCTAACAATGTAATTTTTACATTGCTTAATTAACAGGGTAAATCGAAGGGTCACCTAAACACTCATAAGGATTTGGAGTCAATAAATATAAATCATGGTTTGGGGAAAAATTAGAATGGAAAGTATCCATCAGCTATTTTTATAATGAAAAATCATGAGAAAGACGCATTCCTTCGGACTTTAAAGAATGTAAAAGTGATATATGGATATTCAAGTAAAATATAAAGGTATGTTGACTTAAAACATCAAAAATTACATGGATTGGAAATTCATGACTCACATATTCAGATGTATTAGTTGTTATCATTGACATTTTGTAATATGTTACATGAAAAATTAATTGTGGTTCTAGTTGATTTGTGTACCTTTTTCAAAGAGATTTTTGAAAAATCTCTAAATCCAAATGATCTTGATAAAATTCAAGAAAGAATTATTTTGAAACATTATCATTTGAAGATGTTCTTTCCCCCTTCATTATTACCATTAAATATTCATTTGACTATTCAGTTGGTTGAAGAAGCTAAACTTGGTGGACTTGTATACTATCGATGGATGTATCCAATTGAGAGGTACATTGATATTATTTTTATTTTCATTAGTGAATTAAATTTTATCAAATCATTATGTAATTTTTTTTAATGTGTTTCTTATTTTTTTTCATTAGGTACATTGGTTATTTGAAATCAAATGCGAGGAATAAATCTCAAACCGAAGGATCTATTGATAAAGGTTACATAGTTGAAGAGTGCTTGACCTTCTTTTCTAGATATTTGTATGGGATTGAGACAATATTCAATCGTGTTGGATGTGTTGAAGGCATCTCCATGAATTCTCATTTTGAAAACCCATCATCAGTATTTCAAACTATTGGATGACTAATTGGAAAGGGGTCAAATTTTACATTTACAGAATTGGAGTTGTTCTAAGCACATAGATATGCACAACTCGATAGTCTTATTGTAGATAAATTTATTGAATAATTGTGACTGAAAAAAAAATAGTCGACTAAGGGGTCTAGCTCTAAATGAGTAAGAATTTACAGAAAATGTTAATTAAGAGATTGTCGAATGGTTTTCCCATCATGTAAGTATAAAATCATATTCATATTATTTTCCAGTAGTTATTTTGTCTATGTTAAAATTTTCACCTTATATATTATTTTCTAGATTACTAATGTTGAGATTCAAGTAGAAATATCAAATTATTTTAAATTTTTGGCTCAAAGTCCTCTATGGTAGGTGAAGAGATTCAATGCCTACAATATTCATGGCTTTAGGTTTCATAATATTTATCATAAAAAAACATGAAAACTCAAAATAGTGGTGTATTTACACTTAAAAAGGTGAGATACATTTGAAATATAAACTATATAATTGAATTATACTATCACGGTCAATTTTTAGTTGTCTTATTCAAATTCAAGTGTGTCAACATTGATAGTGGTATAATTAAATATTCATTACATTTTACTTTTGTCAACTTCTCTCATTTGATCCATACCAGTGAGTATACAGAGCAAGATCCATTTATCTTGGATTCACAAGTGAAGATGGTTTATTATGTGGATGATGAAATACATGAAGTTTGGAGTGTTGTTTTACACTTAAAGTAGGGAGACTTATATGATATGGGAGATGAGTATCAATAGGAAATTTATGATAGTGAACCTCATCAATAAGAAAACATTGAATAGTTTTTTCCTAAAAATATTGAAATATTAGAAATTATAAGAGAGTGTGAAAATGAATCAATCATCATAATGTAGGTTGATAATAATAAATAAAATGAAGATGAATATAATTGAATTTATAAATTGGAAATGAAACTATATTACAATTTATCATTTATAAATGTTTCATATATATATACTTGGTTCAATTTTTTATTTTTCATTTTGTAAAAATCCTTTAGTTTTTCATTTTTTATATATTTAATATATATGAACCATTTTAATTGAAGGAATCGAAGAACAAAAAAAATTCGAGATCCAATCCAATTAACATCTCGGAGCATGCCACCCCTACCGTCAACTTCAGTGGATCTGAGTGATTTTTTTTTGTACCCAAGAATTCTAGAGACCCAACTATTTCCCCATATATTATTGGTATCCCATTTTCTGATTCAACTTTGGAAATGTGGTAGTTGGTCACCCCTCCATCTAGGGGATATTAGCAAGTTACTATTACTGGTATGTATGTCATTGTACAAGAAAACTATATATTTTATTAATTTTTTGATGATTTTTTCAAATATATAAAGATAAAAACAAAAGGGATATAAATATGAGAACGATGGACGTATGAGAACTGAAAGAACTCAAGATTATCATTCCATTTGATGAGTTTGGGGTGCCTACCAGTGCTGTTGTTAGAATCTATGAGCGGATTCTTAGGCTTCTTTCTTGCGAAATGGTGATCTTTCCCATTAATTATAATTATTGGAGGTATATTACCACAACATTGAAAAATGAGGTCTTTGATAATCAATTAAAGTTAATATTAATTTAATATTAATTGATAACTAATTTAAAAGACATGAGGATTTTTTTTAATATACTTATAAAAAGTTATGTTTTTAATTTCTAGATGTTTTTTTTCATTTTGATGTCCCTGATCTCATTTCATGCTCATCGAAATTAAAAATTTGGAAAAGAAATGGAGAGATTTTAAATAGATATTATGGAATTAGTTTAATGAAACACCTATGAGCTCATGATAAATGTATGGGAAATTCCCTGAATACATTTTTCATGAGCAATGGAAGTCATTTTTCACTATTAATAGAGAAGCATATCGTGAGGTTATTTCATATTTTACAGTATCTTATTAACATAAACACAATAAAATTATCATTTTTAATAAATTTGCTATTTTTTATGAATTATATTAAAATAATACATTGAATCATAATAAACAGGTCATTCCACATATCATTGGGTCTCAGAGTTTTTCTATAAAAAGTACAATTTTGGTTTGTATTTTATTTATTATTATTTATGTCATTTTATTATAATCTAATTTTTTAATAACTTGTTTATGTATTTTTTTATAATGGATAATTAATTAAGTCACTATATTGGACAAATTTAGATGTGGTTTAAAGTGCATAAGAATCTCAATGAAAGTTTTATAAATGACCCTACCAAATAGGTTGGAGAAAGTACTTTTCAATATTATATTATGTTATTTGATTAGTATAAAAACATAATAATGAAAAATATATTATCACAACAAAAAAGATTTAAACCCAATTAAATGGGTCTGACTACATGGATCAAACAATGCTAATTTATTAACATTTGATCCATCTTCCTGGCCCCAATTAATTTATTTTATGGCTTGTCTATTGTTATAATTTATTTTTCATTATTACATTTTTATAGTAATGAAATAAAAATAAATAGTAATGAAAAATTTAATTATATACTATTATGAAGTTTATATAATTTATAAAATAATTGTCAATATTTTTGTATTAATAGGTTAAAATTCAAGAATTTTGGGATGTTAAACCATTACAATCATCATCGGTTTCCTAGAACAATGCAGTTGTAATTGTTTTAAGGAAGGAGCATCCTAGATGTTAATGAGTGATGGGTTTTGGGCCTACTCTATTAGTTGTCCTTGGTAGGGCATCATCATTAGTCATTGCTACACCTAATGGGGGTTCGAGCAATGCCATTGATCAATAATAACAAACAGAAGTTGCAAGGTTGAAATAAAGTGCAAGAACAAGACTCTTATATGAAAATACATGAGAAATGATGGCTGACAATGGGGAATTATATAGCTGATGACTAGCATTTTCCCCGAGGAAATTTCAATCCTTATAGCTCATCTAGTAGAAGTAAATTCTAAATTCCATTGATTATTCAAGAATTTTCAAAGGACTCATACAAATTCCATGAATAAAACTAAAATGACACTTTTATATTGAAAAAATGCACATTGATTCATATTGACCACATCATGTGCCATATTGACATGTGGTTTATTCCTACACATCAAAAATGAATTATGTATCATTATAATTAATTTTGAAAAAAAAATATTGAACTCATTTTCTCGATTTTAACTTGATAAAAAAGATTTCAAAGTTACCAAATACTTTAAAAATGTGTTCTAGGGGGTCAAAACTAAGAAAATGATGTCAGATTTCCATGAAATCAGTGGAAAATGACAGTAGATATATTTTCAAAATTTAGCAACCAATGACACATCATTCCGAGTTATGGTTTTCTTGAGATGTCTGTAAATTCATTTTAAGTATTTTAAAACACTAAAACATGCGTGTAATAGTGAAAAAACATATATAACGACCTCATATTGATATGAAATCATGGGAAAACCACCATTGATTTATTTGTGATGTGTATGTGTAGACGAAACATCGATCTGACCTGTGGTGTGTTCTAAATGACTCGGTAAATAGTTTGTAAAGGTACCAAATCCATTACAAACGTGCGTTATAGGGTCAAAACTAGCTATTGATGCGAGATTTCCATGAAATCATTGAAAAATGATCTTATATTGATTTTTGAAATGTAATAACTGATAAATTGTCATTTTACTTAAAAGTTTTCCCTAGATACCTATAAACACATTTTTAGTGTTTTAAAACACTAAAACCTGCATGAAATCATCAAAACCAAATAAAATCATCTCAATTTGATATGAAATAAGGAAAAAACCAATGTTGATTTATTTTTAATGTGTATACATATACAACACAATAATCTGACATGTGGCGTGGTCTAAAAGGCTCAATAAATAGTTTTTAATGGTACAAAAGCTTTTAAAAACATGTTTTGGGGGTAAAAACCAGACAAGAGACATTAAATTTCTATGAAATCAGAAGAAAATGATTGTTGAATGTTTTTTTTAAGTAGGAACCAATGACCCGTCATTAAGAGTTAAAGTTTTCCCGAGATTCCCTTAAACACATTTTTAGTGTTTTGAAACACTAAATCATGCATAAAATGGTCAATACCATAGAAAATAACCTTATATTGTTGTAAAACTATGGTATAATCACCTTTGGGTATGTAGAGACAACACTTTAATATGACATGCAGTGTGGTTGGAGTGACTCAATAAACAATTTTTAATGGTATTAAAGATTTAAAGAATGTGTATTGGGGGGGGTAAAAATCTGAAAAATGATGTTGTATTGTGATTAAATCAGAGGAAAAATCCATAGATTTATTTTTTAAATGTAGTAATTGACGACATGTCATTATGAGTTACGGTTTTCCCAGGATGCTTATAAACACATTTTTTTGTGTTTTAAACAAAAAAACATGTGTGTAATAAAAAAACCATATCAAATGACCTCGGATTAATGTGATATTAGGGGGAAACCACTTATGAGTAATTTATGACGTTTATGTGTAGAAAACACATTAATTTTGATGCGTGGTGTGGTCAGAATGACTCGGTAAATAATTTTTACAGGTACCAAAGGCTTTAAAAACATGTGCGAGGGGGGTAAAACTAGGAAAATAGTGTTATATTTCCATGAAATCATAGAAAAACAACAATAGATTTATTTTTTAAATTTAGGAACTGATAGAACATCAATCTAAGTTACAATTTTCCCAGGATACCTATAAACACATTTTTAGTGTTTTAAAACACTAAAACATGTGTGTAATGGTCAAAACCATAGAAAAAACCTCATATTGACATGAAATTGTGAAAAAGACACAATTAAGTTATTTTTTATGTGTTCGTGTAGACAACACATCAATCTAACACACGGTGTAGTTGGAATGACTTGGTAAACAGCTTTTAAAGGTACCATAGCCTTTAAAATCCTATGTTGAGGTGTCAAAATAGGAAAACGGTGTCAGATCACCATGAAATTAGAGGAAAAAACCATAAATCAAATTTTTAAATGTAGGGACAAACAACACATCATTCGAAGTTACATTTTTTCTGGGATTCCTGTAAACAAATTTTTAGAGTTTTTAAAAAATAAAACATATAGTAATGGTCAAAACCATAGAAAACAACATCATATTAACATGAAATCATGCGATAACCAATGTTGAGTTATTTTTTATGTGTACACATAGACACCATGTCAATCTGACATGCGGTGTGGTCAAAATGACTCAGTAAACAGTTTTTAAAGGTACCAAAGCCTTTAAAAATGTGTGTTAGGGGGTCAAAACCCAGAAAAAATGTTGGGTTTCCATGGAATTAGAAGAAAAATACCTTGGATTGATTTTTGAAATTTATAAACCAAAGACATGAAATTATGTGTTATGGTTTTCTTTAGATACTCATAAATGTATTTTTAGTGTTTTAAAACACTAAAACATGCATGTAATGGTCAAAACAATAGAATATAACCTCAGATTGACATTAAATCTTGGGAAAACCACCAGTGATTTATTTTTGAAATGTACATAATCTGATATGTAGTTTCATCAGAATTACTTGATAAACAGTTTTTAAAGGTGCCAAATCCTTTAAAAACATGTGTCAGGGGGGGGTCAAAACCAAAAAAATGATATGTGATTTCCCTGAAATGAGAGGAAAACAAATATATATTTATTTTTGAAATGTAGGAAATTAGGACATGTCATTCCAAGTTATGGGTTTCATGTGATGCCTGTAAAGGCGTTTTTAGTGTTTAAAACCACTAAAATGTGCGTGTAACAGTAAAAATCATAGAATACAACCTCAAATTGATGTGAAATAAATGAAAAACCACTATTGAGTTATTTTGGATGTGTATTCATAGAAAACACATCAATCTAACTTATAGTGTGGTCGGACTAAATTAGTAAACATATTCCAACAATACCAAATCCTTTAAAAATGTGTGTCATAGGGTCAAAATAGGAAAATGAAGTCATATTTTCATGAAATTAGAAGAAATTGATAATAGATTTATTTTTGAAATGTAGGAAATGGCGATAAGTCATTTTGAGTTATGGTTTTCTCAGGATTCCTGTAAATGCATTTTTGGAGTTTTAAAACACTAAAACATGCATGTAATGACCAAAACCATAGAAAACAGCCTCATATTGATGTGAAATTATGGGATAACCATCATTGAGTTATTTTTGAAGTATAATACAATATTTCATATCAAATTATTTAAAAATAAATTATTAAGTAAATTTTAGGCACTCCACATCGATTTAAAAAATAATTAGATTGTTATATACTTATCCCTTTTTAGTTTCAAGTGTTTAATCATATCTTAAATAGGTAATTTTATGTTTTCAAAGTGTTATCATGATATATTATTTTTCTTTATGAATATTTATTCTATTTTATTAACAAAAAAAATCTATATGCAACATTATGAATGTATTCCATATCTTTTCTCTTTCACATTTCATTTATTAAATGTTCAAGTTTTTATTGTAGCTGATAAATGTTGATAATATGAAATAAGTTGACAATTCTGATCTATGAAATTATTTATAGGGTAGTGATTAGTCACTGAAAGTGGCTAATATTCATTGTTAATATCTTAATATTAATGTGTTTAAATGTTCATAAACATCAATTTTATTCCAATTCAGAAATTGAACTTCATTTCCCATCATTGTGCAATTCATGCTTAAAATGTCAATTTGGGCCCACTCAATAATTTTCTTGTGGAAATTACAATATTCATCATTTTAATTTGAAATTTTGGGATATTATTGATCACTTTTTTTGGAACATTTTATCTTTTAGGTTCGATGGATGAATCCCAAAGGAAGATGGAGAATTTTGCGCCTGAAGGCAGAAACATGCTGGAAAAAGCATAATGGGCCTAAGGCCCATCAAACAAATGTGGGGCCCAGACACCAAGCCCAATGAAGCTCAAATTTATACAGTAGAAAGATAAAAATATGAGGATCATTTTATTCAACTGTGTCTGGAGCTAATTCTGAAGTTATCATGATGATAAATGGATCTGAAGTTGAGATTTAAATGGGGGACATGACATTAATGCTCAAAAATCCGTCTCACCATTTCGACTATAACTTCCAAACGGATGAGCTAAATATCCTGAAATTTTTACAGCTCATAGAGGACAGAGGGAAGAAGATATTTATCTTCTACAGAACCTCCGGATTCGGCCTTCTTCAATTTCGAATTCACACGTCAATGTGGTGGACGAATCTGGACAGTTTTCCGGGTCAAATTCAAAACATCAATTTCCTTTTGATTATTCACCCTCCATTTGACTCTATTAATTCTTGGGGGGTGAATTAATTGTTGGGGGATGTACCTAAGGCTCCTAATATGACTATATAAGGAGCTGGTGGTGAAGGGAATGGGTGTGGAAAATTTTCTTATCATCTTGGATGCTTTGTTTCATTGTAATGTTTTGCTTCCAAATTTCCTTTGTAATGTTTTCCATTTCCATGTAAGTTTCTTTTTTGTATCTTTATGTTCTTAATCAACTTCTTTCTCTTATATATATTCCATTTCATTTATTAAAACTTTATAATCACAAAGCACAGTGATATCTCTGTGTTGTTGTGAATTAGTTCACACATAGGTGTGAATTTCATTCACACACACGGAGGAGTGCTCGTTATTTCCGCGGTTTTAATTTCTTCAATCCAATTCTTGTTAGCCATCTTCCGCCCACCATTGAGAGTATACCATCAATGGAGGGCTAAAACCTTAATGGGTTGATCTTAGGAGGATGAAAAGGCTGGATTGAATGTTATTTTATGAACGAATTGTTGTTAAATGGATAATTAATTTAAGACATCCATTCTTCAGTTATTTCTACTCTTCATCTTTACTGTGTTTGAGCAAAATAAATTCAATTACTAAATGACCATATACCTCGGAGAGATCATGAATTTGGTTCTCTAAGTGTATAGGGGATTAGTAATTGTGTTTAGTAAGCACCAAACCAGAAAATGATGAAGGTAGTGTTATTTTTGAAGAATGGATTCATCAAGAATTAATAAAACCAAAATTGTTTAAAGAAGTAAAATTCATTCAATCCACCCCGAGCATAATCCTAGATCAACCCATTTTCATTGAATTGAATTCACGTAGGTTTCTTTGTGTTATTTAAAACCATCCAAAATCAAAACCAAAGTTGGCTACTTCATAGCCCATCCTTCACCAAATCATAGCGTCTCAAGGTTACTTCTTCGGTCCCTGTGGACTCGACCCCTACATGTACTACATCGATCGCTTTTACCCGTAGGGTAAATTTGGGCGCAACCAAATTTTGGCGCCGTTTTCGGGGACCAAGTAAGTTCCTTAGACCAAAAACCTTCTTTTCTTAACCCCATTCTTCTATTCTCATCCCAATTATCTTATCTTTTCCCTTTCTCGCTTTTTTTTTCTTTTGGCGCATGTCCGCCTACACCCGCGATAACTCAAACAGATTAGTTAGGGTGGATACTCCTAGGGCTGGGGAGTCAAGCACTAAAAGAGGTCTATTTCCTTTAGATCCAAATCTTCCTAATACTCCAAATTCAGACGTTGAGTTCGATACAATGGAGAATCTCCCACAAAACCAAATCATAAACCGGGGAGGGAACCAAAATAACGGGCAGGACCCTAACTTGGGAATTGTTGCAGACCCGACCATGAATGACTACCTCACACCAACCTGGACCAATACACCCTCATGCATTAGGAATGATAACATAGGATATTCCCAATATGTTTTCAAACCCCATGTCCTGAACCACCTTCCAACCTTTCATGGGATGGAGTCTGAGATGCCTTACCTTCATGTTAAAGAATTTAATGATATTGTCGAAACCATGTGCCCACCAAATCAAATTGAATCTGCTAAAATGAGACTTTTCCCTTTTTCCCTTAAGGACCGAGCAAATAATTGGTTAAACAATTTGAGACCAGCATCCATTCACTCTTGGGACCAAATTCAACGAGAATTTTATAAAAAATACTTCCCCCATCACAAAACAATTGCACTTAAAAAGAGCATACAAAACTTTTTTGAAAGAGAGGGAGAAACATTCTACGAAACATGGGAAAGGTTCAAGGACACATTAAAAATGTTACCACACCATGGTTTCTTAATCCCAGAACAAGTGAGAATTTTCTATGAAGGGTTGGGTCCCGGAAACAAACAATTCATTGATATGATGTGTAATGGAACCTTCAAAAACAAAGCCCCAAATGATGCTTACGAGTATCTAGAAAATCTTGCTGAAAAAAACCAAACATGGGGAACATCACCATACTATGAGAAGCCACCCAAATCTGGTGGAATGTACAATCTTGGAGAATAATAAAACCTTAGAGCAAAACTTTCTGCACTCACGAGGAAAGTTGAGGAGATTGATCTTAGGAAGGTCCACAAAACCCAAACTGTTGAGCTTGTTTGTACAATTTGTGACAAGAATGACCACAAGACTGATAATTGTCCAACCATTCCTTCCATAAAGGATTTTCTTTTAGGAGGACCACCAGAAGAAGTTAATGCAATGAACTTTCAAAAGCCACAATTCACGAACACCTTCAATCCAAGGTATAACGACCATCCGGGCTTTCGTTGGAAGGACAATCAACAACCAACACAACAACAATGTATCAACCCATACCCTCAACAAAACTTTCAACCTCATAATCAGTTCCAACCACAACCAGTCCAATTCCAAAATCCTCATGTCCAATATCAACAACCTATCCAACAACCAAAGTATCCTCCTGGAATAAACCCACAAGCTCAAGCACCAACCCAAAATGTTCCACAAAGCCTACTAGAACAACTGTGCAAACAAATGGACAAAATGAACTCAGAATTCTCATCCATTAAACAAGAACTTCAAACCATAAAAACTGGAAAGGCACCCATGCCCACACAAGCCATTCCACAACAAACATCAAGGGGAGAGACAAGTTTCACTCAAACAACTCACGAACAACTAAAGGCTGTGACAGTTTTAAGAAGTGGGAAATCAATTGAAAAACCTAAACAGATAAGTCAGAAACCATGTGAAGCTTCAAAATCTAATGAAAATTCAAATGAAATACAATATCAAACTGAAGAAACTGATAACAATGTGAATGAAACCACACTTCATCAAACGACTCCACAATCTGCACCATTTCCTCAACGCATGAGGGGGAAAACCAAGCCTGAATTGAGTGAAACATTGAGGGAAATCTTCTCACAAGTCAAGTTGAACATTCCCCTTCTCGATGCCATCCAAACCATACCTTCCTACTCAAAATATCTTAAGGACTTTTTCACTTTTAAAAGAAAATTTTCACATAAAAACCCAGTCCTTTTGGCTGCTAATGTGAGTACCACCATTCAAGGGACCATTCCTCCTAAGATGAAAGACCCAGGATGCCCTTACATAAATGTTGAACTAGGAGAGAACAAAGTTGTCAAAGCCTTGTGTGATATAGGTGCTAGTGTGAACCTCATTCCTTATTCCATTTACTGTCAGTTAGTGCTCGAAGAACTCCAACCCACATCTGTCACTCTTCAACTTGCTGATCGTAGTGTTCGAGTTCCAAAGGGGATCTTAAAAGATGTTTTGGTAAAAGTTGAAAATTTCATTTACCCAGCTGACTTCATTGTTCTGGACAATCACCCAAGCTTAGGTCCTAGGGAGCAAACCCCAATCATACTTGGTCGTCCCTTCCTTGGAACAATCAACTCTGTAATCCGAGTCCGAAATGGGAACATGACCATCACATTTGGGAACATGAGTCTAGACTTGAACATCTACAATGCAAACTCTCAAATTGGGGATGATGAAGAGATCCATGAGGTTAATTGGATTGGTAGTGTTGATAATGAACTCAATGAACATCATGGAGTTACCGAAGGATGGTTAAGTCAAGAAGAGATTGATTTTCTTTATTCACATGAGGGAAATTTGCCTCCTTGAATTGAATCCCTTTCAGATAGCTCTATTGATGAATTTCTAGAATCACCAATCAATGATACCATGGTTGAAATCAATAACATTGAGTCCATATCCATTCATGAAACTACTCTAGAAAATTTAGTGGATGAAAATTCTGTTCACAAGGAACCAATTTTGTCAAGAAATCTGAACAAAGAAACTAAGTTCAATACAAAGTCTCAACCATTCTTGGAAAGTCATGACCAATCTGATCTTGAATTTAAAGTCTTACCTTTATCACTAAAGTATGCTTACTTAGGGGACAATCAATCCTTTCCTATTTTCATTTCTTCCTCCCTTGAAGCCGATCATGAGAGGATGCTTCTAGATGTTCTTAGGAGACACAAGAAAGCCATTGGATGGACCCTATCTGATATCCCTGGGATTAGCCCACTTATCGGGACTCATAGAATTATTCTTGAATCTGAGTCAAAGCCATGTCGTCAACCTCAGAGGAGACTCAATCCTAATCTCATGGAAGTAGTGAGAAAAGAACTTTTGAAAATGTTAAAAGCCGGTATCATCTATCCTATAGCTGAGAGTGAGTGGGTTAGCCCAATCCATGTGGTTCCAAAGAAGGATGGAATCACAGTAATAACCAACAAGGATGGAGAGATGCTTCCAACAAGGGTCAGTAGTGGATGGAGAGTTTGTATTGACTATAGGAAGCTCAACTCTTGTACCAAGAAAGACCATTTCCCCTTACCCTTTATTGATCAAGTCCTCGAGTGAGTGGCGGGTCATCAATTCTATTGCTTCCTAGATGGATTCTCAGGGTATAATCAAATCGAAGTCTCCTTAGAGGATCAAGGAAAAACAACCTTCACTTGTCCATTTGGAACTTTTGCCTTCAAACGCATGCCCTTTGGGTTATGTAATGCCCCTGGTACCTTCCAGCGGTGCATGATGGGAATATTCTCGGATATAGTGGGGGATTTTTTAGAGGTATTCATGGATGACTTCTCCATCTTTGGGGATACTTTTGAGGGATGCCTTATAAATGTTGAAAAGGTTTTTTCAAGGTGCGAGGATAAGAATCTCATACTAAATTGGGGAAAATTCCATTTCATGGTAAGGGAAGGACTTGTTCTAGGTCATATGGTATCTGGTAGAGGGATTGAAGTTGATAAAGCTAAGGTTGACATCATTCGTCACCTTCCCTCTCCTAAAACTGTTAAGGAAGTGAGGTCCTTCTTAGGACATGCTGGTTTTTATAGAAGGTTCATTATGAATTTCAGCTCTATTTCTCGACCACTTTGTGCTCTATTGGTAAAAGATGCTCCATTTTTATGGACAGAAAGCTGTGAGGAATCATTCTCTACACTCAAGTCAACTCTTATATCTCCACCTATCATGAAATCTCCAGATTGGAAACTTCCTTTTGAGCTCATGTGTGATGCAAGTGATTTCGCTGTAGGAGCAGTCTTAGGACAACTGTGTGAGAAAACTCCACATGTCATTTCTTATGCAAGCAAATCTTTAAATGATGCACAAATAAACTACACCACCACTGAGAAAGAGTTGCTTGCTGTTGTATTTGCCTTAGAGAAATTCAGGTCTTATCTCTTAGGATCACCCATCATTGTCTTCACTGATCATTCAGCCCTAAAATACCTTTTCCAAAAACAAGATGCCAAGGCTAGATTGATTAGGTTGGTCCTTCTTCTTCAAGAGTTCGATTTAACCATTAAGGATAAAAAGGGTGTTGAAAATATTGTAGCTGATCACCTCTCTAGGATGGAATTCAAAGACAACTCACACCACCTCTCTGTGTCTGATTCATTTCCCGATGAGCACCTCTATTCAGTGAGTGATTGCCCTTGGTATGCTGACATAGCAAACCATTTGGTGACGGGTGACATTCCAAAATTCATGGGGACCCAAGCTAAGAGGAAATTCTTTTTTGACGTAAAACACTATGTGTTTGATGATCCTTACCTCTTCAAGTTCTGTCCTGATCAAATCATCAGGAGATGTATTCCCGAGTCTGAGCAAGAGTCCATTCTAAAATTTTGTCATGGAGAGGCATGTGGAGGCCACTTTTCTACAAAGAAAACCACTGCAAAGGTCCTCCAAAGTGGTTTCTACTGGCCAAAACTCACTAAGGATTCCTTCCAATTCTGCAAAAGTTGTCCTCAGTGTCAGAAATTAGGATCCATTACCAAAAGGAATCAAATGCCCCTCACTCCCATTCTGGTCGTTGAAATCTTTGATTGTTGGGGAATTGATTTCATGGGACCCTTTCCAAACTCTAAGGGATACCTCTACATCCTCTTAGCTATTGATTATGTCTCAAAATGGGTTAAAGCCATTCCCACCAAGTCCAATGACCACCATGTTGTGATCCGATTTTTGAAAGAGCATATATTTTCTCGATTTGGAATTCCTAGGGCTATAATCAGTGATCGTGGAACCCATTTCTGCAACCGCCCATTCGCTTCACTCATGTCTAAGTATGGTATTACTCATAAAGTTTCCACTGCATACCATCCTCAAACCAACGGTCAAGCTGAGTTGGCAAATAGAGAAATTAAAAAAATTCTTGAAAAAACTATCAATCCCCTTAGGAAAGATTGGACCGAGAAACTCTTAGATGCCCTTTGGGCATATCGAACTGCTTTCAAAACTATCCTAGGCATGTCACCATATAGATTGGTTTATGGAAAAGCATGTCATTTACCTGTTGAAATTGAGCATAAGGCCTTTTGGGCAATAAAAAAAATGAACTTTGACATTTCTTTGGCTGAAACAAAAAGGAAATTAGATCTTAATGAACTCGAGGAACTTAGGATGGAGGCTTATGAAAATTCAAGGATCAATAAATCTAAAGTTCAAGCCTACCAATCTAGGAATCTCAAAGTCAAACACTTTGAACTGGGAAAATTTGTACTCTTGTATAGTTCAAAACTTCATCTACACCCAGGAAAGCTAAAGTCCAGATGGTCTGGTCCATACCTAGTGCATCATGTGTACCCTCATGGGGCAATAGAGATTCAGGATCCCACAAGTGGTCATGTCTTCAAAGTCAATGGTCATAGGTTAAAACCATTCATTGAATCATTCAATAAACAAGAAACCAAGGAGGAGTTAACTGAGCCAACATATGAACCAGAGAAAAATTGATAGATTTAGGGTACAAGTCAGGCTAACGATGTTAAACGAAAGCGCTGCACGGGAGGCAACCCATGGTTTTCATGTTTCCAATCACTGGGAATCATCTTTTGTTTCCTTCTGCTTAATTTTGTTACTTTTTTTTATATAGACTGTTGACCTGTTCTTCTTTTATGAGTAAGGATGGGTATGAAAAGGGAGCACCGTATTCATCCGTGTCACGCGGTGTGATACCTGAGTAATACCTTACCCAAAAATTTAAAGAAGACAATGTATCATCAGTTTATTTTATTTATGTTTTTGTAGGTTTAAAAAAAATTATTAGACTCTTGACCTGTTCTTCTTTTATGAGTATGGATGGGTATGAAAGGGGAGCACCGTATTCATCTATGTCACGCGGTGTGATACCTGAGTAATACCTTACCCAAAAATTTAAAATAAGACAATGTATCATTAGTTTGATTTAAAAAAAATATGAAAATGATGATACTTGGAATTAAATAAATCATTGTGTTGTTTGTTTTTTCTACTTTTTCCTTCTTTTTATGGTTCAGGAACTATTTTGGGTGATACATGTTCAATCAAGGAGGTGCCTGCATCCCCAAAGAGATCAAAGGAGTAATTTGGCGCATCATGAACCTCAACTTTAAAAACCAGGTGAATTTGTTCCATGTTTTTCATTCTCAATTTTATCTTTGAACTCATCTCCTACCCCCTTCTAACTTTTTTTTTCTCTTTAAACACTAGGGACAGTGTTATTCTAAGTTGGGGGGGGGGGGTATAAAAAATGATTTTTATTTTGAATAAGAACATGCAAAAAAACATTCATTAACCATAAACATGATAAAGACACATTGCAAACTCTAAAATTGGATATCAAATAAATTTTGCATGCCTTGATTCTGATTTTAATGCAAGTTTAAGTTCATGAGCATAGTTTTTGGAAAGTACGGTTGTCTGATGTGATTTTTCAAAGTTTACATTTTCATCCTCTTAATAAAAATGTCACAATGCACATCTTTTGGATTGTGGGTGTAAATTTGAGTTCTTGGGTCCCTTTCATTATAGCATAGGGTTCTGGGGTCACTTTTAGTTTAATTTGAGTATCCAAAAAAAAACAAAAAAAAACAAAAAAATACCACATAGAGCAATGTTTTGTCCAAATGCGTGGCGTCCGGCACTTGGGGATCGTGACTCCATAGTTGTCTTGCCCAGAGTTAGGCTTTATATCTCTATTGTAGAGCATGAAATTGACAATATGTGTGGCGTCCGGCACTTGGGGATCGTGACTCCATAGTTTTCTTGCCCAGAGTTAGTCTTTTCATATCTATTGTGGTTAAAAAAATAAAAAAAAATAAAAAAAAGGGATACTCATCTTAAGGTTTAATGTGATTCCCACCTAGCGCTTCCATTTTTTTCCCCTTGAACAATAAAATGGGCTCCATATCTTTTATGATGCACAACACTTTATCATGCTTAATTGGAATTGGATGAAATGTGGCAATGAATTTGAACAAAGGAATGGGCTTGGGCTTGGGATATTCTTATGGACCTATCTTGTTTTAAATGATTTTTATGGGTTTTCATAATTTTTTTGGTATTAGATATTTGGGTGAGTAATGTGTATTTAAATGTTTTTGGAAAAGGAGATTTGGATTTTATATTTGTAATTTATTTTGCTCGGGACTAGCAAAACTCAAGTTGGGGGGTGTGATTAGTCACTGAAAGTGGCTAATATTCATTGTTAATATATTAATATTAATGTGTTTAAATGTTCATAAACATCAATTTTATTCCAATTCAGAAATTGAACTTCATTTCCCATCATTGTGCAATTCATGCTTAAAATGTCAATTTGGGCCCACTCAATAATTTGCTTGTGGAAATTACAATATTCATCATTTTAATTTGAAATTTTGGGATATTATTTATCACTTTGTTTGGAACATTTTATCTTTTAGGTTCGATGGATGAATCCCAAAGGAATATGGAGAATTTTGCGCCAGAAGGCAGAAACATGCTGGAAAAAGAATAATGGGCCTAAGGCCCATCAAACAAATGTGGGGCCCAGACACCAAGCCCAATGAAGCTCAAATTTATACAATAGAAATATAAAAATATGAGTATCATGTTATTAAACTGTGTCTGGAGCTAATTCTGAAGTTATCATGATGATAAATGGATCTGAAGTTGAGATTTAAATGGTGGACATGACATTAATGCTCAAAAATCCGTCCCACCATTTCGACTATAACTTCCAAACGGCTGAGCGAAATATCCTGAAATTTTTACATATCATAGAGGACAGAGGTAAGAAGATATTTCTCTTCTACAACATCTCCGGATTCGGCCTTCTTCAATTTCTAATTCACACGTCAATGTGGTGGATGAATCTGGACAGTTTTCCGGGTCAAATTCAAAACATCAATTTCCTTTTGATTATTCACCCTCCATTTGACTCTATTAATTGTTGGGGGGTGAATTAATTGTTGGGGGATGTACCTAAGGCTCCTAATATGCCTATATAAGGAGCTGGTGGTGAAGGTAATGGGTGTGGAAAATTTTCTTATCATCTTGGATGCTTTGTTTCATTGTAATGTTTTGCTTCCAAATTTCCTTTGTAATGTTTTCCATTTCCATGTAAGTTTCTTTTTTGTATCTTTATGTTATTAATAAACTTCTTTCTCTTATATATATTCCATTTCATTTATTAAAACTTTATAATCACAAAGCACAGTGATATCTCTGTGTTGTTGTGAATTAGTTCACACATAGGTGTGAATTTCATTCACACACACGGAGGAGTGCTCGTTATTTCTGCGGTTTTAATTTCTTCAATCCAATTATTGTTAGCCATCTTCCGCCCACCATTGAGAGTATACCATAAATGGAGGGCTAAACCCTTAATGGGTTGATCTTAGGAGGATGCAAAGTCTGGATTGAATGTTATTTTATGAACGAATTGTTGTTAAATGGATAATTAATTTAAGACATCCATTCTTCAGTTATTTCTACTCTTCATCTTTACTGTGTTTGAGCAAAATAAATTCAATTACTAAATGACCATATACCTCGGAGAGATCATGAATTTGGTTCTCTAAGTGTATAGGGGATTAGTAATTGTGTTTAGTAAGCACCAAACCAGAAAATGATGAAGGTAGTGTTATTTTTGAAGAATGGATTCATCAAGAATTAATAAAACCAAAATTGTTTAAAGAAGTAAAATTCATTCAATCCACCCCGAGCATAATCCTAGATCAACCCATTTTCATTGAATTGAATTCACGTAGGTTTCTTTGTGTTATTTAAAACCATCCAAAATCAAAACCAAAGTTGGCTACTTCATATCCCATCCTTCACCAAATCATAGCGTCTCAAGGTTACTTCTTCGGTCCCTGTGGACTCGACCCCTACATTTACTACATCGATCGCTTTTACCCGTAGGGTAAATTTGGGCGCAACCAGGTAGTCATAATGGTTGTTAGTTTTCATGAAATGTTTAAATTTCATCAATGATTCTATTATAGTTATAATTTATTATGTTAAATTTTAATTCCTATCTTCTTCTTTTTATAGTTGATGAGATGATGTGGTTGGTTCTAATTTATGTGATGATATAGAGGAAAATGGAAGAATTGGAGGTCATGGGATTGATGTATATTGTGCATGGGTTGTTGTTGGACATATTTTATATGTATATATTGATGATTAAGGTATGGGTTGACTAAGGTTATGGTGACTGAGGTTATGGTGATTGTGGATGTATTATGTATGTATGATGGGTTTACTAAGAATTTATGTTTTAGTTTATTTATTATTATAGTTTTTTTATTTATATTTTGTATTAAATATTTTTTTTAAATTTAATTTTATGAAAAATATTTAGTGGCGGTTTTTATTAACCACCACTAAATAAATTTCATAAATTTGTAATTAGCAATGGTTTAAGTTAACCACCCCTGAAAAAATCACTACTACATATATTAGAAGTGGTTAGATTCATTTTATCTATTTTATTTTTGGATTATTTTTTTAAAAAACTACCACTATGTATAATCAAAATCACAGTTAAATGCTCTAAAAAAATGGCACATAAAAAACTTCACACTAAAAGAAAATAATTTCCACTAAATTATTATCAACCTTGAAATGCATGCCAATTTTATTAACTACCACTAAATGATTTAGTAGTGGTTTAGAATACCTCCAGTAAAAAATATAACAACCTCTAATAACTCATTTTTTTAGTGTTAAAGGCATGAATAATGAAATTTTTTCCAATGAAACTTGACATACATGTCAGAACCAATATGATCTTTCATTTTAAATTTATAATTAATTTAAATATGCAGGAATAAAAATACATTGGTCTTGAAATACTTATTCAAAGAAGATGTTGATTTTTCAAAACCCTTTCATTCTACAGTTATTGTGATTGCTTAATCCAAGTACAGAATCTCTCAAGTGATGATTCAAATAAGCTCCTTAGATCTCCTAACAATGCCGATGAATTGTTGGGTGCTAGTGTTGTGGATTAATCATCTTTTGGTGTTTTGTTTGATCATTGTAAAGATTCATTTGAGTTTGAAGAATCATCCTTGCACTCCCATTCTTTAGAAGAATGAGGGAGGATAATATATTGGGTTTGAGATAAGAAACTCTAGAGTGATCTTCAGTCTTGAGGAGAACTCTAAATTTTCTTGTTCATAAAGACTCTCCAATAATTGATCAAATCTAGTAAAATAGATAGATCCATCGATTTATTGAGTTTGGGTAAGGTTTAAAATATTATTTAATGTCACAAATGCCCTCAATAAAATATTAAACCTTTAAATGACCCCATGGAATATAATAATAATAATGATATTTTCTCATTACGCGGGATAACCGGTGCGATGATAAATATTGTTTTACTATCTTTACAATTAATATTTATCACCAGTCCTCATATTTTTTCTATTGTTCTCCTTGAAATTTATCAAATACCCAAATAAATATTATTATTAAATTTTTATTCTTTCAATAAATAAATAAATATTATATATATTAATATTAAATAATTACCCTATGAATAAATATTTATCTAATTTATGTGATTAATAAATCCTAACTAAAATTATTCCTTGGATTTGAAAATAATATTTATTCTAATAATTAAATTATTATTGAATTTGATTGAGATAAGAAAACACTTAATGTGTGACCCTCTATTTTTTTACCTTTGGCACTTGAAAGGATTTTATGAAGTCCATGATTACTTTATAGAAAAGGGAAAAGTCATCCAAGAGGAAGAAGTTAATGTTGCAACATCAAGAACTGCATATGAGTGTGAAAAAATTAATATAATCCCATTGTCTTGATATATCATCAATTAGGTTTCATAATTGTGACATAAACTTTAAGGCTAAACATATATTTCTTTGATTTTATGGAATGAAATTGTTTAAATCGACATGTCTATGGATTTTATTTTGATGTTTCAATTCTATTCAAAGGGCCAAGATATCAACTTCCATAAACGGAATGGAAAAATTCTTCATCATCTTATTCATTAATAACATACCTATCATGATGTACCCAATGTATTATACATAGTGTGAATATAGTGAATCACATGTTTCATAAATATATCTAAATACACGAGTCACGATATGTATTAATAACAATCTTAAAGTCTAAGAATAATTACACATGCTTGCAGATAGTAATTCTAATGAAACACAGACATGAGAAATTCGTATTAGTGGGTATGTACTCATAATATCCCATCTTAGAGAATACCAAGTGTGGACATCATTAGATGAATCCCCATCCTCTTACGAGCACTCACACCTGATAGTAAACAAAATATGTACCCTTTCATAGTTCACCATCCTGACTCTAGGAAAAACATATTTAAGAGATATCATTATAGCATCTCAAGGTTCTCATCATAACAGGGAATTACTATAACCTATTTTGTTGCGACAAAAACCCTAGGACATTATCACATTAAATACATGTAGAATAATGATAGATATGTGCTAAGGTATATTTAATATTAACTTATTTAACTATAAATGGTAATATAAATTACACACTATTTAGTTTTTGGATACCAACTCCAACAAACTCCCACTCCATAATTGGTATGGAATACCCTCTTCCACTTTAGTTGGAACTTGGTTTAGTGTGTACACCATTTTATATAATGAATATCCCTAAAATGATAGTGGGAGGTTTCCATGACTCATCATTGACCTCAATATCTCCATTAAAGAACGGTTCCTCCTTTCACATACACTACTCCACTGGGGCTTATAAGGAGGAGTGACTTGGGATATAATCTCATACTCAAATAAATATTAAAAAAAGTATTGATCAAGATATTATACACTGTGGTCAAATAAGAGTTAACATTCTTACAAAGCAGTTTGTCAACCTCATTATTGAATTCTTTGAATTTATCAAAGGTTCTTGACTTGTACTTCATTAATTAGATATATCTATCCCAACTAAAATCATCAGTAAAAGTTATGATGTATGAATTCCCACCCCTAAATTGAACTTGGAATGTTCCAAAAATATTGTATGCATACAATATCATTTTTAAAAACAAAAATATCCAAACAGATGAATATAGTATGCATGCATTGTTTGAAATTACATACACTTGTACACATATAGTGTACCGCATGAAGTATAAAATTGAATACTCCCATGCCTCTTTCGGATTCATACTGTGTGAAATTACAATATGAGTACATTATATACTGTATGTGTATAGGTGTATGCATTATACATACAATATGCATATATTTTTTAATTACACTCACTTGTGTGCATACAATATGCATAAATTGTTTGAAAATAAAAACACTTTTACATAAATAGTATATTATATGAAGTATGTAATTACATACTCCCATGCCTCCCATGCCCCTTACGAAATCATATTAACTCACTAAATATCTCATCTGATCAAATAAATAGAAATATATATGAAAAATAATTATTCTTCACACGGGTTTCAAGTTGTAGATAAAGAGGTAATTTTTTTACTATTCATTAAACATTATGGGTTGTTTTGATTATTTTTTTTAAAAGACAATAAATTCATGTTTCAAGGTGGGAATTAGCACCTACCATCTATCATAGATAGACCAACTCTCATTAATTAATAACCACAAATGAGATACCCACACAATTTATTTGGTATGACGAGTTATTATTTAATAATGTTTGTTTTCTTCATTATCTTATGAATATTACACAATGTATGCCTATTAGTATTTCAACACTATAGATTGCATGAAATTAAATGCAAGCCTTTATTAGTGCTAGATAAAAGCACTAATAAAGGGCCCTTTTATCAGTGCTACAAAAATGTTTATAAAATCCCTTCTTTGTCAATGATTTTTTAGCATTTATAAAGATGATATTTATCAATGTTTTTAGTGCTGATAAGGAGTAATTTTATCAACACTAAAAAAATAACTGATAAAATCTCCCCTTTATGATTATTTTTAGCACTTATAAAGAGAAAATCTGTTAGTTTTTTCTAGCACTGACAAAGGGTGACATTTATCGTAGCTATTTTAGTTCTAATAAAAGGTATACTTCATAAAATAATTTATAGGTCATTAAAAAATATATATTAATATATAAATATATTTATATTGGTATAAATATGATATATTTTATTTAATATGATTTATATGAGACTAAATATGCATTTAAACTTAATAAATAATATATTTAGTGAAAATGGATTATAAAATAACTTAAATATAACATTAATAAATATTTTTCTAATTATTATTGAGTAATATTCATTTAAAAAATGTTTTTTATAACCCAAAAATTTATAATAATCTAATTTTAGAACAAATTTAATTTTCTTGATCGCTTAGTTTATACGCAACACTAAGTTGGCTTATGTTACACATAATGTCGAGTTCATTTGATAGCGTATAAGAAACACAAGACCAAGCTTAGAAGTGTCTATAACATCCTGAGACTTTATGATATATTTTTTTTTATATTTTACATTCAATAAAATGTTTTTACTTTTTTTTAAGAATATGGAGCCTTGGTCAAAGAACAAAGCACAATTTATTGAATATAACAAAAGAAAAGGGGTTATAGGAGACGAAACATAGGCGGTTTTTTACAACCTCTGTCAAAAAGATGAAATAAATCAGAAGGAAGATCATTCAGCCAAATCATATCCTAATGAATTCCCTTGTTCACAAGAGCATCAAAAACAGTGTTCGCTACCTGGAAGGTGTGAGTGGTGATATAATCGATATCCAGGAGATAATTCAGACATTTCATCCAAAGCATAGTGAGGGTCCTGGCGAGGTGAGTCACCCCATTCCATATTGCCTGAACAATGGCGGTTGATTCACTTTCGATCTAGAGTTTTATCCATCCTTTTTCAAGGGAAAAATTGATGGCATGAATGACACCTATCATTTCCGCCTCTAATGAAGAAGTTATACCAAATTTTCCAAAGAGACAACCATGTCACTGGCCAAAAGAATCTCAGAAAATCTCCCCATAGACAAAAGGCCAAGGGTTTTCTTTTGAGGAACCATCAATATTCACTTTGATCCATCCTGGCATAGGATCCTGCCAGAATACTTTAAAGGTATGTTTGGGTTGTTGATAGATGCCATCAACCAGGATTTTGCACAGAATCTCCCAGTCTTCAACAGAGTTGTTGCAATGGCCTTTTTTGAACTTTCATAAATTCTATTTTAAAAATTAAATTCATTTTTGAAATAGTAACATCAAAATTAGATTTGGGTTAACTTTTGGTTTTTTATGTGATGTTTCATTTTTTGACGAAATGTAAAAATGTCTAATTTTAATTCAAAATTTCATTTCCATATAAATAATTTATATGGTTAAATTATATTTTTAATTCATTTTAATATCACATTAGTTAAATTTTACATCTATTAATCCAATTTATGTCATTAAAATAATTTTTATATTGAATTTAGATATAAAAATTTAGTGATCTTTTGGACATTTTTACTTTAAAAACCTATTTTCCTGTCACATATGTAGGATTAAATTTAAATTAATTTTATCCACTTATGTGAATTAAATTTGGAAAAAATGTATATTTATTCTGAATCATTAAAATATTTATATTATAATAAGTGTAAATTAATTTTTGACCATAATGATTAGTGGATGCACTTAAAATTAATTATAGTGATTAAGTTATGGATGAGCTTACTTAATGATCAAACATAGAATATAAGGAATATAAAAGGAACTAAAACTTATAAAAAGCCAATTTTATAGACATATTTAAACCCTCACCACCTTGGGATTGATCTTTATGCATTAGTGTGATACTATTCCATGAAAGTGACTTATATAATAAGTTAAGTAAGGAAAAGGACAACAAAGTAACCTTTCTTTCCTTTAACACTTATAATGCTTTGAGATAGGGAAAAATATCAAATTTTAAGCTATAATTATTATTTTGAAAGGGAAATGAGTTGTTTTTATAATGATATTTTATTTTTTATTTTTTATAGAAGATATAATCAAAATAAACTCCTAAAAAATGTGAATGTGTGGATTATTTAGTTGATAATTAAATAAAATATATGATGAAAAAACATTTAAAATAAAGTAAATTTAAAGAATTATTAGGTTTAATTATTATTTTTAGATGAATATTTCTTGTTAAATAACTGTCAAATTAATAGATTTAAATTCCAATATTTTATTTGATATTTTTAAATTAAAATTAAATAAATAATGTCAAAATTGACATTAATGATATTTTACAATAAATGATATTTTATTAAATGATTTAAAATTACTAAAAAACCAATCTTCTTCCAAGTTATTTTTAAGTGTAAATAAATAAAAAATATAGTCAATTCATGGACCAATTGATCTTTTATAATTAATATATTGACCCCTAAATAGTAAAAACTTTACAAGCATGGTTAGGGTTAATGTAGTATTTTTGCGTGTCACTTATGCTTTTATTGATTTAATTTCCAACACATATGGGATTTTTATCTTATAAGTAATATGTAATATTTTATTATCAGTGGTTCTAAATTTTTTAATAAGTCTCACTTTAATTTTGTCTTAATAGATGAATTACATAGGTTAGAAAACTAGTTACCAAAATGGGAAACAAAAATGGAAAAAAGGAAACTAAAAGATTAAGGAACAAAATGATAAAAATGACTTTATTTTTTTGTTGTATGAGTTTTAATGGACCATAATTACAATTTAATCTATTATTATTCCATTTTGGAAGTATATGAGGTAAGGGAGACCTCCCATAGTGTTTATCTTTTGGTATTTATAAGAATGTCACTCCTCCTCCACTCTAAAACACATTCACTCTTCCCATTACTCAAACCTATCATTTCAGTTTGGATCATCCAAAACCTGAAAAAATAATCTCCCAATATCCCTTCCCTCATAACAGAAGACTCACTTTGGATAGAAAGAAAACTGAGGAATTGTTTTGGTATAAACCAAACGGATTTACCTGAAGAAGAGGTAACATTCATCAACAGACTCTTTTGTTTTATTTCTTTATCCACCACTTAAATTATTCTTATATATTTATTATATTATAATCTAAGTATCCTAAATATAATGATATTTTATTTTATTAATTTAATTACCTACAATTTTACACACTTCCATCAAATGTGATATGCAATCCTCATTTGTGTGTACAGAGGACTACCACCTCATGAACTGATGTCGAACATTCTTCCATTACCACCTTTAATGGTTGGAAATAATGATGTATTTATAGTTTATATATGATTTATATGATATATATAATGAATCTATTCTTATGGAATTATTATATAATACATAACTCCATGCGTTTCATTTTGTGGGAATATGATAACATCGTTTATGGACGTATGAACTACCGCTTCCTCAAAGCAATGTGATACATTCACACTTTAAATGGAATGTATTGAGGATAGTTTAAATAAAAATATGTTATGTAAATGAAATAAATATTATATTGTAATAATAATATACATATATATCATTTACTTTTTATTATTTTAATATAACAAGAAAATAGAAACTGTGTTCATGCATATGTATGACTAACCGTCTCCATGAACGGTGGATTTCATTTAATATCTCCAAACATTATGGATTACTATAATTAAAAATATTCTGATTATATATAATTATTATATCATGTTTTAAATTTTGGAGATGATGAAATCATGACCTATGTAATATCAAAAAAAAGTTAAAATATAGTAAAAATCAAGGTAATTAACACCCCAAACGGTGAAAATCATGAAAGATTATTAATGAAAGAGTTATGATATGTTATAAAAGAATTATATATGATATAATAAATATTAATATTGGTATATTATAAGATAATAACATGATTAATAACATTACATAGGTTGATAAATATCATTCAACTAGAAGGGAGTGTAATGTAAGATATTTTCATCTCACTGTTTACTTTAATGAGATAGATGTCATATTCACCACTTATTTATTTTGTGTGGTGTATGTACTTCCCCTTTTTAATTTAATATCAATAATCACACCTACCTCAAATTATTTTAAGTCTCACATTGAGTTATCTCATCCAAAAGGTTTTGAATTGAAAATTACTAAGTAGTAAAAGTTATCCTGGCAATCTCATTTTCTTTTATGATTGTTAAATTTATCTTGAAACACTCACATCATTGAAATTTTTTTTCATTGAAAATTACATTTCCCTTAAATATCCATATTATTATATAGTGGAGATTATTATTTCTTTAACTATATTTTATTTTTCCATATGGTTTTTACTTTTAATGTTATTTGATTAATTGGGGAAATGTTGATAAATCCATATCTTTTACTCAATAAAAATATTTGATAAAGCGCATTGTTTATGAATTAAATATATTATTAATTATGTGAGGAATATTTTGAAAATTCGTGAAAATATTTGGGGACCAGTAAAAGAAATCCCCTCAATGCATCATTAGTATTATGAGATGAAATGAGTTAGCAACAAACCCTTCGAGTTTGTTTACTAGAAGAATTAAACATGTTTCTACCTAGAGACTAAAATAGTCATGAGAATAGGTCTTTAAAATATTGTGGTACATGTTCCAGATACATGAAGTCTAATAATTAATAATTTATTTCATTTTAGTTATTATTATATAAAGTATTTTCACTATGAAAAAAATATATGTATTCATTTTATTCTCAGTTTATTTGTTAAATGGAATGTGTGTTCAGTTATTTACCTTGCCAAATTGATTATTCATTATTGATTACTTATAGCTTCTATTGTACATAACCCTTACCAATTTTTTGAGATCAAAATTATTTTTTTTCCTTTCCCCAGGATATGAATATGAATTCTTAGAATGAGTTTTATGGATTTAGTTTATTAGCTTTTATTATGTATTGTATTTCAGTTTCTATTACCAATGTAAAATGGGTATCATGTATACAATCTGGTTTTACAAAACTACTAAACTAATAAGTTTAGTATAAACATTGGAAACAAGATTTAAAAAAATGATTATAGAACATAACCCTATGATAAGATTTTGGGATATGTATATAAGAACGTCCCAAAGAAACCATGATTATGATTATGAGATTAGATACACATAAAATTTTTAATTTTAGTTAAGTATTTCAGTATTTTTGAGATTATTAATTATTTTACATAATGATATAATCTAATTTAGTATATGTTGACATTTAGAAATGGTGCCTAGAAAAAAGGAATGTGAACCTCACCAATGCACATGATCTAAAGATTAAGGATGGTCATATATTTTATGGTCTTAAGATAATATTTTTAAGATAACTAGTATCCAAAAAAAATTTATCCTATGAGGACAAAGTATCATGTGATAATGAGAATGAGAAAAAGTTATCTAAGTATTATCACTTTAAGAAAAGAACCTCATAATGGCGGTTTAAACCGCCACTATATGATTCGGGGACAGTTTCCTAAAACCACTGCTAAATTGGGTGTTGACATCCAACATGTGGTAGTTTATTCAATTTTTCAGTGGTTTATGGGAAGTGTTTTAGTAAAAATATTTAGCAGTGGTTTTGGTGGTTTTAGCAGTGGTTTCATGTGAAAAAAAGGCATATTTAGTGGCAGTTTAAACCATCACTATTTTTTCATTTTTGTTACATTAAAACCTATACTAAAACCAATATAACCACCACCAAACAACAACTCACATTTATTTATCTATAGTTTTAACTGACGCTAATAAGAGATTATCAAACTTTAGTGGTAGTTTAAACCTCTATGAAATATGGTCTATTTCATTAGAAACAGTTTAGACCACTGCTAAATGTAGATTTACAAGTAAAAAATGTAGAATAGTTTGCATCCCTAGTACCAGTACATTGAAAAAAACCATATCCAGATAACATATAAAAAAATAATCTGAACCATGTAATGATGTTCAGTAGTCAACAATCTAACAATGTTTCATTAAAAAACCATGTACAGATAACAAATAATAGAATAATCTAAACCATAGCATCTCAACAATCTAACAATGTTTCATAGATCTAAATCTAAGACTTTAAATTGTATAGAATAAACATATGAGCTGTAATACTTAAAAATACATAGAAAAAACTTATAAGATGTATCCCTGAGCCATATTAATAAGGATGATTTATCCTAGTGCTCAGGATAACATTATAAAATGAATTGGGTCTGACAACACTACAAATTAATTTTAGTTTGGAATTTATGTTTGATACAGATGAAGTGCTTAAACATGACTCGATTAGAGAAACATTCATGTGTCTATGAGAAAACCTATACTATAACATTTGTAAGAGGATGGTGTTTTTTCAATTCTGGTTGATGATTAATATAAGTGTGTTATCCTAGTTTTGGAACCACATTCAGTAGTGGATGAATCATGTGCCCTGGAAAGTATTTTATTTCAATAAAATTTTGCCCAAAAAATTCATAGGTGGGGAGAATGATGAGAATTATGGAAAATGTGTCCTTTCATGTATAAGGACACGACTATCATGGACTAGTTGAAAATTTTTAGAATGAATTCTTAAAGATCATAAGTTTTTATATTCAATATTTCATATCTCAAACATGAAAATGAGTTTTAAAACATAGTTTTGAGTTTAAAATAACTCTGGAAGATAGATTCATGCTTGATATAAATAAGTGATCCATGAGTTTTACCAGTCGATAGTGTGTATTTGAATTCATGGAAACACAATGAAAATGTGGTTGGTTGATTTCCCATCCATTGATGAATGATGAGATTCATTGTTGGATTTTTTTGGTTAGGAATGAAATAACATGGTTTCATTGGGATCTAAGGCTATGGGGTCAATACCTTAATTGAAACACCAGCTATTAATATGAGAATATCTTAAACAAGTATGTACAGAGTGAATTGATTGATGCTTCAGTAATCAAATTTTGAAGTGGAGCTAGGCCTTCTATCTATGCATCATGTTAAATATGATGTGAATTTTTTGGGGTGTATCCCTTTAATGATATACCATTGAAGTACAATGAGGGTTTTAGGGTTCACTGATGTGGTTGACTCATTGTTGGACCTTGTAACACGTCATCAAGAGATTTTCATCAAGGGTTGGTTCAAGGAAAGTATAACATGTTTTGATGGAGCGTGTATCAGAAGATATAAATAGTTCTATCAATATAAATTTTCAAAAATGTCAGGATGTTTTTATTTGTGGAACAAGAATGGATAATGTTTTGAAACATGGTGTACTCTTATTCTAGATTCAATCATTCCCAATATATTGACACCATCCTAAATATGTTGGGAGAGCATCTAAATACCAAGATAAATAATTAAAACCAATGCCTTTTTTTGGATGGAAGGAATCCATGGGAGGTTTACACAAGGATTCATTTATAAAAATCCTTAATATATGGATTAAAATGTCAAATATTAGAGGTTAACACTCATGTGAGTGTTGGACCATTCTTTGGATGGTTGTTTTAGTTTTTGAGTTTCTTGATAACTGGAATTGGGTACTATTGTATTCCATGATGAATTCCAGGTACTGGTTCAAATACATACTTTGTAGAAGCTCAAGTCTAGGCATTAAGCTTGGGATACCTTTTGATTATCTAGGTGTGTGGGATCGGGAATGCACTAGAATGTTTTTTTGGAATGGTGACATAAACGAGTAAGATTTGGTAAGATCAAGAGACATCACTAAAAGTTGGTTACAAGCATTGGTGAGAATTCTCAAAGTGATATTGTGGTACCTTGGATAATATGTGGTAAAATATGGTTTTAGAGATGTTGATGATTAAATTTGATTGTTCTCAAAAAATACTCAACCAAAAGTAGTTCAATATGTGTTATTTATAAAAGTAGTATGTGGTTAATTAGGAACCACTTCAAGAACATGGTGGGTTTAGACAGGTGCATTTTAAAGGTTTCTAGAAGCTTTTAAAGGAAAATATAGTGTGAACAGTATGATCTTGGTCAATTGGATTTAAAAAATTTCAAAAAAAATGAGTACCATGGGTAATATCCTCATAAGTAACATATTAAATGTGTTGGGAGAACTGTTAAGACATCGAGGTCTTGCATAAATAGGAAATTGTGACAGTGGGAGTACTGAAACTCAGAATTGACCATAAAAATTAAAATTTATTTTGGATATATCGATATTATAATCGATAATATTATGATTACATGATAATTTCCAATTATATATAAGATTGTGTATGAACCATCTTAGTGATTTCTCTATTGGGTACAAACATTTTCCCACGTTTTATCAGTTCATGGGTCGTATAATCTATGTTTTATTTAAAAAAACATTGGGAGGTTGGAAATGAAATATGGGATTTTGAGTTGGAATTACCAACCCATATAGGTTGGTTCTTGTTTATAATTTCCTTTAGGGATTCTTGGTGATGATAATTTCTAAGTCTGTATGGTTGTAAGATCATGTGTTTTGGAAGGGTTGAAATTTTCAAATGAATTTATGTTTTTGGTTTAGCGTTTGGGGTAAATATAATATTCAGGTTTGGAATGAAATTAAAATAGTTGGAAAACATAAATTTTTTATTTTTATATATATTTTTAGGCTTGAGAGGTGTCCTGGAAGTATGAATGATTTTTTAGAGCATCATAACTTGAAATATCATTTTTTGGTGAGATATCCTTAGGTGCACTATTATAGCATGGTTAGCACTAAAAATGTCATACAACTATGAAAACAATTTTTTATAAAGCACATGGTTTGTAAATAACATGAAAAAGGTATTAGAAAATCATATAGGACTTAAGAGTTTCTCACATGGTTTATCAAACCATGACCCCATGGTCGCAAGACTATGTGAGAACTTTGTAGTTTATTGCAGAGGTGTGCGCATGAGCTCTACATGTTTTTGTCAAACTGTGTACACAACTAATGTAGGGTTTGTGGATGAGATGGTACCAATGTAACATTTAGAACACATCTTACATAACAGTTTTAACATAATATGTGGGGTTTTTATCTTAAGTAGTGGGAGATGCATGGTTTGTGCACGGTTTAGAAAAGCATGCAGCTGAAATTTTCACCCCTTAAAAGAGGGGAAACTACTTTTTTCCCCTCTAGACTTTAAGATTATTTTCTCATAATTAACAATGTTTCATTGATCTAAATCTAATACTTTAAGCTGTACAAAACCAATGTCTGAGTTGTAAGCCTTCAAACTACATAGCACAAACTTTTGATCTATAAAACTATAAAATACCTATCCTAAAATTGACCATCTTGGACTAGTATGTAATAAACATGATATTATATTCCTTTCCTGATATGACTTTTTATTCTAATGATGGTCATCTACCACACTGAGTTTCAAAACAAAATATGGTTGGATTCTAGGTTTCAAGGGATACAAAGAGATACAAAATCTCATATCTTAGTCTCATCCCAAACAATTACCAACCTCAGGGCCTTCCCCTTAATAATAGGGTTGAATCTCTCTTATATATTGGCTCACTCAATGTGCTTAAGAACATAGTCGTGTAGCTCCCAATTTGGATCTCCATCATCCTCCAAGTATTATTCTCCCCTATAGTGATGGTGCATGGCCAAAATAGGCTCTCCTACCATCTAGGGAACACACCTCAAAGGATCTATTGTGAGAAGTGAACATTCTAATGTTTCTAATGTGGTCAATGGTCAACCCAACATTTTTGGGGCCCATCCTTGAATGACACGGCTATGTGGATTGTGTCTCCAACAAGAATAAAATGAATCAAATAAACAACATAATAGTTAGTCCAAAATACTAATATTCACATCCTAACATAACTCAAATGAAACTATTAAATATATCCATCTTCCATATGGAACATATATTAGTTCATACTCCACCCACTTCATACTTAACCAATTATAGAATCACTACCTTACAAAATCATCAATCTATATCAAATTCCAATTCCTTTATCAAACATGGGGAATCATGAAAATGTTAGGTCATGAAAATGTTTCGTGAGTACTCTGTTCCACACATGATACATGATACATGATACATGATACATGATACATGATATATGATACATAAAAAAAAAACCCTATGTTTCCATATTTTTATAACATATCAACAAGACCACTAGTCATTATCCGATGATGAACACTACTTGTCACCCTCTCCACCTCCATCTCTACTTCCTGCTACCGGAACCTGTAAGACAGTTATATTGAAAATTAAATAATTTTGTATATATATATAAACATAAAACCAATAAATGTTTGAAAACTAAATTATTTTGAAGTTTTTTGATTTATCTTCTCACCACCCATCATCGATGCAATATCACCAGGGACAGATCTGATCATCTTCTGATATAAATCAACCAATGATTTCTGTAAAGCAGATATCTAAGCTATATGTTCCTAAATTTTTTTTTTCATAGAAACATAATATCTCTAAAAATATATACTACAACTAGGATTAGATGCAGCTTCAATCCCCGATGTCCTGCTAAAGAACTCATATGGTAAGGGTCCCAAACCCATCCTACACACTCGACTAGGATGCCCCTTCCCAAGAACTTTACTAACTAGGTCATCCTAGGAGACTAAGTATGATTGTGTGGGATTATAATCCCATGATTCTTTAATTTTTAACTATAAATAAAATATCATTCATATTAAAAGCAATATATATTAACTTAGTGACAACTAATAATAAGTTATTATAATAAAAAATGAATTCATACCCCAACTTCTTTGGTAGGCTCCTTAAAAAAACTCCCATCAGATTTTTTATGAACATCCAACCACATTTCTGTCCGGGATGCTTGGTGACCTAATCTCTTTGACTACATTAAACAAATATAATTCAACAAATTAATATATTATGAAAATAATATTTTCTTATAAATATTTAAACGAATGAAAAGATTACCAGATGTGATCATATTATAGAAAAACTCTTTGACCCCATGGTGTGAGGTTGATGTTCTTAGGTCAGCTCGATGGATTCTTCCTTGAAAGATCCTGAAATAAATAAAATGTAATTTAATAATAATGTATGCAATGTCCCATCCTTTTCATATACATGTATAAATGTAAAATGATATTAATATAATAATATATATTTAAATACCACGTGCTTCTCATCACGACGTCTATCAATAAAAAAATTTCATTGCTCTCTAGGTACCCCTTTAGGTACCTTGTCATACATATTTTGGGAACTCAACGAAGTATAATTTACATCACCCCATAGTCTCTATTTAAATTCTTTCCATTTCTTACCCAGATTTTTCAATGTCCACTTGTGTGCTAGCACATCAGTAACCGTAAAGTGGAAAAGCATCTATATAGAAAAATTCATTTCAGAAATATTAGAATTTAATAACATACTCACATTCAATTACACCATAATTTTTTAAAATTAACTTTATTTTTGAATCAAAAACTTAATTCTTCCAAGATGAAGGCATATGCCTCCAATCATCATATGTAATCAGAAGGGAAACCGGCTCCGTGGCCAGCTGACCTAGAATTTGGCCAAGTAATCCTACGACATCATCCATAGGTGCCTCATAGGAATTAAATAGGAAAACTATATTTAGTATGGTCAGATTCCATACATATGAACTTTTCATAATTTTCTCCATAGTTTCATTACTTCCATATTTTATGAACAAGCAATTAGTATAAAAAAGTGAAATAAATTTATTCATATTTATATTTTTACCTAAAAAAGTGACCCTCCAGTATCCCTTCAAAGAACTAAGAGAGGAACCCTGCTCCCTCACTATTGAGGTTGTTGAATGGGAAGGCATCAACTGAGCTACTAATGGGATTCTCTCAGAGTGTGTGAGAGGTGGTGTATGGTGGAAAACAAATGGTGTCTTAGATGCTGTAGGGAGGGAGACAGATGGATCTTCATCTATCAGTGTGGTCGATGGAACAACATAATTATTCCTCCTTGGTATTCCTATCATTTAATCAAATAAAATTAAATTCAGAACATATAATTCAAAAAAATTATGCAGAAAAAAATAGAAATGATAACAGATGCATAGTACTAACAAAAAAAATATACGTAACAATGTTAATTAATGAATCATTTTAAATAATGTTTTCTATTTCCTTCTTACTACATTCAGTTTTATATACTTCTCTTGATGATTCCATACAAATATTTTTTGTATTTATAAAATATCCAAAAATGACATAAAATGTTTTCTAGGTCTAAATTAAGCATCAAATAATGTTTTGTGAAACATGTTGATATATAGTTGAAAAAGACTAAAAAAAGACACAACACCCATTGTAAATGATGTAATGGTTGATAGGTGAAGTATCGTATAAAAATGGTCAAGATAAAAAATACTATGCCCATGGTGTGAGGAACTTCTAAGGCCTAACCATCAGCTAGGATATATAGTGTATACATAGTGGTGTGCGTGTTTCATGCTTGGGTGGGGGATTTAATAGTTTATCGGTGTCTATTCCACAAGTTAAGTGATATCTATAATTTCTTAAAGGACAAAAAAGTTGTCTTGGATTGTGGAATGAGTTGTTTTGGAAATTGTATGAACCATAATACGTTACATGAAGGGCTTATAAGGGGTTATCCTTGAGAAATATACTAATTAGTGTAGGGACATAGGAATTATACAGGATAAGATATGGAAATAGACTTAGAATCTTGAAATTCTGTGATAGAGAGGATTGGGATGTGGTAATGGGTCAAATCGACCATGATAAGTCATTAGTCTTGGGGTATCTATGTTGGTGGATCCTAGAATAGAATAGTTGCTCTGTTTGGGTGTGTTTAGTGTAACTAGGTGATTATAATTGTGGTAATAGTCTCTCTTGAGTTTGGGGATCCTAATGGAGTGATGAGAAATCATTATATAAGTAATAATTCCTAGCAAAGGTCATTTAAGGCTTATATAGTGTTGAATGGGGTACGCCTTGGAGGAACTGAGTGTATTTTGGTCAGTTCATATATGGACTTGGTTCTTAAGAAGTGATGAGAAGGGGAACAAGAATCTAGTGATATCAGGATAGTGAAAAAAACATGAGGGTCATAATGAGTGGTAGGATCATAGGGTCAAGTTGCGATGTAAGTGTGACTTAAGGGAATGATATCATTATGGATGCTTTGTAGTAGATGTTTATGTTTGACATGAGGCTGAGGATTGGAGACCTAAGGAATAGAATGTATAGTTATATCTCCTAGGTTCTTATCTTTTCTTGAGTTATATATATGTGTTTATCTATGGTATATACCTCATTTTAGTGTGGTTTATCTCATACGGTAGGTCAAATATTAAGATTCACTCCTCACACCACTTTTAATAATGCTCGATCTATATGTAACTGGCCATGGAAATTACCTTATACAGATATGGTTTGCTTGTGTGAGTGGTTAGAAATTTAGATACCCTCCTTAGACTACTTATGATGTTGATTGGTGGATTCGAGATGTGTCTATGGGACCCTAACCAAAGACAATTATTCAACTTGTGAGAGAGTTTGGATATTGAGATCCTATCCTTAAATATCATGTTATATGTGATGTATTTTCTATATGATTAGTAATGGATATTGTGATGACCATACCTTATGATTTTTATTATGGTTTGTACTAGATATTGAAATTAAATTCTTTTATGGAACTCTAATGACTTGTGGCTACAAAATATGTTTCATTGGAACTGATCTAAACATGTGAGGTTAAGTGTTGGGGTAACCTGGTTAGCACCTAATGACTCAACGTGGATTCTAGTAGAAAAGTTTCAAGATGAAACCTATAAGATAATTTCCAAATGTTTCATATTATATTCATAACTAAATCAAGGTTATACATGTGAAATTTAAAATATGGAAACCTAAGGTAATCACAATGAAATCAATTAATGATATAGAAACAAAAAAGTTTTCAATATTTACACACTAAACTTCTCTACATCATAACCATAGACATGATTCATATCACAACAATAAAAATTACCTATATTAAATTATTTTACATGTTTAATATCAAAAGAATACATTATTATAATTTATTCATCTAAAAAACAAACATGCTCTAGAGGAAAACATAATGCACCTTCATCATGAACAATATAATTTAATCTATCATCCATCTGTTTCCATCCCAAATAAACATAATACATCTGAAGTTCATTTAATTGGAGAAAGAAAATTTTCAATCAATATATAACTACTAGGAAACAACCAATTCAATACAAAACCACATACATAATTAACATACCAAATCTATGCTCCTGCATCACACATCATCACCATAACCATGATCATCATGAAACTATATCACACATCATCCAACATCACATATCATTACAACTAACCATTTTTTCACTGAAAAACACACTCTAACTCAAACCCAATTACTACCACTAATGGTAAAATCCCCATAGGGACCACATGAAGTACAAAAAATTCATCAATTTTATAAACAAATAAATGATATTTCAGCATGTAAAATACTACATTTCATATTCAAAAAAATGTAATTTATTACATTTTATAATTATTACGGTTCTTATTTTTATGTAATTCTAGATATAAATTGAAAAAAAATATAGGGGTTCACATGAATGAACATCCAAACAAAAATAAAAAATAATTGAGAAAATAGGATGAAGATGATACCTTGATTAATGGGTATATGTTTTTTGATGATACAAGAGGTCAGAAGCCATAATAGATATGATCAAAGGGAGCAAGGGGCAGTGAGGCTCGGGACCGGTAGTGAGGCGCAACAAGGTTCAACAAGGCTTAGGACTGGCGGTGAGGCATTGAGAGGGTAAGGCTTTGGGGTGGGTTGTGGGGGTTGGGGAGTGGGGGGTTCATGAGAGAAGTTTGTGGTTTTTGAAAAAAATAAATGTTTTAAAGATATTTTTAATAAACCACCACTAAATTATTAAAAAAAATTAGTGTAAATTTAATAAACCACTATAAAACACTGATTTTGGTGTAGTGTATAGATTATAAGGGAAGCATGAGAAGAAAGGGCGGCTGGGGAAAAGATGGATAAAGGGAAAATGGAGATAATTATTTTCCCACATGTGATAATTTTGGAATAAATCACACTAGAAATGATTTAATGGATTTGGAGTCTCTTATAAGTGTGGAGAAAAGGGTCTCCGGGAAAAAAAGAATGAAAAGGGAAGAAAGAAAATACTCTTATTTAGTGTTTCAATTGATGTTAAATGGGGAACTATACAAATAAATACCCCAAGTTTTAAGGGAATATACCTCATAAGTAGCTAATGGATCATAATAAAGAATATTCTATCACTATGTACGAAGAGGAATGATTAATGTTCTTATGTTTGGATTCAAGAATTATGTCATTTGAGTATCTTATCAATGATGTACTGGTTATAATAATTATGGAATATATGAGGATTGTACTGCAATACTTTTTCATTAAGGATTTGAAAGTGTATAATGAATCATACTGATGATCAAGAAATATTATTCAGTGACAATTTTAACTTTTTGTAAAAAACATGGTTGAGGGAAAGATAAGCCTTACTATGTTTCTGATGTTTAGGTAATGAAATTTGGATAAAGATAATATTGATATGGAAAATTTTATTTGGGTACTAATAACTACCTTGGAAATTATTCTAAAGTATTTGATCGTAATATATTGGAAAGGTTTCCCATTTTTGAAATGGTATAAGTTTATCATTGGGAAAGGTTTTATAGATTCATGTATTAATTCAACATATGATAAAACCTACGCTAAAAAATGAAGTAGAAGTAATTCAAGGAACAACCAAAGGATAATATTGTGTTTATGAAATAGAAATGTATCAAGTAAGTATATTTAGATATATTCTTAGAGATATAAAAAATTATTCAACTCTTGGAAAATTATATTTACATAAAAAATTTATCCTCTTATGTTCATATCCGATGAATCAAATGGTCTTTTAGATCATCACAAATTTATGGTTTTTGAGGCCCTTAACATTCTATTGATCACTTACTTTCTTATGAGTACTAAATATAGTAATTTACACTTTTCTTTCATGTCCATGTTTTCATTTCCCACCTATATTATCATACTTGGTATCATTTTTATGTGTCCTTCGTACTTCATTATCTTCATTATTAAGAGGATATTTTATTAACCCTTTTACGATGTGGGTTTTCAATAATGGAATTTTCAAATATCAAATCATAGATTATCGAGATAAAGTTTTAATTACAAGGACACAATTTATTTAAGGTGTTGTGAATGTAACACCCCAATAATTTACAATATTTTTATTTTAGAAAAATTTTAATTTTGTTGCTAACTTTCTTTTACACAATACTAAGTTGTCATGTGTAACACACAACACTGAGTTCCTTCGACAATGTATAAGAAACATAAGATCAAGCATATAAGTGTATATAACACCTCTATAATTTATGATATATTTATTTTTATAATATATATTCAATAAATTCTTTTACATTCACCCAATCTATTTGATATGCATAAGATAATCCAATTTAAGCATAAGAACTATATTTTCCAAAAAGGCCATTTTGTCGCTTTTTAATAGCACACCTATTTTAAAACTAAATTTGGGAAATTTTATATATTTTATTTGAAAAAATAAAATTTATTTTTTAATTTGGAACATAAAAATTATCTTAGGAATAATTTTTTTTAGTTTTATATGAATTTTCAATTTTTGAGCAATAAGAATTTTAATTGAAAACTTTTTTTTGTCTAAATAATTTATATGGTAAAATTTTATATTCTAATTAGTTTTAAAGTAAAATTATTTCAATTTTATATCTATTAATACAATTTAGGTAATTATAATTATTTTTATTTTGAATTTAGATATAAAAACATAGTGAACTTTTGGACATTTTCACTTTAAAACCCCACTTCCCATCAAATCTGCGGGATTAAATTTAAATTAATTTTAGTCATTTATGTGAATTGAATGTGAAATAATGGTTGTATCTATTTAGAATCACTATAATATTTATATTATGATACGGTAAAAATTATTTTTTACCATAATTATTAGTGAATGTAGTTAAAATCAATTACAATGATAAGGTAAGAACAAGCTTACTTAATGATTTAACTTAGAATATAAGGTTTCTAAATGACCCAAAAATTATCCAAAACCCATTGGATACACATATTTAGACCCAAAACACCTTAGTATCTATTTTAATGATTTATTGGGATACTATTCAATAAAAGTGACCTATATAATAAGTTATGTAAGGAAAAATATAAAAAATAAGTTTCCTTTCCTTTAACAGTTATGTAGTTTTGAAATAGGGAAAAAGTATCATATTTTTAGATATAAACATTATTTTTAAAGGAAAAAATATTTTCTATTATAATTATGATTTATTTCAATTTTTAGAGATGATATAATTACATTAAATTCTTAACAAACATCCACACATGGGTTATTTAGTTAATAATTAAATAAAATAAATGATGCTAAAAACATTAAAAGTAAAGTAAATTTAATGAATTATTGTGTTCCATAATTTTTTTAGATGAATATATCATGTTACACATATGTGAACTTAATTTATTTTAATTAAAATATTTCTATAATATTTTAAAATTAAAATTAAATAAATAATGTCAAAATTGACATTAATGTTATTTTATAATAAATGAAATTTTATTAAATTATTTAAAATTACTAAAATCATATCTTCTGCCAAGTGATTTTTAAGTGTTAATAAATATAAAATATTGTCCATTAATGTACCAATTGATCTTTTGTAATTAACATATTAACCTCTAAATAGTAAAAATATTGCTGGCGAGTTAGGGTTAAAATGATGTTTTTGCATGTTATGTACACTTCTATTGATTTAATTTCCAACACATATGGAATTTTTAACTTATAAATTAGATTTAATATTTTATAATTATTGGGTATACATTTTATAATAAGTATCAATTTAATTTTTTCTTAATTAATGAATTACATAGTTTAGAAAACTAGTTACCTAAATGAAAAACCAAAATGAAAAAAATATGGAAACATAATGACTAAGGAACAGAATAGAAATGACTTTATTTTTGTGTTTTGGGATTTTAGATCAACCATAATTCCACTTTAATTAATTTTTCATCAATTTTGGATGCACATGATGTTATGAAGACCACCCAATAGTGTTTACCTTTTAGTATTTATATGAATACCAATCCTCCTTCATTATAAAAAGGTATTCACTCTTCCTCTTAATCACACTTCTAAATCCAAATTTTATTGTCCATAACCTACAAAAATAAGCTCCCAGAATCCATACCCTCATCCTACAAGAATCATATTTAGATTAAAGTAAATTAAGTAATAATTTTTATATAAATCAAAAGTAGTTACCTGAAGAAGAGGTAAAGTTTTTCAACGAGCTATTCTATTTTATTTCATTCTCCACTGCTTAAATTATTCTCATTTATTTATTATATAATAACCATAGTATCCTAAATATACTGAGATGTTTTAATATTAAGGGTAATACATAAACTTTCACACATTTCTATCAAATGGGATACACAATCATCGTTCGTATGTACGGTGGACTACAGTTTAACGAACCAATGTCATTCGTTATTCCATTACCACCTTTCAGGGTTGAAAATAATGATGGATTTATAGTTTATAAATGATATATTTAATTTATTTAGGATTATTTAATTATTATATAACACATACCTCAATTCCTTTCATTTGGTGGGAATATGATAACATCATTTGTGGACGTGTGGACTACCACCTCCTCAAAGCAATGTGATGCATTTACGCTTTACATGGAATGTATTAAGGATGATTTAAATAAAAAAATTTGATGTATATGAAATAAATATGATACTATAATTATAATATACATATATATTGTTTACTTTTCATTATTTTAATATGATAATAAAATGGAAACAATGTTCATACGTATGTACAGCCTACCGTCTCCATGAATGATGTATTTAATTTCCTATCTACAAATTTCATGGATTACTATAAATTAATATATAATGAATATATATAATCATTAAATCTTGGTTTAAATTCTGGATATGATAAAATCATGATCTATGTAATTGAATCAAAAGTAACAAGTAAAAACATACTAAAGAAAAGGCAATTGACATTCCAAATGATGAAAATGATGGAAGATTATTAATGAACAGGTTATGATATGTTATAAAATGATTATATATGTTATAATAAATATTAATATGGTTATATTATAAGTTTATAAAATGATTAAAACCATTATACATTAGTTTAAAGATCATTCAACCAAAATGGAGTGTAAGGTAATAGATTTTAATCTCACTTTTTACATCTATGAGATAAATGTCATATTCACCACTTATTTATTTTCTGAGATGTATATACTAAACCTTTTTTATTTAATATAATGAATATATAATAACTCAGGGTATTTTATGTCTCATTGTGGATAATATCATCTAAATGGTTTTGAATCGAAAATTATCAAGTGGTAAAATTTATCTGGGTAATGTCACTTTATTTTGTGACTATTAACTTTCTCTTGAAACAATCACATTATTATAATAATTTTTCATTAAAAATTAAATTCCTATTAAATATACATATTATTGTATGATTGATATGATTATTTTCTAAACTTTATTCCATCTATACATACAGTTTTTCTTTAGAAGTCATTTTATTAATTAGCGAAATGTTGATAAATCCGTATTTTTTTACTCAATGTGGATATTTGATAAGACACATTTTTTATGAATTAAATAGATTATTTGATATATGAGGAATTATTTGGAAATTCATGACATGTTTTGGGGACAAATTAAGGAAATCACATTGATTCATTGACAATCTCATGAGATGAAATCAGTTGGTGACAAACCCTTCAAGTTTGTTTCTAAGAAGAATCAGACGAATTTCAACCCATCGACATAAAATGTCTTGAGAATAGGTATTGATGGTATAGTGGTTAATGTTATAGATACATGAATTAAAATAATTAATAATTTCCTTCATTTTATTTATTATTATCCATAAGATTTTCACTATGATAAAATATATGGTTTCATTTCAATCTTATACTATTTATTAAATGGATTGTGTGTTTAGTTTTTTACCTTTACATATTAATTGTTCATTATTGATTCATTATAGATTCCATTTTACTTAACCATTACTAAGACTTTTAAATCACCATTATTTCTTCCTTTTTTAAGACATGAAAATCGATTCTTGGAATGAGTTTTAAGGATGCAGTTTATTAGCTTTTGTTATGTATAGTATTTCATTTTTTATTCCCAGTATAAAATGGGCATCATGTGTGTAATATAGTTCTCCAAAACTGTTAAAGTAATCCATCCTTTTGGATTTAATTCATTATAATCCTTCCAATGTAATAAATTAATGCATCAATGAGTCTCTTACTATGGGAACCATCGTGAATCAACCCCATCCTGATTGAACTCAATGTAGCTCCAGCATCTTCGGATTCTTGGTGGTAGCATCCGGGAAGTCACTTCCTATTACTTCTCGGTTTCTCTTCTTCTGGGTTTCTCATGTTTTTTTGTCTATTTTTATTGATTCATTTATGTTCTATGGTTATCAGTTTCATCTCATCAGTTTCTTCATGGTTGTTGTTTCTTCGATCCCAGATCTAGTTGTTACTTTTCCCTATTTTTTTGTTAATTTGGTTCTTATTTGGGCTCAAATGGCTGGTTAGATATGTTCAGTTTTCTTATGTGGTGACGATGTTGGTCTCCTAGTATTATTCTCTAGGTGGTGTCTCTATTGGTAGGGTTTTGTGTCCATGGAGGTTCCAATATCTAGATGTTGTGGAATTGGTCTGTTTGAAACTATACTATGCCTCCTAGTTTCCTCCAATCATCTCAAATTCAAATTCGAAATGGTGGTAATAAAGGTGTTTTGGAATGTGAGTTTTGAGCACCTGATGTATTTCAGGAGGTGTTTTCCTCATTATGTCTTCGACTCTGACCATGCGTTCCCAGAGGACTTGATCATTGTGATGGTTTGTGGTGAGACTTCAACCTTTTGTGGCTTCGATGGTTTATGATGGTATGTTTTGGGTTTCCAATGGTGGTGAGGATGGATTTTTGTTTTGTTTTCTCCAATCATTGGCTATGGTAGTTTGGGTGGTGTCGATGCCGAAGACGATGATGGTGTTCTTTGATGATGAAGGTGGATGGTAGCAACGAGACTCTGGCTGACACGGTGATGCTTGGATCGAGGTCTCCTTAGGATTGGTGTTGGTTTTTAATTTCAAAGTTAGTTTAATCATCTTGAATATTTGGATTCTACCATGGTGGTTTTGGTTACCGCTTATCCTTAAATCAGCTATATTGAAAATAAAAAATAGAATTTTTAGTTATCCATACCCCAATAATTTTTTTCTTGAGGTAAAAAGAATGTCTGGAAACCTCCAAAACTGAGTTTTCAGTTTTGATACCCTAATTTTTTAATATTTTATGGGATTTAATCTTCTTTTAAGAGAGACTTATTATTATTTTTTATTAGAGATAGAATTTATTCTCAAGTCTTACATTCATATAGATATTATGGTTTTTAAATTTTATCATTTTTCTTATTGTAGTTTTATTTATAATTAAATATATACATATTTTCTTATATTTACATATAATAAATCAATTTTACAAATAAATATTTAAAAATATTTACATAAAAATGTATTTTTAAATATATAAACCATATAGAAATAAATATTTATCGTTAATTTTATTCAAAATAATAAATAATCCATTTTAATTACCTTATAAAAATGCATTAATATATATATACCTATACAAGTAATTTTTATATATAAATATGTGTGTGCTAATAAAAAAAATATTTATGTACATAATATAATATATATATATATATACACATATATGTAAATATTTTTGTGTGTATGTGTGAAATATAAATGTGTAAATATTTGTAAATACACATTTGTGTGTGGGTTAATATTTTGTAAATACAACATATATAAATTTATTTTTATAAATATATCATTATCATTAAATATAATATATAAACATAATTACAATAAATATTTATAAATATATTATAAAAAATAAAATATAAATAAAAAATTATATGTAAATATGTATGAATATATATGTAAATATATAAACATATAAATATATATGTAATGCATAAATTTTATATCTAAATATATAGTATATAGAAATATTTCAAAAATTTATTTAAAAATGATTATATAAATCATATAGAAATAATGATTATCCATTTTATTTGAAATAATATCTAACCATTTTTTACATTATAAAAAAAATATGAATATATATACTTATGCAAATGTATATATAATTTTTATATATACATATATTTATGTGTATTAATAAATGGATATATACTTATATTTATATTATAATATATATAATTGAATATTAATATATAATATATTCAAATAAATATAAGTATGTATATATATCATACACATACACACACATACAAACATATATTTTTTAAATATATTTAAAAAATTATATAAATATATATAAATATATGAATAAAAAATGGATGTAAATTTATATAAATAAATATAAATATCATTAAATACAGAATATGTTTTTGGGGGGTAGTGGTAAAGGGGTTTTAATTTAATAGGAGAGGTCACAAGATCGATTATAGGCATGTGCATAGGTGAACGGGTAGTTGGGAAATGGGAAAACCCTGAAAAAGGGGCATTGCAAATGCTAAAAAAGGGGGTGTGTGATAGTGAGAGAGGGAGTTCAAGCTAAATGATAGAGGAAGCAGTTCAAAAAAAATCCAAATTTTATAAGTACTAAAACATAAGCATTGATGAACTCCATCTTTATCAATGATTTTCTAACGCTTTTAAAAGTGTGATCTATATTAGTGTTTTCATATTTTGTACCATTTACTGAGTGTATATTTTGTATGCATAAGCTGTATAATCATATTGTATATCCACTTTTCAGTATAGTATTTTTTTGTTTATGTATAACGTATATTTTTTATACCACACTATATTTTCATATTAAAATTTGTTTAACATTATTTTTATATTTCTTATTCATTCTATTCAAACTGAATATTTCATATAACATTATACTCATATGGGGATGGTCTTGCACCATGGACAGTTTTGTGAGACAAACTTAAATTGTTGGTGGGTTTACTTTAGTGTTCAAAATATATATTACAAATAATTTCCAGTTTTGTTATTTCATAATATGTTATATATTCACAATGATTACCTGAGGATACAACTCAGTGGTAGCTTCCCTTATGGTTCTTAAAGTGGTCTCGAGTTTGAGCCTAGACGGTGTTTTTATCTGCAATGTACCCCTTTCTCCCACATTGTTGAAAATATATTATTGAATATCTTGCATTAATCCTTATAAAATCATTAAAATTATCTCACTCATGAATATCAATTCCCAACCTACTTCCATGTAAGAGAGAATTCATATATGATTAACAAGGATGAATAAGAATTTTGTTGGTCAAACATGTTTTTGAATGTAGTTCAATATTATAATTTAAATATATGTCACCTTTAATATGGAATAACTACCATTATAATTATTTTAGGTATATATAATGCTTAAAATTATATCAGGTACATTATACCCCACTATGTTCTCCTGATCATAAGGTACATCTCTTTCTCTTTGTTATTTTATGATTTTTATTTTTGGATACCCATTTAACTTATATAATCCAACCAAATATTAGTGTAAATAAAACTTCTAAAATAATATATAAATATATATATATATATTTAAATTTGGTTTTCAAATCAAAATAATGTCTTCATTTTTCAATGCAAAATTAATTATTATTTTTATTATGCATATTATTTTATCTTTCAGGCTTAATTAATGGACGTTCATTTGTGATTTTGATTTTTATTGGCCACCAATTACAGAGTAGGGATGTGGGAGTAATATAGTTTTCTGGTTTATTGGTATGATATGTGGGATTATTTCTAGAGTGTTTCTAGATATTGATTACTATGACTAGACAGCTATGCTTCAAGAGTTTTGTGTTTCTAGATTTCAGTCAATCCTCGTGCTTTGTTGCCAAACCTATATATTGCCTCCATGTATCCTCATTCGTTTAGGATTTGTTACACCATATATGATTTCGTTATCCTTCTTCTCACCCTCCACCTCATTCATTTCCAACCTTGTATATTACACCTAATACACCGTCTACCTCTCCATTATTACTTTCCGCATTGATTCTTTTTCCTGTAGTGGTTATTTATTCATTCATTTCACTCATTCCATGCCTTCTCCACCCCTATTCTGCTAACCCCCTCTGTTGGAGATCCCGCCTCCATGAGCCTTGTTCAACCATGATGCCTTCATGAAGTATTATCCTTCACTGCTTTGTTGATCTTCTACAACAAACTATTCTTGGGTTCTGGGTGGAGGCTTGATTTTTCAAGGCTATATAATTTTTTTGTAACATATTTATTTCATATTTCTTTCATTCATTCACAATCTGGGTGTTGGGGTTACAAGGGTGAGTTAGTCCTATTTGGAGGTGTATGATGCCATCTTCTACTTGGGTTCACTGTGATTCCTGGAGGGGTAAGGACAACATGCACAGATAGTTTCAATGGTATTCATGGATTTTATCTTATATTTAATTTCTTTATTGTATGTTGTTTTCTTTTTTTATAATAATAAAAATTTTGGTGGTGTTCTTACTATAGAGAATGACCAAACTACTTTGAAACACATAAATAACTATGTTAATATTTACTTTCCTGCAATTTTATTTTCTATTTCAATCATTATTGTTTCTGCCTTTCTTCGGTGTACATTATTTTTCATTTATTTCTTTCGGAATCATCAAACTGATTATTTGTTTTCTTCTTTTATCATCATACAATCTTTTTTGGATCTATTCTTATATTAAAAATTGGTATCAGAGCCTGTAATCTGTTTAAACCTATCGTTTGTCAAGTTTGAAGTTGAAAATTTTAATGTTGAGAATAATTTTAGTATGTGGAGAGTTAATATGTTTGCACTGTTTGTCCACAGTGGGCTAGAAGATGCTTTTCTTGGGCCTAAGAAACCATTTTTTATTGTGTCTATCGATACTCAATCTACTACCACCAAAATTGATGTTGGCCCTAGTGAAGTCTCCCATGAAACTGCTGTTAAATCCATTTCCCTTAAATTATAGCATTTATATATATATATATATATATCATTTCTTTGATATTTGTATAATATAATGCGACTGTATACTTTCAAAATGACCACCAAATATTCTCTATATTTTTATATTGATTAGTTTAATAAATTCCTTTTGGATTTAGCTAACATATATATTGAAGTTAAGGAAGAATATCAAGATTTAATTCTTCTAACCTCTTGCGATTATTCTTTTAACTCATTAAATAATTCCATGATGTATGGTTTGGATTTGATTAATTTATAAGAGGTGATGTCTGTTATGCTATCTCATGATCTTTAAACACATAGTTTCAAGGAAATCTTGGTGGTGTTAATAGTGAACCTCAATTGGTGCATATTATGTTAGGTCTATAAGACCTCTCCATTCCATGTGATTTTATTTTTAAAATCACAAACACCTTCTTCATAAATATATTTTCCTTACACTTTCATATATTTTCTTACACTTACATAAATTACCTTATAACCAAAATTTCCTTAGACTTTTGAGATAAACATATTTTTACTTTTAGAAATATTTTTTTCATACTGGAAAAGGTATTAAGGTTCTGAAATTTGGATCATGTTTATACCATACCAAAATTACTTAAAACACTATTTTTCATTCTCTATTTTCACTGTGATACCGATTTCCATCTTGAATAAAATCTGGCATAATATTTATTTTTTATACATAGAATTTCAGTATTTTGGTTTTAAGATAGATTTTTCATACTAATACTGGGAATCCCGATACTGAAATTATTATATACTTTTTTATTCCATAACGAAAATTTCCATTTCACATTTCTAAAGAATATTTTCTTAATACCATTTATTTTAGAGACAATGATATCGTTTCTTATGATACTGATACCGGAGAATAAGAAACTAGTACCTAGAATTTCTTTATCCACTTCCTTTGATAATATGATACCGGTTATATTCTATCACATCGTAAATCATGATACCGGTACCAAAGTTTGTAAAACTGGTTTTTCATAAAATATTTCCTTATACTTTACTCATACCGATTTTATGAAAATCCATTTCAAAATTTATAATTCTATAATTTATTATTCAAAACTTTATTCCTTAGAATTCTGAATCTTTTAATTACATTCATATATTTTTAATTTTATCGGATTCCAAGTTCCTTACAATTAAGGAGTAATATCTTTATATTTATAGTTGGTTATATAAAACAATGTCATTATTTCTATTATAAACTAACTATTTTATGTTTTCCACATGTCTAGGTCCTTCCAAGATTTAAGGAAATATAATCGTTGGAGTGGAACCGACCAGTAGTTTTTGAAAGCTATAAATAGGACCTCAGATGATGAGATCTATACTAGTTCATGAGTTCAATTGTTTGAATTTTGGATTTCATATCTCTAAAATTAAATTTCTATAGAGTTAGAGGCTCTTATAAACTCTCAGGCTTCATGTAGAATGCTTGAACAACTTGTTCAAACTTTTCTTCATGCAGAGGTGCGATTTCCTTAAATTTAGAGGCTTCGAGTTGTGAAGTCAGAGTTGCTGATTTCCTTACAAATCGAGGGTTTGTAGGGATAGCAAGACAGATACCAATATTAGGATTGAGGTCTTACCTGGTTTTGGGTAAGACATAATTTCTTGTAAGTATAAAACAGGGGTCCTTCATCCAAGGTTGTTGGATATCCTCCACTTTGGGTTAAAAGAAGATTATAATTTTTCACTGCTTTGTAAAATTTAGGATGTTTTCTTTTTGTATAAACTTTCTAACTTGTATCTCTCTTTGTAAGAGATTCTATATACCTTGTGGTATAATCTATTTATAAGTAAATATTATTAAGATTTATACTTAAAAACTTTATATTTCTCTGAGAAGGTGGATTCTTATTAGAGGTTTTGTGAATTTTGTTTATACAAAATTTCTTTATGAAAATTTTAAATTATATAATTCACCCACCCCCCCCCCTCTTGCGTATTGTGCATATTCAATGCTATTGCGATCCTAATATTAGTATAGAGTAGAATATCATACTCCATACCAACCTATCAATTGGTATCATAGGAGGTTACCTCATACTATAAATCAATTTATCAATTTGTTTCAGAGTGTTTGTTCAATCTGAATTAATCTCACAATTAAATTCATAAGAAAAATCATCTTCTTCTTCATATTTTTGGAATCAGAATTTTGAACTCACAAGTCCAGACTCATATTTTTCTTAAATATACTCTAGTTCTTATTTTTTCTTGACGTTTCAATTTTTCTTATAGTTTTCTTTATGAACTTTATATTTTGTTTAAGCATTACTACAATCCTTTTTGTCGAATAAATGTATTTTATTTTCTATGGCATGATCCAAGCATATTGGTTCTTTGGAAAATTTAAATCCTACCAGACCCCCTATTTTTTATGGAAACAATTATGAGTATTGGAGAGATAGGATGAAGACTTTCATTATTAATACTAGTGTTGATAACTACCTGATACTGATAGGAGATTATAAGATTATTGATATGGAATTGAGAAATTTTACTAATCTGGAGAGAGCAGAATATAAAACTAATTTTAGAGTAATAAACACACTACTATGTTCCATGACTGGGAACATATACAATTAAATATCCTCTTGTGAATCTAAAAATAGTATCTGGAAGAAATTGGAAGTTACGCATTTTGGAACTTCTAAATTCCTAGAGACAAGAAGAGCTATGTTGAGAGCTGAATATCATGGCTTTAGCATTATTTATTGAGAACCCATAAGCAAAGTTCAGCAAAGGATCATGACCATTGTGAATAGATTACAGTCTATGGGAGAAAAAGGTCTTGATGATGAAATACTTGTTGACAAGATCATAGACATCATGCCTAATGAATGGGAATCCAAGAGGACAACAATTGATGAGAATAGGAAAGTCACCCAGATTTCCTTAGATGAGATTTTTTTAACTCTTCTTTAGCACGAGACTAGAATGAAGAGATGTGCGGATAATATTAAGAAAAATAATGGAAATGGAAGTGTTGCTTTCACAACAACTTCTAACCATAAAAAATCCAAAAATCCCGAAAGAGTTACTAGATCAAAGTCAAAGAAAGTTACCATTAATTTAGAATCTAGTGATACAGAAAAATCTGAGAATGAGTTATCAAATCTTTCTTGGATAATGAACAAGATAGTAGCTCAAAAGAACTATCAAAATAACTTTATGAATAAAGACTACAAAGAAAAGAAATATGGGGAAGTTACTTTCTACGAATGCAAAAGAACAGGTCATATCAGACCTGATTGCCCTCTTTTAAAAAATAAGGATAAGAAGGAAAGGAATTCAGAGAGAAACAATAAGAAGTTCTACCAGTCTAAGAACAAGAAAAGTCTTAAAGAAAACGACACTTGGAGTGCTAGTTGTGGAGACTCTTATGAAAGTAAATCTTATGAATATGAATCATCAGCTCAGAATAATATTGGATTCATTACTACTACTTCTATCCCAAATACTTGTCTTATGGCCAAGGTACGCTCTGCCAAGGCTTTAACAAAATTATCTCTTTATAAGAATTATTATCCTGAAGATATTACTTCTGATGAAAATACTTCATCTTTAGATAATGATAAAATACCATCATATGAAGAAGTATCTAGATTTTCCAAGTTGTTAGAAGAAAAAAGTTATAAAATTTCTAAGAAACTAGACAAGGCAAATACTAGAGAAGATATTCTAACAAAATAGATTTCATATCTCACTAGAGATCTTAAAGATAAGGATGAGCTCCTAGAAAAAAAATTTAATGACCTTAAGGAAGTAAATTCTTAAAAAGAAAAACTTTCTAAATATCTTAAGAATGCTATTTTAAAAGTAAATTTTTTTGAGGAAAAATCTAACTATAAAGAAATAATTCCTGAGGATAAGAATTTAGTCATAAGACTAAAATAAAAAATATATTCCCTTAAGAAACTTCTTGACAACTTTACTTCTGGTAAAGAAAATTTTGACAAGATGTATTCCCAAATCAGACCTCGCGAAAATACTTTTGGAGTGGGTTATACTTACATAAAACCTATTTTCAAAAATAACTATTTTATTCCATCCAAAGCCCCCTTTTGTACAAAATTTCAAAGTGGAGGACATTGGAGGAAAAAGTGTTCCTTAAAAAAAATTCAAACTCTAGGTCTCCACAAGGATTATTTTTTCAAACAAATGTGGGTTTTGAAAATTTTATTGTCTAACATCGGATCCAAACAAGTTTGGATTCCAAAGATCTAAGTTTTGTTTTTTCGGGAAAATGAAGAATGTACCAACAATATCTGGTATATGGATAGCAGATGTTCCTATCATATGACTGGTAACAAAAGTTATTTCCATAATATTTTCAAAATGAAAGGTGGAAAAGTAAACTTTGAGGATAATTCTCAAGGATAATTTGTCAGTATAGGTAATATCATTCATCTTGGCCAGGTTTTAATTTCTAATGTTTTTTTTTAATGGTCCTAAACACAACCTTATAAGCATAAGTCAATTATGTGATGAAGGTTACCTTGTGAATTTTTGGAATGATAAGTGTTTAGTTCAAAATTCCAAGGATGAATATATTCTTACTGCCCATAGGCATGAGAATATCTACACTTTGAACTTAGAAGACTTAAGAAGTCAAGATCTTCCTTGATTAAGTGCAATTGAAGATCAATCTTGGCTTTGGAAAAGAAGGTTATGACACTGAAACCTTAAGAACCTTAGTAATATCTCAAGAAAAGGATTAGTTAAGGATCTACCAGTCCTAAGTTTTTATTCTTCAAAAGTTTGTGACCCTAGTTAGTTTGGGAAGCAGCACAAATATAGCTTTAAATATATTAGTGAAGTTTCAAAATCTAATGCCCTACAGTTAGTGCATATGGATTTATTTGGTCTTACACAAACTAGAAGTATTGGATGAAAATATTATGTATTTGTTCTTATTGATGACTACACTAGATATACTTGGGTCTATTTTCTAGAAAGAAAATCTGAATCCTTTTCTTTATTTTAGAACTTTTTGAGCTCAAATAAAAAATGAGAAAAACCTACCATTGATAACTATTCATAGTGATCATAGTGGTGAATTTGTAAATTCGGATTTTGAAAAAAAAAATTATTAAGAAAGGTATTACTCACAATTTATCAGCCCCTAGAACTCCTCAACAAAATGGTGTTGTTGAAATAAGGAATCAAATCCTTGATGAGATAACCAGAACCGTGTTGAGTGAATATTCTATAGCAAAACATTTTTTGTCTGAAGCTGTATGTACTACCTGTTATACTATAAATTGAGTTTTGATAAGACCTTTTCTTAATAAAACTCATTATGATCTATGGATTGGTTAAAAACCAAAAGTTTATTACTTCAAGGTTTTTGGTTATAATGATTTTATCCTTAATACTAGGGATAACTTAAAAAAATTTGCACCAAAATCTGATGAAGAGATTTTCTTAGGTTATTCCACTAACTCTAAGGTTTATATAGTTTTCTATAAAAACACTTGTATTATGGATGAAATGGTACATGTTAAATTTGATGAAACTGATCCTTTTGTTTTCAAACAACCTAATTTAAATCCTCCAGATATATTTTCTAAAAATGATCAACAACCTATAGTTGAAGATTATTCTAAGGAAAATTCTCACAAAAATATTCCTGGAAAATTTACCCGTGAAGATTTTCTACCTTATTTTAATGATCAAGTTTTACAAAACCCTAATCAGTTGTTACTTAGAAATAATTCTACTGATAATGTCATAAGAGATGTCAATCAACCTGTAAGGACAAGAAGTTCCTAAAGGAATGAAATTGAACATGTTTCTTTTCTTTCCCAATTCAAGCCAAAGACTCCTGGGGAATCCTTAGGTGATGAAGAATGGATAAAGGCTATGCAAGATGAAGTCAATGATTTTGTAAGGAATAAAGTCTGGACCTTGGTTGAGAGACCTAAGGATACATCTGTTATTAGTGTAAAATGGTTCTTCAAAAATAAATGTGGTGAAAATGGGATTATAGTTAGAAATAAATAAATATTAGTTGCTAAAGGTTATAACCAACAAGAACGGATAGACTATGAAGAAACCTATGCACTGGTATCAAGACTTTAATCTATCTAAATTCTTATAGCATTTTTAGCATTCTATAATTTTAAGCTTTATCACATGGATGTGAAGTGTGCTTTAAATAATTGATATGTACAGGAAGAATTCTATGTAAACCAACCTCCTAGTTTTGAAGATTCAAAACATCATAATCATGTATATAAACATACCAAAGCTTTATATGGTCTTAAATAAGCCCCTAGAACTTGGTATGATAGACTTACATGATTTTTACTTCAAAAGCAACTATTCTAAGGGAATCATGGATCCAAAACTTTTCATAAAAAAAGATAAGAAATATATTTTAATTGTTCAAATATATGTTGAGGACATTATATTAGGATCAACTCAACAATACTTAATATATTCCTTTGTTCACCTTATGAAGTTTGATTTTGAGATGAGTATGATGGGTGAGTTAACATTCTTTCTTGGTTTTCAAATTTCTCAAAAATCAGAAGGAACTTTTATATCTCAACATAAATACATCAAATATCTTCTTAAAAAGTTTGGTTATGATAACACTAAGAGTATATGTACTCCTATTGGAACTTCTAATACTCTTAATATTGATGAAGTAGGGAAACCTATGGATCAAACATCTTATAGAGGAATGATAGGAAGTTTACTTTACATAACAGAAATTCGGCCTGACATAATGTTTTCTATTTGCTTATGTGTAATATATTAAGAAAATCTTAAGGAATCCCATCTTAAGGCTGTGAAAAGAGTTTTTTAGTACTTAAAATGAACCTTGGATTTAAAATTTTTTTATTCATACAGAAATTTTTTTGAACTAAAATGCTTTTCAGATGCAGATTTTTTTGGTTGTAAAATGGATAGAAAGAGTAAATATGGAACTTGTCATTTCCTAGGAGATTATTTAGTTTCTTGGTCTTGTAAGAAACAACATTCTCTAGCAGTTTCCACTGTTAAAGCAGAATATGTTGCATCTATAAGTTGTTGTGATCAAGTGTTGTGGATGAAACACACACTCACAGATTATGGCATGAGTTTTACAAAAGCTCAAATCTTGTGTGATAATTCTAGTGGCACAGCCCTAAGTAAAAACCCAGCACATCACTCCCGTGTTAAGCACATAAATATTGGAATCACTTTCTTAGGTATCACACACTCAAATGTGATATAATTCTTCAATTCATCCGAATTCAAGAACAACTTTCTGATATTTTTACCAAAACATTACCATCCGATAGATTTGAATGAATTAAACAGAAGCTAAGAATGATATCTATAAGATAATCATTCATATATATTTCTTGTTTAATCATCTCCTTACGTTAAGATACTCCAAATTTCATGGGGAGTACATATGTTTGAAAATTTTGAAAATTTTGTTTACCATTATTTTTTTTCCAGATTTAGTGAGTTTTGAAATTGATATTTTTCCGGTATTTTTTTTCTCCTTCTCAATAGACCTAAAATTCAATAGTTTTAAAAAAATTCAGTTTTGAATTCTTAAGAAAATATTTCTTTAAAAAATTTAACTTTAAGGATATTTTTTCCTTAAGTTAAATCAACTTTATGTTTTTTATTGTTTTAAATTTTTGGTCTATTTTGAAAATCCCATAAATGAAATTCTCAGAATCCATATTTTTGGTGTTGAAATTATCAGAGTCAAATTTCTGGTGTCTAGTTTTTCCAACCCCAGTAAATTTTTCTTCGATACTAATAATTTCTTTAGAGATTCATTAAAGGTACATTTTATTAATCCCTAGTTATTTTCTTAAAGTTCTATTTGTTGGTATTTCATTCTTTTAATAAATTCCTATTCGGGTTAATATTTCCTTAGAATCTAACTTTTATTTTTCTAAAACCTCAAAACTTCATTATGGATATATCTTTTCAATCATCTTCAACTGTTAGATCATTTTGAACAAATCATAGTCGTTTGATTTCCTTATAGAAGTTGAAAGGTCATAGTTTGTCTATATAAGGTCTACCCCACTTCATGAGGACCCCACTGGTTCCTTAAACCTTCAAGTTGAAGTTCTGCTGCTTCAGAGTTTTTCATTCTGGATTTCTTCAGAGATTTCTTACAGATCCGAATGTCAAGCAGTTCCGACCAGATAGCAGTCAAGGAGAATAAATTCAAGATGATATTTTGGGAGAGACTTGTATTTTCATACTTTTACAATCGGTATGACTCCCTCATCTCTTGTATTATCAAATGTAATTATTGAGAGAGTATTTTTATAGAAAAGGGCAAGGTTCAAGATTGTGTATATTCGGACCTACTCCTACAGTTTTATGACTCTGTCAATTTCTTTGAGAAGGATGGTAAGGAGTATTTTAAGTTTAAGGCTTATGAAAAATCTTACAATGTTTCATGCCAGAAAGTGGATGACATCCTGAAGATTCCCTATGAAGGAGAGTCCCTCATAGGTTCTTACAAAATTTAGGATAAAGAAGGTTCTTTTGAGAAGAACCATGCTTTAGAAATTCTCGACATCAAGGGATTTAATACTCCGAAGATTTCACACTTATCAGTGGACCATAGGTTGGTGGAATTATGGATGCAGGGGTTCTTTATTCTAGGAAAAAGGGATAAAGATTCCTTAAAGACATGTGACATTCTATTTTTAGACTTTCTCATCAACCTTAGGAAGGTTAATTTAGTTAAGTATATTTTTCTTATAATTAATGTTTCACTACTAGAAATTCAGGCTATAGCCACAGACCTATAGCCACGGTTCTATCAGTCTGTGGCTATAGCTTGTTTATAGACACGGTTTAATAGGATGATCGTGGCTATTTGTTGGAAACCCTCCTTAAACCCTCCCATTCTCCGATGAAGCCCTCCTACCCTCGCGATTCCTCCTCCCCCGCGATCTCCTCCTCACTGCACCCTCCTCCTCGCCACGACCTTCTCCTCATCGCGCCCTCCTCCTCTCCGACGCCTCCTCGTCGCGCCCTCCTCATCACCGCGACTCTCCTTCCCGACACCTCCTCGTCGCGCCCTCCTCATCGCTGCGACCCTCCTCCCCGATGCCTCCTTGCCACGACCCTCCTCCTCAACGTCGCTCTTCTGACACCTCCTCACCGCGACCCTCCTCCTCATCGCGACCCTCCTCCCTGATGTCTCCTCCCCGATTCCTCTCTTCCGATGCTGAGGTCGACACCCCCATCACCCTCCCCGACACCTTTTCACTAGAAACCCTCAAAACCCTCGACCCCTCCTTGTCGTGACCCTCCTCACCCCGACCCTCCTCCAGTGAAGCTGCTCCAAGCTGCCTCCCCTCCTCCTCCATTCCTGACGGTTCTCCCCCACAACCCTCAACACCAGAGGTAATCCCCTATCTCTTCCTTCATCCCCATCCACCATTCTTGTTGAATTTTTTAAACCTTAAGTATTTTTAATATTATTCTGCACTTACTCCCATTTCCACACTGATATGCACTGCTATAACCCCTCAATTTACCACACAGTAACCACTAATTTGGGACTTGACCACATCAACCTCCTATAATGTGACCGGTGTAGAGTTTTGAAAATGATATTCTCCTTAGAGTCTCCAACTTAAGTGGGCTGTGTGTGAGGTTATTTAAAAAAATAACACAAAACCAACATGAATTGTCATGCTTAAGTTATAAGCTGGATAACGGCGACTTTGTATATTTTTATATAGCAGCTGTGAAGAATTGAAATTGCAGGAGGAGGAAGATAGAGAACAGGGGAGGAAGAGAGTGAGAAGAACATTCAAGCAGTCTCTCTTTTCTCATTTCTATAGATTTTACCTCTTTTAAATTATACCTTTGATATTAGTTTTCAATTTGATCATTATCTGTATTATTTTATTTTGGCTTATTGTTATCTTTTACTTAGTTTCTACTAATTTTCACCTTAAACACATATATTTGGAAATATGAATATACATGCCATATTACCACTATTAAGATCTTCAAATTTACTATATTTTTTATCCTTAACTATTAATCACATGAATCAACTAAATTTGTGAATTTTATACCTTATAATTAACCTGTTAGATTATTGAGAGAATATAATTGTATTTATATAGTGGAAACGCCAATAATAACTCATGGAAAGTGATAATAGACCATCATAATTTTTTTCAAAGCATGAAGGACATTCTTAATGTAGTTGATAAATCGTATGGTGCTTTCTATTTTCTTTCCATGGACTATGAGTGTTCTAGATCATCAGCCCCACATAATTCTTTCCTTCAAGAAAAAATGTTCATTCCCACACCCACCATTACTTTTAGAGAGGGATCTACAATATCATGATTAAGGACCATAACATATGATGCTTTTATGGAATTTTTAGGGGTTAAATTGATGTTTCAATTAAATTACACAATTTCATCCTTTGTATCTTAAATTGGAATCCTTCCATAATTTTCATTATTTTCCACTTTATTCTTCATAATTACAATGAATATCTAGAGTTTTGAATTTTTATATCAAGGAAACTATCATCAGTTCACCCATTTTAAAATTTATTCTTTCAATTATTTTAATTTTTTTATAGCCCACAAATTATTCCCTATTTAAACCTCCAACTTTTCCAAAATGTCCATGAAGTTTTATTGAGAAATACAAATCACTATTTTACTAGATCTTGTATTATTTCTTAATTTCTTTATGGAACTTACATGTTGTTTTCACCATTGATATATGGAATCATTAGAGGTATTGAGATAATAATAATTTTAACAATCTATTGATTGGTTTTAATTTGATAAATGTTATTCATCTTAAATTCATTATTCCGTTGGATAGTGACTAAAATGTTAATGAGTTAATAAATTATTTTATTAGAGAAAATAGCATGGAGAGATCACAAATAGTAACATACATTTTTTTGAGTCAGCTAGTTTAAAGGAAGTTGTACTATTTTTTCATTAGTTGGGAAAATAGGGAATGACCAAAGAAGGTGAGACCAAATTTTGAAAACTTGTAAAATAACTATTCCATGATTTTGAATTTTTCTTCATTCATGTAAAATAATTTTTTTGAATTCATTAACATTAGGGTGGACTTTTTTTATGAAATGACTCACTGGGGCCCACCTGGATAGTGGTAAGCTAAGTGTGACACCACAAGCCCACCTCTAATTGGTTAGGGGTTAGTGACCATCCCTGAGTAGGCATAACACACACAAGGTTGTCCTTAGCCTATGGTACCTATACACATGAAAAGAATAAAGGGGAAAATAAAATCATACAAAAACAGATAAAAAAGACTCACATGTTATGAGGGATGGGACTACTAACATATGCCACAACCTAGCATGAACCATGGTCTATCTAGATCACTATCTTATATCTTCTCTTGGTCCTCCTAGGATTCCTTAAAAAGGAATATTGTCTACATAAGACATGAAAAATATGGGTAGATCCCATGGAGTGTTTAGTATAAAAATGCTCAATAGGACACTCCAAAATCACTAAACAATGGGCATTTGGAGAGTAGTTATCTCATCATCACATAGACACATCATTAAAAATATGATATATATCAATAGGAACAATAAACTAGATATACTCATAAAATAAAACATGCCTCAATGGAATATTAACCATTATTTTATCCATAAGATTCTACTCAAGGATACAATTTAACACTCTTCTGGTTCCACTCACAACATGATATATGCTTTCACTGATGGTGCATTCCCAAGAGGTCATGCTCATCATACCTCACCAAATATGTACTCAATGTAACTCCAAAGATCTCGATGCATAGATAGGGGATCTCTCCAAGGGCATCTAGGGTATACCATACCATACCTAGAATATCCCACTATGTATGGGATTGTACACACAGATAAGTTGGTAATAATGATTCCACAAAACCCACCTAGGGAAATAGAAAAAATTATAGAGGATCACACCCCGGGTCACATAGAGGGATTCCCAAACACTATCTGAAGCTAATCCCACAGAGGAGATAATAGTCCTATTATTAGGATGTAATACCAAAATTTACCCTCATGGGGATGACTAAGGGGAACACACACAAGTTAATATGGTCCATTGTTGTATCTCATCTTCATATAATTAATCTTCCTTCCAATTATATAATCTTAATATTCTAACAATAATATAGAAATATATTCTTTCTTCTAGTTATTATTCTCATCTTCTTACCATTGTAATTCTCATCCAATTATTTAACATTAATTCTTGGTATATGATATGGATTATATTTTCAAAATGTCTCTAAATTTCAATAAATCTTTGTAAATTTAATACAAAACATCACAACTCGTTATGAATTAACCCAAACACTTTTGGGAATTGATTATTATTATCTCTTAGATTTCATATAAACTCTTTTTACTATAATCAATCCTCATTCTTGGAACTTATGTATGACTATTCATAAATTTTTATAATTTAAAACATTTATGAATTCCCTAAACCATAATTTTAATATATTTGTTATGATTTTTTTTATTAACTTGTTATTGATGATTACTTAATATCTTATGAAACAATACATATAATGTTAAGTAATTTTATAGATTATTTATTTAATATATGTTTATCTGCCTCAGAATGGATAGATACTGGATGTAAAACATTTATCAGATCACTGATGAATTTCAGAAGGAGTTACAATATTTTTTGGACTTTGCATTCACTAATGATTCAGATGGAGTATTGATTCGATGCATGTATTTTGATTGTGTTAGAAGAACTTGGTTAACTCGTGAGGAAGTGTGTTACCATATCACTAAAAGTGGTTTCCAAAAAAATTATCATGTGTGGTATCACAATGGAGAAAAAGCTCAAGTGTTGAATGAAATCGATTCAGCGGAAAAGATTTGTATGAAAAATCTGATTTCTGATCGGTTTCCTTTTGTTTCTGAAGCTAGCTCCTCATGTAGACCATTTTAAGGGGAAATGAATACTAGAACACAGTTCTCATCTATTTAATTAGGATGATGACGTTGAGAGTGTTAGAAAGCTGATGGAAGATGCAAATACCCCAGTATATCAAGCATGTGAAAAAATGAGCAAACTTGAGTTTTTAATGCAATTATATCATGGGAAAACAATGTATGGATTTAGTAATACTTTGGTCAACTATCTCCTTAGATTTATTAAATATTTACTGCCTGATGATGCATGTATTCCAGAAAATGATTACATGGAATCAAATTTGGTTGAAAATTTTGGATTTTCATCTAGTAAGATTCCTTCTTGTCTCAAAGACTGTAGTTTGTTCTAGAAGGAGAATGCAAACTTGAGTCAGTGAAAACAGTGTGGCAGATCAAGGTGGAAGACTAATAAAGATGGATCTCAATCTTGTATACCACAGAAAGTGATGTGGCACTTCCCTTTAATTCCCAGGCTTCAAAAAAAAATTGTCAGAACAAATGGCGAAGAATATGAGATGGCATACAGATGAAATAAATAAGGATAACGATGAAATAGTGCATCCTACAGATGGGTTGGCTTGGAAGAAATTTGATAGGTTACATCCTGATTTTGCAGTCGACCCACAAAATTTTAGATTGGGATTATCCTGTGATGGTTTCAACCCATTTCTCTAAATGCATACTGCACACAGTACATGGCCTGTTTTCATTCACATTTATAACTTTCCTTCATGGATGTGTACGAAGAAGTCGTTCACTATCCTGAGTATATTGATATATGGACCTAGTGATCCTGGAAATGATATTGATATATACTTGAATCCATTAATAGAGGAGTTAAATGAGCTTTGGATTGTTGGTGCACAAGCGTATGATGCATTCAGAAAGAAGTACTTTCTATTTTGTGTAGCTTTATTATAGACGATAAATGATTTCCCTACCTACGGAATTATGTCTGGTTGTAGTACTAAATGGAAATTATCCTATACTATTTGTATGAAAAATACATGTTTCTGAAGATTAAAGTTTCGACGAACTTTCAGCTTCATAGGGCATCGACTTTTTCTACCAATGGATCATCCATACAGGAAAAATCGGAGACAGTTCGATAATGCCGTCGAGATAGATGAGACACCTCAAAGAATGTTAGGGAATGATATTGTTAAAGAACTTGATGATTTGAATTATGTTCTTGGAAAAATTCAATCAAATATCAGAAAGCGAAAGCATGCTAATTTGAATTCCAATAGCAATTGGAGAAAGAAAATCATATTCTTTGAGTTGCCGTATTGGTCATCGAATTTATTACGTCATTGTTTGAATGTAATTCATATCAAGAAAAACATTTGTCAGATGTTACTTGCTATTATTTTAAATGTCAAAGGCAAAACAGAAGACAATTTTCTGTGTTGTTGTGATTTTATGGATTGGGGTATAAGAGCAAGACTTCATCCTGAGTTAATTGGTCAAAATAAGTGGAAATTCCCTGTTTCCTATTATTCGATGACAAATGTAGAGAAAAAACAATTTCTTCAGGTCTTGGAAAGTTTGAAGGTTCTGAATAGTTATTCAAGTAATATTTCAAAAAGGGTGAATACATAGGGTGTGAAACTCAGATCTCTTAAAAACCATGATTACCATGTCTTGTTACATGAGTTGATTCCCATTGCCATTTGTCGTTTACTTTCACATAATGTTAGAGTTGCAGTGATTAAGTTATGTCAATTTTATCGAGATCTTTGCGCCAAAATATTGAGCAGAAGTGTTGTTCAGAAATTGCAAAGAGATGCACCGATTATTCTTTGCGACTTGGAGAAAATTTTCCCATCATCTTTTTTCACATGTATGTTACATTTGACTGTGCATCTTCCCACGGATGTTCTCTTTGGTGGTCCTATTTCGAGTTGGTGGATGTATCCTACTGAAAGAATGATGTTTACATTGAAATCTTATATGAGAAATAAATATCATCCTAAAGGCTCTATTGTGAAATTCTATTTATCACAAGAATGCATGGATTTTTGTTCATTGTACTTGTATAACGTCACTACGAGGTCTAATCGACTAATGAGAACTAAAGATGAGCAATATAATCCCATTGAGCCTGCATTTCCTTCACTGCCCCAAACAGGGGGGATATTTGGATCGTACTCTTTGTGTACTTTAAGCAGGGAAGAGTGGGAAATGGAACATTGTACAATATTATTCAATTGTGGTGTTCTTGATGATTATATCAAGTAAACTAATAAATATATTTTTTTTTTCATTGTGTGATTTATTTATATCTTCTGACATATTAATGCTTTCATATCTGTAGAGAACATTTAGAAATTATAAAAAAGAGACATCATTCTCTATCTATTAAGAGGAAGTAATTATTTCACAGCAAAGAATTTGCTTCCTGGTTAAAGTCAAAGGTAATAGATTTCTTTTTCTTTTTCTCATAACATAATCACATGTCTCTGTTTAATATTCTATGTTGGTATATTTTAGGTTTTAAATCTACCAATTATTGAAGTATCAGATGAAATAAAAGAATTGTCCTTTGGTCCAAATGATGTGGTGCGTGATTGTAAGTCAATGGTTGTCAATGGATTTAAATTTGTTATAAATAGTTGTGCAAAAAAAATGATAACACAGTATGACGGTGTCACGATAAGCTCCACAACAGATTGTTGTGCGAGTGCATCAGACAGGAAGCCTCGATCAGAAAATATATCATATTACGGTGTTGTTAAAAGAATAATTTTATTAGATTACTATGCACATGGTCATGTCGCAATGATGAAATGCAAGTGGTTTGATTCAATGAAATTACAAGGAATTCATATTGATAACTGTGGATTTAGAGTGATTGATATGAACCGCCAGCTTCGTAACGATGAACCTTATATTCTTGTGTCACAAGCTAAACAGGTGTTTTATGTAAGTGACCTGTTACAACCACAATTTGGTGTTATTGTTGATGTTATTCCTAGACATATTTTTGACGAAGGCATGGATGATAATGATGTTGTGTATGAACCTATCAGTATTTATTCGAATGTTGCATTTGATGATATGAATGATGCAATTGTTAGAACAGATTTTGAACTAGAAATTGTCACAGACCCCACATAGCGTTGACACATTTGTAAGTATTTACCTGATATTATCGCAATATTGTATGTGTTTTTTTAACTTCTATACATGATATCAAAATAACTATTATATTTTACACCATTATCGAATATAAAACTATTAATAGCCTGACCAATTTATGTTTAAACACTTCTCTAGTAAATCTTGAACATAGAAAAGTCTTGATATTTTATCAATATAAATATCACACAAGAAAATGTATCTCATTTTTTTATGATACAATTGTATTATTTAACATTTTGCATTATTTCTATTTATTTGAGAATATTATTTTAAATTTCCAGGTCAAAATTTCTGATTATGATGATTCTAGAAGGAGTAGAAGAATACCGAGAAACGAACAATGTAGGTCTCCTCCTGGAAACAACATAAGTACAAATTATGTTTGAATATTATGGTATTTCATATTATTTATCTTGTTATTGTTCATTTTATTTTATCATCTATGTTATTTTAGGCTACATCGTCGAGGAGATGCTTGGATTATTCCACTGAGGATGATATTGTGGCAGGGGGTACTGATTCTACAGGTCAGCCTACTACTACGCCGCTTGAGACACCAGGAGGCCATCCTCCCATTATGCCACCTCTATATTATCCATACCTACCTTTTTCGTATCCCTTTTTTCCCGAACCCACATCGGATGGTAGTTCTTAGACTCCCATCCCTCATTTTCCATTCCCACCATCCACTGTACAGGGTATTGTGCACCCATATATCCCACCACCATATCCATATCCATATCCACCCTCATCTGTACAGGGTTATTTATCAGGTTTTCTACCTCCATCAGTACACTTTGCATCTACTATAAATAGTACTCCTATAGATATCTCACCTATCATGGAGGATACCCCCCCTCCAGACGCAGCACTTCAGGGGTAAGCAGATCCCCCATCTACTGGTATTTGTTTAAACATTACTGTTACTGATTAATGATAAATTCATATATATTATTTTCTTTTATTTTTGGTTTCATGATTAGCTACAGCCTCTACCAGACGAAGATGCCGCACAAAAATGCGCGAGGTTTAGAATCGACACATGCAAATCATAGTTGATTACAATGAGGACAATGTTATAATTAATAAAAATGGCACGGAATGTAAAATTTTTATGGGAACACTTGCTAGACACAGTAATATCATTCTGGTTCAACCGATAAGTTGGAAGGCAGTTGGAAAACAAATAAAGTACAAAGCCTGGGTAGATATTTGGGTAAGTAATGTTAATCACCTTTTATATATATATAAATTTATAATAATTTCTTAACAAATATTTTTTCCATTGCAGCTTCGATATAATTTTCCTGATGGACGAAATGCAAAGGCTATAAGGATAATGGATTTAGGTGAAATGTGGCGAGCCTACAAGTATGATTTATATCTTGGTTGGAAAAAGAGAGTTGGTACAGATCTTGAAGAACTACCAGTGATTCAAGATTGCCCAATATCAAAATATAAAGAGATGATCAGCTATTGGAAGATTCCAGCATTTAAGGTGTTTATTAAATTTATATATATATTCATTTATTTATTTGAAAACAATTTTAAATTACTTGTTTTATTTATATTAATGAATTTATATAATTATTTTTTCATAGGATAAATCAAACAGAAATAAAACAAACAATAGTGCAATGAAACACATTTATACTCGGAGACACACTTCATTACCGGATCATGAGCACACGAAGGTAATTTAACGTTTAAAATATTTAGCTTTGTTTAGTGTAATTTTTTTACTTCCAATTTTGATTTATTTCTTTGTTTTTTTCAAAAAAAAGCATTTAATATCTAGGGTCGCATTCCTCACTCAACTTTGTTTTGTACAAGCCAGAAAAATAATGATGGTGTTGTGCCAAATACCGACACCGAGAAGGCGATTGTAAGTATATTTCAATTTATTTGATTTTTACTGAATTTAATTCCTTATATTATTTTATCATTTTAATTTATGTTATATATCAATCAAAATAATTATTTAGAGGAATTGGCAGAAAAAGAACCTAAAAATTTTGGCCCAAACGATCATCTACATCAGGTATTAGGAGATGAGCATCAGGGTAGAGTGTGTTGTCGACCTGGGAAGAAGATTGTACCATCTCGATACTGGTCTACTAAAATTTATTCAAGTACCAGTTCTGGTTTTGTCATAGTAGAACAAATGAATACTGCAATCAAAGAAGCAAATCAATAATCAGAACAGGTGATAACTGCAAATATGATGAAATTTAGGTATTCCCTTTATTCTACACTTCCATTAGAATCAGCTGAAATGGTTGATGCCTTTTTGATGTCCGTGCGTTTTGCTAATGTAGATTCTTATGTCGGAGCCAGAGCTGGACCTAGTACTGGACCTGGTGCTGGTGCCAGTTCGGATGTAGATGTTGATGATGATGTTGGTGGTGTGAGAGGTGGTGATAGTGTTTCTATAGGAGGTGTGGATGAGGTTTATCATGATTCTGATGATACTGATATTGAGACTCACTTTTGATGTAAATTGTATTTTTGGATTGGTAATATATGAAGAGTTCCTTAAGACATAGGATGATGTGTTTCATGGCCATGTTCTTGAATGGGTTTCTTTTCCTAGTAATGGATTCATGCTTGAGAATAAAAGTTAACATGTCAGTGATGGAAGGTTGATTAGCCGAGTAGTGACTATATAATCTATCAATGAAGATTATTTCATGACTCTAAAAGCTACTAAGATATATCCGATAAGAAAAATCCCCTATAGGATTAGGGGTTTTTATAATTTCTTATTCAACTGTATATGCAAGCATTTATACTACTACAAATAACACAACACTACTTGGATCCCAGGTGCCCCATTCTGCACCAGACTAATAAAAAATTTTAAGGTTGAGTCAATGTCTTTATTCCCTAATATGGTTACTGAATTGTTGTTCCGGTATGATTGTTTCATCTTTATGCCTTATCCCACACTAACTAGGAGAATTGTCAAAAATGGTTGGGGTTCTTTTAATAAACATTCATATAGAATCTATCTTCATGGTGGGGTTCTTTTGGCTTGTGTAGATGATTTTATTATTTTAGATTCATATTCCCCTTACCATTTTTTCATCCATTTCATTTTCATTTAAATGGTTTCTCTCCTCCTGTCATCTAGTGTATGGTGAGAAATACACCATAGGAGTATTCACCAATTTAGGATTATATTTTCACATGAGGACACAAATAATGATATTATACTTCTGCTTATTAGAACTCTTTTATTTATATATTATTATTATTATCATTTATGGGTGGAATCATACCTAGGTGGAGTCCAGGATAGGCTGGTGCTTCTAGTAGAAAAACAATTTTCATCACCGACCCACCTATCTGCATCAATTATGGAGTCTATTCAAGACTTAATTGATCCTTAAAGGAATCATACTCAACCAGGTGATGGCCATCACATTAGTGTGAAATTGTTTATTGAGAACTATGGGCCTTTAATATGATAGTTGGATGATGCATCGTTTGATAGAAGAGCACATGGAAAACACTGAAACTGTTCAAAATACTATTGTTGATGTCCCTAAGGAGAAGGAAACCCAACACTGCATGGAACCAGCACTTCGGGAATTTGATGCTCACAATGAATGACAAAGGTGAATTGATTACCAGAAATTCCAATGTGGGGAAATATTTTTGGAGACCTACCTTAAGGTTAAACAAGTTATATTTAAAAGGAGGGTCAGTTTAACTTTAACTTCTCCAGATGATTGAATTCTAATTTATCACTGTTATCCTTGTGGGGCCCATGGTTGTCTACTTCTCCATTCATTTTATTGGAGTTTATAGACATTATCAGGATTCTTGGAATATATTCATAGATCCATTCATGATGAGTAGTTGGATGTTTAGACCTGAGAATTTGGTATGCCTGGGCTACACCAAGATCTGATATTTATATGGTTGGCATGATATCATGAAATTCTCAGGGGGAGGGGGTGTACAGTGGGGAGGGGTAGTGGGGGTGCAAGGGGTAGAGGGAGGGGTGCATGGTAGGGAGGGGGTGTGTTAGGGGCGGGCGGGGGGTGAAAGGGGGTAGGGGCGTTGGTGTAGGGGTAGGGGGTGAAAGAGGGGGGAAGGGGGTGGGGCTGGGGGTGCTGGTGCAGGGACAGGGGGGTGAAATAGCTTCTTGATAAAAAAACATCATTTGTTTTTAAGAATAATATATGATGTTTATTCTATGCTTGGGTTATTCATCACAACTTAAATCATTGTGATTTGAGCTGAATGGGTGATGTTTGAAAAATAAAGAGCTTTATTAATGATCATCTCATTATAGCACCCACTCACATAGGTTGAGGACCCATATCTCATCTCATATCACCAATATATTCTTTAGGTCAGGTCTCTTATCATATCATGTACCCCCACTATCTCATTAAAGACATGGCCTACATGAATACAGTAAGGGAGTATGAAATACATAGAGAACACAACCATAAACCTAGAACATGGTTATCCAGTAATCCATACCTAGTTCCCCACTAGAGGACACCCCACTATAAAACTCATAATAAACTATTTTTGACTTTATTAGACTTGGTACCTAGTGTACCTAGACATGGTAATTGATGGGTCTTAAAATTAAGTGGAATGAACTAGAAACCCTATAACTGTTACTTGATTACCCCATGAACCACCTGAACACCTAAATAGGCATAAAAACTCCTCAAGATACATCCCAACACTCAGATTGTTTTTCTAAATACCACTTCTTGAAACTCTTGCTACTTGGAGACTAAAAATTCAATTTCATTTGAATTATATGACTCATAAAGATATAGGTAATTATAAAATCTCCATGAAATAGATACACATCCTTGGAAAGTATTTTGGATTATCCAACAAATTAAGATTTATTAATCATAATGGAAACAACTACTCATTCCAAATTCAAGATTGGATTCCTGTAAATCATCCATCATCCCGATCTAGGGAAAAAAAGGTTTTTTCTGAAAAAACATCACTAATGATCCTTTATACACATATTTCATTAAGTGGTTGAAGTGGAATAAAATGTGGAGGGTGGGTAGGGGGTGCATGGGGTGGGGAGGGTGGGTGTGGGGGTAGGTAGGGGGTGGGCAGGGGAGGGGGAAGGGGGCAGGGGTGTGTGATGGGGGTAGGGGGAGAGGGGTGTGCAGGTGGGGAAAGGGGGCAGGGGGTTGCTGGGGGGAGGGGTGTCCAGGTGGGTGGGTAGGGGGCAGGGGGTGTACTGGGGGCAGGGGGATGGGTGTGTGCAGGTGGGGGGGGCAGGGGGGGTGTGTAGGTGGGGGGGCAGGGGAGGTGGTAGGGGGTGTGCATGTGGTTTTTTTATTACAGATCATTAGCCTCTTCTCATTTGAATTTGGTATGATTTAGTGGTTTCAATTTATTGTCTTCTTTATTGTCGGATTTTCCTTGGTTATGGTTTAGTTGTTTTGACTTATTGAATATGATATAGTTTATTTTATTTTTTATTTATTCTAATTTTATACATTATATTTCTAATTTTTCAATTATTATGTATAGATATTGTTCAATGTGTCGGATGAACATCAGTACAAAGGTACAATGTGATTATAATTTATGTTTTCTACTATTTTAATTGTCTCCATATTAAATCCACTTTTATTTCAATATTTTGTACCACTAATTTATGCATTCAATATATTCAATATAATCAATATTAATGAAATGTTTCGATCCAACATATAAGGGGACATGGTGGAGTAACACTAGATTTTGGAGAAATACACCATCATGGAAGGTACAACGTGATTATCATTTAATAAACTGTAGCTTTTGTAACCTCACACACCCTTCTTTTCAGAATTAATTTTTTTTCTGTATAGATTTTGTTATATTTGATTGGTTTCCAAACTATCTCCATTATGTTGACATTCACAATTATAGTGTTCCAGTTCCAATGTTCATTACTATTAGTTATTATTTGAATAGTACGTTACATCATATATTTGATTTCTCAATGGTACAAATAAATCTTTATTCCTTTTCATATAAAATTAATGTTAACTAATATTGTGATGATGTCTTAGAAACTTCTACAACTATTAGTTATTATTTGAATAGTCTGTTCATTTATATGTTATTTTTTTGATGAAAATTTAAAATTTGTACATATGATTAGAGTATTATAACTTATTTAGAATGAGAATGGGTGATGAATCATTAGTAAACATTAACTGTGTTGGGATGTTCTTGATCCTACATACAGGGTCACAGGGTGGAGTCACACTACAATTTAGAGAAATACACCATCATGGAAAGGGGAGTAGTTACTCATTTTAGAGTTGTGTATCTTTAAAAATTAGTTGCAGCACTGATGTTGGGTAAGTTTTTATTATTTCATCATGTTTTAAACAGATTTTTATTTTAGCATATCCATTACATCTCCACTACGCACATATTAGTTTAACCAGTTATTTCCAAAAAAAATTTGTACACTCAACATAAAAAACTTCAGCAGGGGGGGATGTTGTCCAGCAGGGGGGGCTGTCCAGGGGGCTCCAGCAGGGGGGGCTGCTGTCCAGTAGGGGGGATATCTAGGGGGGTCTAGCAGGGGGGCTGTTGTCCAGTAGGGGGGCTGTCCAGGGGGCTCTAGCAGGGGGGTGGGGGTTCTGTCCAGGGGGTGCTTCTGTCTGGGGGGGGCTGTCCGGGGGGGCTGCTGTCCATGGGGGTCCAGCAGGGGGGTGGGGGGGTTGCTGTCCAGGGGGGTCCAACAGGAGGGCTGCTATCCAGCAGGGGGGGCTTCTATCCAGGGGGGGCTTCTTTCCATGGGGGCTGCTGTCTAGGGGGGTCCAGCAAGGGGTGGGGGGCTGCTGTCCAGGGGGGTCCAGCAGGGGGGGCTTCTGTCCGGGGGGGACGGGCTTCTGTAAATTATCCTTTTAGATTTCTTTCATATTTTTATTTTCATTTATTGAGTCCACTTTTGTCTTTTCTTAATCTGTTATGTTATAAGGTTCTTGTTCAATTGAATATTATTTTATAATGATTTGTTTCACATATAGGGATCTCTCATACAACTCAATGACGGGGAACTTACCTCACAGTTTCGAGTCGCTTTCAAGCCTTGGTACACTGTAAGAAACTGAGACTTTAGTTAAGATAATTATCATTTTTTAATGTATTTATGGATTTATTCATGTATTTATAGATCAATCAATTAACTGGTCTAATTTATGCCCTTGTTTACATTCTCCTTGATGATTTGTAAGTTGATGGTATGTTTAAACAACACTTACTTGAATTGAAATCTTTCTAGTTTACATAGTTTTTGTTACCATGTAATTAATCGGATTTCACTGCTTTAGTTTGTATGAATTTTGAGCATCCTTAGTGCAAAGTCTTTAATATTTTCTTGTTTTTACTGATTCTATCAAGAATGTTTCAAACAACCAATTTATTGGAGCTTATTTTTGTATCGTTGTGACATTGTTATCACTTGGTGGACCACCCTTGTTATCTGTATATAGATTGTTACTATTTTATTTATTTTACTTTATATTCACTAATCCAACATATTATGGGATATATTAAAGTAATTATTTTTAGTGAAAAACTTAATTTTATGCTCATTTCCCACACATGTATACATATTTTTACTATTTTATTTATTTTACAGGTCTTTTGTTTTTTTATTTTCGGGAGAATAATTTTTTTTTTCTACTTTTGTATTTTAATGTTTGTATTTTTTCAAGTTTTCTGGTTGCAGGTTTATAGGTTGCATGGTTTGAAGGCTTGTAATCTAGCAGGTTTGGAATTTATAAGTTTATAGTTTATGCATTACACATTTACATGTTACTAATTTTTTGGTTTTTTGGTTGTTAGGTTTGTGGGTTTTAGTTGCTAGGTTTACAGGATGAAGGTATTCTTGTTTATAAGGTATGCATGATGGAGATTCAAAGGTTTCCATGTTTATAGATTTCAATGTTTTTAGGTAATAATATTACATGTTTACTTATCATATTACAGATTCACTAGTGGAATCTCCACCTATACCAACACCTCTATACCAACGGTTCAAAAAACCCATTGGATTAAGTAACATATAGCAATGATTCAATGAAACCATTGGTGAAGGGGAAAAATGGTGATTTTTTCTAATGGTTTGCAAAACCCATTGGATATTAGGGTTAATTGTACCAACGGTTTAACAAAACCATTGGTAATATCTGGTTTTCCAATATTTCTCTACGGTTTTTAAGAATCGTTGGGAAAAAACCCCCAAATACCCCCTACCCACGAACATAATATCTCCTCCATTGAACCCATAATCGAATAGGTGTCTCTACTAACCTGTGAATAGATCTCTCCTCCATCGAACAAAATCTCTCCTCCATCGAACCCTACTTCCCGAGCATGAACCCATGATCCCACTTCCTCTATCGAATAGAATCTATCCTCCTCGAACTGATATCTCTACTCTATGAGATCTACTCCTCCAACGAGATTTCTCCTCCAACCCTACTTTTTGAGCACGAACCCTACTTGGTGAGCTCACATCCTTCGTCACGAGCTCACTTTCTCCGGAATGGATCTCTCCAGGATGCCAACCCTAATTCCTGAGCGCACTTCCTTTAGAACCCATCTCTATGATTTTTCCCTAAATGAGATTTCTCTGAACTGTGAACCCCACTTCCCAGCCGGTGATTGATTCAAGTAATTTTTGTTCTTCCACTTCAAATCGGTACATTGTAATTGAATTATCTCTTCTGCCTCCATTTATTTTAGGTTTTTTCATTTGATTTTGTTGTAATATTATTTATTTTACCCACTCTGTATTAGGATCCCATCACAAGCCATATATCATTTTAGGTTGCAGTTTTGTTTTGATTTATCTTTATAGAATAATTTTGATTGATATTTAATACTTCAATATGATAATGAGTTATTTAATCCTTGGTTTATATTAAGTTTAAGGTTTATTGACATTATTTCGTTGGTCAGACATAAATAAAAGGGGAGGGTTAGGACTAGAGGCAGGGGCTTTGCCATGGGGGGGTTAGGATTAGAGGCAGGGGAAAGGGCTAGGGCTGGGAGGTTTAGGATGGGTTGGGGGGTGGTTAGGGCCAAGGGGACTGGTAGGGGTTCGGGATAAGGGGTTGGTGTTGGGTTTATGGGGGATAGGTCCAGGGTTATGTTTAGGGGTTTAAGGTTAGGTTAGGTTTAGTTCGGGGTGGGGGGTAGGTTTAGGTTGGGGTTTAGGTCTGGGGGGTAGGTTTAGGCTGGGACTGGGGGGTTAGTGGTAAAGGGGTCGGATAGGGCCAAGGGATGAGGTTTAAGGTAGTGGTCGTGGGGGGGGGGGTAATTGTTCTAGCTTAATAACCTTAATGAAAGAACATCCAGTAGGAAATTAACTTCTTAATTATGAATTGAATTCTATGAGATGTTTTTGTGCAGGGTAATTGACTTATGAATTCTAAATTGAATTCTGTATTCAATTCTGTATGTATTTAATTAACTTCAGAATTATGTGTTATACTTGCAGGTAATTGCTGAATTATGCATGTGGGCTGGGGGGTGTAGTGGGTTGGGGGGGAAGTGTAGTGGGCAGAGGGTGTGTGCAGGGGGGGGGCAGGGGAATGTGCAGTGGTCTGGGGGGAAAGTGCAGTGGGAAGGGGGGGTGTACAGTGGGCTGAGGGGAGAAGTGAAGTGGGTAGGAGGGAAGTGCAGGGGGTAGGGGGTGTGCCGGGGAAGGGGGCAGGGGAAGGGGGCTGTTTTTTTATAGAATGGGGGGACATATAGCCACGGTTTTAAACTGTGTCTATAGGGATATAGACACAGTTTAAAGTCGTGGAAAAAGTCATATAGCCATGGTTTACAATTGTGGCTATATATATTGCCTGACTTAGGATTCTTCCATGTTTTGAAACCATGTCTATAGCCCTATAGCCACAGTTTGAAACTATGGCTATATGTTTTTCCCTATAGCCACGCCAATACCAGCCACGGTTTTTGGGCCTATATCCACGGTTCTAAACCATGGCTATAGACTTATTTTGTACTAGTGTTTTGAAAGTTGGTACCAACAAATCCCAAATCTTGATGGACCCTGCCACTATCTCAAGGATAGTTGTTATGGTCTTAGCCAAAATGGAAATTTCATTCAAGTCCGCTTTGAAATCTTGTAATATTTTGTTTCTAAGTGAATATAGGCTAAAGAGAATGAAACTTTCATACAATCTGGAATCTAAGAATTTTGAAGAAATTGTGATGCCGGAAGTTCAGAAGCTGGTATTGAAGGAAGCTATTCTGAAATCATCCAATGCGACATTGAAAAATTCAGTACCAGAATCTTCTAAAAGTACTCAAAAGAAGAAAAAAGTCAGATTATGTCTCTCATGACGATCATATCTCAGTAGGTCAGGCTTCAGCTCCACCGGTTTTAAGGAAACTGAAGGCTTACTCTGATGATATCATAACTGTCTAGAGGAAGTTAGCTGAATCCAGGAAAAAGGGGGATCAAACCTTTGGGTTGAATCTAGCAGAGGAAAAGGCTTTGAAGATTCAAACTACTGATGTGTTAGAGAAAGAAGCTTAGGAGAAGAAGCAGAAAAGAAAGAGAACTGAAACATAGATAATACAATCCTTGCTAAAAGAAGTAGAAAAGTCCTCTAAGAAGCTACCAGTACCGGATGTCATTCCGGAACCTAAGAAGGTGAAGAAACCTGTAGTGATACCAGAACCTGTTCCAGAACAACAAGTAGAAGTACAATAAGGGGACGAGATAATTCAAGAAGAATAAGATGATGTGATTAGACAAATTGATGATTATTTTGCAACCCTAGGAGTTTCTACTGAGGAAGAATAAGATGAAGATATTGAGACTAAAGTTTAATAAGTAGAAGAGGTATAAGTAGAGATTGATGTAACCGGAGTTGAAGTTGAAATATATGAATCCAGAAATAGTGATACAGTAAGTGAATAAGAGAAAGAAGAAGAGATTCAAGGGGTATCCGGAGATAATGAGTCTATAGAAAATGAGGATGTCCCTCAGGGTTCCAAACCCTCTGCAGTGCTGAAAGTTGATAAAGGGAAGGCCATTATGGTTTCCCCTTCTAATGCTGACTCTCCTCAAAATCTTGAGAATCTGGAATCCTCTGTTCTGAAGGTAAATAAAGAAGAATCTGACTCCGAGTCCTCATCATATATGGGTGATGACTTTGTAAAAAGTTCATTAAGGAAATTAGTAAGTACCATTCTGATACTTGCTAACATAGATTTCCGGATCCAAATAATGTAGGAAACCTTAAACTAATAGAAGGATTCAACATCTATGCTGATGGACATGGTGGTGAAAGGTGAAGTCGATCATAATAATATTCTCATTGATTACAAAGCTCAAAATGTTTCATGTCAGAAAGTTATGAGCCAGACCCGAACCTTATCAGATAAAGCTCTACAATTCTCAGACTTCATAGAATCGACAAAGGGATCTTTCAATGATATATCCAATGTGCTGACCAAAGTCTGGAATTCTTTCTCAGAGAAATTTTCAAGTGAGTTAGCTGCAAGTCAAAATAATGGCAAAAATATTCTTGATCAAATCAATACCGCAGCTGAATTTTTCAATTATCATAAAGGAATATCTGCTGGTCTTGTGAAGAAATCGGATTCACAAGAGGAAGTGATCAAAGTTCTTAAAGATGATAACCGGTCCCAAGAATTATGGATCTAGGATTTGGAGAAGAATGTAGTTGACCAATATGCAATGATAAAGAATCTTCAAGAAGATCACAAGGAGGTGAAAAGATGAAGTCCTTGGTGAAAAATATTCATTCAGAGAAGAAGGAGGGTTGATGCATTTCTTTTTCCATGCTGAATTTTTTTTGTTGTATTTTCTTTCATGTGAAACTTTATGGAAAATTCCTTGAAAATATTTTATATATTTTGTCTCATGTATATATCTTTATAACATTATAGGTCCCTCTCTATTCCATTTGTAAAATCACACAGGGGAGAATTCTATCAAAGGAAGAAGTTAAAGGAAGAAAATTTTATAAAGGAAAATTTCCTTAGGGTAAAGTCTAATGAAAAATAAATTTTCTAACATACATCTATAAGGAATAGTTCAAAATCTAAGGGGGAGTCTCTCTAATTAGAAGAATATATATCTAAGGGGGAGATTTCCGTACTCTATGAACTTCTATATAAGGGAAGAATAATTTACCCTAAGTCATACACTTGAGGGGGAGCTAAGTTTTTCTAACTCTAAGCATTTATTTCTTTCCATTTTCAAATTTTTCGAAGTTGTTTATGCTTTCCAAAAAGGGGGGGATTGTTAGTTCTATAAGACCTCTCCATTCCTTGAGCTTTTATTTTGAAAATCATAAACACCTTCTTTATAAATATATTTTCCTTAAACTTTCATATATTTCCTTACACTTACATAAATTACCTTATAACCAAAATTTCATTAGACTTTTGAGATAAACATATTTTTATTTTTAGAAAAAAAAATTTCATACCAGATAAGTTCTTAAGGTTCCAAAATTTGGTTCATGGTTATACCATACCAGGATTTCTTAAAACATCGTTTTTTATTCTCCGTTTTCACTACGATACCAATTTCCATCTTGAATGAAATCTGGTATCATATTTCTTTTCTTATACATATAATTTTAGTATTTTGGTTTTATGAGAGATTTTTCATACCAATACTGGGAATCCCTATACCGAAATTCTTATATCGTTTTTATGCCATACCAAAAATTTCCATTATGTAATTCTAAAGAATATTTTCTTAATACCGTTTATGTTAGAGACAATGATATCATTTCTTATGATACCGATACCAAAGAATAAGAAACAGTTACTGAGAATTTCCTTATACATTACCTTCGATAATCTGATACCTATTATATTCTTTCATGCCGTAAATCATGATACTAGTAACGGAATTTATAAAAACAAGTTTTCATAAAATATTTCCTTATACTTTACTCATACCGATTTTACGAAAAACCATTTCAAAATTCATAATTTTGGAATTTATTATTCAAATATTTATTCCTTAGAATTCCGAATCTGTTAATTACATTCATATCTTTTCAATTTTATCATATTACAAGTTCCTTACACTTAAGGAGTAAGATCTATATATTCAGGGTTGGTTATATAAAATGATGTCATTGTATCTGTTATAAACTAATCGTTGTATGTTTGCCATGTGTTCAGGTCCCTCAGAGATTTAAGGAAATATGAATGTTGGAGTGGAACCGACCAGTAGTTTTTGAAAGCTACAAATAGGACCTTATACGATGAGATCTATACTAGTTCATGAGTTCACTTGTTTGAATTTTGGATTTCATCTCTCTAAAAGTAAATTTCTCTAGAGTGAGAGGCTCTCATAAACTCTCAAGCTTCTTGTAGAAAGTTTGAATAGCTTTTTCAAGCATTACTTCGTGCAGAATTGCTTCATGTAGAGGTGTGATTTCCTTAAAATCAGAGACTTGGAGTTGTGATGTCAGAGGTGCTGATTTCCTTACAAATCGAGGGCTTTTGGAGATAGCAAGACCGATACTGATCTTAGGATTGAGGGATTACCTTGGTTTGGGTAAGACATACTTTATTGTATGTATAAAATAAGGGACATCTATCCATGGTTGTTGGATATCCTCCTCTTTGGGTTAAAAGAAGATTGTAATTTTCCACTGCTTTGTAAAAGTTAATATGTTTTCTTTTTTTGTATAAACATTCTAACTTGTATCTCTATTTGTAATAGATTCTATACGCCTTGTGGTATAATCTATTTGTAAGTAAATTTTCTTAAGATTTAAACTTAAGAACTTTATATTTCTCTAAGAAGGTGAATTCTTATTAGAGGTTTTGTGAATTTTATTTATACAAAATTTCCTTAAGAAATTTTTAAAGTATATAATTCACACCCCCTATTATATATTGTGCATATTCAGTGCTATTGCGATCCTAATATTGGTATAGAGTAGAATATCATACTCCATACCAACCTATCATATTAAGGGTCAAATGAAAAATAATAATAAATAGTGAAAAGATAATAAATGGTTTAAGAACTTCTGGTGTTTTGAGTGTGGAACGACCAGCTAAATAAAAATATATTTTCCTAAATTAAAAAACAAAGAAATTATGGCCATGTATCATGTGTTATGCCCTAGGATTTCCACTACAAATGTTACTTAATTTTTGTTTACTATCCCTTAGTTACAATTAGGCATAAATTCTAGGGAGTCTCTCTTTTGCAATCTTAGGATCGGCCCTTCTTATGTTTGTAGGGAACCACGATTGGAAGAGAGGGTCTTTTAGGGATGATCTAATCTGTTTAGGCTCAGGTGGAGATCCTCCCCCTATAAAATTCCTTTTTTGTTGTTTTCTGTTTCTACTTTTATTATTATTGCGTTAATTTTTTATTCGCTAACATTGTATTTTCAATGTATTTTTACCACCGAGAAAGGTTTTGTTTATCCATTTTTAAATTGTCTCAATTCTTGGCATTGCATCAAGACTTCTATGGAGACTCATGTATTGGTGGTAAGCACTCATTTTTATATCATCTCCTAGTCTTGTAATTATTGATCCTGTTATAGTTAGATAACAGTAGATGGGTAGTATGGGTAGAACATGTGCCACTCTCAACACATGCTAATTGGTATTCATACCTGTTAAATATTTTGTAGACTTTGGTATTTATAGTTTATAAATCTACCCAAAAAATAGATAATATAGTGATATATATGTTATAAGAACACCATTTTTTAATTTTGTTTTCATTTTAATTTTGAAAAGGTGTAGATTTATTAAATTTAGTATTCAAATTAAAATCATATTTTCATTTTTCCATGAAAAATACATTATTTTATTATTATGAATATTATTTTATCTTATGAGATTCTATTTATAGGCCTCTTTTTGGGATTTTTATGTTTTTAGGCCTCCATTTATGGCATTGGGATGTGGGGGTGGGGAAGGGGGGTCAGCCTGGTTTTCAAGTTCATTGGATTTTTCCATGGGATCCTCTCTATAGTGTTACTAGCCATTGATTATCATGATTAGACAAATTTTCTTTGAGAGTTTTGTGATTCTAGAGTTTTTTTGATCCATGTGCTTTGCTGCCCAACTTATCTACTGAATCCAAACATCCTCATATTTTTTTAGAGTTTTTAAATTCCATCCATGCATTTTTGATCCTTCCATTCACCCTCCACTACACGCGTGCCCTTTCATGGATATTACAGTTGACACACCATTTACCTCAACATTATTACTGGGTGCATCTCTACGTTTTAGCATAGAATTTATCCATTCTTTCCTTCTACTCCATTCTAGAGAGAAGTTATTAAGAGGGATGGAGAAGCTCTGGTGATCTCATTTCATGCCTTATCTACCCCTGTTCTGGTGATCCCCTCTAGTGGAGAGCTCACCTCCCGCAAGCCTTGTTTGAAAATGATGCCTTCAAGATGTACCAACCTCAATAACTCTATTGATCTTCTCCAGCAACCTATTCTCAGGTTCTTGGTGTAAGATTTAGTTTTTAAGGTTGTATTTTTTTTATGTTATGGATATTTATTATATTTATTTATTTATTTATTTCACGGTCTGAGTGTTTCGGTTGCGTGCATGAATCTGTCCTATTTAGAGGTGTATGATATCATCTTCATCCTAGGTTCACTGTGATTCCTAGAGTGGAAAATACCATATTCACAGATAGTTTAAGTGGTCCATGTGCATTGTCTTTTATCTTTACTTTCTTGGTTTCATGTTGCTTTCTTGTTTTTCATAATAATAAACATTATGGTGGTGTTCTTTCCATAGAGTAAGACCAAACTGGTCTGAACCATGCAAATCCCTAGGTTAATCATTACATTTATACAATTTTTTTTTCACCCATTCTTGTTTTTGACTTTCTAATGTCTATGTTTTTATTCAATTCTTTCTTTCAGCATCTCCAAATCAATTCCTCTCATTTCTTATGTTATCATCAAAATTTATTCATTTGATCTTTTCTAATATTAAAAATTATTATCTTAGTATGTAATTAGTTTAACTATGTCATCTATTAAGCTTTAAGTCTAAAATTTTGATGGTGAGAATGATTTTAGTATGTAAAGAGTTTATATGCATGCATTATTAGTCCACATCAGGCTTGCAGACACTTTTCTTGGCCTTAATAAACCATTCAGGATTATGTCTATTGATGGCTAGTCTACCACCACTTATGTTGATATCAACCCTATTATTCTTGAAAAGGATCATTATACTCTTCTCTTAACCATAGGAGAAAAATTCTCACAATAATTCACCCATGAAACTACTACTAAATCCATTTGGACTAAACTAGAACATTTATATATAAAAATAACATTGCTTGGTTATTTTTATAAAAAATGTGGTTGTATACTTTGAAAATGACCCAAAGATCTTTTTGTGCATGTTCATACTGATGAGTTTAGTTAAGTCCTTTTGGATTTAGCTAATATAGATTTTGAAGTTAAGAAAAAATATAAAATTTTAATTATTCTAACCTCCCTTGATGATTATTTTAATTCATTAAAGGATTCCATGATGTATGATAGGGATTCAATTACTTTAAAAAAGGTGAAGTTTGTTGTGTTTTCTCATGAAATTCAAACACATAGTTTGAAGAAAGAACTTGGTGGTGTTAAGATTCAACCTTAGTTGATGCATGTTAGGGGTCAAATGAAGAATAAAAATAACGATCAAAAATATAATAATTGTTTTAATAACTTATAGTGTTTTGGGTGTGGTGAGACCGACCATATAAAAAGATATCATCATAACTTTTAAAATAAATATAGTATGACCCAGTCTCATGTGGTATTCAACTAGTTGTGCACTACAGATGTTATTTAATTTTTTTAACAGACCATAGTTAGAATTTGGCATAGATTCCAGGGAGTTTCTCTTATGTTATCCTATGACTGGTTGTGATTGTGTTTTTAGTTGAACCCAGTTGGAATATTGGGTGTTTTAGGGCTAGTCTAAGTCATTCAGGATTAGGTGGAGATCATTATCCTACAGGTTTCCTGTTTTTTGGTTTCTATGTGTTTCTACTTCTTTTACTATTGTGTTGATCTGATCATTTATAATTTTTCATTTTCACTATCTTTTAACCAATGGGAAAGGTTTTGTTTAGAAATTTAATATTTTTTGAATACTTGTCAGTGTATTAGGACTTTAGTGGAGACTCAGGTATTGGTAGTAATCTCCCATTTTAATGTTGTTTCTTACTCTTGTAATTGTCGAGAATGTTATAGTTTGATAGAAGAAGATTATTAGTATAGGTAGATTTTGTGTTACTCCCAACACATGCTATGTGGTATTCATAATAAGTGAATATTTTGTAAACTTGCGTCTTTTTAGTTTAGAAATATACTTGAACTATTGACAGGGATAGATATATTTCAATAAAATCATCTGTAATTTGTTTTCATTTTTATTTTGAAAAGGTTTAGATTTGTTAAATTTGGTTTTCAAATTAAAATCATGTTTTCATTTTTTCATGAGAAATTCATTGTTTTAATATTATGAATGTTATCTTATCTTACGGGGTTCAATTTTTGGGCCTCTATTTGGGATTTTGAAGTTTCCTAGTGCCCATTTTTGGTATTGGGATGTGGTGGGTGGATTGGGTTTCTGGTTCGTTGGCTTGATCCACAAGATCCTATCTGGAGTGTTGTTGGTCGTTAATTATTTTAATCAGACAGCTCTGCTGTGGGAGTTTTGTGTTTTTATATTTCAGTTGATCTCTGTGCTTTTCTGCCTGACCAATCTACTGCCTCCACATATCCTCATCCATTTGGGGTTTGTTAAACCAACCATTCTTTCTTGATCCTTCCAGTCACCCTCCATCACATGGTTGTCTTTCATTGGGTGTTATTCCTGACACACCATTTACCTCACCATTATTACTGGATGCATCGCTTTTTTTTACCATAAGTAATTCTTCATTGTTTTCTTCCACTCCATTCTGGTGAGAAGTTATCGAGAGAGAGGGAGAAGCTCTGGTTCTCTCATTTAATGCCTTCACTGCCCCTATTCCGGTGATCCCCTCTTTTGAAGAACTCACCTCCCATGATCATTGTTTGATCGTGATGACTTCAAGAAATACTATCCTCGACAGCTCCCTTGATTTTCTTCAGCAACCTATTCCCGGGTTCATGGTGTAGGCCTATGTCTATAAGGGTGTATTTGTTTTTATGTTACTAATTTTTGTCATATTTCTTTATTTCCTTCACGGTTTGTGTTCGGGTTTCATGTGTGAGTTTGTACTCTTTTGAGGTTGTGAAATTTGGGTGTTTTAAATGTATGTTTTCATTTTAAAATTGCTTATTTTTTATACTGTCATTTTAATTATTTTAATACATGAAAAATTATAATGTGTTACATTCATTATTTTTCTCATTCTTATTAATCTTCTATACCTAGATTAAAGTTTGTTTGGGATGTTTGTTTTGGATCAATTAGTGTGGTCTTCTCCATGTTACGGATGCCCGCTTGGAAATCTAAATGATGGGGGTTCTTAGTCTAGATGTTTGATTTAGTATCCATCCAACACATTATAGTCATCCACCTATTTTGGTGAATTTCCTCACTGATTCTAGGGTGTTTCGTGTTTTGGTATCATTGAAATAGTTCTGTGGGTTGACTGTTAGGCCATTCGAGTTCTGGAAGGGGGTTTCGTCAACCTTACGACGCCTTCATTCGACATAGTTCAGATCTAATTCTCCATCTCGCTAGCTACTATGGTGCACACCCAATTAATGCCCCTCGAACCCCAAATTGATTTATCTTGGCTATCAATATCGGTTCCCGATGATCTTTGACATACACCAGTGGTGTGATGCCTTTGGAGGAGCTACACCATCATGTTCCTTCAGCTTCTTCAAACTATATCTGTTAGTTTCTTGATGAGCACCAGATTCAATGACATGTTCTGAGAGTTGGAACAAGGTTCAACTAAAGGCTTGAAGAGATCTGGATGGATGGATGATTTTATGACATTGTAAGCATATTCTCACCTAGTTTCTTGGGTTTATTACTTATGGTTTTCACCGTTCTCATTACTGGTTATTGTTAGTTGTTTTTATTTATATCTCACTATTTCGTCTTGTCATTCTTTTGTTGTAGACTATAATTTAGTTTGTTTTTTGTTTGGTAATTAATAAAATTGTGTGTGTGGTTAGTGTTATTTCCAGGAAATAGGTTCCAAAGAGACCGATACATGTTACATCTTGTGTCCTCATCCCATGTTTCATTATCTTACATCATTGTTATGCTTGTCTGTAATTTCATTGATCTGATTGGAAATAAATCATTGTTCTTAGCTTAAGAATTATTATTTTACTATTTTATGTGCACAGTTCCTCCTTTACATTTGGTATCAGAGCTAATTTAGTTTTCCTTTCTCCAGAATTAGTGATTATAGCCCTTAAATTTGCATATTCTACTTGCTGTTTTTCAATTCTTTTGATTATTTTTCATCTTTGCCTAAAATTTGAAATTTTATACTATTATTATTCTGTTAATTTTCTTATACTTTTTTTATCCTTGCTATATCTATTTTTATTTTAGTATTTTTTGGTTTCATTTATTCAAAAAATCACTCACTCTTAAAACACCATAGTTTCAATTAATTTCATTTTTTAAAACCATTATCCCATTAAAAATTTCTATTAATATCATATCCCTTCAATAAATCATTGTTTACCAAAGGGATTGGTCAGTTATTAGGGGATAATTGTGGGTAAACATGTCCATGATGAGGTATAGAACTGAGAAATTTGACAGCGATAAAGGTTTTAACCTATGGAAGATTAAGATGAGATCTTTTCTTATACAACAAGTCCTAATAGATTTCCTTTGTGGTCCAAAGAAACCAATTTTAACTGTAAATGATACTGCTAATACCAATACTGAATATGTATATGTCCCCTATGATGTGATATTCAAAGAATATAGCTCTCTTTTATTGTCTTTAATAGATAAGGTCCTTAAAGAGGTTGCCTTCGAGTCCACTGCTGCCAGTATTTGGCTAAAGTTAGAAAAATTATATATGAATTTTTCATTGGTTGATAGACTCTAAAAAAACATCACACATTAAATTTTAATATGAAACATGGTAGGTCAATCAAATATCATCTTGATTAATTTAATAAAGTGATGTTAGATCTTCCCAATATAAATGTAAATGTTGATGACGGGGATTAGGAAATGATCCTATTAATTTTTCTCAATAAAAATTATAGTTCTTTTGTCAAAACCATGAGGTATAGATGAGACACATTAACCCTTTAAGAGTTTAATTCAACCCTTCTCTCTAAATAATTAGACTCCAAATTGAGAGTTAAAGGTGAGACAGAGAGCCAATTCACTAGGGGTAGACCACAAAGCATGGGTAAAAAGAAACAATTTACCAAGGAAAAAGATAAGAACAAAAATCAACCAAAACCCAAAAATGACTATAAGGAAATAAAATTCACTTTCTTCCATTGTGGAAAGCCTAGGAATACTAAACCCAGGTGTAGAAAACTCAAATATGATTTAGAATCCAAACAGCCCATCGACCAGTTTTTTTTTGGTTGACTCAGGCTATGAGACTACTGAAGTATTAATTGTGTCCAGCCACACACTCAATCTAGAGTGGGTCCTTTACTCTGGATGTCCTTTTCATATTCTTCTATATAGAGATTCATTTATAGAGTTGGTTAAAAATGTGGAAGGGGATTTCCTCTTAGGTTACAATAAGAGACACAAGTTTTAGGGCAGGGGCCCTGTTCTAATAGATCCAGATGATCAATCCATCATCACCTTACTTGATGTAAGGTGGGTCCCCAACCTTCAAAGAAATTTAATCTCATTAAGTTACCTTTATCAAAAGGGATTTACTTTTAGATTATAAATGGGATATCTCAAGATCTCTAAATAATCAAGAATGATAATAAAAGGATCCCATAATAATGGGATATATGTCTTGAATGGTAAGACCCATTCAAGGAAATTGGGAAGTATCTACAACAAAAACACTGACAATACTATTTTATGACATAATATATTGAGGAATTTCATCTCTAAGGGATTATAGTAACTCGAAAAATAAGGGTTGTTGATTGATATCACACCTAATAATCTTCAATTATGTGAAAATTGTGTGATGGGTAAAGCAAAGAGGGTGAGTTTCAATAGGTCCTCCTTCAAAGCTGCCACCCCCGTTGAATACATCCATTTGGATTTTTTTGGGCCATCTAGGACCACCTATCATGGTGTAGGATCTTATTTCATCACCCTCGTTGATGAATTCTCCAGGAATGTTTGCATTTACATCTTAAAAAAACTAATGTTTTCCAAACCTTCAAAACCTGGAAAGCTTCAGTTGAAAATCAAAATGGAAAGAAAACTAAAACCATGAGAATGGATAATGGGATATAATATCTATCTATAGAGTTCAATTAGTTTTGTGAGTCTGAATGGATTAAGAGGCACAAGAATATTAGGGAAACTCCCCAATAGAATTGACTTGCAGAGAAGATGAATCAGACTATCCTTGAAAGATTATGGAGCATGCTTGCATGCTCAGGACTCCCAAAATCCTTCTGGTATGAGGCCAAAAGCACTATTTTTTAAATTATCAATAGTTTTACCTCATCTAATAATCAATTAAAAACACTTAAAGATTTGTGTACTCATAATACCCATTTTATTCCTACTTAAGATTCTTCAGTTCTCCAACCTATGCTCATGTCATGACTGAAAAATTAAGACTAAGAGCACTGAAATTAATATTAGTTGGTTATAATAAGTGACTTAAGGGATACATGATCAAGGTTGACAAAACAAGAACCAAAAATGTATCATAAGTAGGGATGTGGTCTCTCATGAATCATATTCTTATAAGACCAAGGTTTCCACATCTGGCCGTAGTTATCCAGACCATGACAAGGCTGATGAAGTTGATCCACTGACTCACTTTGATGCTGAAATTCAACCAACTAAACATCCTCCTCAACCCAATGATGTGGATGATTCTGAGTCTTGTTCTCGTTCATATTCTGATTATGGGCCTTTTACCACTCATAAGGATTATCATTTAACCTGAGATAGAAAAAGAAGAGTCTCAATACATCATGCTTGGTTCATCTAGTATGATATGGCTCTATATTCCCTTCATGTGGCCTAGGATCTCATTGATTATGATCCCCAATCATATAGGCAAGATTTAGATGGTAAAGATTCAAAACATTGGATATTTTCTATGAATTAAGAGATGAATTCTCTAAGTAAAAACCACACATGGACCATTTTCAATAATCCACCTAATTCAAAGGTAATTGGGTCCAAGTGGATTCATAAGAGAAAGGAAGATAACACCGTAGGAAAAAAATTAAATATAAATCAAGGTCAATTTCCAAATTATTCCTTCAAAGAGAAGTAATTGACTATGCTAAAAAATTCTCGCGTTCTCAAGCACTCTTTTATTAAGCTCTTACTAGAATTTACTACCAATCTCGATCTTCACATTGAGAAATTAGATGTCAAAACTACCTTTTACAAGGAGATTTAAATGAAAATATCTATATGATGCTTCCTAATGGTAGAGAAATTTAAATTAAACCATGTTTTCTTGTTAAATAAGTCCTTGTATGGTTTAAAGAAAGCATCTAGGAAATGGTATAAATTTTTTTTCCTTTATGATAGATAATTTATTTATTACGAGCCAATATGATGTATGTGTTTACTTTAAGTTAACTCAAAGTTATATTATTTACCTGCTACATTATGCTGACAACATTATAATCATATATAAAAATATGATTTTAATCATTTCTGTTAAATCTCAATTAAAAGCAAAATTTGAAATGAAAGACTTAGGTGTAGATAAGAATATTTTTTTAGAGTTAGTTCCCTAGAAACAAACTTTTTTGTACTTTATGATAAACCTATATTCATTGGATTAATATTAATAAACTATTTATCACATCATGATAGTTCTTCTGTGTGACATAGTATGTGATAATGTCCTAAGATTAGTTGTCACATTAAAAGTTCATAGTAGATCCCTATTATGATGATAACTCGGAAGTTCTATGACACTATTCATGAATATATGTTCTGTGACCAAATGATATCATTTCAAGGGACACAAATGATATAGGATATCAGGGGTGGATACTCATGAAACTTTGAGGTGCCTTCTCATAGTGTACGCCCTTGGTAATATCTAGGAGGATATTGTGAGGACAAGACCCACCGATGGAAATCCACATTCATAAGGGTCATTGAATGTTTCTATATGCGGACATATGTATTGGTCCATAGAATTTAATATTATTATTAATGGGTATTATGACTCGTGCACTTAGATGTATTGACAAAAACTATGATGACAAATGTTTTCGGGGAGGAAGGATATGTTGGTTGTGTGTTGAGTAATACTGCATTAATGAATAATGCAAGAAAATATTTTTCACTTATATGGAAGTATATATCTCATACCCTTTTATGGAAATGATATAGCCTAACCAAATCCATGGCCATGGTGTTCTATAGTAAAGTTCAATTCAGGAAAGTCCAAGAATCAGAAACCGAGCACATGGATTGATGGCACTTTCATGCAACCCGCTTGATTGGAGATTTCGGGAAAAAGGTATTATATTACTTGTTAAGAATTCGTATGAGGTGACATGTCATTGTGACATCAACTTCTTTATATTGGGTGCCTTGACCCGTTTCTAGATAGTAATCTTGGACTTTAGATAAGCCCACCTAATGCCAATGAGAAAGAGACCTAGAGGGTAACACACTAAGTGTAGTCAGTATCTCTGTTAAATAATTTATTTATTCAACAAGTTAAATAAATATTATTCCTATTTGTGGTTTAATAATTATTCATTTATGCATGATCACATTTATTTCTTCGCTAGTTATTTGAGAGAATATATTTCAGACAGAATATTTCTTTATCAGAAAATAATGTAGTTATATTTATTTAATAAATAAATTGTCATTATTCAAGGCCCGGTAAATATTGAGGAGGAGTGGTGGACCAATTTATGGGTCTAGTTAGAAATAATATTAAATATTATTTGGTTAAATAATATTTAAATATAACATTAAAGTTAATAACATGTCATGAAAATAATAGCATTTTTATTATTATTTGACATGGGGTTTCACATGGAATAATAAATTAAGTAACGACACCAGTGCTAATTATTTATTATTATCTGGTGAATTAAATTCCCTGTTATGTTATTATTCTCTATTTAAGCCAAGGAGTCATTTTATTGGATAAAAAATCATTGTGTGCACAAAATCCTTGGAGAAAATATCTTAATCCTAGAGAACTCTTCCCTCTCTAAGAACGCTCTCAAGAAGGGGAGATATTCCTTCACCAAATCAAGGAAAATGCTTTAAAAGAGATTATAAATGAAATAAAAGGCGAACATCACAAGCCAGGGATCTTCTATGCTAGCACCTGTAGACTCCTTTGGTGATGTCTGGAGAAATGTGGAGCATGTGTGGATCACCACTAGAGGATTATTATCCTTGGATTCTACATTTCAACGAAGCCGCACCTCAAACTTGTGGTTGGATGCATCAACGTAGAAAGAATAACCTTGGAGGTAATTATATAATTTAATTAAATTAATTATAAACAAAATATGTCGATCCTCTCTTCTCAGTTCTGGGTTCTCTCCTTTTTCTTTTATCTTTGATTCAATTCCATTGATATTTCCATTCATCATCGTATTGATCCCAGATTAATCATCAATTATAGCAATTTGTAAAGTTGGTTACACACCCATTCTACACTTCCACTCACCCCAAAACCTACAAGTGGTATCAAAGAGGTCATATTTTCATTTATAATTATTTAAATAATTCGTTGATGATTTATGATTTAATAATTTAGTTTGTCAATTCATGTTTAATCGTTTTTGTAATCTGAATTTCGAGATATGTTCCTCCCTTATCGTTTCTCACAGATCTAACAGAAACAAATAATTTTATGATTAAAATTAAATCAAGGATCTCATCATGAGGCATTGACAGTTCTGTCCAGATAACACAAGAATACACATCGTGTAGTCAAATATATGTGTTGTTTATTTGTGTTCAATGCATCAGTAGTAATTAAGAAATTACTCAAGCTATGTGCATTAATGACACACGGTGTAGTTAATTCTTATAGCACATGTTGACCAGGAATGGCTAGTGCACATTCAGCTAGACTACATGCCATGTGGCCCACTGGACATAGCGTGTAGTCCCTTCAAGTCAAGGTCATGTCGTGTATCCCGTAAACAGTTTTCTCGGCTGGTGACCATGTAACGCGGAGTCTACACAGCGGGTGGCCCACTGAACATGATGTGTACTCTGAATATTTTTAAAGTACACCTCACACATAGTTTCTCCAAGCATGTACTTTAGATAGATGGTGAGGATGGTACACACCGTGTAATCAGATCTATACACCTTGTATTGTTTCTAGATTATGCAGATTTAAAAATTTATTATTATATTATGTAACCCTTGAGATATGTACCTTCATGTGGGTGTCAAGATGGGACACAACATGTGATATTTGTTTGATATATATATATATATATATATGTTTAATTAATATCTGTGTATTATTCAAATATTTTCACATCATGTATGAGTTGTATTATAAATATAATTATGAGTCCATGCTACATATCACAAAGAATAAACTGTATAAAATTATAAATACGTGCTGGGTAGTTTTGGATGAGTATTCACAGGGTTTCTTCCAAGGTACATGTTATGTACAAGGTTATAGATGAGAATCTAATGGAAATTCAGAAAAAAGATTATGATAAAAAGGATTGATTAATTAAAGATAATGATTAATTGATTCATGCATAATTTATCTTAATAATAATGATTAAAGAATTGAATTCTAGTTTTATTAAAATGTGTAATTTGCTAAATGTATGTCGATGATCATGAGCTAGACCGAACCTTTTATGTGATTAGTTCCCTTTTAATTTATTAATTAAATTAAAATTGTTGGTCGGCATGCCTTCTCCTCATTAATATGTAGGGTCTTCATGCCCATGGTTTCTTTTATTTAAACCCTTTTTTACCCCTCAAAAATATGTGAGTTAAAAGAATATATAATGGATGGAGCTCCCAATCTAGTTGAGGCCGTTCAAGTTAGGATTTGAGGCAAAACCAATCAAAGGAGATTCAAAGGTGGACAGGTGGAAAGCTGTAAACATGAACCTTAAATAGTTCAAGGTGTTTCTCCCCTAAGTCATGGTTAGTTTATCAACCAATACATAAACTAACCAATATTAAATCTCGTGATCATAACCTTTATTTATTTCTTTTAGATGTATGGTTATTCATTGTGGATTTTTTATGCGATAACATGATTAATGAACTAACAAGAAAACAAGATGGAACTAAAATAAAAATGGCTTATGTGTAAATATTATCTATACATTTTTAATCACTTACGTATATACAACTTAACATTTACAATCATGTGAAAAGATAATAAGTGGAAATTTATACATAAAGGATAAAATCCATCAATTAAATATTAAGTCGGTATAGCCTTCCCTTACTTCGGTTAGAATCAAACCATACTTCAAAGTTCTTGACCAGACCTAGTTGGGGTGATTTCAATTATCATGGAATTCTAATTTTATTTTTTCGTTTGACATAACATATTTTACATAAAGGGTTGACTTCCCTAGAATTACTTACTGTAACTGAGAGGCAAATATTGAGGAAATCCAAAATTAAAGATTTCAAGATTGGGGAGTCCACTCAATAGATCAATGAGTTGTGAGTTAATGCAGTGGGAATTTGGAATGCCTGCCTAAAACCTTTCAAATTTCTTGACCCATCCTAGTTGGGGTAATGTGAAAGGAAATATGGATCCTTGCCGCTAGAATTTCCAAGCAATGAGATATTCTGAATCCAATGGTGAGGGCTAGTGGGTTTCGACAAAATAGTGGGAGACTAATAGATATTAATTTATTTATTTTTATATATTTATAAAGATAAAGTTATAAAACTCTATTCATCTTAATTTTTAGAAACAATAATCAAAATGAAATCAAACATATCATTGCGATCCATACTCGAGAAGGAAAACCTTTTCATCAGCACTAATTTTCAAGAGTGGAAAAGGAACCTTTCTGTTATCCTTCTTTATGAGAGGAAACTTTTTGTGCTAGAAGAGCCTTTACAAGTTGTGCCTGGACTCTATGTATGAGAAACATCTGAATGATGAAACAAGTGTTCAATGTTGCATGCTATCATCCATGAACAATGAGCTCTTGAAGTAATATGAGGAAATGGATGCTTATAGCATGATGTCCACCTTCAGTATCTCTATCAAGAGAAGGTGAGAAAGGAGAGGTATGAGGTCTCTAACTCTTTTTTCACTACTAATATAGGAGAGTATGTGTCAACTGGACCGCATATAGACATGTTTTTTTGTTACATTGAGAATTTGGACATCTTAGGTATTAAATTCCTAGATGAGTTTCATATAGATCTCATACTACCATCACTGCCTAAGACATTCTCTAGTTTTATTTTGAATTATAATATGAGAAATAATGAGAAGATTCTCTCAGATATTCTTACCCAGAATCGCTATGTTGATAAGGACATGGGGTGTGAAAAACATGTAGTACTTATAGTGAATAGGAAGAGGAAGGACAAGGAAAAGAGGCCTAAGATTTATAAATAATCTAAAGCCTCGAAGAACCATCCAACCAAGAAGAAGAAGATCCAAAGGCAGGGAAAAAAAGGAGGCAGTATTCTTTGCATGTGGAAAGTCAGGCCATTGGAAGAGGAACTGCACCTATAGGAAAGAGGAATACAAAGGCGTATTCATTATCGAGTGTAATATTTCCATTTATACACATTGGGTATTAGATATAGCTTGTGGGGATTACATCTGTATTAAAATGTAGGAACCAATTAGATTTCGAAAAAATGCCAAAGGAGAGGTGGATCTGTGAGCTGCCAATAGTTTGAGGTTGGTTGCTCTTGCCATTGGTGACTACCACCTCACATTGCTGATGATAATTATTTTGGTTTTACATGGATGTTATTATATACCTAGTGTTACCAAGAACATAATTTCTGTATAGTTTAGATACATATGGATTTATTTTCATGTTCAGAAATAAATTTTGTTACTTTTATAAGGACAACATATATTATTCTATGGTACAATAAAATAATGGTTTGTATGTATTAAATTAAGAGAACCAAGTGTTATCAATTGATAACGAACCAAGTTCACATGGCTCAAACAACACCCAGTTGTGGAATCACTACATTGGTCATGTCAATGAGAAACACCTGAAAAAGCTCTATAGAGATGGTTATTTAAACTCTTATGAGATAAAAACACTTCATAGAGGTCACACTTGCTTTCAAGGGAAATGACTATTACACCATTTCGTGGATAGGTTGAAAGGGCCACAGATCTTCTAGGATTGGTACACAATGATGTGTGTGGACCATTTCTAGTAGAAGCTAGAGGTGGATATTATTACATCATTACTTTTAATGATGACTTGAGTAGAAATGGCTATGTCTACTTAATGAGGTATAATTATGAATCCTTTGAGAAATTCAAGGAGTTCAATAATGAAGTATAGAATTAGCTTGGTAAGAAGATAATTTTTTTTTGATTGGATCGAGGTGGCGAATATCTTAACCAAGATTTAATCAACCTTTTATGGGAGTCTGAGATTCTATATCAAATCACTCCACCTTATACACCATAGTGGAATGGTGTTATTGAAAGTAGAAACTGTAACTTGTTGAACTTGGTAAGGTCGATGATGAGTCATACATATCTTCCATTATCCTTTTGGGGATATGCATTGCAAACAGTTTCATACACATTAAACCAAGTACCAACTAAATCAGAAAATGGAATTCCTTTCTAGATATGAAGTGGAAAGAAACCCAATTTTTCACATACACATGTATGGGGATGTGAGGCATTTTTAAGGCTTTTTCAGGCAACAAACTCGCACCTCGAGGCACAAAGTGTATCTTTATAGGGTATCCTAAGGAAGCAAAGGGATACTACCAATACAAATCCTTTGACAAGAAAGTGACTATTTCTAGACATGTTGTCTTTCTTGAGAGGGATCGCATCCTCAAAAATTATGGTGGTGAAAATATTGACTTTGATGAATTTGATCCTCAAGATATACAAGAGTTGGTAAAGGAACAAGTTCCACAGGTCCTCATGGAAGAGGTATTTCCTGAAACATAAGTACTGCATAGAAGCACAAGATAGGTAAGGGAACTAGAGAGATATGGTTTCCTTGTCACTGATGAAGGTGACTCATTATTTATGGAAAATGACCAACCTCTATTCTATAAGAAAGAAGTAGAGAGATCAGAAGATGCAAGATGGCTAGAATCTATGAATTCTGAGATTGACTCCATGTATCAGAACCAAGTCTGGGTTCTGGTCGATGCACCAGTTGATGTAAATCCAGTTGAGTGTAAATGGGTATTCAAAAAGAAACTAGAAATTTAAGGTCAAGTTAGTACCTATAAAGTAATGCTAGTGGATAAATGTTTTAAACATTGTCACAGAATTGACTACAATGAAACATTTTCACCAGTTTCCATGTTTAAATCCCTAAAAATCATACATTCCATAATATCATTCCATGACTATGAGATTTGGAAGATCGATGTCAAAAATGCATTCAATAATGGGAATCTTTAGGAAGATTTCTATATGACACAACAAGAAGGGTTTGTGACACCAGGGGATGCTAAAAGGGTATGCAAGTTAAAGAGATCCATTTATGGATTAAAGAAAACATGAAAATCATGAAACATTCGATTTTATGGAGCTATAAGAGCATTTTGTTTTATTAAGAATGAATTTGATCCAAGTGTTTATATTTGGTTTAATGGGAATGTGGTCATTATCCTAGTAGTGTATGTTGATGACATATTTCTTATTGGAAATGAAATACCAGTCTTGCAGTTAGTCAATGAATGGTTGAACAAGTTCTTCTCCATGAAGGACTTAGGAAAAGTAGCCTACATTTTAGGGATCAAGTTCATTCGTGATATATCTAAGAGGCTTCTTGGACTAAGTCAAAGTACATAAATTGACCATATACTAAAGATATTTATTATGGAACAATCCAGGAAGGGATTGGTTCCTGTTTCATATGGTATACATCTTTATAATAAAATATGTCCCCAGACACAACATGAGAAATATAGGATGAGTAATATTTCATATGCTTCAAAAATAGGATCTATCTTGTATGCCATGTTATGTACTAGACATGATGTTGCCTATTCACTAATCATGGTAGGCAGATATCAAGCAGATCCATGAGAACAACATTGGACCATTTTCAAGACTATCCTTAAGTATCTGAGAAGAAATAAGGATATGTTTATAGTGTATGTGGGATATGAGTAGCTTGTCATCATAGGGTATGATGATGTCGGTTTTTATATAGATAAAAATGATCTGTAGTCACAATCAGAATATGTTTTTTGTCTCAATGGAGGAGCTATGAGCTGGAAGAGTTCAAAGTATCCAGTTGTCGTTGATTCTACAATGGATTCTGAATATATAATGGCTTCTAATGTAGTCAAGTAATCTATATATATTTAGAACATTCTCTAGGATATTTATGTGTTTATTAACAGTAAATATCTCATTACACTTTATTGTGATAATACTTTAGGGGTGGATCTTGTAAAAGATCCATGGTCACATCAACAAAAAAAGAACATACTCTGAAAGTATCACATCTTGAGATATTTTTATCAAATGGGTGAAGTTGTAGTAAGTAGAGTGTCCAAAAATATAATGTGATAGAACACTTGACTAAAGGTTTATCTCAATAGAAGCATGAATATCATGTGAGAGCTAGAAGACTGAAGGTTGTTAGCAGTTGGGTCTAGTGAAAGTGGGAGTCTATTGTAGTTGGTTACCTAGAAACCAACTTCTTTGTACTTTATGATAAACCTATATTCATTGGATGAATAATAATAAAATACTTATCACATCATGATTATTCTTCTATGTGACATAGTATGTGATAATGTCCTAAGAATAGCTGTCGCATTAAAAGGTCAAAGAAGATCCATGCTATGATGAGAACCCGGAAGTGTCATGAAACTATTCTTGAATATATCTTCCATGACCAGATGATAAGGGACACAAATGATATAGGATATCAAGTTTGGGGACTCATGAAACTTTGAGACACCTTCTTATGGTGTGTTCCCTTGCTAATATTCAGGAGGATATTATGAGAATAGGACCTGCCAGTAGGAAATCCACATTCATAAGTGTCATTGTATTTTCCTATCTATGGACCTCTGTATTGGTCCTTATACTTTAAGATTATTATTAATGGGTATTATGTCTCACATAGTTAGATGTATTGATGAAAACTGTGACAACAGATATTTTCGATGAGGTAGGATATGTTGGGTGTGTGTTGATTAATACTGTATTAATGAATAATGCGAGAAAAGATTTGTCACTTCTACAAAAGTAGATATCTCGGGCCCTTTAATGGAAATGATATAGCCTAACTAAATCCATGACCATGGTGTTCTCTAGGAAAGTTCAATTATTGGAAGTCAAAGAATTAGAAATCGAGCACATGGGTTGATGGCACTTGCATGCAACCAGCTTGATTGGAGATATCAGTACAAATGAATCATATTACTTGGTAAGTGTTTTTATGAGGTGACATGTCATTATGACATCAACTTCTTTCTCATGGGTGACATGACCCATTTCTACATATTAATCTTGGACTTTAGGCACGCCCTCCTAATACCAATGAGAAAGAGGCCTAGAGAGTCACACACTAAGTGTAGCTAGTATCTCAGTTAAATAATTTATTTTTATAACAAGTTTAATAAATAGTATTCCTATTTTTGGTTTAATAAATTTTCATGTATTTATGATCGCATTTATTTCATCTTTATTTATTCGAGAAAATATATTAAGGAAAAAATATTTATTTATCAGTGAATAATGTAGTTATATTTATTTAATAAATAAATATTCATTATTTAAGACCCGATAAATATTGAGGAGGATTGGCAGACCAAGTTATGGGTTCAGTGAGAAATAATATTAAATATTATTTGGTTAAATAATATTTAAATATAATGTGTAAGTTAAGAAGATGTCATGGAAATAATATCATTGCTATTATTATTTGACATGGGGTTTCACATAGAATAATAAATTAAGTAACGACACCTGTGCTAATTATTTATTATTACCTGGTGAATTAAATTCCTCATTATGTTATTATTCTCTATTTAATCCAAGGGGTCATTCGACCGGCAAACTAATCGTTGTGTGAAAAACACCATTGGAGAAAATATATTAAGCCTAGATAACTCTTCCCACTCCAAGAATGCTCTCAAGAACGAGATATATCATCCTCCATCAAATCAAAGAGAACGCTTTGGAAGTGATTCTCATGGTGATTGAAGGCGGACATCACAAGCGCAAGGATGTTGAACGCTAGCACCTAGATACTCCTTTGATGATGTCTAGAGATACGAAGAGAACATGTGGATCACCACTAGAGGATTTATATCCTTGGATTCTATATCGCAACAAAGTCGCACCTCAGACCCATGGTCGGATGCATCAATGAAGAAAGAATCACCTTGGCGGTAATTTTATAATTTAATTAAATTAATTATAAACAAAATATGTCGATCCTCCCTTCTCGGTTCTGGGTTATCTCCTTTGTCTTTTATCTTTGATTGAATTCCATAGATACTAGTGTTCACCATCGTATTGATCTCAGATTAATCATTGATTAGGAAAATTTTTAAAGTTGGGTACACGCCCATCCTGCGCTTCCTCTATTCCCAGAACCTACATATTTTAGGTATTGAAATCATTAGATATAGAGAAAATAAATTTATTTACTTATCTCAACACACTTATATTTTAAATATTTTAAATAGATACATATTTAAATCTCTCAAATATGTCAATGAACCTCTTGGAAAACAATTTAAATTGTCTTTGACTCAATTACCCACTACTGATGACGATATTCAATTTATGTCTACGATTCCTTATGAAAACATTGTTGGTAGCATAATATACTCAATGATTTTCACCAGACCTAAAATTGATTTTGCTATCTATACCTTAAAAATATTTATGGCCACACCTGGGAATCCACATTGGCATTCCATTAAGTGGCTTCTTAGATATCTCTCTTGTATTTCTAATTTACCTTTGTGTTATTATAAAATTATTGATGCTTCTGAAATTATGGTAGGCTTTGTAGATGCTGATTATGTAGGTAATATTTACACCATAAAATCATTGACTGGATACGTGTTCACTGCATATGGTGGCCCTATCTCTTGAAGTGCAACATTAAATCCTTGGTTCCTCTTTCAACCACGAATTCTGAGTACATTTCCCTTACTGAGGCAGTAAAAGAATCCTTATGGCTTAAATGCTTGTCTTCTGAACTCAAACTTTTAAATTCAATAATTATTTTATATTATGATAGTCATTAAATGATAAAAAAAAATTTTATTGAATATTTTATTGATAATTAATGATAAAATTTCCCCACATTGTGTTGAATATGTTTATTTATACAATATTTGGGATTAGATCATTCATTTGAAAATTTGATGGAAATTCCAGTTTTAACCTTTATAGTGCACTGTAGTATTTCAAAGATAAATATTTTAATATTTATTATTTGAACTTGAATTTTTTTAACTATGTTTCTGACCTAATGGGATACAACTTTTATTCATGAAATTTGAGCTAAAATATACATTTGGATGGACTAAATAGACCATGAAGTCAAATGTGGGATGAACCCGCTAGATTGGATTTTGGTTCTGTATTTGGGCCATAACTTCTTCATCTGAGCTAATATAGGGCCCAAATTTTGAGATGAGATCTCCAAAGAAATTATTCACAAAGAATTATTCTATAAGAATAGTTGTTTCATGCGTTTTGGATGTCAAATGGGTGATGCAATTTGGATTAAAATATTTGGCCGAGATTCCCAATTCACAATTGAAACCTCTTTAATCCTAGCCTCCCCTCAACTCTATAAATTAGTATTTTTCTCATTTGAAGGGGTTGGGGATGTGAGTTAAGATTTTGGGAGAGGAAGATAAGTGGTTCTACACCATTTCAATTCACAATTGGAGGAGGGAAGCTACCAAGCTAAGATCTCCTCCAAAATGCCCTTCTTTTCCTCTTCATGGTTGTAATGTTATTGTGATTTCAATAAAATATTATTTTCTATTCCACTTATTTTGTTATTTTTAATTTTTTTTCTTATCTTAATCTTCCTCTTTGGTCTTTAATTCAAGAGAAGAAACAAGATTGGGTTATACCCTTTCTAAACCATTGCACTTGCATAACATTTCAATGATGACTACACCACCCATAGAAGAGTAGTTTTTTTAGTAATCGATCAAACTATATCCTTATTCATTAATTTATTTTGAATAAATTATATACAATAATTCACATAATATAATAAATTAATTTATTTTTTAATTTAATTAAATCTAATCAAGTAATTTAACAATTAACACAAAAACACGCGAAGATGAGATTTTGCGTAAATTGTGAGAGAACAAACTTAATCGATAATATAAAACCATAAGGGATCAATTTGTAGTGATCAAATATAATCCCTAAACTCAATTAATTATAATTTACAAATAGGAAATGTGCCTTAATTTACCACTGACCATAATCTAACCTTAAAACATCAATCAAAGCCGGGTGTTGGGATTGCATGTTCTGAAGTTAGCCCAAGGTTAAATTCACTTTATCTTTGTGCTAATGTAAATTCTCATAGGGTTTTGGATTTAACAAATTCAAGGATCATAATTAAGTGAATGTTAATTTAAATTATAATAATAAAAAATTTAGTGAAGAGGTATAGTTAGATCGATTACTATTTTTAAAATATTTTCTAAAAAAACATCTTCTTGTTGTGTTTTTTAATCGAATTTCATTTCAAAATTTAAAACAAAAAATGAAATCTTCTTCCAGCAAACTTCTTTAGTTTTATAAATGATATATAACCCCCATCCTTTCATGTAGTGTTTTTATTCTCTTTTATTTTATTTTTATAATACCTTTAAGAAGTTGTTTTAATTTACTTCCTCATTTGAGAGACGACCTTGGTCAGCCACTCTTTTTCACCCAAGTACCCCAAAAAACCATTAATCCTTTAAGGGATCCCACAACAACACCTCTCAAATTGGCAACATTTCCAGGGAGGAAAGTAATTATTTCAACCAATTAGAGGTATTTATTTTATTTTACATTTTATTCTTTTCTTATCTTCTTTATTCCTTCTTTACTCAATCTAAATTTTTTATTCTTCTATTATTTTCTTCTACTTCATTTTTGACCATCAACTCAAAATTCACATTTTTATTTTACTGTGGTCTGATTTTATTCTTTTCATTTTAATTTAATCTATGACTCAAACTAATCCTAAGTATATTTTCAATCTTGACCCTAAGATTGAACGTAGCCTTAGGGCTCGAATCAGACATTCTCAGCCTACAAGATGTTTCATCATTCAACAAGTTGGAGAATTCCTCCTATCTCAGAACATTGAAATTGGAAGCAATTCAAATTCAACCATAAAACAAGAACCAATTGCTGAAAATAATGGAAATGAACTAAATAGAACCATTCGAGAATTGGTTGCCCCTGATATTAACTATCAACTAAATTGTATTGCATAGCCAAATCTGGAATCAGACTTTAAACTGAAATATGGATTAATTAACCTTCTTCTAAAGATTCATGGCCTCTCTAGCAAGGATCCTAATAAACACCATAAATAATTTAATGTGGTTTTATCAACCATAAAACCAAGAAATGTCTCTAAAGATCAAATCAAACTAAGAGCATTCCCATTCTCACTTGATGAAGCTACAAAATATTGGATGTATTATTTAAAACCTAAAGATATAAAATGTTGGAACAATTTGAAATTTCTTTTACTACAATGATTTTTTCCAGCATCAAGGACCACTTCCATTCATAAGGAGATCTCAGGGATCATGCAACCCCAAGGAGATTCAATTTATGAGTACTGGGAGCAATTCAAAAAGTTGTGTGCAAGCTGCCCACATCACCAAATCAGTGAGAAACTCCTCATACAATACTTCATGTGAATTAATTGACAAGATGGCCCAAAACTCCTAACAATTAGGTGATAGAGGTACACCACATGTGAAGGGAGTACATCTGGTAAGTTTTTCTTCTCTTTAGAGTCATTTAATTGATACCAAGTTGGAAGAATTGACCACTATTGTGAGGCAGATTTATTTGTCTCAAAATACATCCCAACCGAATTGTTCAAGGCCTTGTGGAAATTACACTAAGACAATACACACAATAGGTTGTTTCCCCCAACTACATGAAATAGAATATTGTACAGAAGTGTTTCTTGGGAGACCATATCAGCAGCAAAAACAACCATATCCCCAAAAAATCTTGATTTATTTGCTACAACATACAACCAAGGGTGGAAGGATCCATCAGACATGAGGTATGTCTCTAGAAAACAATGAAGTCCCCCCTTTCAACAAAACTTCCAACAACATCTACTTTACCAACAGGGTTTCCAACAACCCCAAAGGTGATTTGAATCACAAAAATCAACAAGTCAATAACAACGAAATCCCTAAACCAAGGTATATTCTAACATTGATGATATTTTGAAACAAATTGTTCATAATCAGTAAAATGTTTTTAAGAGTCAAGGTTCGGAGCTGAGGGAGTTAAAGACTCAAATGAGCCAGATTTCCACTGCCCTCCATGAATTTGTAAGTAAGAAATATGGAAATCTACCTTCCCAACATAATCCAAATCCTAATGGGAATGTTATTTCCATCACATTGAGAAGTGGGAAGCAAAAAACTGATATAATTGCACCTATCATTCCACCAGGATTCACCTCAACACTAGAAAAGTCCCATTCAAAACCAACTGATGGGAAAACCAAAGAGAAAGATAAAAGTTAGAAAAATATTGATGATGTTCCTCATAAAACCCATCCCTTTCCAAATAGGGTTGTACAAACCAAGAATATGGTTGAAGAGTCTATGAAAAAAAGAAGTTTTGTATACATTCAAGAGCGTGGAGATCAATATCCCTCTACTCGAATCCATCAAGAAAATCCCAATGTTTTCAAAATTATTAAAGGAACTTTGTACCAATTGAAGAGGGATCAAAGGAAATGAGAGGATCAATCTTGGAAGGAATATGTCAGTACTCATTACACCAACTCTAGCAATGCCAACAAAGTGCAAGGATCCAGGGACATTCACCATCCCATGAACTATAGGGGAGTTACACTTTATTTATGCTCTTTGTGATTTAGGATCTTCCATAAATGTAATTCCTCACTCTGTATTCTCTTATTTACCAGTTGGTGAGTTTAAATCAACGATAGTAGTGGTGCAGTTGGCGAATAGATATACAACATATCCAAGGGAGTCCTTAAGGATGTACTTTTCCGAGTAAGAGACACTATCTTTCCAGCTGATTTCTACATGATTAACATGGAGGATGATCAGGTATGTTCTCATGTTCCCATGATCTTAGGTAGACCCTTCCTCAAAACTAAAAAAACTATCATAAATGTCAATGAAGGTACACTTTACATGGAGTTTGGAGATGAAGTTGTGATATGTAATGTTATGGACTCTATGAAGTACCCCTAAGAGTACCATTCTGAATTTGTTATCTCCCATCTTGAACCGCCAAGTAAAAACCCCATAGAATTTGATTGTACTATGATTAGGGAAATTATGAGAATGGGTTCTAGTTTTATGTCTAAGAGTACTTCCACACCTACTTATAATACACAAGACTCTCTTAGATTTAATTTTGAAATGAATTCATATTCTGATTTTGTTCATGCGAACTCAGATTATGACATGGTTGTTGAGTATGCTGATGGATTTAATGCTTGATTCTATGATTTTGATGATGTATATTCTGATAATGATGTTTATTGTGCACATATTTCAGTTCCTTCAATTTCTCCATCTATACATCACCCCCTATCATTAGAACTCAAGCCATTTCCCCCTAATCGCAAATAATCATACTTGTTAAATGGTGAGAGATTACTTGTTGTAATTGCTATTAATCTTCCTTTTAAACATGAGGAAAATATTTTGAATCTTTTGAGGGAGAATATCAAGGCAATTAGGTTTACCTTGGATGACATATCAGGTATTAGACCCTCCATTTTCATGCATAGGATTCTTTTGTAGGATGGGGATAAACTAGTGTGGCAGCCACAAAGAAGAATCAATCCAACCCTTCTGGAAGTTGTTAAAAAAGAATTTGAGAAATTGATTGAGGTAGGTATAATATTTCCCATTTCAGATTCTCAATAGGTAAGTCTGATTCAGGTTGTGCCAAAGAAAAGTGGTATTACAGTTGTTAAAAATGAGAAATATGAGTTACTTCCAATGAGGGTGCAAAATAGTTGGTGTGTGTATTGATTATAGGAAACTAAATCAGTGCACTCGCAAGGATCATTTCCCCCTCCCATTTATTGATCAAATGTTTGATAGACTAGCTGGGAAGACTCATTATAGTTTCTTGTATGTATTTTTTGGATATTTTTAGGTTCCTATTACTCCAGGGGAACAAGATAAGACTACATTCACTTTTCCATTTGGTACGTTTGCCTACCAAAGGATGCCATTTGGACTTTTCAATGCCCTGGGTACTTTCTAGAGATGCATGGTGAGTATTTTTTATGATTTTATTAAGACCAGCATGGAGGTATTTATGGATGATTTTACAGTGTATAGGTCTTCATTTGATGATTGTATCTCTAGCTTGGGAAAGGTTATGAATTATTGTATTGAGAATAATCTGGTCTTAAACTTTGAAAAGTGTCATTTCATGGTACAGAATGGGATTGTCTTAGGTCAGGTAATGTCAAAACATGGGATGGAGGTTGATAGATCTAAGGTAGATATCATATCATCCTTACCCTATCCTTCATGTGTGCTTGTTGTTAGATCTTTCATAGGGAATTTAGGATTTTATCGGTGCTTCATCAAAGATTTTAGTAAGATTTCTCTTCCTATTTCATGATTTCTTCAAAAGGATTCTAATTTTGTGTTTGATGATTCTCGCAGGACTTCCTTTGATGAGATAAAAAAGTGTCTGACCACTCCACTGATCATACAACCCCCATAGTGGTAGCTTCCTTTTGAGCTTATGTGTGATGCCTCCAAATTTTCGGTCGGAGTTTTCTTATCTCAGAGGGTGGAGGGATGTTCATATGTGATTTAATATGCATCAAGGACATTGGATTTGGCGCAATAAAACTACACAACCATAGAAAATGAGTTTCTTGTTGTTATATTTTCTTTAGATAAATTCCATTCATATTTATTAGAATCTAAAGTAGTTTTTTTCTGACCATGAAGCTCTGAGGTACCTATCGAAGAATCCAGATGAAAATCCCATGCTAATCCGATGGATGCTCCTTCTTTAAGAATTTGACATTGAGATAAAGGACAAGAAGTGGTTGGAAAACCTAATGGCGGACCACATGAGTAGGCTTACTCAAACACTAGAGGATGACACCTTGGACCAGGTACAACTTCAGAACACTTTCCTCGATGAGAATCTTTATTCCATCTCTGGTACGCATCCTTGATATGCTGATTTAGTTAAATACCTTATTACATATGAAATTCCTACAAATTTAAAGAAACGTTTAGTCCAAAAGTTAAAAAGTGAGTCTGGATTTTTTATGTGTGGGATGATCCCTACATATGGTGCATGTGTGGTGACCAAGTTATTAGAAGGTGTGTTCCTGATCATGAGATTGAGTCTGTTCTACAATTCTATCATACACGTGCTTGTGGTGGACACCTTGGACCCCAATGGACTGCTAGGAAAGTTTTGGACTCTAGATTGTATTGGCCTAGTTTATTCCATGATGCTCATGTTTTCTGTTTGTCGTTCTCGCGTTGCCAACACACTGGTAATATTTCAAAGAGACATGATATGCCCCAAAAACCCATATTATTCTATGATATTTTTAATGTATGGGGAATTGATTTTATGGGTCCTTATCCTTGTTCATTTAGTTTCCTTTATATTTTGGCTTTCGTTGATTATGTCAGCAAATGGGTGGAGGCTAAGGCCACTAGGACTGATGGTTTTCATGTTGTTGTGGATTTTTTCAAAGAATTTTTTTTGCAGGTTTGGTGTACCGAAGGATATCATTAGGGACCAAGGGACATACTTTTGCAATCAGAATTTGGCTTCCCTACTTCAGAAGTATGGGGTGACACACAAAACATCAACACCATATCACCCCCAAACAAATAGTCTGGATGAGGTTTTAAATCGTGAGTTGAAACAAATTTTGGATAAAATTGTGTAGCCATATAGGAAGGATTGGAGAAAGTGATTGGATGATGCACCATGGGCTTATAGGACATCATACAAGACACCCATTGGTATGTCCCCATTTCAGATTGTTTTTGGGAAAACATTTCATCTCCCTGTGGAAGTTGAGAATCAGGATTATTGGGATATAAATAAATGTAACATGGATTTGGCCCAAGATGGATTCAAAAGAAAGATACAAATTCATGATCTTGAAAAGATTCGATTGTCTTCATATGAGAACTCAAGGCTCTGCAAGAAAAGATCAAAAGTAGCTCATGACAAAATGATCCGGAAAAGAGAATTTCAAGTTGGAGAGAATGTCTTGTTCTATAGCTCATGACGGAAGCTGATGCCTGGTAAGTTGCATTCCATGTGTTTAGGTCCTTATGTTTTGACAAATGTTTTTCCTTATGGTGTAGTGGAGATTACACAAGAGGATACAGGAAGGAGCTTTACAGTCAATAGGAAATGTTTGAAGAAATACATTGAGGGACATCCTACTGATGTAGTGGATTTCATCACACTGCATGACCCCATCATCACTTGATCATATCAGGTTGTTCCTAACCATTCCAATTTTATATTATTTTCCCTATTTAAAATTATACATTTCATGTGCATATATCATCTCATAGGTTTACATTGAGGAAAATGCAATATTTTAAGTGTGGGGGATGGGACAAGTTTTTGGGGTAGATATTTAAGATTTTTATTTGTGTGTTTTATGTGTATTTTCTATTGGTTAAAATTTAAAAAAAACAAAAAAATCAATAAAAAAGAAACTAATATATCATGTAACATTCTCATGTGGAATATATAGAAAATGCATGTTTTCAAAATTCATTGGTAGAAATATAAGCATGAGTGAGATTTCATTATCAAGGGTTGGCTTTTATAAAAATTGATGTCATTGATGATATAAATGGTTGTGTCATTATAAAACCTTTTAGATTTTGACATCATTATTTGTGATATTTGTTCATGGTAAATTGTTTCATTGATTTCTCCACACAATTTTTCACACAATCATGACTTTTGAAGTTTCTCTTACCCAATTGAATGTATTTTTAGGGTAAGTAATTCTTTTCAACATATAACATCGTCTTTCCATATGTTTTTTCTCTTCCGATCATTTCCATAAATATACCAGATTGACCTATGCGTGTGCACCTAATATCTGAGTATTGTACGCCCTCTATAAATTTAAAAATAAAAATTCAAAAAATCAAGAAAAAAACAATCAGTAAATAGGGGAGTGATTAATGTAAAACATGTGGGGATATTTAGGCCGAGATCTCATGGTTTGACGTCTCAAAATGATTAAATTAGTGGGTTTTGGAATTTGATTGCAAAGGATGTTGAACAGGTTCGGTGGAATAGAATCAGGTAAGAAGAAAAGTTTTCATTGACCTGAATATACTGGATAATGGGTGGAGAGTCAAACTTGGAATGGTTTCACACACATATGTGGAGAATTAATGGCACGGGAGACCCATGACTTGTTTCTCTATGATTAGTGTCATGAATCTCACTAGATTTTGTTTTGACACAATTTATGAGACAATGACTTTAAAATTTATTGATATTAAATCTTAATGAGATTCTTACATTGCCTATATTTTCATTCTGGATTGAGAAATATGAATATACATATCTTGTCACAATTTTTTCGAATACATGATATGAGGTTTTTCCTAGGAGTGAAAAAGGGTAAGTGCAAAGGAGTTAATAAAACACATTTTTATTAAATATTTTATTGATAATAAATGATAAAATTTCCTCACATTGTGTTAAATATGTTTATTTATAAAATATTTGAGATTAGATCTTTCATTTGAAAATTTGATGGAAATTCTAGTTTTACTCTTTATAGCGCACTGTAGTATTTCAGAGATAAATATTTTACTGTTTATTATTTGAATTTTAAATATTGTAATTGTGTTCCTGGCTTAATGGGATACAAATTTTGTTCAGGACATTGGAGATAAAATGTACATTTGGTAGGACTAAATGGACCATGAAGTCAAATGTGGGCTGGACATGCTGGATTGGATATTGGTTCTGTATTTGGGTCATAACATCTTTATCTAAGCATGTATTGGGCCCAAATTTTGAGAGGATATCACCAAATCAATTATTCAAAAATCATTATCTTTAAAGACAGCTGGTTCATGCGTTTTGGAGGACAAATTGGTAGTGCAATTTGGATTAAAATATTTGGCGGAGATTCCCCATTCACATTTGAAAACTTTTTAAACCTAGCCTCCCATCCACTATATAAATTAGTGTTTTCTCATTTAGAGAGGTTGGGGACGTGCATTAGGAGATTGGGAGAAGAGGATAAGTGGTTCTACACTATTTCATTTCACAACTAGAGGAGGGAAGCAACCTAGCTAGGATCTCCTCCAAAATGCTCTTCTTTTCCTCTTCTTTGTTGTAATGTTGTTGTGATTTCAATAAAATCTTAGTTTCTCTTCCACTTCTTCTGTTATTTTCAATTTTCTTCTTCTTTTAATCGTTCTCTTTGGTCTGGAATTCAAGAGTAGAAACAAGATTTGGTTATACCCTTTCTAAACCTTTACACTTGCATAACATTTCTACGATAACCACACCGCCCATAGAAGAGTAGTTTTTTTAGTAATCGATCGACCTATATCCTTATTCATTCATTTATTTTGAATAAATGATATACTATAATTCACATAATATGATCAATTAATTGAGTTTTTAATTTAATTGAAACTAAGAAAGCAATTGAACAATTAACACAAAAATACGCGAGGACGAGATTTTGTGTAAATTGTGAGAGCGCGAAATTAATCGATAATACAAAACCATATGGGATCAATTTGTAGTGTTAAAATATAATCACTAAACTCAATTAACTATAATTTACAAAGAGGAAATGTGCCTTCATTTAACACAGACCATAAGCTATCCTTAAAACATCAATCAAATTAGGGTGCTGCGATTGCATGTTCCGAAGATAGCCTAAGGTTAAATTCACTTCACCTTTGTGGTAAAGTTAATTCTCCTAGTATTCGAGATTTAACAAATTAAGGGATAATAATTAAGTGAATGTTAATTTAAATGAAAATGATAAATATTTGAGTGAATAGGTAGAGTTAGATCGATTATGCCTTTTAAAATATTTTCTAAAAAACATCTTCTTGTTGCGTATTTTTAATCGAATTTCATTTCAAAATTAAAAACAAAAAAAATGAAATCTTCTTCTAGCAAACTTCTTCTAGTTTTATAAATGATAGAAAAACGCATCTGTTCATGTAATGTTTTTATTCTCTTTTATTTTATTTTTATAATACCTTTAAGAATTTGTTTCAAATTGCCTTATCCTTTGAGAGACGACCTTGGTCAGCCACTCTGCTGCACCCAAATACCCCAAAAAACAATTAATCATTTGAGGGGACCAACAACAACGTCTTTCTGTCAACACTCAATTTATCCATAAATTCAGTTTTCCATCGAAAATCAAATCACAAAGATATTAGATTTCATTTCATTAGAGATATTATAGAACAGTAAACTATTTGTGTCAAAAAGATACACACTAATAAAAACCCAACTAATAGTTTGACTAAAGTCATGGCTTTATCTAAGTTCAAATTTTATATAGATAGGATGAACTTGGTTCCTATTCTATCACCGTAGCTGTAAGAGCATCTCCAATTTCAAAAATGAAAATAGTGGAGATTTTTGAAATTTGGGTATTTTAAATTTATGTTATCATATTAAAATTGCCTCTTTTTTTATACTACCATTTTAATTATTTTAATACATGCAAAAAAATAATGTGTTACATTCATTAATTTTCTCATTCTTATTAATCTACTAGGCATAGCTTAAATTTGGTTTGGGCTGTTTGTTTTGGCCCAATTGGTGTGGCCTACTCCATGTTCTGGATGCCGAATTGGCAATCCGGATGGCATATGGGGTTCTTATTTTGGTCGTTCGATTTGTTAGTCGTACAATGCATCATATACATCCACCTATTCTGGCGGTTTTCCTCACCAATTCTAGGTTGGTTCACATTTTGGTATCGTGGCGATAGCTCCGTGGTTTGGCTGTTAGGCCATTCGAGTTCTGGAAGGGGGTTTCATCACCCCCGTGGCACCTTTATTTGACACGGTTCAAATCTGCTTCTCCGGCTTGTTAGTTGTTGTGGTGCGTTCCCAATTTCTGCCCCTTGAACCCCAAATCGGTTCATCTCGGTGGTCAATCTGGGTTCCCGATGATCTCCGGCGTACACTGGGGGTGCGACGCCTCTGGTGGAGCTTCAAAATCTGGTTCCTTCGGCTTCTTAGATCTAGATCCATGAGGTTCTTGACTTGCACAAGATTCACCAACGTGTTCCAGGAGTTGGAACAAGGTTCGACCGAAGGTATGAAGATATTTGGATGGTTGGATGATTGTTTTGCGTTGTAAGAATCTTCTAACCTAGTTTCTTTAGTTTATTGCTTGCAATTTTCACCATTTTCATTACTGGTTGTTGTTAGTTGTTTTGATTTGTATCTTGATACTTTGGCTTGTCGGTTCTTTTGTTGGACATTTTAATCTACTTCGTTTTTTCTTTGAGAATTAATAAAAGTGCGTGTGTTAGTGGTGTTCTTGCAGTGCATTAGGTTCCAATGGGACTGAAGCATGTTACATCTTGTGTCCTTGTCCTTTTTTTCATTATCTTGCATCACTGTTGTGATGGTATGTAATTGTAGCGATCTGATTGGAAATAAATCATTGTTCCTGGCTTTAACATTGTTGTTTTACCGGTGTCTGCACACACTGCCTCCTTTACAGAGGTGTATGCTACAATCTTTGGCTCGGGTTCACTGTGAGTCTTGGAGTGGCAAAAACCTCATTCACAGACAATTTATGTGGTTCGCATGCAATATCTCTCAGCTTTTACATTCTCTGCTGCATGTTGTTCGATTGTTTTGCCTAATAATAAAGGTTGTGCTAGTTTTCTTTCCATAGAGTAGACAAAACTGGTTCAAACCACATAAACCACTGTGTAAAATTAAATCATTGTTCCTGGTATGCAATTGCATTGATCTGATTGGAAATAAATCATTATCCAGGCAACGACATTTTTGTTTTACTTCCGCCATCTTCAACATTGTTGTTTTAATTTCCTGCAATTTTATTTTTTGTTTCACTCTTCTTGTTTCTGCCTTGCTTCTGTCTATGTTTTTATACATTTCTTGTTTCTTGGCACAATTCACGTTGAGGTGGATCCATTCCATGATTTGCCTTTAAAGATAATCGCCATAGTTTTTATGCAAATATTTTTTTAGGTTTTCTTGTTCCTACGTAGCTTTAAATGTCAAACTTTGTTCATCATGACATTTGTTCCATTCAACATATAGCTTCAACATGGCTGCATCAACAACACATTATTTGATGAAATTTGTTCATTGAGTGACATGATTTACGGGTGATCCTAGAGGTAGGCTTCCACCTTCTGTAAAATGGCACTGCTCTTAAGCTTCTAATCCTTCAAATGCTCTACCTTGAACTCCGCACCATCCTTGGGACATAAGGTCTCTGTCTCTGTGCCCTTGCACTTCTCGTCAGGGGTGCCCTACAGCTTCACCTTCACCGTCGCATACTCCAGGTTCTTTGCCTTCAACGTCTCCCCGTCCATGAAGGTGTACCTGTACACCAACCTCACCTTGTCCAGTGTATCCAACTGACTATTCACGGTAGTCCCTGCTCCCCCACCACCATTCTGAATAACATCATGACGACAAACATATGAGTGTGAGAGAGACAATGAGTAATACCTTTGGCAAACTTGGTGCGGTAGATGGCGTCGGGGCGACCACCTCCCTCAACGGCTTGGATGCTGGCGAAGACATCAAGGACCATCTGGGGGAGGAGCTTGTTGCCGTTGCAGGTGACTGCCTATAAGAGCTTGGCGGCAGGGATCTGTAACTATTCAGTGACAGTGTGAGGAGCCATTCATATCTGAATAGAAAGGAAGGCCATGTGGATGAGGGTGTGAGAAGAGAGATGGAAGGTTTGGTGTGGTGGGGATGGTGGGGAAGAGATGGTATTTATAGACCCTGCAAAAGGGAATATTGTAGGAAACAATGCACATATTAATTTAAAATTTGTGTTGCGCACTAGATTTGACTTTTAGGAAATGCCCATGAGCTTCCCGTAGCCCTAATAAAATAATTAGACTATTGTTTTGGACGATTTAAATCATCTCATGTTTGGTACCTGAACTGGACCATCATGTTGGTGTTTTGGATGAAAATACCCATGTTATACATTTTTGGGGTTTTTTTACACTATCACTGCTGGAAATTCCCGTTTAAATTTCCACTGGAAATTCCCGTGTAAATCTCCACTAGAAATTTCAAGTGTAAATTTCCATCGGAAATTTCCTTTGCAAATTTCCTCATGAAATTTAAATTTTAAATTTTCACTTAAAATTATAATGAAAATATATTAATACATAGGTAAAAAAATGCAAATTTTTAATGGATATTTGCATTCCAAATTTACATTAAAAGCTTATGGTGTAAATTTTAGGGATTCCTAAGAGTTTATAAATACTTCTTAAATCATGTATAAGTAAAATATTTTATTCTAAAGATCCCCATTATGCAAATTTTCAGTCAAAACATCGAATGAAAAATTCTAGTTCAAATTCAAACTATAAATTACAAAGATATGTTAATACACAAATAAAAAATGATAATTTTCACTAAAAACTTACATTGAGAATTTACACTAGGAACCTTTAGTGGAAATTTCCACCAGAAACTTTTAGTAAAAATTTCTATTGGAATCCTTCAGTGAAAATTTCCACTAGAAACTTTTAGTGGAAATTTCTATTGGAAACCTTGAGTGAAAATTTCCATTCGAAACTTTTATTTTCAATTTCCATTCAAATTTCCAATGGAAATTTTCAATTTATATTTTCCACTATACAATATCTTATAAAATTCATAGTGCAAATTTGCACTGAAAATTTCTACTAAAATTTTAATGTATGATAAAAAATTTCAATGAAAGCTAAAAACACAAAGACAAATATACAAATACTAATAAATATGGTAATATTAAATTATAAACTTCAAGTGAAAATTTACAGTGGAAATTTTTAGTATGTATATAAAAACATTAATGTAAATTTGCATATAAATTTTGTGTTTTACATTTCCACTATAATTCCCTACTAATATACATCTATATTAAAAAAATTAGTGCAAATTTATAGTACACAATTTGATTGCATGTATATATACAAAAATAAATATACAATATAATTTTAAGTAAAAATTAACCCCATAAAGTCACAAAATCCCATTGAAAAATTCCAATGAAAACTCACAATGAATGTTTAAACCTATCAGTGGAATCTATGTTTGTTGCGACATGTGCATCCCTGGTATGATTTGTTTTCACTGTAAGTTATTCCTTGCATGTTGATTCTATTGATGATAGATTATACATGTATTTGAGTTTGATTTCACTACCAAGGTTCATAATAGGAAAATTTTCATCATAAATTTTCAATTAGGATTTCCACTTAAGTTACAAGTAAAAATATATTAATACATAAATAAACAATGAAATTATTCACTAGAAAATTACAGTGGAAATTTGAAAAGAAAATTATCATCTTAAATTTCCAATATGGATTTCCACATATTATTATAGGTGAGAATATATCAATACACAAATAAACAATGTAAAATTCCAGTGGAAAATTTCATTGCAAATTTACAATTCAAATTCCTACTTAAAATTACAATGAAAATAAATTAATATTGAAAAAAGTTGTGAATTTTCACTTAAATTTTGCATTGAAAATTTTCATTGGAAACTTTTAGTGCAAATTTACAATAGAAAATTGCAGTTCATATTCCCAGTTTAGATTCAAGTTAAAATTTTCACTTAATATTTACAACAATTATACTGGAATTTTAGTTAAATAAATTCTAAAATACATACATGTTTACATTTTTAGTCTAGCTATATTAATACATGAATAATGTAATTTATGGTGAAAATTTTCAATATAAATTTATGTTAGAAATTTCACAATGCAAATTTCTATAGGAAATTTATAGTTCAAGTTTTTACATACAATTACATTGAAAATATATTAATATATAAATAAAAATGTAATTTTTTACTAAAAAGTAATTTAATGATCATTATTATATTTTTTATACTTATAATAAACCAAAAAATTCAAGATATAATTAAATGATTATTTTAAAAAATGACGCAATTATTTTTCCTGTAAAATAATGAAATATAGTTATAAATTTTAATATCTTAAAACCTTTTTTATTTTAATTTTTTTAAAAATCAATATAGAAAAATGTATATAAAACATATATGAATTTTAAATTTTCAATGAAATTTTATACAATAATTTTGCACTGTAAAATTGATTATTAAAAATCTAAAATGAATGATTTTTATGAATTTATTATATATTTATTATTATTATTAAACAATTTTTATTTATCTATATTATTAATCTTTTATAATAACGTATTTTATTTTGACATTTTACAGTTATTTATTAAAACATTCTACATAACATGGGTATTATCATCCAATCGTTGTAAATGAAACAGTTTGAATTTTAAAAATCATTTTAACTCAAAAACTAGATCTGCTGCCACATCATGTTTCTTCCAGGTGGAGTTTATCCCATGGTGTTCCTGACCCTCAGGTCCATGTGATGGACCTGAGACGATAATTTTCTTGTTTTTGAGGTTCTATAATTTGTTATTTCATTTAGATTAATTAATTTTCTAATCAAATAGATTTGGTGTTATTTAAAGTCCACCTTTACAAGTCTTGGAATAATTTATATAGTCCCACTTTAATCAAGCTAAAACAAGGGAGTTTTAAATGTAAAATATAATTCATTTTATTGATATATTGGATTTGATTTAATTAATTGATATGAAAGAACATAGTTTTCATAAAGTACTTTATATGATGTATTTTTAAATCATGTACGACCATAGATAGGATTTATGTACACACCAACTAGTAGTGGTTTTTTAAGATATCCTTTCATTATTCAATTCTTCAAATTGAAATATTTTTATATATTAAATATTCACATTCTGAATTTATTTTTCTATGAAAAAGTTTATTGATTCCATTGTTTAGTTAGTTTTCTCAAAAATTTGTCACAAATGGTTTCCTTACCTAGAATCATCTTAGAAGGTTTGGTCTTTTGATATTTTGTTCATGACCACATAAATGAATTTATCCCACCCTTTATCAATGCTAAAAAAACTATAATAAAAGTTAAGATTTTATGAGTGTAAAAAAACACTAATAAATTGTGCTTTTATCAGCGTTAAAAGAAGCATTGATAAAAGTACTCTTTCATCCACACTTTTTATAGCATTGACAAAATAACCCCCTTTATCAGTGTTTTTAGCGTATAAAAGATACTTTTATAGGCATTTTTTAGATCTTGTTCTTTATTGTGGAATTGATCATTCCATTTCAATTTGGAGAATTCGGGCTTGGTGAATGCTTGTCAATGATTTTAAGGTAGGTGGTATAAATGTCAATTCCCATAGAATTGAATTATAATTGAGTATATGTATTGTATAATTTCAATTTCCATGTTTGGAAATTGAATCTTGAATTAGATTAATTAATTGGTTAATTATTTAATGGAATCGTGGAATTGATTAATTGAATTGCCATGTGATAATGAAATGGATCAAACATAGACAATTGAATTTGGTAATTATGGTTATGAAATTAATGATTAATGTGATATGATTTGGTTGATAATGGGAATTAAGGGACAGTTGGTAATTTTTTTATGATTAAATTTCGATAAATGGTTTAATAGTGAATTTTTCATATTATTCCATGCGATTAAAGTCAAGAACCATGATTTAATTGATAATTTTAATGGGACATTTCGATGAGAATGTTTGATATGAAGGTTAATGATGCTTAACCTTGATGTATATAAAATTGTGATATATGTGATATTGTGATATATGTGATGGCGTGTGTGGGACATGGACTCATGCTTAAAAATCCCATATGTGATCGACTGATACACGAGTGTGGGACATAGACTGATGCTTCAAAAGCTCATATACAAAAACAATGAGGTGCGAGATAGTGATTCATGCTTCAAAATCCCATAGGATGATATACATGATGTTTTTGGCCCAAAATGTTGGTATTGGACTATGGTTCCAAATAGTTGTGATGTGAATTGAAATTAAATGGATAATGGGAGCCCATGCTATAATGAATTTAGATTCCCGATCTGATATGGTTCAGACTCAGGCATGGGCCAAAGAAGGTATTGATGGTTTGGGTGTCATCATGAACCCAGGTAAATTATGTGGTTAATTAAAGAATAATGAAATGTGATAACTATTTACTTTATTATACATTATTCTTTATAAAACTGCATACACTGTTATAGACTAGATATTGTTTTAGACATCGTTGGTGGTGGCCTACTGAATTGTACTCACACCCTACTCGGACTGCCTGATTTGTACATAAATAGACATCATGTTTACAAGACAGGATAAGGGCACGAGCCCTATGCTAGATGAATGAGTTGGGATGGAAGATGGATGAGGGAACCAGACATGATGTCGAGACCCGCTTAGGAGTTGTCACTATGCCTTTATTTTGGGTTTTTCATATTGAAACTTGACACATATTTGGCACGACATATTTAATGGTTTAGTTTTGGTTATGGTTTACCTATTTTGGGTTATCATGTGATATTGGTATGTATTTGGTTTTGGTATTATTCTAGTGATTGGTTATGTTATTTGGTTATTGTTTATTTATTTCTGCTCTTGTGCTTCTTTATTAAAGAGGGTATAATCTCTCCATGTTATATGTTAGACCCTAACTGCTAGTTTGAAGCATTTGGCATACATGGAGGCATGCTTGAGGTCACATAACAAATTGTCTTGGGGCACCGGTGTGTGGCACTCAGATCAGGATGTTATAGAAGGACATGAAGAATGAATTCACATGGGATTGAAACTCATAGGCATGTTATCTCTAGAAAAATATAGATCTCAATACACATCAAACTCTAGTGTGAACTTAAAACAATAGCACACAAACCAAAACCGTTACACAAAGAATTTCATCAGTTCTCACTGCCTTGCCTGTGTATCAGACGATGACGAAGGAGCAGATCAATTTTTGTTAGTGCATCACACTTGTAGGTCGACCTTGGTGTGTAACAAAGAAGAAATGATGTAGAATTAGGCTCCTATAATGTAGAAAAAACAAAGAGGTGGGGTTGGTCCACTATAGGGTGGAGGGAGGGAGACCGATCCATAGGGGAGATCAACGCAGGGATTGCACTGCATAGGGAGAGGATTGACGTGCAAGGGTGGTGTTTCGTAATGATGATTCCTCGTTGTTTCACTGTAGTAGAGGGGTGGATTAGTGTTGGGGCTATTTGTTCATTTCGTTGATAGGATGTGAAGACACGCATAGTAGGGTTAGATGAGGTGATACTGAATAAATAGTGTGGTTGGAGGTGCTAAAAGGAAAAATTGGCACACACCTTAGATTTGGAGAGATTGATTCACCGAGAAAGATGACTGGAGAAAGCATTAGGGTACAACGACATTAGTGTTAACACTATGATTCGCAAAAGCTTAAAGGTTCAAGTGGATTTAATGCTATGTTAGGGTTTTTTTATAATAACCTGTATGGCTTTTATGGTCACTTTCAAAAAAATGACGATAAAGAGTAGTTTTATCATCGTTTTTTAGTGCTAATAATGATACATCTTTATCAGTGCTAAAAAAATGTGGACAAAGATCTAATATTGATAATATATTTATATAATTATATATATTTATAAATTTATAAATATGATAAGTATTTTTATCATAATTTTATAATTTAATAATTATTTAAATATATATATATATAATTATAAATAAATATAATTAAAAATTTTTGTATCTAATTATAAATATATTAATATGTTTATATAATTATATATTAATAATAATGGGTTGGGGAGAACTTCTCTCATTTTGTTTCGATGGCGTTTAGGGTTTCTCACATACGACGATCTCATAGAATCTTTAACTGGATGAAAAATTTCAGGATCAAAGGCTTTTTGAATTGAACAACAACACTAACTCTAGATCGGATGTTGACCAGGTTTCTCAGGAAGAGATTAAACCAAAGGCTTCATCACCCCCGAAGTGGGTGGTAGTTTCTCTCTCTACAAAGACTCCATTGGTGTTGGGATCTGATGAAAGGGTAGCATAACACATGCCAAATCCGACTCTGCAGTGATCTCAAAGTGCTTGTAAATGGGTAAGCACTCAATTATTGCTTGAATAATCTTATATAGGTGTTGTAAGACATGGAAAATGGAAGTCCTGATCACACAACATTCTGCGATGTCGGAATTTGACAATTGGAATTGTGTTTCAATGGGTCGGGATTTTTTTCATATTCTCTTCCCCACAGAGGACTTGAAGATGTGCACATGGAGTATAGGATCGATCTCCCTCAAACTGGGTGTCATGAACATCCATGATTGGGACCAAAAAATCAATCCAGTTGAGGTTTGTGCTTCTTCTATTCAATTGTGGGTGAAAATTTATGCTTTGAACTAGCTATTTTGGAACCCAAAAATCCTTTACGACATTGTAATTATAATCGATATTCCTATTAAGATTGACAAGGAGACTGAGCTGGCCCGATTTGGGTACTATGCCCATTTTTTTGTTGTGGTTGATCTGAGATCTACATTAATTGATAAAAATATTTATGTCCACTGATCTGGATGAGCTTGAGTTGAAGGTTGAATACGAAAAGGTGCATTGGTTCTGTATGAGTTGCAAGGCAATTGGCCATGAACTTCAGAATTCAAAAAGGGATGTAATTTGTTGTTTTTGTTCAACTTATGGGACCGATGAAAGTGCCAATAATAAGAAGGCTCGGTATATGAGTTCTACTGGATCAATTACAACTTCTAGGTAGGATAATAATTCATCTATGAGACATACTATAGTGAGGGGGGATGATGTTATGGTGGATAGAAGCAAGGCCTCGACTTTGGATCCATCTACACCTTCTGAATCTGTTGTGAAGGTTGTGAATGAAAAAAATCTGGAATTGAACATTAACTCCGGATATAGGGTTGTGGGATAACATTGTTGTGGCGTCGCGGGTAGATACATCATTGCAGGAAGAATGTCATGAACCGACAACTGTTGAAGGATGGGAATCATAGGTCTGATATAAAGATGGGCATAGATATTCTGAATAGGTGCCAGTGGGGAATGATGCTTCTCATTAGATTCATGTTGATGAATCTAATTATGAGATGAATGTGCATGATGAAATTAATGGTTAGTTTATACAAGAGAAGAGATTTCTTATAGCAGGGGATAGTAAAGGAGAAAAGTGATTAATGAAGAGGGCTTCAAAATGGTTCCCTCCGAGAAGGAAAAGGAATCTGTGTCTACACCTATGTTGGTTTAGACATCTCCTATTAGGGAGCCTCACCTGCACATAGAATTTCCAACTAACAGCCTCTTAGTGGGAAATGAGAATGTTGATTGGTGTTATCCATCCATTATTTTTGACCTTATGAAAATGATTATAAAAGCTTTGGGAAGGAATCAAATGAGGAATTCTTCACTACACGGGATAAAAATTCTCAGATTATCCCTCCTGCTGATGTTGAGGATGAAAGGAATGTTGAGGTCTCTAGTAAAGAGGAAGCTGACTAGTTTTTCTTATAACTCGAGGCCATTTACTCAATGATGGAATCAAATGTTTATGGTTTCAATGAATATACAGTTGTGCAAAAGCTATTGGAAATAAATTTCGAAGATGGATTTCATGATAATCCAGTGATGGACTTTCGTGATCTTTCATGGAAGTTAAGGATATGTTATATCATGGTGGAATCATCTAAATCATCATTGGAAGAGAAAAATCCAACATAACAGGTCAAGAAATGGTGGAGAGGATGTTTCACAAAGGGCAGAGGAAGGCACCCTAAAAATCATGGCTCTCTAGGGAAATTTAGGAAATGACTTCTTGTTTTGATATGGACAACATGTCCCTTGTTTGAACTACCCTCCTCTTTATATGTTTGTTTTATTTATTAATAATTTTGGAGTCATGGATTTGGTTTCCAAATCCATGACTGAGCCGTTTCGATTATATTTATTAACATATGAATATTTATATTTATAAAATAATAATAAATGTATTTATTATAATATTATAATTATATATATATAATTATTTTTATAAATAAATATTTTTAAAAATAATTCTATATAATTATAAAAAAATATATTGAAAAATATTTCTATATAATTATAAATATATTTATATAATTATATATATTTATATAATTATACATCTTGGTTCACACTGCTTTGGAATTTTTATATAATTATGTATATTTATATCAGTATATAAAAATATGTAATTATAAATTTTAATAAGAATTTTTTTATTTAAATATATTTATTATAATTGTATTATTATTTATATATATACATATTTAAAATTAAAATTCTAAATAAATATATTTAAAAAGTATTTATATATAATTATAAATATATAATTATAAATATATAATTATAAATATATATATATAGTTGTTTGGGGGTACAATTACATCAAAGAAACACACACACACCACACGCCAAGGTCAAACCCGATCCATAGCCCCTGGGGATAAACCAAGCATGCCTTTGAACTTATATACCCCTATCATCCATAGCCCATATCATTTGACACGACCCACAAGTGGCCCATTAAATCTGGTTTATACCATCGCCTGGCCACAACCCCATCTGTCACCCACTGAAGTCAGCGCTGCTCGACAACACCCATAAACGCACCATCGAATTAGCCTCCCCCCTACAGAACAACGATGACAGGCCCCACCACCTACCATCGTCTTTTCAGAAGTTGTGTCGAGTTGACATGGACGATCATCGAACCACCACTCACCATCGTTGAGCAGGGGATTCACCAATCCCATTAGTTGGATAGTCCACCACTGCACCAGCGCCAGTGCCAGACGTCTCCACAAATACTGGTTGCTTTACCATGTTGAGACAATTTTCCATCACAGTGGATTATCAAAACACACCAACATCGGTGAAGGTTACCACCCCCTACAACAACTAACCACTGAGCACCGTCACCCTTAAAAGAGTTCCAACGAGTGGGTTTCCTTAATCCATCTAAGGAGTTTGAATCTTCATTCATATGTTTCAAATAAAAATGTGGAATTTTAGGGTTCACCTCTTTCAAATAAGACTAAGATGAGTGCAGAGAAATATTTTAATGGATTTTCATCCTTTTCTTGTTTTTCAAGAGGTTCGTTTGTCTCGCTCAAAAACAGGACTTCACAACGAATCATCAAGAAAGGCTTCATAGCTCATGTATCAGCATTAGATGATTCCATTTCACAATGGCTTGATTTTTGAATGTATTATTTAATTGATTACATTTTCTTATAAAAGGGTATGAAACCCTAAAAGGATGGCGATCTTTTTTCCCATTTGGTTTCCATTTGGTGTTTTTTAGAATTTCAATTGTGTCTCACTTGGTTGTGGTTTCTTCCATTTTATTTTTCGTTTTGTGGAAATAAAAGAATGATCCTAGGGAGTGGCATCGATTAATATTAAATTGAGTACCTTGATACTTCATGAATGGAGTTTGAACTTTAAACTTATTGATTTCAAGGACACCTGTGCACATGTTTGGGTGAAAATCTAGGGTTTTAACTGGGTTTTATGGCATTTGGAGATTCTATTTGATATCGATTCCATAATTAGTATTTCAATTATGTTGGATACTGCTATAAAGATGGTTAATTATTGCCAATTCACTCATGTTTTAATTGAGGTTGATTTGAGTTCTAGTTTAATTGATAGGTTGGTTCTTTCTACACAAAATGATGAGATAAATCTCAAAATAGAATTTGGGAACACACCACAATTCTGCAATGTTTGTAAAATTATTGTACATGAAAAATATTTTTGTATAAAAGATATTATATGCTATAACTAATAGCTTTGGGGACATGATACACAACACTTTAGAAGGAATGGGAATTATGGTATTGATCAATACACAAATTATGTTTCAGACACTGGTCAGAATTCTGTACTAGAGTTTTAAACCATTGATGAGGTTAAATTCCTGTTACCTCTGAAGATACTTTTCAGGCAGTCAATAGCCTTGATGCTGATGAACATCCCTTGAAGGATAGAAGTACTAAAATTATGATTCCCAGACCTGTTTCTCCTTATGTGTCTTCTGAATTTGTTTTTAATGTTCAAGTGAATCAAACTCCCAGTCCAGTGCTGACATGGCTGATGAGGTCCACATGAATGTCCATGAAGTCACATTTAAGGATGCCCTGTCTAAGGGAATTATTTAAGATCCTTTTTGTGTGGATTCTGAATATAGTCAAGATGTCAAATAATGTGAAGAACATGCTGATGTGGAAGTTAATTACCGATGGAATAAATAGTGATTTCATCCAGGAATAGAAAAGTGGAAGTGAAAGTTGATGTTGCTGCTTCAAGGGAATATAAGTAAAAAATTACTCATTCTTCTCAAATGACTAAGCATGGTTTGTCTTCCCCTAAAAAGAGGAATGAAAAGATTTCAATCTCTAATAGGAAAGCTTGTTCCTCATCTCTTGCTGAAAAAGTGTAGACTCTTCAGGTAACTCTTTGGTTTTTAAAGATTCCTTAGTCTCTTATATTCATCTTCTTGATATTGAGAACAAAGAGGATGTTAAAATTGGTGGGAAACCAACCTAGAGTAGTCATGATACCTAAAATAAAATAGAATGTATTCTTATGGATACTAGATACAACTCTCAAATAGGGATGGTGTTGGGCCTTGAGTCTGCTCAAGGCCAGGAGCTCCAAAACCCTACTATTTTTAACTCCTTGATCTTAGGGAGTGTTGATGTTGAAGGGGATGGACTTGTTGGATCTATTTTAAAGTATTATTTTGGTGTTTACCTTGGCCTTAGTGGAATGCAAACCCCTATAGCCTCATCATTGCATCCAGTATTTGGCTTGGGCTCTGAATTTTCTATGGGAATAGGGATAAAGGATATAGTTGTTGATTTTTTCTATCTTTTGCTTTGGTTCAACCACTAAAGGATAAATTACTTTTTAAGGTTGGTACCCATAATTCATTTCAATTACTTGCTTCTGAAAGTATTGAAAAATACAATCAAGGTAGTGATCATGCATTTGGAAAAGAAGATGTGATGACAGTTGTGGATGCTGGACTTCCAGATGATGGAGGTGGGCCATGGCTAAAGGTGAAAACATGGAGAAGAGGTCGACATCCACATGGAAGGTGTGCACGCTCCTCACACCATATCATGGTTACTCAATCTGGAGATACATTATTCTCAAGGTGTTTCTTTTATGTTTTGTATGTTTACATTTCTGGCTTGTATGTTCCTCCACTATTTTGCATTTTTTTATTTAATAAAGGGTTCATTGACACTTGACCCTTTCAAAAAAATGTATAATAATAAATGGATAAATTAAATAAAATAAATTTAAAAAATATTAAAAAGTGAAATTCTAACATTTATGTGAATTTCAAATATCCATATATACACAAACACATCTACACACACATGTATATGCACACATGTATACACACACATACACATAAAAACATGCAGTTATACATGTACATATATTTTAAATTATTTAATATCAATATTAATATATATCTAAATAAATATATTCATTTATATATTATATATCTGTTTAAATAAAATATTAATATATTATATTTACTTTAATTATATGCACATTTTGTAATTAATGTATATAAATTGATTATTAAACATTTTGACTAATATAAATTTGATAATTTTCTATATATAAAATTATTTACAAATATATATATATATTAATAATTATAATTATAAATAAATATATTCGTAAATCTTTGTATATAATTATAAAAATATTTACATAATTATATATATTTACATAATTATATATATTTATATAATTATGTATATATATAATTACATATATTTAATAATATATAAGTATATGTAATTATAAATATATTAAATATATATATTTTTAAAACATTTATTGTAATTTTATAATTATTTAGAAACATATTTATTTATAATTCTAATTATAAATATATATACATATATAGATTTTTGTATAAAAATATAAATATATTTATATAATTATATATATTTATATAATTATTTATATAATTATTAATATATAAATATATATAATTGTAAATATAATAAAAAAATTATTATTTTAAAAAAATTATTATACCCTGAAGATGTGAACCATGGATTCGGCAGAACCAAATCCATGATCCCAAATTTTTTTTGTTAAAAATAAATCCGTACAAGAGGAAGGATTGCATGGCTAAAGCCTAGAAAATATAGTGAAAAAAAAATAGAACACAAACATCCCCAAAGGGTCTGGAAGAGAAACCAGACCATCAACTCCCATGGAGTACAAACACTATGCAGCAAAAATAGGATCCACTGATCACTGAAGTCACCTTCATGCATCAGGCCCAACATCCAGTGTCCACTAAAAGGAGAAGTCCATGAAAGAGACTTCAATTCATTCTGAATCCCAAATTCCATGGATATCTCCTACTACACTTTGGATTCCAACCTGTCTAACATGTCTTGACCCTTGGTGGTGCTTCACAATCCTCACATGATGATGACTCAGATGAAACCCTCCGAGTAGAGCAGAATCTAAATTTCTAAGATAAATTTTAGAAATCCATCTATGGGGTAGCTCAGAGTCCATCCTCAAGGTTAATGGATAACAAATTCTGCACTGCTACATATCCATTAAATCCAAAGAAATTCAACTCCATCATAGTGAAGGTAGCATCAAGTTGCACAAAATACCATTCTGCCGCTTTCTCACTGATGCCTGCAATGGGTTGTTCACCTTCTAAATCCACTTGAGGTATGATACTAGAGACTTTTTCTCATTCCCTAACACATTCCTCATGCACTACTACAAAAATGGCATTTAGCAATGCTATAAAAGTGCCTTAACAACGCTAAAAAATCATTATTAATCGAGGTGAAGATAAAGGCGGTCCCTTTTATCAGCGCTAAAAAAATAACTTACAAAAGTTAAAAAAAATAAAAAAATTAAAAAAAAAATTAAAAAAGAATATATAATGTGCGGGGGGGGGGGGGGGGGGGCTTTTAACAGCACTTAACCCCCCTCCCCCCTTTATTAGGGCTAGGTAGACCCCTCCCACTCTCCTGTGTGCTTCCCTTGCCCGTGCATCACCCAACATGCCTGTGCATCACCCAACATGCTCGCGTGCACCTCCTTGCTTCCACCCGAACTCGAACCCGCGACCTCCTCTCTTGTGGGCCTGTACCTTTACCACTAAGCCATTTCATTTTTTTCTCTATTTAATGATATATATATAGTTATATTTATTCGTATATTAATATGGATTTATATTAATATAAATATATTTAGTTATACTAATACATATATATTTATTCATATATTAATATATATATATATATATATATATTTATTTGTATATTAATATACATTTATATTTATATTTATATATAGTTATATTTATTCCATTATTAATATAGATTCGTATTAATATAAATAAATTTAGTTATATTAATACATATATATTTATTCATATATTAGTATATATATATTTATTCATATATTAATTTATGTTTATATATATTTCTATATATTTTTAGTTATAATTTTTTATCCATACATTTATTTGTATATTAATATATATATATATATATATATAAGTTTAGTTTTAAATACATTTATAAAATATGTTTTTCTATATGTGTTTATAAATAAATGAATAAAAAGATAAATACATACATACATATATACAACACACACACACACATATATATGTGAATAAATACATATATATATGTGTATTTGAAAATCCATAGAATGTTAAAATGACTATAACTTCTAATCCAAAAGCCCGTTTCAACTCCACAACTAGTAAAATAAAATAAAATTAAACAATATTCGATATGATATGTGGTACGGGCCAAGAAGACATCCTGATCAGAAGTTATACCTATTTGAATGTTAAACAATCGGGGTACCCGATTAAAAATTCAGTTTTTGAGGCCTTATGCGACTTTTATGGCCTTAAAATACATGACCGAAGGTTCTCTTCAGACACTAGCACATAGAGATTGTCACAAGATTCGATTTGATATGCTGTAGAGCTCAAACGGACACCAGGATAAAAAATTTATGGTCTTTTGAAGTTTGAGTTACATTTTCAACTTATTTTAGATCTTTTATTCTTTTTTTTTTGAATTTTTGTGTCTTCAGATTGTTATTAAATGATTATTAATTGACAATAATTAAGAAATTTTTATTTAATAATATTTTTTAAAATATTTTAAAGCCATTTTCATTAAATTTCTTATATATTAAATGTAATAGTCTATTTATACTTACCTAAAACGTATTTAAAAAATATATATTATATTTATATTTATATCAATATAAATATACTTATATAAAAAAATATTATTTTTCATGATTTTATTTAAATATAAATTTTATCAGTGCTAGGAAAAAGCGCTGATAAATCCACTCTTTATCAGCGCTACTAAAAAAACACTGATAAAGGGGTCCCCTTTATCAGCTCTAAAAAAAGCGCTGATAAAGGGTCACTTTTAACATCACTTTTTTTAGCGCTATTAAAAGTTCCCCTTTATCAGTGCTATTTTTTAGCACTAATAAATGCCCCCTTTATCAGTGTTTTTTAGCGTTGATAAAAGGTGGCGCTTCCCTTTCCCGTTTTTGTAGTAGTGATGCGAGGCCTTTAAAAAACATCATACACATTTTTCATTAAATCAATAAAATGAGATTGATAAGCCCACTCTACCTTTTCATGATTATCATCATTCCTTATATTTCCAACCTTCATTTGAATTGGAGAGAAAAACTGTGCATTTTAAAATTGCAGACCATATATTTTGGACTTCCAAGGGATAACCATTTGGAATGCCTCATCATTCAATAAATGTTTCTTACTTTTGAACCCTTACATAGCCAAAGCACTCTGCTCCTTTAACTACTGATCACCCATCTCTTGAGCATCATCTTCATTAATGGAAATTTCCTCATTAAAGATATGATCATCTGTAATAGCAGGAGGAGCAAAAACAACCTGTGATTTTTGAACACCCACATTAGGAGGCAATGCATCAGCCTGGGTCAGAACCTCTATAATGCTAGCACATCCATCTATTCCCCTTTATTCATTCATAGCTAAAACCATAAGAATCTGATTATCTTACATATCGGGTAGGGAGGTATGACCCCCACCCTTATCTGTCATAAGCATCTCCATGTCAACAACATCCAGAGGATCATTATTTTCAACATGATTTTTGGAGCCTAAGACAACCACATCAGCAAAGGATTTTTTACAAGCTGCACCATTATATACAGCAAGAGAACCATAGCTACTTTTTTACCCATAAAACCTAACACCACCATCCTTTATCAACACTAATAAAAGCACTGATAAAGGGTACACCTTTATCAAAAGAAATTAGCAATGAAAAAGGTTACCTTTATAAATGATTTTATCTAGCACTAATAAATGATCCCCTTTTATCAGTGCCTTCTATTTAGGGCTGATAAAATTAGGCACTTCCCATGAGCATATTTTTTGTAGTGGATCTTGAGAAAGTTGACTGATTACAAAAAATGGGTTCTTGGTGGTGATTTTTGAAAATGACACTAATTATTATTTTTATATGTAACTTAAAATATAGCTGCAGTTTCATAAAATCACAACTAATAATTAGATTTAGCTGATTTTTTTAAAACGACCACTAAATACTTTGAAATAAACCTAATTTACACTACCCCACCACTAACCTACCTCGACCCCTGTGGCTCCAACACCACGACCTCCCCCCGGAGTACCATGTTGACTCCCCATCCCTCAACGCTGACCCTCCCTCGACACTGAACACCCCTAACCTCTGGCCATTGAATCCCCCACCCTCAATGATGAACCCCCCCCCCCCCCCCCCGTGACACTGACCACTGACCCCCTCCCCTAAAACTGGCCCTTAACCCCTGCCCACCTCCCTCATTGATGACCGTCGACCCCAGTCGACCCTGACCCTCCATCCATCGATGTTGACCACGGTGAATTCCCATGATGGTTCTTCTCTAGAGATGGTGGTCCCTCTTCCCTATTTCTAAGTAACCTCCACCCCCAATGGATTCAGAGATCTAACCCCTTCCCCACTACCCTATAATCTTAACTCCCTCTTCAATTTCTCCTAAATCTATCCGATTCAGACATTACTGGGATCATTTCCCTAACCTCCATGCTATCTGTTTCCCTCTCCTAACCTCGGTGACCTTGTTCCATGATATCCTACCCTATTATTGTGATGGGTAATATTTATTCATTTATGTTTATATTATTTATGTCTAGTTGAATAATTTTAATGTTAAATTTTTGTTCTATCAAATCAAGACCGTACCCTAATTAATGAAGAAATCAGGTGATGTTAAAAAATGATGGTGAGAAAATTTTCCCCAAGTGGCAAAGAATATTTGATGCATCTCTCTGCAATTTCTGAACAACACTTCTATTCAGTATTTTGGCACAAAAATCTGGATAAAAATGAAATAAATTTTTCATAGAAACTCTAACATTATGTGAAAGTAAATGTCAAATAGAAATGGGAATCAACTCATGTAACAAGACATGGTAATCATGGGTTTTAATAGATTTTAGTTTTACATCTTGTGTATTCACCCTTTTTAAAATATTACTTGAATAACCATCAAGAACCTTCAAACTTTCCATGACCTAAAGAAATTTTTTCTTCTCCTCATTTTTCATCGAAAAAGGTACTTTCCACTTATTTTGACCAAATAAACCAGGATGAAGTCTTTATCTTATACCCCAATCCATTAAATAATGATGTGACCACAAATTGTCTTTTGTTTTTCCGTTGACATATAAAATAGTAGCAAGTAACATCTCGAATTTTTTTTCTCAATATAAATTACATCCAAACAATGATGCATTAAATTTGATGGCCAATACGATAACTCAAAGAATATGCTTTTCTTTCTCCAATTTCTATTGGAATTCGAATTAACATGAATTTTCTTTTTGATATTTGATTAAATTTTTATAATAACATAATTCAAATCATCAAGTTCTTTAATAATATCATTCCCTGAAATTCATTGATGTGTCTCGTCTATATTAATGAAATTATTAAACTGTCTCTGATTTTTCCTCTATGGATGATCCATTGGTATAAATCTTAGATTCCCTATGAAGCTAAACGTTATTCGAAACTTTCATCTTTGGGAATGTGTATTTTTTTACAAATAGGGAAAGATAATTTCCCTTTAGTTCTCCAACCATACATCATTCTGTAAGCTAGGAAATAATTTATCTTCCATAATAAAGCTGCATGAAACATAAAGTAATCCTTCCGAAATGCATCGTATGCTTGTGAACCAAAAATCCAAATCTCCTTTAACTCATATATTAATGGCTACAAGTATATATCAATATAATTTCTAAGATCACTGGATCTAGATATCTATATACTCATGATAGTAAATGACTTCTTCATACACACCCATGAAGGAAAATTATAAATGTGAATGAAAATAGGAAAATTACTGTGTGTAATATGCATTTGGTGAAATAGGTAAAAACGATCACATGATAATCCCAATATAACATTTCATGAGCCATCTGTAAAATCAGGATATAACCTATAAAAAACCTCCCAGACATCTCATTTGTAGGATACACTATTTAATCATTATCCTTATTTCTTTCATCTTCATGCCATCACATATTCCTTTCCATTTATTCTAATATAAAATGTTTTTGAAGCCTATGAATTAAAGGGAAGTTCCACATCACTTTATCTTTTAAGTAAGATTGAGTTCCATATTTATTAGTCTTCTACATTGATGTGACACACTGTTTGAACATACTCAACTCTGTATTTTCCTTCCAGAACAAACGACAATATTTATGGTAAGAAATAATCTTAATAGATGAAAATCCAAAATTTTCAACCAAATTTGATGCCATGTAATCATTTTATTGAATACATGCATCATTAGGTAGTAAATCCTTAATAAATGTAAGGAGATAGTCGATCGTAGTATTAATAAATCCATACATTATTTTCCCATGATATAATCTCATTAAAAACTCAAGTTTTCCAATTTTTTCACATGCCTGATATACTGGGGTATTCGTATCTTCCATCAGATTTCTAACACTATCAATGTCATCGTCCTGATTAATAGTTGAAAACCATATTTTAGTATTCATTTTCTCTTGCACTGGTCTACATGAGGAGCTGGCTTCAGAAACAAAAGGAAACTAATCAGAAATCACATTTTTCATACCAATTATTTCTAATGAATCAATTTAATTATCCTCTTGAGATTCTTCTCCATTTTGATACCACACGTGATAATTTTTTTTGGAAACCATGTTTAGTGATATGGTAACTCACTTCCTCATGAGTTAACCATGATCTTCTAACATAATAAAAACACGAGCATCGAATCAATCCACCATCTGAATCATTAGTGAATGAAAAGTCCAAAAAATACCATAACTCCATATAAAACTCATCAATGATCTGATCAACATTGTACATCCAGTATCTATCTCTTATGAGGAATTTAAATACAAATTAAATAAATAATCTAAAAAATTAATTAACATGATATGTATTATTTCACAAGATAAAAAGTAATCACCAATAACATGTTCATAAAAAATTCATATCAAATATCCTAAAATTATGGTTTAGGAAATTGGTAAATGTTTTAAATTATAAAAAATCATGAATAATCACACATAAGTTCCAAGAATGAGGATTGATTATATTAAATAGAGTTTATATGCAATCTAAGAGATAATAATAATCAATTTCCAAAAAAAATTGGATAGATTCACATTGAGTTGTGATGTTTTTTATTAATTATACAAATATTTATTGAAATTTAATGAAAATTTGAAAATATAAACCATATCATATACCATATTGTGTTAAAGGATTCCATTCCATTATTGTTTTTTAATCATGGAGTATAACACATAATCATGGTGAAAATGGTAATGATATTGGATACTATTTGATCAATGTTTCTAATATGATTATCTTGTGGTCCTCAATTTTCCACACTTCAATTTGTAAGGTGTCAAATAAAATCAAAATCTAAAACTGTTTTGGATTTTGGTTTAATCAATCAAGTGTGATATAATGTGTCTAGATGTTATGTAACATTTGAAGCATTATGAATTATAATAATCATTTGAATTTTATGTATGTGTTCTATATAGAGGGGGATAATCTTTTTATAGCTTAGATACTAGAAACTATTCTCAAATAGTGAAATACATGTAAAATTTTCAATTATCTATTCTTCTGTGTGGATGATCTATAATAAAATTTATATAAAATAAGTTCTACCAATTAATTAAGTGATTTTAGTGTCTTGTGGATATCATAAATGGAAATAACACATTAACAAATTAAATGATCAAATTAGTAATGTAAATGATGTTACAAGATTGATCTGATGGAATAAAATAAAAGATTAAATTCTCAAAGTATCAAAAACATTCCTCAAATTAAAAAAAACTCACAATCACAGAAAAAGAAAACTAAAGCTTGAAAAAAATTCAATTTTTATCATTTTTAAGAGATTTTTTTATATGTTCTCAATAAAAGTAGAATTTATCACAAAAAAGTGACTCCTCCCCCACACATAATACCTAACATTGATCATAATTTTGAACCTTAAAGTGGAGAAAACAATTTAAAATTTTGTTCAAAAATACTTTTCAATTTAACAATTATCAAATCTTTCAAAAAAGATGGTAAATAAGAAAACAATTTCACCATTACATCAATACATTAACCAGATTTAGAAAATTCAGTGAGTACATTCATAATTCAGTAGTGACTCAAATTGATTTCTAGTTACAACAAAAAGAACAACATGTGTGTCGCTCAATTTTCCGTATGTAATAAAACACAACTAGTAAGCATAAATTACAAAAAAAAAAAAATATGTAAAACAACCCTTTTCAGTAGGCAAGGAGACACAAAACTATTATCAATCACAAAATTAAACAACCAGTAGGCTAATAAGATTTTAACAATTTTACTTCAAATATAAATTCAAAACATAAGCATAAGTATAACAGAAACTATCCTGAAGATGAAGCTTTAGCCTCTGAATTTTCTGCCCAAAATCCACAGACCTATAACCCTTATTGAATTGATTTGGTAGTAACCATTGGATTTCCTATGAAACACAACAAATGAAACTTTAATTTCATTAGTTAAATCCTATGAAAAATGCAACCAGAATAAGATAAAATCTAATGAAGAGTTGAATTATAAGGTGAAAGGTTGTATCAGTCACTCAAGTTCAAATAGTAGTAAGACTTCCACAACTTCCAGGAATTTAAAAAATTCTTAGCAAGTAAATAGTTTCATAAATTATTCAAAAAATATTTATCATCGTAAAATAATTTTTTTCAATGACAACACACATCAATTTTCAAGAAGGTTCAAAATTCATCATGTAAAACAGTTTCAGTAGTCAAAGATTGTATATTTTTGGGTGTACATGCATGTTTAAAATATAGTTTCTCAAATATTTTAAAAATTGAACACAAGAAATCAACATGCAGACAATTCAAAATAACCTGGCAGTAAGCGTAAGAATCCGGGTGAAATGAAACTCAAACAGCAGTATGAACACGAAAAACATAAAGTCATGACATTGACATTTAGTAGGTAAAAAAACTCTCAGAAACCATCCAATAAATACAAGAAAAATTGTACACATTTTTTTATTGAAATCTCGCATTAATTTTTAAATAAATCAGAAACCAGCATGTTGTACTCTTATTTTAGAACACAAGTCAGTTAAAACCAACAATGAATCAAATACATGTTTTAGCAGCAAAAAAAAATACATAGATTCAATAGTGAGAAAACATGTTTTCAATTATTTCACAAATAATATTAAATTAAGAAAAAATAAGGTTACACAATAACATTTCATTTAAAACCCTAAATAACTTCAGTGGGTAATCAAGAGGTGTGATCAACTGCGGAGGAGGATGGTCCCCATGGGGTGGGGTGGCCACATTAAAGGCGTTTCAGAGGAGGGGGCAGTATTCTTGGAGTAGCATTGGTGGGGTGGACATACTAGGTGGATGCATCGGGGGAGGATGGTCATGAAGAAAAGATCTCACCCAGGTAATGGATACCCGTGTTAGAGGCATTCTAGAGGAGGAGGTGGGGAGGCCATCATGAAATAGTGTCCGCCGGGAAGTGAAGTAGTGACATTGATTGGAAGCATTAGGGAGGAAGACATGGAGAGAGAGATCGATGGTTGAGAGGAGGATCATGGATCAGGGGAGGAGGAGCCCGACAAAATATAAAAAAAATTACATTGCCACGATTTTTTTAAAATGTGGCTATAAATCATGGTATAACAGCGATTTTAATTGAACCGTGGCTATAAATCAGGCTATAGCCATGAACCTATAAAACTGTGGCTATTGGTCCATAGATGTAAATCAATTTTCTAGCAGTGAAAACTAAATTCAAGTTCATAATTTCAACTACAAATCAAGGTCAAGGTAGATAAAAAGACTAAATTCATTATCATTCCTAGAATGTAAATCAAGGCTCTATTCTAGAAGAAATTTATCAAATGTACTCTAACTTGCACTCTTTCATAATATTAACAATTTATAGATATGAATAATAATTTATTAATTAATTACTTTACTAATTATAATTAATTAGAAATTACTTTTTAATTAATTATTGATTATTTTTTAATTAATTGATAATAATTTTTTTGTTTGATTTGAATAATAATTTAGTTATTAGTTATTTGACCAAGTTGAATAATGCAACCACTAATTACACTTAACTGATTACTAATTCCAATTATTTGATTTCTAATTATAATAATTTATTTAATAATTACAATTAACTAATTCTTAATTAAAATTAACAAATTTCTAATTGAAAAATGTAATTTTTAATTATAATTAAGTATTTCTAAATCAATGACTAATTGCTGTTAATTATTTACTAGTTACAATTAATTATTTACTAATTAAAATTATTTATTTACTAATTATAGTTAATTATTTACTAATTACATTTAATTATTTACTTTATTACAGTTACTTAATTACTTATTAATTACTTAATTACTTAATTAATTAATTACTTAAATTATTAATTAATTAATTACTTAAATTCTTAATTAATTAATTAATTAATTACTTAATTATGACTAATAATGTGCTAAATACAATTAAGTAATTACTAAGTACATTAA